>CM040125.1:175973715-177173715 GCA_022559845.1 Amorphophallus konjac
CTGATGCCCTGGGGGCACATGGTGCCCAGCTTGGAGGATGTGGTTCGGATCACAAGCCTGAAGGTGGAGGGCGAGGCAGTGACCGGAGTCACTTACGCGGACTACAGAGAAGGTGCCCAGAAGTTACTGGGTTTGGACCTAGATGGTCGGAAAAATAGGTCGGTAGCTAGGGCGTCCCTCATGGATGCATTAGGGCTCACCGACACTCGTCGGCGGGACGATGAATCCTCAGAAGAGTTCATGGAAAGGATGGAAATAGGATGCCGTGCCGTGTACTGCACAGATTTCGGCGGCTGGGAAAGATGCAACATAGATTTGAGGAGATTTCTCCTCTTCCTTTTGGGGAGATTGGTACTGAGCTCGAAAGGGGACGGTATCCAATGTCGCTTCCTAGAGCTGCTATCAGACCTTGAAAGAGTAGGGTACTATGCCTGGGGAGCCGCCATGGTGGCACACTTGTTTGCAGGCCTGTTCCAAGAAGCGGATCGTGAGATGACTGTGAGTGGTTTCATACCATTCATCCAGGTATTTTTGGTTTTGCTTGTTTTATATTTTTTTATGTTTTTGCAAGGTTCTGATGTCCTGCGTCGAGCAGCTGTGGAGCTATTATTACCTCCCTATGGGGAGAGCTCGGCATTGGCGACCCGCGATGGTGCCGCTAGCCAGGCGGTGGGAACCCATCATGAGTGCGGCACCCCTAACCTACCAACTGATAGTGCTAAGGCGGGAGCTACAGGAGTTCCCTGCAGCGATGGCAAACTGGAGACCTTACTCAGACATGGTCGATGTCGACCAGCCGTGGGTTCTAGCAAGTCGTGCCCGGTTCGGACGGGAACTGTGGATGCACTGCCTGAATGAAATCGAGCCACTTCGGCTACGATTAGTTATGAGGACTTTAGGACTGGCTTAAGAATGGGTGGATTCAGCTGTGCCACCTCGTGTCGGGAGAAAGACGCGGGGACCGGCGACCTGCATTGACTGGCGCGTGCGATTCCCCGAACAGTACGAGGACTGGCAACAGGGTGGCACGATTGTAGAATCATAGGCGCGGGATAGCGAGGACTACTTGCGTCTATATAGGACAAAGTACGCAGAGCGGTTCCAACCTCGGGGACTTGTGGAGGTAGGTTTCCCCTTTTTCTCTTTTCTTCTTTCTCCTTTTCTTGGTTTTCTGGTGAAAAATGCTGACTCGTAAGGCTGCAGGATGTCCGGGATGCCATGATAGCGAATTTACGAACTCGCTTGGCAGAGATGGAACAACAGTTGGGTAATGCCCGCGGAGCTACGAGCGCCTTGGTAGGTGTACAGTACGTTCCTAATTAAAACCCCAGATTCCAGATGTTGGCTGCTAATTCACGCGGTCGTAGCATGCCCAGATTGGCGCGGCTTCCCCAGCGATGGGAGTAGGTGGTGCCTCTTTCAGCTTGTGGATTCCCACCTCAGAACTTGACTTGCTTCATGAGCAACTTACTCACGCCACGCAGCGTGCTGCGGAGGCAGAAGGGATGCTCTCTATACAGGTAAGAGTCTCAGTGTTGAGTTCTCCTTGTTTATGCCTTATCGTGTATCTGAGATGGTACACTCGACAGGAAAAGGAGACGGAAGAAGCGCTTGGCCAAGCTGCGGAGAAGGAGGCTAGGATAGCAGAACTGGAGAGGGAACTGCGGCGTCATCCTGATGATGACTCCTCTAGGGATGCTGTGGAACTGAGGATCACTCTCCAGTTGGAGAGGGAAGACGGCGAGAGAGAACGTGCAGAGAAAGAAAGAGACGCAGAGAGAGAAAGAGCCAACAGATTGACTGAAAGGGAGGAACGAAGGGCCATGGAGGCCCAACTATTCGAACTCCGAATCAGCCATGGTCTTGCTGAACAGTGGCTGAGAGATGGTGAGGAGCGCTACCGAAGAGCACGAGAGCGTGGCTTTCGTGTTGGTAGCTTCTCTGCTTCTTCCATAGATCAACGCCGGGATGTGGGAATAAGAAGAGGAGTACAGAGCGGTAGGAGTACCGCTTTTCGTAGTTGGGTAGCACCTTTGAGAGCGTTTTACCCGGGGAGTAGTGGGACGAGTAATGCGGAGAGAGAGGGCGGAACTTGATGTAATTTTTTTAGTTTTTAGAATAAAATACAAGGTTTGGTTTGTTTGGTTTTCACCTTTACTTCTGTTGCCTGGATCCCTGCACACATCACTGAAACAAACAAATCAGAATTTCTGTTCTGACTTGGCCCCTTGCTCAATAAGCAAATGGTCACTGTGACTGTCCTTGATGACTGGTCAAGGGGCCAAGCCTTTATTTAACGAAGGCAAGGGAAAGATGCGGTGATGATAAATGCGACAGGCAAGCACACGAATGCAAGCAGTATTAAAAGTGAGATGCTGCACGTAAATGTAATCATGCAAAATTGATTTGTTTTCTTTTTTTTATATATTTATTTGGCATTTTTTATTTTATCATAAAAAGATTTTTTTTGTTTGCAAATATGTACATTTTCTCTTATCTATTTTTTTTTGTTGCTTTTATCATTTCAATTTTTTTGTTGCTAACGCCTGGCACCCACCCAAATGGCACCTAACCTACGTGAGACAGGGGTTTCTTACTAACCTCCCAGGTATCTTAAGTGCACATCTAGGTTGATTTGGGCCTCTAGACCCCTCGAATGATGATCCCGCCGGCTAAGACTTACCCTGATGACAATACCGTCATGCCATGCTTAGGCTCCCAGTCGCTTCCGACCACAGGGATTCACCCAAAAGGTGTTTGAGGTAAATGATTTGCCCGACCTGGGTCTGTTTCCTCACAACTCTAGATGGTATATGATGGACCACCCTAGAACCCTAACGACCAATCGCTCGACGCTGACCCGGAATCAGACGTCGTCGCACCCATAGGTGACGCGCTTGCATTGGCCTAAGCCCGAGGTTAAATAAGAAGACATCAAGGCGGTAAACAGGGGTCTTGACCAGCCAGAAATACGGAGACTCCTTCGCAGCGATAGCTTTTTCTTTTCAAAGTAGGCAACCAAATGTGTATATTAAAATAAGGTCGCAGACCCTGGGCAGTTTTCACCTTTCAGAAACTCCATCGAACCTTCATCTTTAGAGGAAGAAGGAAGAGCGTAGGGGATAAACCTCCTGAGAGGACCGGCAAAACTGTTAACTCGGCGAGCGAATAAGGGCCCATTAACTCTTTCCTTTCGGACAACTTCGAACCAAATCTCGAGCATTTACATTCCACGGCCCCTTTTGTGGATTCAGACTTTTACTTTGAGGGGTTCCGTTTATCGCAACAAGCACGGTCACGACCAGGCTTTTCTCTTGATTTTGATTTTGTATTTCTTTTTGTGAGGGAGATATAGTCGTTTGACTTTTGTGGGCTCCCTTTTTGTATGCCTGCGGGGACACTGCCCTCTTCTCGTGCTCTGATCGATGCTCGAGGAAATGGATCCTACTCTTGCCTTTGGGGTTTGAGTTTTGGTTTCTCATGCTCAGCGTTTTAAGGGCGCCGACTGTCTCATTTGGTCGAAGAGAAAAGAATAAAGATTACAGCTTCCGGAGATCTTCTGGGTGACGCTCCACCGTAGGTGATGCTACCGACTTTTTTTTTTTGAATAAAATACATAAGTGAGCACATGTTAGCTACCTTCGAGCGAGCATAGGCCGACGTGGCCGGACAGGGATCTCCACGGTTCTGGCAAACCAAGACCCGGTGACTACCAAGCCTTAATGGGCCCTATCCTAACATAAAGGTTAGATGCAGGAACTTAACTACATGGTGATTGCCAGGCATCGGTATTTTGAATTTTCCATATTTTTAGTGGTTTTCGGTATTTCTTTGTTTTTGATATTTTTTTATCATTTTTTGTTTGTGCTAAGGGTAGTATTTCTTAAGATAAAGCCCATTCCAAGGGTGGGATAACTCGGTCCCTTCGGCGTTGACTAGCTTGTAGGCGTTGCCAGGGTACACGGCTTGAATTACAAATGGTCCTTCCCAATTGGGTTGGAGCTTAGAACGGGGACCTCCAGGTTTGACAAAAATTCTTTTTACGACCATCTCACCGACTTTGAATTTTCTCTCAACGACTTTCTTTTGGTAAAAGCGAGCGAGTCTATTTTGATACACACGCGCGTGTTCGGCAGCGGCCAGCCGTTTCTCATCCAAGAGTTCCAACTGGGCGAGGAGTGAATTACGACGATCGTCGAGGGGAAATTCCTCGTCCAATTGTACCCTAAGAGAAGGGATCAGAGTCTCGTACGGGACTACCGCTTCCATACCATAAGTAAGGGCAAATGGAGTCTGCCCGGTGGGGGTACGGATTGAAGTGCGATAGGCCCATAGAGCTTCGATAAGCTTTTCTGGCCAGTCTGAAAACTTACTAGACTCGCAGGTTTTTTTGATGATTTTGAGCAATATTTTATTGGTGGCCTCCGCTTGGCCGTTACCTTGTGGGTAATAAGGCGATGAATGATGCAATGCAATTGCGTACCTTTTGCAGAGGTCCTGTAGGTCCTGAGAAATGAACTGTGGCCCATTGTCGGTGACGATCGTGCTTGGGACGCCGAATCTGGCGAGGATGTTCTTTATGACGAATTTGCAGACTGTTGACGCCTTGATTTCCGCGTAAGCTTCAGCTTCGGTCCATTTGGTGAAGTATTCCGTCGCAGTAAGGATGAAAGATTTCTGCTTGGTGAGGGAATTGGGATCACCTAGGGGACCAATGATGTCGAATGCCCACATGGAGAAAGGCCACGGGGATGATATTGGATGAAGTGAGGAAGATGGTGAATGGATTTTATCGGCGTGAAGTTGACACCTGACACACCTACAGACATAGACAGCACAATCTTCTTCCATAGTGGGCCAATAAAAGCCTTGGCGAATGATCTTCTTGGCGAGCATCTGACTATTCACGTGGCCACCGCACACGCCCGAGTGCGTCTCCTCTACACATTTCCAAACCTCATCGTCACCAAGACATCTTAACAGAATACCAGTAAGGCTCCTCCTATAGAGTAGACCTCCAACCAAAGTATATTTCTGAGCCACCCTTCTTATGGCTTTCTTATCCTCTGTGGTGGCCCCTTCAGGATAAGACTGATCTTGCAAGTATTTGACAATTTCATAGAACCATGGTTTCTCTTCATCAGCCAGTTCTTCTTCAACCTCTGCCAACATGATCTCCCTCTTCTCAAGGATATATTCCTGCAGGATCTTTCTTGCTATCCTGTCTTTGATATTTACGTAGGAAGCATCATCGATTGCAGGGACGTGAAGTTTATAGATGGAAATGGACTTAAACCATCTTCCTAGAGGGAACCTTATGGATGATGCCAACGAGGCGAGGGCATCGGCGAGAATATTCTGATGACGAGGGACATGAACAAAGATCAGTTTGGCGAACAGTTTGGCAAAGGCAGCAGTGAGTTCTTGGTATGGCTTGAGTTTGGGATCGCGAGTGCGATATTTAGTGAGCACCTGGCGAAGGATGAGTTGACTATCACCTACGACTCGTAACTCAGTGATACGAAAAGAATGAGCGAGTTCTAGGCCAGCTAGAAGAGCTTCATATTCGACTATATTATTGGTGACTGGAAATTTGAGTTGGTATGCCAATGGGAATGTGAGGCCTTCAGGCGACAGGAGGGCGACGCCGATTCCTCTCCCTTGAGAATTCAAAGCTCCATCAAAATATAGCGTCCACGTTGTCTCATCTGATTGGTTGATGGACATTAGTTCCTCATCTGGAAACTCTGATTGGACGGGATCGAACTTGGGAAGAGGATGGTGAGCGAGATGCTTGGCTATGACATAGCCTTTAATCACCTTTTGCTGGATGTAGGTGATGTCGAACTGAGAGAGAAAACTTTGCCAGCGTGCTAGCCTATCCGTAAGGACGGCTTTCTCCAGAAGGAATTTGATAGGATTTATTCGAGCAATCAAGTGGACCACATGAGCCAAGAAGTAGTGCTTCAATTTCTGCACTACCCAAACGAGGGCAGCACAAGTTTTCTCCATGACGATGTACTTCTGCTCACAGGGATTGAGAAGTTTGGACAAGTAATAGGTTGCCCGTTCCTTGCCTTCTTCATCAGCTTGTGCGAGGACGGCTCCCACGGAGTCATCCAAGACTGAGACGTAAAGGATCAGAGGTTTTTCTAGTTTGGGTGGAATGAGAACGGGTGGACTAGCCAGATATTCCTTCAACCCTTCAAAAGCTTTCTGACATTTAGAATTCCAGTGGAATTCTACTCCTGGCTTGGTCAACTCGTAGAGAGGTCTACATCTTTGTGAATGTTGAGACACAAACCGACGAATAAACTGTAACCTCCCGATTAAACCTCGGACTTCCCTCAAATTCTTGGGAGGCGGCATATCCCTGATAGCCTTAGCTTTGTCGGGATCTATCTCGATCCCTCTTTTGCTCACAATGAACCCCAGCAATTTACCTGACGACACACCAAACACACACTTCTTCGGGTTCATTTTCAGTTGGAACTCCCTTGACCTTTGTAAAACCTTAGCCAAAACTTCTGGATGTTCCATCCTAGTCTTTGATTTCACCAATAAGTCATCTACATACACTTCCAGATATATGTGCATCATGTCATGAAATATGGCCATCATCGCTCTTTGGTAAGTAGCTCCAGCATTCTTTAACCCAAACGGCATGACCACGTAACAGTATGTTCGCCAAGGGGTAGTGAATGATGTCTTTTCCTGATCCTCTTCTGCCAAACGAATTTGATTGTATCTTGAAAATCCATCCATGAATGAGAGGGTTTCGTAGCCTGCCGTGTTTTCAATCAACACATCAATGTGAGGTAAGGGAAAATCATCTTTTGGACACGCGCGGTTAAGGTCCCGGAAGTCGATACAAATCTTGACTTTCCCATCTTTCTTCATGACCGGGACAATGTTCGCCACCCATTGAGGATAAAGAACAACTCTAATGAACCTGGTTTTGTGGAGTTTATCGACCTCTTCTTTCATTTTCAAAGCCATTTGAGGGTGGAAACGCCTTAACCTTTATTTTACCGAGACGGACCCTGGTTTTAGGGTTAAACGGTGTTCGACCAAGGTTGAATCCAGACCCGGCATATCCTCGTAGCTCCATGCGAACGTGTCCTTATATTCCTTGAGAACCTCAATTAATGCCTCTTCTTCAGAGGGTGGTAGGTTGTCACTTATGAGGATGATCCTAGGGTCTTCCTCAGTTCCCAAGTTAACTTCTTTGGTGGATTTTTCTACGGCGGTTGACGGCTCGTCGAATCTCCTCATTCCACTTGCGTATGCGCCCGCCGCATCCTCATATTCTTCACCCTCATCTTCAGTGGGGCATTCTTCATTCGTGATCTCGTAGACTCCATACCCTTCATCAAATGCACAGTCGCCCTCACATTCTATTTCTGGTAGCCGGATGGGATTTTCTAGCAACTGGGGGATGGCAAGGAGGGCTTGACACCTGGCGGCTAAATCCAGAAGGAATCGACGAGGGATCTGCCTACCCTTGGATTTCTTCCTAGGTACTACCCTTGGCCTATCATTCCTAGATTGACTGACAATATTTACAGAAGAAGAGGAAGACGAAGAGGATGGTGTAGAATGTACAAGAGAAGACCCCTCAGAGGAGGGGTAGAAAAGGTCGCTCATCGGACCTTGGACGGGTGGTCCGCAAGGCGGTACGCACCTGTGGGAGATGTAGGAGGTTTCCTCAACGAAGATGTGTTGTTGGGGAGTTTAAAAATTGACGTTTTTTTTTCATTTTCATTTTTAATGACAAAGCAGTGAAAAGAGATTGGAGGAGAGAGAAAAGTGGTTATGGCTAGAGGATTGTGAGGCTCATAGAGCAGATCATGGTTGAAGACCTGGCACGGGTTGAAAAGCCCGCGTAGGTATGTAAATAGAGAAGGGGATCTGGGAAGATCATCAGACAATTTTCTGGCCCAGGAAGAAGATATCAGCAAAGGCTGAGACGAGTGGATGGAGAAGATGGCGGCTAATGAGCCGTCGACGGCAATGTTGAGGACGGATGAAGATCCGTCGATGACAGAGTCCTTCTGGCGAGGACGAGGATAGTTTAGAACCTTGGCAAGAGTGGTAATATTCTCTGGTATTCCAGAGATCAATGGCAATCCTTCAAGTTGCGGAGACGAGAACATCCTTTCCAGTGCAACGGAAATGTCCCGTATGTCGAACCATTTGTTCCACTCGCATTCCGGATCTTTGATCTTGCCTCTTTTGGTGATCCTCGGACATTTTTCAGCCAAATATACAGCATGTGATCCCCCATATGCTTCTCGTGGGTAATCTCCCATCTGAACAACGGGCCCTCTGTTGAAGTGGTTTGATAGAGTCCATGTGAGGGGCTTCCAATCCGCCCTGAACGGTCCTTTGAAGCCTAGGCCAAACCTACGGTTCGGCCTAATTTCCTTTGGCGGTTTGAGCATATCCTGTAATTGTGCGCCCAGATCTTTACCCTGTTGATAGCCGATGTTCCTCATAATCTCCCAACCTTTGGAGTGAAAAGGGAGACATGATATTACGGTTGTCCTGACCGGCTCCTTTGGTGCTAGTGGAACGTGAGATGAATCACGTACATCTAGTAGTGACAATATGGGCCGATGAGATGGCCAAACAGAGGGCAGAGAGGTGTTGATAGCATCCACTGTGTGAAGGACAGGTGTACTGACCACTTTAATAATTCTCCCATTGTAAGGAAACTTCATGCACTGATGGTTGGTGGAAGGCACAGCGTCCATGGCTTCGATGTAAGGGCGACCCAGTATAGCCTTGAATGTGGGGTCCATGTCGAGGACATGGAATTCCGTGGGAATTGACATGGGGCCTAGTTCTGCCTTCAGAATAATCATCCCCTGCGGTGACCTTTTGCTATTGTCATAGGCCGTGACCGTGATCGAGGAAGGTCTTATTTGTTCCTCGTCGATCCCACACAACTGAAGAGTGCTCATGGAGATCACATTTATGGACGCACCCGTGTCCACAAGACACGGGTTTATGGATACCCCATTGATTTTTATTAAAATGTACAATGCATATTTCCGAGCTTCCTTGGGAGCTCGTAGTTGTGGAACATGATGGCCGGTTGTGTGTCTGTTGGGGTCAGGACGGTCGAAATCTTCTCCACGGGGAGGTCTTCATTAACCATGACTCTTTGAAGGTACTCCATTAAGGCTGCCTGGTGGGATGTGGATCTTTGAAGAAGCTCCAGGATGGAGATCCGAGCAGGCGTCTTGTCCAAATGTTTTAATAGATCATACTGTGT
The DNA here is from genome assembly GCA_022559845.1 of Amorphophallus konjac. NCBI lineage: Eukaryota > Viridiplantae > Streptophyta > Magnoliopsida > Alismatales > Araceae > Amorphophallus > Amorphophallus konjac. The sequence continues at coordinate 175,982,996 of CM040125.1, forward strand.
TCCAGGGATAGTGGTGAGGACACGCGTCACATTTTTACGACGGAGTACACGGATCTCGCCGGCATCCCTTTGGCTCGGCGACCAGTTGGCAGATTAGCGGAGCTATCATCACTTATTTTATGCTTTGGGCCATGTTGGGCCTTGGTTTAGTCCGTATGTGGACAATTTCTTTCAGTCATGGACCTTTTTTGAGGCCAATTAGGTTTTATTTGTGTTTTGTAGGCTTGCTAGAGGCTAGGGAGGTTAATGGGCCACCTTGGTTCACTCTTCAAGCCCATTTGGGCTGGGCGCCTAGGAGAAAGCCCATACTGGGCCTTTTCCTCCTTGCTCCACTACCCAGGCCTGTTATCTGGGGATCCATTAGGGTTGGAGAAGGAGGAGGGCGCACCCACCCTTCCCACCTCATGGGAGGTGCGCCCCCCACCTTCCCTCCTTTCTTTTAGGAGGCAAGTGCGCCCCCTCCCCTATTGTGTAGGATTTCAAATTAAATAGGCTCTTTTTGTATTTTTATTTTAGGAAACTAATTAGGGTTTCCCCTCCCACATATAATATGTTGTATTTTCTCTTTTGGAAAGCAATCAATGAAGAATTAAGTTTGAAAAGCCTTGTGCGCAGCCACCATCTTGAAAGGGGCGATCCCTTCCTCTTCCTCCTCCTTGAGGGTGCGACGCCCTCACCCCCTCTCCAGTCCTTGGGTGAGACGCCCAGGGGTAGGAGATCTCCTCCAAGGATCCCAACGCCAGCAACCTTCTTCCAACATTCACGGCGACGAGTTCGGTGAAGCGACGGCGCACGCGGGATCTTCATCCTCTTCCCCGGGCGTCCCTGTGCTGACAGCAGATCGGGTGTCCAAAGTTCGGTCTGGTGCGTCTACTTCCCGACGGCGTCTCTCTCAAAGGTCTTCACGACTTTTGTACCCCTTCCTGTCACCGTTCCAACCCCACCGGTTTCGGCTCAAAACTCCACCCACAGCGAAAGTTCCCTTCATACCTACTTTTGGTGCGCTGGCTGTCACCCTGACAGTCTCGCCTGAACCAGAGCCCTTTTGTCCGCCCATTTACGCCACCTTCCCGTTGTTTTCTGATCCCCTTCCCTTCTTAACATTTGTTCCCCTCCCAGTTACGAATCCAACCTAATTGGTCTCGCCTCAAAACTCCATCGGGGCTGAAAGTTGTCTTCAAGAACACTTTTAGTGCGCAATCCTGCGCTACAGTACCCGAGCGGGACTGCCAGCAACGGGCCTCCAAAGGAGGTACCCTCTCCCGTCCACGGATCGACCTGAAAATTGGTGGCTCGACTCCTCACATCCCACCACACCTCCAGTAAACATCTCGGGTCAGAACTCTTTCTGTAACCCTGCGCCCTTGTCGCCCCATCCAAGGTCACCGGTCTGACCACTCCGTAGGCAGACTGTTTCTCCCGGTTTACAGCGCTCTCTGCACCCAGATCTCCCACGGGACCCCTTCGGCCGCGGCTGTCCTTTGTTGACCGCCCCTGTCAGCCATCCACCAGAGAAGACCCTGCCACATTTGCTGTCCGGAGGGTCACGTACCGGCCGTTCTCGCGGCCTCTATCACTGTGAGCAGACAGGCCGGTCGACTGCACGCCAGGTGTTCGACGAATCGCCACAGCCACCAGCGGCCTCAGCAGCGGCTCTCCTTCCACGGGCGCCCCTGGGGTATCCCCATCAGCGCCCCCGCCGAGTTTTGCAGGTCCCGGACGTGATTAAGGGGACCTATCGGTGTCGCCATCCAGCTGCTGGACAGAACCTGCGCAGGGTGGCCAGCTAGTCGCCCCCTTCCCAAGTGCACTCCCGACGCGTCTCCGGGCCCAGCGACGTACCTCTTCTTCCCGGAGGAGCGTCCCCTATTACAGCGAGGCGCCGGAAGACTCCTTCCTTGCAGCAGCCCGAGGCGGACCTGTGGACTTCGAGCTGCCCCGACCCGGTACCCGTCACCCCACGCCGCACGCTACCGGATTGAGCTTGTAGCCCGTTACCTCCCTGCGAGGAGTGGGCACCATTTGGTTATGTAATATTGTTTGTTTGATGTACCGGTGGGTGTGTGGCATGGCCGGGGTTCCTTCCCCACGCCTAGGCGTGGAGGTACGTGTCTCGCTCCTTCCTTTGTTGTTTGCTTGTCTCGTATGCGATTGAATGTGCCGCGCAAGTGAGTGTAGGGCCTAGCTAGATGGTATTTATCACTGCTGGTTGAGAGTTGAGAGTGCCCACCTCCCTTGGCCCTAGTCGAGCACCGAGCTCGGACTAGACTCCCATGTCGTCCCGCGGCCTCTCGCCCGTTGTGACCCCGTCGCGCCTCCCTCCTTGGGACGGCCGTGGTTCGGAGTTCTGTTGAGAGACGCCTCCACCCGGAGGGAATTCACGTTAGTCGGTCACACCGGCTTGCCTTGTCACGTGCGCGTGCTGGTCGCACTCTTTAGCGTCCTAGGTTAGCTAGCGAGTCAGTCGGTCCCGCATCAAATTTGGTATCAGAGCCTAGGGAACCAGTTTGTTCCTACAAATTGGGGTCTTAGGCCATTTGAGTCATTAGGTTTGTCTTAGGTTCTTTGCATCCTTAAGTAGTCCTAGGCCAATTGAGTCTCATCTTGCATTTGAGTCCGTGTCCCATTTTGTGGTCGTGTCTATTTCACCCTTGCCCCTTAGAGTCTTGCATTCCCCTTCTTTAGTCCTAGGGCGAGCCTATGTGTTTTGAGTTCCCAGTGCATCTCGATGGCTAGTTCTTATTATTCAGTTCCATACCACCGACCCAACCTTAGTAGGGTGCATCAGGTAGAGGGAGCCCCGAGTAGTCCTGTCCAAGGCAACAGGTTCGTGTCCGAGTATATTAAGGAGTTTGATGAGCACCTAATGCGATATGGGACTCAGGAGGATGAAATCAGGACTGTAGTTCATTTCCGTCGGGGTCTGCGCGAGCACCTCCGGATTGAGTTATCCCGCCGCCATGTGCAGACCCTGGGGGAAGCTTACCAGGTTGCTCGTGAACAGGAGCAGTTTGAGCTCGAGTTTGCTCCGGTCCAGCACCCCACACCCACATACTCTCGTGGGTCGTATTCTCGAGCTACCCCTAGACCATACCCTCGGGGACCCGTGGCCCGTCCACAGGAGTCGGCTCGTCAGGATTCCTTTACCTCTAGACCTCACTATTCCCATCCGAGGGACTATCACCCTCGATCCACGGCTACAGCCTCTGCCCCTCAGCTTCAGCAACCTACTGTCTCTACCCACCCTCCGAGGGCTTGTCCACTACCCGCCACCACCTTGGCCGCTCCCCGAGACCTGAGGTCCGATATGCCATCCGTGAAGGCTGACTTCCAAGCTTCCTTTGATCGATACCTGACCCGCGTAACCCCTTATAGTAAGCTCATATCCGTCGGTTATGAGGCTGATCCGGGTCTTGAGGCGGAGTATTTGGATGAGTCGATAGAGGACCACGATCCCATCCAGTATATAGAGGACCCCGTTCCCTCACTGGGGGTAGATGCTTCATCCTTCGACCCACATCTCGAGCCATTACTACCTCTCAAGGGTGAGCTTGTCATTGGGGAGTTTTTAGCTAGCTGGTTAAGGGAGGGTCCACATCTAGATGTCTCGATCACCTACTACCCCTCCATGGAGCCAACTCTCCCAGTCATACCCCTTAACTCCTTTCACACCACTTTTCGGTCCTTCAGCTTTATAGAGAATGTGAGGGAGTTTCTTAAGAGTTTGGATTGTCAGTGGGAGTTGACATACATGTTGGCCTTAGGGTCTGACCAACCCTATAGTCATAGCTTCCTACTCCCAGCTTTGGGGTCTATTACCTCGGTGTACACCATAGGTCCTATCACTTCCGAGGTCCTTCTATTCTTTCCCATACTCGATGAGGTTGCCTTTCCCCCATCTTATGGCATTACTACGCCGAGGGAGGAACCTTGTCTCCCTGGCCCTTATGGTTCCCTTGCCCCATCATTCATAGTGCCTAAAGGTGACCATTTGCACCTTGGCGAATATCCGACATGGGCAAGTATAGTGAAGGGGCATGTTAGGAAAAGTCTCCATTTCTTTGACCCTTTTGATCCTTTTCCTATTAAACCTCCCGATCCATATTTCTTCACCCCTTGTGACGAGGAGGTCCATTATCACTCTCCTTCCATGCATGGACCCACACCCCAGAGTTTGGCTAGGAGGGAGCCCCAGATGGTCCATTATCACTCTCCTTTCACTCCTTTATCTCTCTTTCATGCATCATCCCGTCCACAATCATATAGGGGTTACATGGTGAGTGAGTCTATTCATATTGGTCCCCCAAAGTCTAGCACACTTGGTAGGACACACATGCATGATAGATACAACTTTGGTTGTCCAGGACCTCCCCGTGTTGTCCAATCATATAGGAGTCATAAGCATGCTAGGTCCATGTTTGGATGTCCAGGACCACCTCTGCATTCACATAGGTATGAGTCTACATATCTTATTCGGAGTCTGCATCATCACCACCTCGAGGCCAGCAACGCACGTTATATGGAATTAGCTGATGCGCATCGACACACCCGTGAGTTCCGCGAGGGAGAGTATGTCATGATCAGGGTCAGACCTGAACGGTTCCTTTCGGGGGCTGTAAAGAAACTCCAGGACCGCGGTGCCGGACCCTTCCGAGTTCTGAGGCGGATTGGGTCTAACGCATATGAGATTGAGCTGCCAGATGATTATGGGATCAGTTCGACGTTCAACGTCTCTGATTTGGTGGCCTATCGGGATCCAGCAGTGATTCCCAGTGAGCTTCTTGGGCCTCCCCTTCCTGTTGTGAGCGATACACCTTCTGAGAGTCTACCTCTCCAGCCCCATTACAGAGGCGCGAGCACATCGATTGTATACTGGATGAGCAGGTGACCACCACCAGGAGCGGGGCCTACCAGCGCTTCCTAGTGCGTTGGAGAGGGCGCCCTGAGACAGACGACTCCTGGATCACGCGGGGAGAGCTGGAGCGGATTGACCCGGACTTACTGGAGCGTTACTTGAGTGACCGTGACCCTTACTCGACGGGGTCGAGTTCTTCCCACCCGGGGAGAATTGGTGAGGACACGCGTCACATTTTTACGACGGAGTACACGGATCTCGCCGGCATCCCTTTGGCTCGGCGACCAGTTGGCAGATTAGCGGAGCTATCATCACTTATTTTATGCTTTGGGCCATGTTGGGCCTTGGTTTAGTCCGTATGTGGACAATTTCTTTCAGTCATGGACCTTTTTTGAGGCCAATTAGGTTTTATTTGTGTTTTGTAGGCTTGCTAGAGGCTAGGGAGGTTAATGGGCCACCTTGGTTCACTCTTCAAGCCCATTTGGGCTGGGCGCCTAGGAGAAAGCCCATACTGGGCCTTTTCCTCCTTGCTCCACTACCCAGGCCTGTTATCTGGGGATCCATTAGGGTTGGAGAAGGAGGAGGGCGCACCCACCCTTCCCACCTCATGGGAGGTGCGCCCCCCCACCTTCCCTCCTTTCTTTTAGGAGGCAAGTGCGCCCCCTCCCCTATTGTGTAGGATTTCAAATTAAATAGGCTCTTTTTGTATTTTTATTTTAGGAAACTAATTAGGGTTTCCCCTCCCACATATAATATGTTGTATTTTCTCTTTTGGAAATCAATCAATGAAGAATTAAGTTTGAAAAGCCTTGTGCGCAGCCACCATCTTGAAAGGGGCGATCCCTTCCTCTTCCTCCTCCTTGAGGGTGCGACGCCCTCACCCCCTCTCCAGTCCTTGGGTGAGACGCCCAGGGGTAGGAGATCTCCTCCAAGGATCCCAACGCCAGCAACCTTCTTCCAACATTCACGGCGACGAGTTCGGTGAAGCGACGGCGCACGCGGGATCTTCATCCTCTTCCCCGGGCGTCCCTGTGCTGACAGCAGATCGGGTGTCCAAAGTTCGGTCTGGTGCGTCTACTTCCCGACGGCGTCTCTCTCAAAGGTCTTCACGACTTTTGTACCCCTTCCTGTCACCGTTCCAACCCCACCGGTTTCGGCTCAAAACTCCACCCACAGCGAAAGTTCCCTTCATACCTACTTTTGGTGCGCTGGCTGTCACCCTGACAGTCTCGCCTGAACCAGAGCCCTTTTGTCCGCCCATTTACGCCACCTTCCCGTTGTTTTCTGATCCCCTTCCCTTCTTAACATTTGTTCCCCTCCCAGTTACGAATCCAACCTAATTGGTCTCGCCTCAAAACTCCATCGGGGCTGAAAGTTGTCTTCAAGAACACTTTTAGTGCGCAATCCTGCGCTACAGTACCCGAGCGGGACTGCCAGCAACGGGCCTCCAAAGGAGGTACCCTCTCCCGTCCACGGATCGACCTGCAAATTGGTGGCTCGACTCCTCACATCCCACCACACCTCCAGTAAACATCTCGGGTCAGAACTCTTTCTGTAACCCTGCGCCCTTGTCGCCCCATCCAAGGTCACCGGTCTGACCACTCCGTAGGCAGACTGTTTCTCCCGGTTTACAGCGCTCTCTGCACCCAGATCTCCCACGGGACCCCTTCGGCCGCGGCTGTCCTTTGTTGACCGCCCCTGTCAGCCATCCACCAGAGAAGACCCTGCCACATTTGCTGTCCGGAGGGTCACGTACCGGCCGTTCTCGCGGCCTCTATCACTGTGAGCAGACAGGCCGGTCGACTGCACGCCAGGTGTTCGACGAATCGCCACAGCCACCAGCGGCCTCAGCAGCGGCTCTCCTTCCACGGGCGCCCCTGGGGTATCCCCATCAGCGCCCCCGCCGAGTTTTGCAGGTCCCGGACGTGATTAAGGGGACCTATCGGTGTCGCCATCCAGCTGCTGGACAGAACCTGCGCAGGGTGGCCAGCTAGTCGCCCCCTTCCCAAGTGCACTCCCGACGCGTCTCCGGGCCCAGCGACGTACCTCTTCTTCCCGGAGGAGCGTCCCCTATTACAGCGAGGCGCCGGAAGACTCCTTCCTTGCAGCAGCCCGAGGCGGACCTGTGGACTTCGAGCTGCCCCGACCCGGTACCCGTCACCCCACGCCGCACGCTACCGGATTGAGCTTGTAGCCCGTTACCTCCCTGCGAGGAGTGGGCACCATTTGGTTATGTAATATTGTTTGTTTGATGTACCGGTGGGTGTGTGGCATGGCCGGGGTTCCTTCCCCACGCCTAGGCGTGGAGGTACGTGTCTCGCTCCTTCCTTTGTTGTTTGCTTGTCTCGTATGCGATTGAATGTGCCGCGCAAGTGAGTGTAGGGCCTAGCTAGATGGTATTTATCACTGCTGGTTGAGAGTTGAGAGTGCCCACCTCCCTTGGCCCTAGTCGAGCACCGAGCTCGGACTAGACTCCCATGTCGTCCCGCGGCCTCTCGCCCGTTGTGACCCCGTCGCGCCTCCCTCCTTGGGACGGCCGTGGTTCGGAGTTCTGTTGAGAGACGCCTCCACCCGGAGGGAATTCACGTTAGTCGGTCACACCGGCTTGCCTTGTCACGTGCGCGTGCTGGTCGCACTCTTTAGCGTCCTAGGTTAGCTAGCGAGTCAGTCGGTCCCGCATCAGATAGCTCTTTCTGGTTGTTCTCCATCATCCTTCTCTGGCTGAGATTGCTCAAGATTCTGACTGTTGTGGGGGAAAATCCTGTGGAAAATCCTTCCACTCCGGAGCACCATTACCTGCGGCTTTTGTACCTCTGTGGGGGTAGCAGTGGATTTTAACAGAGGTTTGAGGGGTAGTGGTGGAGGAATGGTCGATGAAGCAGGGGTGATGACGGGAGCAGGGATTCTGATGAGGGATTTGTTAGGTGGAGGCATGGTGAAGGTAGAGGGGATATCGCGCGGATTATGAAGGATAAGGGGTCTGGAAGGTGGAGGTGGAGACGAAGTAGAAGTGGGTAGGGCTTGACGTGGGCAATGATTTTGAGGTGGGCGATGAGTAATGAGTGGTTTTGAAGGCATTAGTGGTGATACGGTGGAGAAAGACGGGGTTATGTATGGTTGACGGTTGATAAGGGGTTTAGAAGGCGTAGGGGTAAATGTGGTAGAGGTGGATGGTAAAGTGGGGGAGTGAGAGAAGATGAGAGGGTGTAAAGGCGTAGTGGAGAGTGTCGGTTGATAGGAGATCGGGGTACGGATGAGAGGGCGTAATGGTAGTGGAAATGGTGAAGGCGATACTGACGCGGGTTGATGAGAGAGAGGTGCTACCCGGGCAAGGCAAGGGGGTTGCATGACGATGGGGTTGGAGGAAGAAAGAATAGAGGTACTTTCCTGGTGCCACACCTGCTCTCTCCCGACTTCCGGGAAGGAGGAGATGGGGTTAACCTGATGATTGGGCTGTTGGTGCTCCGGTAATGGATTCTGGATTATGCCCATGTCGGGCTGTTGTTGTGGGGCCTGCTGAGGCTGTTGTTGTTGTGGTTGCTGCTGCTGCTGCTGTTGTAACTGTTGCTGTGGCCTATGAGGAGGTCTCCTAGCCTTAAGAGCGGCGACGTATCATCTCATTTCATCCCAATCTATTTGATGTTCATCATTCATATCGTGGATGTAATATTTGAAATGGAAGCAGTAATCTACTGTGTGTCCTGGCTGCCTGTGGTAGACGCAGTATTTGGAGGTATCAACATTTGGGGGCCACACGGGCCTTTCTCTGGGTAGGGCGAGTTGGTTTGATGCCATGAGGGCATTAAAAATGTCTGCTAAGGTTTCTGGCAATGGTGGATAGTAGGCTCTCTTGGGACCGAGCGGCCTCCTTTGTTGCTGTTGGGGACCATAGTTCCCCGGGGGTGGAACTTGGTTGTACTGAAGCGGTGGTTGTTGTTGCTGAGGTTGTGGTTGTTATTGCTGGGGTTGACGTAATGGAGGCATATTATCCTGGGGTGGATTATTTTGGGGTGGAGGACGAAGAGGGAAAGGACCTGGTTGGAGGGGAAGTCGGGACATTTGTGGAGGCCTTGGGTTGACCGCATAGTTGGCATTGTTGACCGCACCCACTTGCTCATTTGTCACGACCCCTTCTGTGGCTCCGCCCGGGACACCAGCACCTGTCTTTCTGACCACTTTGGGCTTTGACGACTCAAACATGTTCATAATGGGGGAGTCTTTTAACTGGGTTTGGATGTATCGGGCCCTTTCATAGAGTTCCTCCATTGTAGTAAGTTTATTCATGGCCAGGACGTGTCTGAACTGTGGGGTTGCATTAGACACAATCATCTTCACTTGTTCGGGCTCAGAGAGGGTATCCCTTATTCTTTCCGCCAGAGACCTCCATCTATCAGCATAGCGGACAAAATCCTCGTCGGGCTTCATCTTTTCGGCCACTAGGTCGGTAATGGAGAGTGAGGGACCGACCCTATCCCTATATTTCTGCAAGAACCTTCTCTGGACTATTTCAAAATTCTCGGCCTCGCGGGGCTCCAAGGAATAGAACCACTCAAGCGCGGGACCATCCAATGATCTCCGAAAGAGGTATGCTAGGGACCTCTGATCGTTTTGTTAATAGGAGGATTCATACATGAAATCCTTGAGGTGAATGAAGGGGTTGTCGGTACCATTGTATCTGCGGTACGTGGGCATTTCGGAGGGAGGAAGATGAATGACGGGAAGGATTGGCAAAGTAACCTCCGGGGTGGCTTTCACGTCCACCATCCTTCTCAGATTTTGAAACTGCTCGTCCATGCGATTGAACCTATTGAGGAGCGATTGGGCGAGCTGTTGTGTAGTGGACAGCGGATCTAGAGGGGAGGGGTGAATAGATCAGCCCCACTTTTCGCAATGCGGCCCTCTAAACAGCTAGTTAAAATGAATTGCAGCGGAATAGAAACTAGCTTCCAAGAATGCTATGATTCACTTAGCAAGATAAGTAAGATATATAATAATTCGATCCTAAGCATGCACCTAGAACGATTCAATCACACAAGCAAACCACGCTAGACAGGATTTTTAAGGTGGTTCGGACTGAATCCTCAGCCCTACGTCCACCCCTCACCAAAACCCGGTGAGGCTTCACTTGTGCAGCGCACCAAACCACAAATCGGAAACCACCGATTGCCTTCCTACTCACCACCTGGTAGGGACGTCAACCGTAAATTAGAACACCCTCCAATTGCCTTCCTACTAACCACCGGTAGGGATGAATCACACTTTCAATGTTTAAACAATAATGAAAATGAAACAAGATGTGAATGAACTAAAACAAGAGATTGAGTTATGAGTGAAAATGAATTGGCCCTTGTATGGAATGTTGATCAGCAACAAGGCTCCTCTTAGCTTCAACTCAATCTTCTTGATTCACCCTTGATTGGATGAATGTTCTTCACGGAATACTGTTCACGTGAACAGTACCTCTTCCTTCAATTCTTCTCTCTTGATCTTCTCTTTGAACTTCTTTGAATGAATGAAGGAGATGATGAAGCTACCTTGAATCTTGATTGCTTCTTTAGCTTCTAGGAGTTTGAATGCTTGAAATATCACCTTGAATGAACTTGAAAGAACTTGAATGGATGAAGATGATTTCCCTTGATAGTGAGCTTCAATGGATCCCCTTGAGATGATGAAGAGGATGGAGGATGCAGCTTTCTCTTCTCTTGGCCTTGATCTTGATCTCCACTTGAAGAGCTTGAACACTTGAGGATGAAGATCTTCTTCACGGAGTACTGTTCACTGCTACAGTGCTCCGAATTCCTCTCCCTTGAACACACTCTAGCAACCTCCCTTGTAACCCTCTTAAAGCCCTTAGGGTTTCCAACCCTTTTGTATTGGTTTTATAAACCTTGAATGGTCCTTGGACAAGCCTTAGACCAGATCCACAATTTGTGGGTGATTAGGTGACTTTAGGATTAAACAAATCAAGGTTGAATGGCCCTTTTCGAAGTTGGAAACAAAGTCAAAATTGAAGGCTCGGGGCTGGCGGTCGACCTACAGCTTCTGGCGGTCGACCGCCACTGTAAAACACTATAGACAGATGATCCCTGGGACTAGCGGTCGACCGCTACTAGCTGGCGGTCGACCGCCAGCTGAAACACTGCAGACTGGCCATCCCTGGCTGGGGCGGTCGACCGCCCCTGTGCTGGCGGTCGACCGCCAGCTGGGCAGAGCCCGGGTCACCCCGGGTCGGTCCGTTGGCCGCACCAGCTCCGTCGCTTGAGTCCGTTAGCCGCCCGTTCGTGTCTGTGGCATCGACCTTGTTTGTCTTGAAGTTTTATTACTGCGCAGGTCGATCCGCGTGCGAGGGCGCAACATTGAGCTTTCATGTGCATATCTGTCATGAACAAAATATCACATATGTCAGTCATAAGAGCGTGGAAAATAACAATGACTAATAGTGTTAAGCCATTATCAAAACCAAGAATACACAAAACTCATATGACTATAGAATGATGCCGAATGACCCATGTGACCACAGAATGACTCAAATGACCTCAGGGACGCAACACGAGCTTCTCTAGAGGTGAAGGTGGCACTTGCCACTGGGGGAGAAACTGTCTCCCGGAGACTTGAGGGGGGAACCCGGAATGAGAGGGAAGCTGTCGGACCGCCGACAGTTGGCCCTGGCTGAAGCAGTGTGTGGGGAACAACGGGAGTTTGAGATTGTGACGGGAACTGGAATGAGGGTGGTTGTTGGCTCGCTTGTCCTTGAAGCGAGGGAGACTGGATGGCTTGTGCCAACGAAGGAGATAGAATGGCCTGCACGGACTCTTGGATAGGTGCGATGGCCGGAGTTGATTCCTGGGGCGTGGGGGAAACAGATTTCCCCTTCAGAATGGCCTGGAAGGCCCGGAGCTGTTCAGAGGTAAGCTCCGTGTTGGCGAGGACGCCCAGTAAGGAAGAGATATCCTGTGGTGGGGACGTGTCCCCAGCAATAACCTGCACCTCATGCGAGAGCTCATGAGAAGGACCCGAGTCCATAGCATAGACTCGCAGGTCGGCTGACAAACCACGACTAGGGTGGTTTTCCTCAAAAGACTCGTGAGCCATGCTCACAGTTTTCCCAGAACGGAAAAACATACACTAGCAAGTAGGTAGCACAGATTATCAAACAAGTGGATGCCTTTACGCCTTTTTTGTGTTTTGATTTTGATGATGATTTTTTTTTGTATTTTTAGCGAGATCCGAAGTTCACACAAAATGGGGACCCTAGTTTATTTTTGTTTCACCGCCGTGTCAGCTAGGGTCTCTCGTCTCACCACGAATGAAATGACTAACTTCGGGGAACTTCAATGGTACAACCAGCCCAGTGAACGAAGAGGAGATTCTTCGATGTCGGGGACTTACGGAGGTCCCAGTGGAGGAGATTCTAGTCCGTTGAGAGGAATTCTTAAACGGAGAGTCCTTCCTTCACCGGGAAAGGGTGATCCTAAAAAAAAAATGAAAAAAGGATAGAAAAGAGGGATGGATGCATGCAATAAAATACTGACAGAGATATGGAGTGGGAAAACAACAGAAATAACAGACATATAATAAACGAACAACCAATCAAAACTAACAGTGCTGCCGTGAGCACAACGGGACGCGCGCGGGAGCCAAGGTGGAGAGGCACGGATGGTGCCAAACTTGCAACGGTAGCCGAAAGGAAGCAGTAGACGTCCCACCATGATCGCCAATCTGTGAGCGACGTCACGCGGTTCGGGGGTGCGAAGAGGACGCGGAGCGCGCGGGCTCCTTCTTTTTTGTTTGCTGCAACATAGAAATAAGAGAAAAGAGAAGGGGCCACCACGGGAGATTGCTCCGGTGGGGCGAGCGGGACAAATGTAATATAGCAAGATATGGGGGTTAAACGGCCATAGCGGGAAGTGACTCGCCGCGACCTCGGGGGGACGGGAATGGTGCAGAAATTAAATAACAAGAATTGAAACGGCCATTGGGGAAGTGACTCGCCGCGGCCTCGAGAATATGAGCAGATAAGAATATAACAAAATATAAGGAGAATATAAAGAGCGGGAATTTAAACGGCCATTCGGGAAGTGACTCGCCGCGGCCTCGAGAACATGAATAGATAAGAATATAATATATAAGAACGGGAATTTAAACGGCCATTGGGGAAGTGACTCGCCGCGGTCTCGAGAATATGAATAGATAAGAATATAACATATAAGAACGGAAATTTAAACGGCCATTGGGGAAGTGACTCGCCGCGGCCTCGAGAATATGAGCAGAATACAACAGAATATAAAGAGAGTATAAGAACGAGAATTTAAACGGCCATTGGGGAAGTGACTCGCCGCGGCCTCGAGAACAAGATGTGATCGCCAGGGGTCGAAAGACCCCAAAATAAAGAAAGTAATCGCGCCTACCTCAAGAGCGGGAGATGGCGGGTTGCTTCTTCCTCCCCCTTCGGCCGGCCGACGGAGAGGGCTTTCCTTGGGTACCCTTGCAAAACAACGATAAACAAGTAACGAGTGGATTAGAAAGATGAAGGTGTAGTATTCAAATCCTTACGGTAAAAATAACGAAATGATGGCAAGACACACACCTGGTTGGTGTTGTCTTTTAAACCCCTCTCGGACTCGAGTAGGAGGAAAATGAGATGATGGATTCAAGAAGTATATAATAAGAGGCGCCCTTATGAAGGGGGATAGATGATGCGAGATGATGAATGCAAAAGAACTAAGAAGAAAAGGAAAGGATTGGCTTATTGGATGTGCCGATGGTGAAATCCGGCGGAGCTCCGGCAGCGTAGAGATGGCGTGGAAGCGCGGTGGATGAAGACGACCTTCCTCTCGCGAGCGTGGGCACCCGAGAAGCCGGCAGAACCTCCACCTACAAAAGACCCCACGGGTTAGAAAATGACTCCGGTAGCCTCTGGGCTCCGGCAGCCTATCGGATCTCTTCGAAGCTCTCTCAGAACTGAGGGGGTGGGCCTCTATTTATAGGGCTCCGGAGGGTGGAGGCGTCCAGGACCCTGGACACCTCCATCAGGGCCGAACTAATATTTTATTCTATTTTTATTAATTTTTTCAGAATATTTTTGTGGAGGCGTCCAAGGCCTCGGACGCCCCTAACAGGTCCACCGAACACCACCGACGGCCGCACGCGATTTGACACAACGCGTGGTTTTGTGAGCGGCGCCTCGTGATTTTGAAATGGGCGCGTCCAGCGGGCTGGACGTCTCCATAATTTGGCTTTTTTCACATACGACAAACCGTCGTTCGGTGGGCGGCGCCCGTGAGGGAGTTGATGGAGGCGTCCAGGGGCCTGGACGCCTCCATTAATATATTATTTTTTATTTATTTTGTCTTTTTATGCCAAAGCTGGCATTATATATTTTTTATGCTTGTTTTTATGGATGCGTCCAGGGGCCTGGACGCCTCCATTAATGTATAATTTTTATTTTATTTTGTCTTTTTATGCCAACTGGCATATATATATATATATATTTTATATTTGTTTTTATGGAGGCGTCCAGGGGCGTGGACGCCTCCATTAATATATTATTTTTTATTTGTGTTTTGGGTTTTTTTGAAAAATAAAATTAAAAGAATGGGGGCGTCCAGGGGCCTGGACGCCCCCATTAAGACCCACCCGGGTCCTCAGTTCAAGCGTTGGCGGTCGCCCGGCAGACACCCTTCTTGGTTCCGGAACCTCCTGATGCGTCTGACTGGTGTTGATGCCGTCCGAATGCCGTGACGAGACGATTCCAGATGCCGAAAAGGGCGGAAGAAGACTCAAGAAAAGGAAGCACTCGAGCGATTCAAAATGCGTAAGCCGTTGCGGGGCGTTGTATAGTAATATGAGACTTTCTCGGGAGACGTCAGGAATGGCGTGTCTACAAATACTAGGTGAGATTGGTGCCTTGTAGGCTACCTGACATGTTCAGAAATGACATCCTCACAACGGGGTGCCCTTCCTGTGAATTATATAGGGTTTAGGAAACCCAGTCAGGGGTTAAATGACGCCTCTTAGGCTGCCGTTTATCAGTGAATGGCGTCCTGACACCAGGGGGCGTCATTCAGGGGTTTAAGGTCTCAAAAAAACTAAAACTCAGGGTCTGTTTAATAGGCGCCCAGGTCACAACCATCTTTCAATAAGAGGCGCCTGGGTACATGGCGCCTACTTCTGGGACTGTCGGACACTGGGTCAACTTCTGGAATTGGCGCCCAGGGGGCTGTGATCTCCTTGAAATTGGCACCCATACCCCTGCCATGTCTTAAGTGATAGGCGCTCTAGGGTCAGCCACGTTTTACAGGGTTTACAGGGTCAGGTTTAGTAGGCACCCATGGGCCTGCCACCAATTAACAATTGGCGCCCCTGGGTCAGACTTTTTCATTAAATGGCGCCCTGAGGGCTGCCATGACTCAGTGATAGGCGCCCAAGGGTCTGGCGCCTATCAAACAGGCTGTGGGTTGAGGGTTAATCGTGCTAAGCTAATGACTGAGTAATGACTAAGGGTTAACTAGTTAAGACATAGTTTTAACTGAACTGGTTAAATAGAGGTTTAACTAATGGAGGCTTAACTAATGGCTGAGGGTGTTAAGCTCTGATTAAGATAAATGGCTGGGAGTTAACTTAACTAAGTAAGCTACATGACTGAGGGTTAAGTGGTTTACAGATTAAAACACATGGCTTACTGATTAAGATAAATGATTAACAGGTTAAGGTAGAAGGCGCCCTGGGTCTGTCACCTATTTAAAATTGGCACCCCAGGGGCTACCATCTTTCAGTAGAAGGAGCCCAGGGTCAAGCCATGATTTATTAGAAGAAGTCTTAGGGTCAGCCACAAATTTTTAAGAGAAGTCTCAGGGTCAGCCATGAATTTTTAATAGGAGTCTCAGGGTCAGCCACGAATTTTTAATAGGAGTCTCAGGGTCAGCCACTAATTTTTAATAGGATTAAGGACAATCAGGGAGTGATTAGGCTAGATAGAAGGCGCCCAGGGGGCTGCCATCTATCAGAAATTGGCGCCCCAGGGGTATCCATGTCTCAGTAGAAGGCGCCCCTGGGTCAGCCTTCAATTTTTTAATAGGTGCCCTCGGGTTGGGCGCGCCTTTCAAGGGGTCATTTTTGTCCTGTTTCGAGTTGAATAATGTCCGTCTGTTCGGCCGTTTCTTAGTGAATGGCGCCCTGGTTAGCGGCGCCCTTCACTGAAGGTTGATTTACCGGTCCGAGACTCGGGTTACTGTTCATATTTTCTAATGTCACAGAATATAGAATTGATGACATGGATAGGTAGAGAAAATTGCGAGGAGCACGGATCCGTGGTCATGTATTTGTTTAATGTTATAGTTTCTCTAATATCAAATTGTTAACGTGTTGTTTTACATTTTACAGAAATTGAAATGGCGACAGGGGTTCAGTCGCTTTTTAAATGGCGCCCAGAGGGCAGCCATTTCCTAAGAAATGGCGCCCCTGCCTGGGGCTCCCCTTATAAGAAGGCGCCCAGGTGGGGGTCGCCCCATTCCTGAGGATAGATTTATGCTTCCTGAAAATTAATTTTGACCTTTTCACTTAAACATGGTCTATATCGAATCTGGTGTCGTTATTTAGCATAAAACAGGTCGTTAAAGCATGTAATATGGAGATTTACATTATCATGTGATTAACTTAGGTAAACTAACATGTTCTAACAGGTTGGCTAACAGACTTGGTTACAGATTACTAATACATGATAGATCTATGCAAAATACGATAAAACAAGATGTATAAACACTAATATCGCATGGAGATGAGCCTAAGACCCATGGCATAGACTAATTACCCTAGATTAGCTACCAGTTCAGTTTAAAATTGAGAACAACTACTAAAACATGATGTGTAACCACTAAATACCGCATGGAGATGAGACTAATCACTAATTTTACATGCTAATATAACCTAGATTAGCTATGGTTTGGTTAAAGCTCGAGATCACCTACCTCTTTGGGATGAGAGACTAGGTACAGGAAGAAGAGAGACACCTCTGCAACCTCTGCAACACCTCTGCAACTTCAGAGAGTGTCCCCTTGCAGCAAGCCTTAGAGCTAACAGAATAGAAGGGGAATATAGGGATATATTATAGCATTAGGCTCGACAGGAGGGGAAACAATATCCGTAATAATAGGATCTGAGTGGGATGCCAACTCAAACAGGCTGTTGGTGATGAAAATATCGCAAAAGTTGTCGGATGGGAAATGGTGACTGGGGGTCATACTATTTTTAATCCTGAGTTTTATATATTAAACTTCCCACTTAACTTCAATGATTTTTATCTTTAAAAATTGATGGAGTTAGTTTATGAAATTTCATGGGTGAGATCCATACATTTTTCTCTATTTTTACATATAAATCTTTTTGAAAAATTCTTTTTGAATAAAAAGTGGCACTATTCATGGCACTATTCACGTTATATGAAATAGCGGCTTAATATGTGTCGTTATTGGTCATTTCTTACTTGGAGCATTTTCCCATCCCCCTCAAAGGACTAAAATTGTAGATATATCCTTTTAAACCTTGTGTATTTACTTTACTCAAATAACGACATCTTACATGTCGTTATTTCACAAGTAACGACTTAACAACGGTCGTTATTTTGAACGGAGATTTTTGTATTCACCCTATACTTAACCAAAATTATCTTTATACCTTTTCTTACTTCCTAAATTAGGTTTATCCTTTAATTCTTCATCCATATACCCTTATTTCTTTCAAACACTGATATAAATGTAAAAATTGAATTATTTAATTTTATAATTTATGAAAATATGATTTGGCCTCTTTTAAAAGTGATATTTATTGTTTTAAAATTGTTTCAAACTATTAATTACATATTTTAAATGATTAATTAAATAGAATTAAATGGTTAAATTCATTTATTACCATTTTAAAATTTTCAGGGTGTTACACCCTCCCCTACTTAAAAGAATTTGGTCCCCAAATTTAACTGTATAAGGGTAAATTCATCTACATAAGGATACTGTAGAAAGTATAGGATACTTACAGTCTAAAATAGTTATGGGTATCTTCTCTTCATAGATTCCTCGGTCTCCCAAGTTGCTTCTTGCTCTGAGCATCGATTCCATTGGATTTTCACCATAGGGATCGTCTTGCTCCTTAGGATTCAGACTTCTCGGTCGAGGATCCGCATCGGCCTTTGCTCATAAGTAAGATCCCTTTGAATTACCAATTCAACATGGTCGATGACGTGAGAAGGGTCGTGCACATATTTCTTCAGCATAGATATATGAAATACATTGTGCACTTCCGAGAGTTGAGGAGGTAAGGCAATACGGTAAGCCACCTCGCCCACTCTTTCCAATACTTCAAATGGACTGATAAACCTTGGTGTAAGCTTGCCCTTAACACCGAATCTTCTAATACCTCGGCCGGGAGATACCTTGAAAATTCATGGTCACCCACTTGAAATTCCAAATCTCTCCTTCTGTTATCAGCATAAGATTTTTGCCTGCACTGAGCTACCTTGAGTCTCTCTCTGATAAGGTGTATCTTTTCAGTTGAATCTCTAACCATATCTGGGCCTAGAAGTTGTCTTTCATTGACTTCATCCCAGCATATAGGAGATCGACAACTCCTGCCATAAAGCACCTCAAAAGGTGCCATTTGAATATTGGCTTGATAGCTATTATTGTAGACAAATTTGACTAGGGGTAAGTGGTCATGTCAGCTTCCGCCAAAATCTATAATGCATGCCCTTAACATATCTTCAACAACCTAATTTGTCCTTTCAGTTTGACCATCTGTCTGGGGATGAAAAGCAGTGCTAAAGTTGAGTTTCGTTCCCAGAGAGTGTTGTAGACCCTTCCAAAAATGAGAAGTAAAGCGCGAGTCTCGATCAGATACTATAGACACAGAAATTCCATGCAATCTAGTAACCTCCTTGATATATAAGGCAGCAAGAACATCAATCGACCATCGACTCTTGATAGGCAAGAAATGAGCTGATTTAGTAAAGCGATCGATGATTACCCAAATTCCATCATATCCGCCCCTAGACTTAGGCAAACCCATGATAAAGTCTATGCCGATGTCTTCCCATTTCCACTTGGGGATATCTAGTGGATGCAGTCTTCCAGCGAGTCTCTGATGTTCCGCCTTCACTTGTTGGCATGTCAAGCATCGAGACACGAAGTCTGTTATCTCCCTTTTCATGTTGGGCCACCAGAAGGTTCTTTTTATGTCTTGGTACATCTTAGTGGCTCCAGGGTGGATCGTGTACCTCGATCGGTGAGCTTCTTCAAGAATCCTCTTCTTCAGCTCAGGACAGTCTGGTATACATGTCCTTTCATGGAATAATATTCTGCCATCGAGTGCAAACTTGAAATTAGATTTCTCGTCCAGCTTCTCTTTTATTTCCACTAGGGTAGGATCTTCTTCTTGCAACCTCTTGATTTCAGCTAGCAAATCCAAATGCACACTTATGAGAGATAGAGTAATACACCCGTCATTCTCATCCATGCTTATATTGAGTTCAGAGAGTTTTTCTAGCAGCTTCCATTCTTGAACCATACAGTTGGCTACTAGGGCTCTCGGCTTCCGACTAAGGGCATCTGCTACGGAATTACCCTTACCAAGATGATATTATATAGTGAAGTCAAAATTCTTGAGATACTCGAGCCAACGCCTTTGTCGCATGTTCAGCTCCTTCTGAGAGAATAGATATTTAAGACTTTTATGATCGGAGTATACGGTGAATTGCTCTCCATAGAGATAGTGCCTCCATATCTTTAAAGCCAATACCACTGCGGCTAGTTCCAAATCATGCACATGGTAGTTTTCTTCATGCTTCTTTAATTGCAGGGAAGAGTATGCAATGACTCTTCCATTTTGCATCAATACATATCCGAGGCCGATACCAGATGCATCAGTATATACCTCGTACTTCTCTCCTTCAATTGGTAGAGATAAGACCGGAGCAGTAGTCAAGAGATCCTTTAAAGTTAGGAAACTCTTCTCACAGTCTTCACTCCATTCATAAGGCACTTCCTTACGAGTCAATCTGGTAAGAGGGGCATCAATCTTGGAGAAGTCCTTAATAAAACGCCGGTAGTAGCCAGCTAGACCCAAGAAGCTACGAATCTCCGTTGCATTCGTTGGTCGTCCCCAATTTTGTACAGCTTCGACCTTCGCAGGATCAATAGAAATTCTATTCTTTGATATGACATGGCCTAAGAAGGACACTTCTGGCATTTGCTGAATTTGGCATATAGCTTATTGTCTCGCAATATCTGTAATGCCTTCTTGAGATGCACTTCATGATCTTCTTCAGTTTTTGAATAGATCAATATATCATCAATAAAGACCACAATAAATTGGTCTAAATAAAGCTTGTAGGTGCTGTTCATTAACTGCATAAAAGCTGCGGGGGCATTTGTTAGTCCAAAAGGTATAACAGTAAATTCATAATGCCCATACCGGCTTCGAAATGTAGTTTTATAAATGTCTTCTTCTTTAATCCTCAATCGGTGGTAACCAGACCGAAGATCAATTTTGGAGAAGTAATTAACTCTAGATAATTGGTCGAACAGCTCATCAATTCTCGGCAACGGGTACTTGTTCTTGATTGTAAGATGGTTCAACTGTCGATAATCAATGCATAGCCTCAATGTTCCATCCTTCTTTTTAACAAAGAGCATGGGTGCTCCCAAGGGGGAAGTACTCGGCCTAATGAAACGCTTTTTCAATAAATCCATCAGCTGCTCCTTTAGCTCCTTCAGTTCAGCGGGAGACATCCTGTAGGGTGCCTTAGAAACAGGACCGGCACTAGGAACAATGTCGATTGTGAACGACACTTCCCTTTCCGGGGGTAAACCAGGCAATTCTTCTGGAAATACATCGGGAAAGTCCCGAATTACTCGGATGTCTTCAATTTCAGTCTTCTCGACTTCCGTGGCAGTCATAAAATCTATGAAAGCCACACATCCTTTACTCACAAGTTTGCTTGCTCGAAGGGTTGAGATGAGTGGGGGTCTATTCTGAGGGGTAACATAAACCAACTCGGATAATCCGTAAAATTTACCTTGCTGTGTCGGTAATCTACCGTTGCTTGGTAGGTGGATAACCAGACAGCGCCTAGTATGACATCATAATCATTCACATCAAGGTATATAAGGTCGACCGGCATATTGCTACCTTGAACCATAACCTCACAACTTGGGTAGTGATGCATGATATCAGACTTGTTTCCGAGAGGTGTAGATATTACTAAATCTAACCATTCAGGTTCTTTAGAAAATGAGGCAGTAAATCTCTTGGAAATAAATGAATGAGTTGCTCCAGTATCAAATAAAACTTTAGTAGGTTTAGAGCAAACAGTTAATGTACCTTTTATGATTCCTCCTTCCATGGGTTCCGTCCCTTGAAGAGCTTGTAGACGGCCTTGTTTCTTTACCAGACGCTTCTCGTCTTTGTTGGCTTGTTCCTTCATCAAGGGCCAGTCGGGGATTCGATGCTCTCGACTCCCACATCGAAGACACGCTCCCAGTTTCCTCCAGCATTCCTCAGTCTTATGACCAGCCTTGTCACAATACTTGCAGATTTCCTTGGAAGGTGTGATGGCGGAGGAAGGCTTATTGCCGATAGTGGAGAAGGGCTTGTTGCTTTTCTGGTACCTCTTCTCTTTGAAAAATTCTCCTCCATTGAAGAATCACTTCTTGCCAAATGGTGGTTTGAAGTTTCCCGGACTTGTGACGAGTTCCTTCTTGTCCTTGCCTCGAATCCTTTCGGAGAATTCAGTGGCGTCTTCTAGTAATTGAGCGCGCCGAACCATTTCTGAATAGACTTGGATGTCCATCGGCGCAAGCTGTGTAATATGCTGGGGCCGTAGCCCGTTGAGGAATCTCTTTGCCTTCATCTTTTCCGTACACACCAAGTGGGGTGCATAACGGGAAAGTCTTGAGAATTGGTCCTCATATTCGGCCACCTTCAAGCTCCGTTGCTTTAACGCGGCAAATTCCACGGCCTTCTTTTCTTGCACACGGTCCGAGAAATACTTACTGTTGTAATGCTCGACAAACTCTGCCCATGTGACGTGGTTATCCGGTAGTGTTGCTTCTACAGATTCCCACCAGCATTGAGCATCCCATTCCAGCTAAAATGTAGCCAATAAAACCTTCTCTTCATCCGTGCATTGCATTACACGGAAAATCCTTTCGATTTCCTTCAGCCAATTCTCGGCATCATCGGGGTCCACCGATCCCGCGAACCGTGGTGGGTTCATGTTGCAAAAATCCCGATGAAGGTCACCAGCTCTGCGGTGAGCACCGCCAGCACCGCCTTGCGCCACTTGCTGTAGCGCCTGCGTAAGTCCCTGCACAGTGCGCTGCATCTTGTGCCATTGTGCTCTTTCAGCGGCCATAATCCTACAAAAGAATTAAGGTGTAATAAATATTGAGTTTTCGGGTTAAGGATCAATTGTCGTTATTAAACTTAACCCATAGCTTTACCCATCTCACCAAGTAAGATATAAACCAATGCTTAAACAATTCTATCGTTAGACATACCTAGGAATCTTACCAGGTAAGGTCTAAACCTATCCTTAGACATTTCTATTAGACATTTCTATCTTTAGACTCGGGTTTTTACCTAGGAAGTTGTAATCCTAGGCTCTGATACCAAGAGAGAGTTGTCACGTCCCGAGCTAGGAAGATTACCCATGGCGCGACAGTCCTTTATATAGAACCAAAATGAGTTAGCTATTTGATGGAATTCTTCCTTTGATAATTAATAGAGTGCGCAATAACTAAGATTTTTTTTGCTTGAGATTAATACGAGTTGACATTTATTACAACTATCCAAATGGCAAATTTCATACATTTTCCAAGTCCAACTACTAGGCTTCAAGCCCTTAATACAGTTCTAATCAATTGGACTAATACAATTGACATAGTGAACTAATACAACTGACATAACCGGATATAACTGACATAAGTGGGATTACAATAACACAATTAACATGACAATATGATAACTCAGTGCTAACACTCATCACTCAGTCTCATTCCCTTCCGAGTGTTGGTTGTCATCCAAATCACCTGAAAATGTTAGAAGCAACTGGATGAGCGGATCGCTCAGTAGGATTTACATCTTAAGATTTAACATGCTTTAAGTGGTTTACAAGTTCAATTAATGTAGGTAAATCTATGCATGTAGACAAGTAGATATCAAGGATTGTAAAATCGACAAGAGCAGTATAGGAATAACAAGTGAGAGTATATAGATTCCAACTTCCATACAGCAGTAGCAAGAGATATCAAGCAAGTAATAACTGGAATTAACAATAATTTTCCAAGAAGGTAATGTTGACACCCATTTTTTGCCGATAAGTTGAGTCGTTCCTCGTACTCCCATTTGTTGATGTCTTGAGTTGTCCATCGCTTGTTGGGGCTATCTTCAGGCATGTTTTGGGCCAGTTTTATGGGTCGCCACCCTCCTTGGTTAGGTCCGAGTTGATTTCAAGCTTAACGGGCCTTGGTTTCGGTTGATTGGGTTTTTTTCCCATGAGTTTCAATACCCAAACGCATGTATGATTCATCCATGGCCGCTCAACCATTGTGCGGTTGTCCATGACCCGTCCATGTATTTTGGAGTAATTTGGTTAATTTTCTGAATTTCCATCGACAAGCATTTATGCGGTCCTATTCTGCCCGTTCAACTTAATGGACGGACAGGTTATGACCGCTCATCTCTCAGAGTCCTGCGCTCGATGGTTTTCTCAGATAATTATCCAATTAATCTATTTATCACCGACAGGCCTAAAATGGTTTGTCTTTGGCCGCTCTACGTTTGAACGGTCCCACATGAGCCGTTCATCTCTGAGAGTCCAACGGCGAAGGTTTCGGTCAGTTCGATGGATAATTTGGGTTATTTCTGATTTATTTTGAATTTCCACCGATAGGGTTGGATGGCCCGTACGTGACCGCCCATCAAGTGGGGCGGTCTATCGTAAGACCGTTCATCCCTTCGATTCCTGAATTTCAACAAGCCTTTCTCTCTCTATCCGTGATTTTATCCCTAACTTCTCCCATCATTTTCTCCACGGATAATCAACCATTTTGAGTGCCGTTTCGACTGGATAAAAGATAATTGATTTATCTACGATTTTCCTTTGATTATCTCAACCTGAAAATGATTCTAAACCCTAATTTCGAGCTAGGCTTTCTAGGCTCTATAAATCGACCCTAAAGGCCAGGCTTGAAAAGGGGGGGAGATATTTGGTCGACGGCGAAGCCCTGCCGTATTCTTAAGCGACCTAGCACCAAGGAGGGAGGCTTTTTACGTCCATACAAGCCTCCGGTTTAGGGAGTAGTCGAGTTTTGAGTCTTTTGTGTTTGATAGGTTTCGTCACTTTTTCATTGCATGCATTACTTTCTCCCCACGTTCTTCTTCATTCTCATCACCATGCACACATCCACCCACGTTTTTGACGCCCTAGAGGTTTAAAATCCCCCAGGTATCCCCTTTCCACTTAGTCACGTTCATTCCTTATTATTTTGACATATACTACACTGTTCAGTTCTAATCTCGGTTGTTTCTGTGTGTTTTCACGTTGTTTTTACAGGTCAGCAATCCCTAGCACGAGGCCCATCCCCTCTGGCCGGCCGGAGAGGGTGGAGGTTGGACCCCTTTGCGACTTCTGGCTTGGTGGTCTTGCGCGGTTCTACACAGTCCGTTCAGGAGGACGTGCGGTGCAGATTGGACCGTCCATCTTCTTCCTGCGGCCGAGGAAGAGCCGTTCAACAGCCAGGAGTCTTTCATCCCGCACCTTCTGCAGCGCCCTTAGGCGGTCTATCGTAAGACCGTGCAACTAGTAGGCGGTTCTCCATCAACCGCTGATCTAACCAGCTCTGCAACCAGGCGAGTGTCTCCCCCTTCTTTCCAAAGCACGGTGTGTTCATCACGTTCGGCGCTTTGGTGGCGATCACGGTTTGTTACACTTCCCCTTTTCCTCTGCCTTCATTTGTTCCCCACACGGAGGTGGTAGAATAGATAATTGGGAAGGCACTTGGAAAGGAGCGGATTCGGGAGGAAGAAAATATATCTACTGGTAAGAACTCATGTCAAGCAAGCAATAGTAAGCAACGTAATTTCAAGCATTTATAACTGGAATTGGTTATTTATCAATTTCATTCAAGTAAATACTTTTACCCTTCTGCGGGCCTCAAGTCAACCAATCAAGTAATATCACATGAATGAGTGGAATGCCTAAAGTATAGCAAGCAAGTACTCTGGTGCAATGCCAAACACCATGGTCAATAAACTCCCATGGGCACAAGTACCTTCGGGTGCTCCTCCCAGGACCAGACTGGGCCCTATATGCACAACATTGGTCATGTTTGTCGACATCCACTCTCATTTATAGCCAATATGAAATTTCAAGGGTTGACCAGGTAGGATATATAAGGTGGAGTAGAATGGAATCCAAGGACATATCGTTGTATAGGGACTAACTAGGAGTAAAAATCAGCGACGTCTGATACACGGAAATACTAGGTGAGATTGGTGCCTTGTAGGCTACCTGACATGTTCAGAAATGACATCCTCACAATGGGGTGCCCTTCCTGTGAACTATATAAGGTTTAGGAAACCCAGTCAGGGGTTAAATGGCGCCTCTCTGGCTGCCATTTATCAGTGAATGGCGTCCTGACACCAAGGCACGTCATTCACAGATTTAAGGTCTCAAAAAAACCAAAACTCAGGGTCTGTTTAATAGGCACCCAGGTCATAGCCATCTTTCAATAAGAGGCGCCTGGGTACAGGGCACCTACTTCTAGGAATGTTGGACACTATGTCAGCTTCTGGAATTGGCGCCCAAGGAGCTGCCATCTCCTTGAAATTGGCGCCCATACCCCTGCCATGTCTTAAGTGATAGGCACCCTAGGGTCAGCCACGTTTTACAGGGTTTACAGGGTCAAGTTTAGTAGGCGCCCATTGGCCTGCCACCAATTAACAATTGGCGCCCCTAGGTCAGACTTTTTCATTAAATGGCACCCTGAGGGGTGCCATGACTCAGTGATAGGCGCCCAAGGGTCAGGCGCCTATCAAACAGGCTGTGGGTTGAGTGTTAATCGTGCTAAGATAATGACTGAGTAATGACTGAGGGTTAACTAGTTAAGACATAGTTTTAACTGAACTAGTTAAATAGAGGTTTAACTAATGGAGGCTTAACTAATGGCTGAGGGTGTTAAGCTCTGATTAAGCTAAATGGCTGGGAGTTAACTTAACTGAGTAAGCTACATGACTGAGGGTTAAGTGGTTTACAGATCAAAACACATGGCTTACTGATTAAGATAAATGATTAACAAGTGAAGGTAGAAGGCGCCCTGGGGTCTGTCACCTATTGAAAATTGGCGCCCCAGGGGCTGCCATCTTTCAGTAGAAGGCGCCCAGGGTCAAGCCATGATTTATTAGAAGAAGTCTTAGGGTCAGCCACGAATTTTTAAGAGAAGTCTCAGGGTCAGCCACGAATTTTTAATAGGAGTCTTAGGGTCAGCCATGAATTTTTAATAGGAGTCTCAGGGTCAGCCACTAATTTTTAATAGGATTAAGGACAATCAGGGGGTGATTAGGCTAGATAGACGGCACCCAGGGGGCTGCCATCTATCAGAAATTGGCGCCCCAGGGGCAGCCATGTTTCAGTAGAAGGTGCCCCTGGGTCAGCCTTCAATTTTTTAATAGGCACCCTTGGGTTGGCGCTCCTTTCAAGGGTCATTTTTGTCCCGTTTTGAGTTGAATAACGTCCGTCTGTTCGGCCGTTTCTCAGTGAATGGCACCCTGGTCAGGGGCGCCCTTCACTGAAGGTTGATTTACCGGTCCGAGACTCAAGTTACTATTCATATTTTCTAATCTTCTCAGAATATAGAATTGATGACATGGACAGGTAGAGAAAATTGCGAGGATCACGGATCCGTGGTCATGTATTTGTTTAATGTTATAGTTTCTCTAATATCAAATTGTTAACATGCTGTTTTACATTTTACAGAAATTGAAATGGCGACACAGGTTCTGTCACTTTTTAAATGGCACCCAGAGGGTAGCCATTTCTTAAGAAATGGCGCCCCTGCCTGGGGCACCCCTTACAAGAAGGCACCCAGGTGGTGGTCGCCCTATTCCTGAGGACAGATTTATGCTCCCTGAAAATTAATTTCGACCTATTCACTTAAACATGGTCTATATCGAATCTGGTGTAGTTATTTAGCATAAAACATGTCGTTAAAGCATGTAATATGGAGATTTACATTATCATGTGATTAACTTAGGTAAACTAACATGTTCTAACAGGTTGGCTAACAGACTTGGTTACAGATTACTAATACATGATAGATCTATGCAAAATACGATAAAACAAGATGTATAAACACTAATATCGCATGGAGATGAGCCTAAGACCCATGGCATGGACTAATTACCCTAGATTAACTACCAGTTTAGTTAAAAATTGAGAACACCTACTAAAACATGATGTGTAACCACTAAATATCGCATGGAGATGAGACTAATCACTAATTTTACATGCTAATATAACCTAGATTAGCAATGGCTTGGTTAAAGCTCGAGATCACCTACCTCTTTGGGATGAGAGACTAGGTACAGGAAGAAGAGAGACACCTCTGCAACCTCTGCAACACCTCTGCAACTTCAGAGAGTGTCCCCTTGCAGCAAGCCTTAGAGCTAACGGAATAGAAGGGGAATATAGGGATATATTATAGCATTAGGGTCGACAAGAGGGGAAACAAGATCCGGAATAATAGGATCTGAGTGGGATGCCAACTCAAATAGGCTGTTGGTGATGAAAATATCGCAAAAGTTGTCGGATGGGAAATGGCGACTGGGGGTCATACTCCTTTTAATCCCGAGTTTTATATATTAAACTTCCCACTTAACTTCAATGATTTTTATCTTTAAAAATTGATGGAGTTAGTTTATGAAATTTCATGGGTGAGATCCATACATTTTTATCTATTTTTACATATAAATATTTTTTGAAAAATTCTTTTTAAATAACAAGTGGCACTATTCATGGCACTATTCACGTTATATGAAATAGCGACTTAATATGTGTCGTTATTTAATGAATAACGACCATGTAGTGGTCGTTTCTTACTTGGAGAATTTTTCCATCCCCCTCAAAGGATCGAAATTGTAGATATGTCCTTTTAAACCTTGTGTATTTACTTTACTCGAATAATGACATCTTATATGTCGTTATTTCACAAGTAACGACTTAACAACGGTCGTTATTTTGAACGGAGATTTTTGTATTCACCCTATACTTAACGAAAATTATCTATATACCTTTTCTTACTTCCTAAATTAGGTTTATCCTTTAATTCTTCATCTATATACCCTTATTTCTTTCAAACACTGATATAAATGTAAAAATTGAATTATTTAATTTTATAATTTATGAAAATATGATTTGACCTCTTTTAAAAGTGATATTTATTATTTTAAAATTGTTTCAAACTATTAATTAAATATTTTAAATGATTAATTAAATAGAATTAAATGGTTAAATTCATTTATTACTATTTTAAAATTTTTCGAGTGTTACACCGAGAGCCCAGAAGACATTGGGGAGTAGGCTACAGGAGCCGAAAGATCTCGGGGAGCAGGCTATAAAAGCCAAGGAAATATCGAGAGTAGGTTATTGGTAAGCCGCAGCGAAGGTGACAGCTCACAATATTCAACACTTGCAAGAAATTGTTGACTGCCAACCGCTGTAAAAGCCTAATGCCAATTAGCGAAGCGAGCTTCAAGGGTTGAAGGGTAACCTAGGCAACAGGCTGTGAGTGCTAAGGGATGTCGAAAGCAGACTATGAGAGCCGAAAAGAAGGGTCTCTTTTTGTTCTCTGGCCGGGAGAAGGATCCGAACAAAAGTGAGAGGTCTATTCTTCTGCTCTCTGGATGGGGGAGGATCCGAACCAAGGTGAGAGGTCTCCTTTTGTAATTCTCTGGCCGAGGAAGGATCCGAACCAAAGTGAAAGGTTTATTCTTTGATTCTCTAGCCGGGAAAGGATCCGAACCAAAGTGAGAGATTGATTCTTTGATTCTCTGGCCGGGAAAGGGTCCGAACCAAAGTGAAAGGCTGATTCTTAATTCTCTGGCCGGGAAAGGATCCGAACCAAAGTGAAGGGTTGATTCTTTAATTCTCTGGCCGGGGAAGGGATCCGAACCAAAGTGAAGGGTTGATTCTTTAATTCTTTGGTCGGGAAAGGATCCAAACCAAAGTGAAGGGTTGATTCTTTAATTCTCTGGCCAGGAAAGGATCCAAACCAAAGTGGAAGGTTGATTCTTTAATTCTCTGGCCGGGGAAAGGATCCGAACCAAAGTAAAAGGTTGATTCTTTAATTCTCTGGCTGGGGAAATGATCGAACCAAAGTGAAGGGTTGATTCTTTAATTCTTTGGTCGGGAAAGGATCCGAACCAAAGTGAAGGGTTGATTCTTTAATTCTCTGGCCGAGAAAGGATCCGAACCAAAGTGAAGGGTTGATTCTTCAATTCTCTGGCCGGGAAAGGATCCGAACCAAAGTGAAAGGTTGATTCTTTAATTCTCTGGAGATGGCCGTCTTGGCCGAAGGGAAAACGTTTGTCGGCTTAGACGAACGGTCGTGATGCCGACCACATGAAAGGTCTATTTGTTGGATGACTGCAGGTAGAAGGTGAAAGACCATATCTACCTCAAGGCTCACTTTCTTTTCTTCTATTCTTCTTTTATGTGAAGAGGCGGGTTTGAAGACCACGTCTGCCTTATGTCTCCTTTCTTTTTGTTCTGCTCTTCTTTTCTAATTAATGCTTTCTTATTGAGGTGTATTTCTCTTAATGTGTCCCCAGGCGGGGTATGGCTTTTCTTCATCTGCCCCCCCTAAGTCGGGAGGGTATGCCTCTTTGCTTCTGTGCCCCCGGGCAGGGTATATTCTTTATGGCTTCTATGCCCCCAAGGCGGGGTAAGCTGCTTCTTCAAATGCCCCTTAGGCGAGGTATACCTTTCTTCATATGCTCCCAGGTCGGGATGTATGTCTCTTTGCTTTTGTGCCCCCCCCTAACCGGGGTGTATCCTTGCTCTCATTTCTTTTATACGCCCCTATGGCGAGATATATTTCTCTTCATGTGCCCCTAGATCATGGTGTAACTATGTTGCTTGTTGTGCCCCCAGGTCGGGGTAGATTCTTCTGCTTCTTCCGCCCTAGAGTGGGGTATGTCTTTTGCTTCATGTGCCCCCATGGCGGGGTATGTTTCTTCTTTAAAAGCCCCTAAGCCGGGGTGTATTCCTTGTCTCATATGTCTCCTGGGTCGGGGTGTGTTCTACTTCTTATGCACCCTGGGCGAAGTGTGTTTCTTTCTTTGTATGCCCCCAGGCCGGGGTGTGTTTCCTTATTTGTGTGCCCCCAAGCCGGGATGAGTTCCTCTGCTTCTTGCGCCCCCCTAGGGTGGGGTGTTGCTTCTTATGCCCCCATGGCGGGGGTGGATTCTGCTGCTTCTTATGCCCCAGAGTAGGGTATACTTCTCTTCATATGCCTCTAAGCTAGGGTGTATTCTTTTGCTCTTTATGCCCCTAGGTCGGGGTGAAACTCTATTACTTCTTATGCCCCAATGGCGGGGTACATTTCTTCGTTAAATGCCCCTAAGCCGGGGTGTAACTTTTGCTTTATGTGCCCCCGAGTTGGGGTGGATTCTCTTCATGTGCCCCCATGGCGGGGTGTGTTTCTTCTTCAAATGCCCCCAGAACATGGTGCAACTTCTTATTTTCATGCCCCTATGCGGGGTGTGTTTTTTTTGCTTCATACGCCCCCCATGGCGGGGTACATTTGTTCTTCAAATGCCCCTAAGCCGGGGTGCAACTCTATTTCTTCTTATGCCCCCAGGTCGGGGTAGATTCTTTTCACGTGCCCCTGAAGCCGGGGTGTAACTTTTGCCTTATGTGCCCCCGAGTCGGGGTGGATTCTCTTCATGTGCCCCTAGGCCGGGGTGCAACTCCGTTTCTTCTTATGCCCCCAGGTCGAGGTGGATTCTTCGTCAAATTCCCTGAAGCCGGGGTGTATTCTCTTCATGTGCCTCTGAGCGGGGTGTATCTTTTATGGCCTCTATGCCCCCAGACGGGGTGTAACCTCTGATTCTTATGCTCCCCATGGCGGGGTACATTCCTTGCTTCTCATGCCCCCATGGCGGGGTGTAGTTTCTCTCTTTGTGTGTCCCCAGGCGGGGTATAGTCCTTGCTTCTCATGCCCCCATGACGGGGTGTAGCTCTTCTTTGAATGCCCCTAAACTGGGGTAGATTCTTCTGCTTCTTCCTCCCCAGGGTGGGGTATATTTCTCTTTATATTCCCCTAAACCGGGGTGGATTTTTCGTCTCATATGTCTCTCGAGTCGGGGTGTGTTTTGCTTCTTGTGCACCCCGGGCGGAGTGTATTCTACTTCTTCTACCCCTCAAGGCGGGGTGTGTTTCTTTTCATATATCCCCGGAGCGGGCGTAGTTTCTTCTTCAAATGCCCCAAGGCTGGGGTGTAACTTTTACTTTATGTGCTCCCGAGTCGGGGTGGATTCTCTTCATGTGCCCCCAGGCTGGGGTGCAACTCTGTTTCTTCTTATGCCCCCAGGTCGGGGTATATTCTTCTCACATGCCCCCGAGTCGGGGTGTATTCTCTTCATGTGCCCCCTAAGCGGGGTGCATCTTTTGCTTCTTATGCCCCAGAGCGGGGTGGATTCTTCTTCTTCTACCCCGACACACTGGGGGATGTTTGCTTCTTGTGCACCCTAGGTGGGGCGTATTGCTGCTTCTGATGCCCCCAAGGTGGGGTGCATTGCTGCTTCTGATGCCCCTATGGTGGGGTGCATTGCTGCTTCTGATGCCCCTATGGTGGGGTGCATTGCTGCTTCTGATGCCCTCAAGGTGGGGTGTATTTTGCTTCTTGGTGCCCCCCAAAGGTGGGGTGTATTACTGCTTCTGATGCCCCCAAGGTGGGGTGTAATTCTTTATGTACTCTGTGCCTCCAAGGTGGGGTGTGTTTCGCTTCTTTATGCCCCCCGGGAGAGGGTTCGATTCTTGGCTTCATATGCCCCTCAGCCGAAGGTATGTTTTACTGCTTGTGCCCCAAAGGTGGGGTGTGTTTTACTTTTTGTGCCCCCAAGGTGGGGTGTATCTTCTACTTCTTATGCCTCCGGAGCGGGGTGGATTCTGCTTCTTCTACCCCTCAAGGCGGGGTGTGTGTCTTTTCATATATCCCCGGAGCGGGGTGTAGTTTCTTCTTCAAATGCCCCAAGGCCGGGGTGGATTCTTTCTTTTTTCTTACCCCCTCATGGTGGGGTATAGTCTCTGCTTCTTATGCCCCCGTGGCGGGGTAGAGTCTTTGCTTCTTATGCCCCCATGGCGGGGTAGATGCGTGCTCTCCTCGGGAGTCGTGGCGGTGCTTGGCCTCATTGTTATGAAACATTCCCCGCAGCGGGTAGT
The DNA here is from genome assembly GCA_022559845.1 of Amorphophallus konjac. Lineage (NCBI taxonomy): Eukaryota > Viridiplantae > Streptophyta > Magnoliopsida > Alismatales > Araceae > Amorphophallus > Amorphophallus konjac. The sequence continues at coordinate 176,015,341 of CM040125.1, forward strand.
AATTCATCAAGCTACAGTTGTGGCTTGCTGGATCTTCTAGCAGCCACTCGAGGGACCGTTTTGCGCCGGATAGAGGGAGCAGGAAGGTGAAGCGGACCGGGCATTGCACCACGGACTTGGACCCTCCTAGAGTCGGGCGGGATGCCGACCTTCTTCTTGTTCTCTTGGTCGGCAATGCTTGCCAACTTTTCTTCTTGTCCTTTCTTTTCTTCTCTTATCTTTTCTTTTGCGCAATAAACCAAGGTAGGTGTGTAGGAGAGCGCTCACCCCCTCGGGGAGGGATGAGTGGTTCGCTCCACCGCATCAATCCCACAGCGGTAATCTTTGTTCAGCATGGGCCTTGACGAATATGGTCGTGTGACCCTCTCTCGCCAATTCTCTCTCTTCTCTTTTGCTCCTTTCTTTTCTTCTTTTCTTCTTCTTTTTTTTTTCTTAGGGAGAAGGGGGTTTGACTTCCCCTCCCTTCTTCTCTGTTTCTCTTATCTTTTTTAGCGGCCTCCATGATTCCTGGAAGCTGCATGTGCCTCGGAGTAGCATCCTCGAGGCCACAAAGACAATTGCGCCTAGTCCAACTTTTCTCCCCATAGGGCTGACAAAGACAACACCTGCAATTCATCAAAACAGACAAAAATCGCTTATTAGGAGGCCATGGGGCCCCGAATCCCAGCCAAGAGATGAAGGGTTGTTTCGAGTCCCACTGGGCGTGCCAGACTTGTGGACACACTTCTTATTCAAATTAAAATCGTGGTTTCTTTTATTTGTATGTTGGGTTTATTCGATGGGTTTGTTCATTTATTAAGTGCGTGGGCGTGCCAGTCACAAAGTGACGATTTATTGTGCGCTCGATCTGACTAATCAGACAATTGTGTGGTTCGTGTCGCGACCAAAACCCACCGCGTCATAAAGGTCACGGCGTCATTACATCCCCTCGGAGAGGGGAACACCCTTGATTAATCGTCGGGAATAAGGGCCTCATGGCCAAGAAGTTATATCGAGAGAAGCAAGACGATATCGATCTTGAATTGGTCGGAAAGCCCTATGTCTAGGGAAGCAAGCATTCGAAACATGTCGGTCACTCAGGGGACCTTTTGATATTCGGACGAATGTCTGGCTTGAGGGCAGCGTGATCGTCACGGGAAAACCAGAGCATATGTATGCCGGGGTACGACAAATTTATTGTTCAGAGGAACGGGAAACATTCGGTTGAATCCCGATTAGAGGGGTAGAAAATCAGTGAGTTTATTGGCCCGGTGCAAGATCAAGCCAGGACCATTTTGGGGAAGCTTCCCACGGTCGAAGAGAGGCTTACATGGGCATCGTTAATATTTCCGGTGCCGACAGGCAGCAGGAAAGTGTCCTAGGATTAGATCCCAAAACAAGGATGTGTACAGAGATGGCTAGCTATGGGCCTAGGATGTGGGTCAGGCAGTGACCATGGTTGGGACGAAACTGAGGTCCAAGCGTGACTCACGAAGGTCTTGTCGATATTCCCATGTGTAGGGTTCGAGGAGGACGAAAGCCGTCTCGTTCCATTCAAATCTTGTCGGTCATTCATGGACCACTTTATGTTCGGACAAAGGTCCGTATTGAAGGTACGACGTAAATGAAAATAAACCCGTACAAATGTATGCCGAGAGATGGCAATCTCGATGAGAAGATGGGATTAGATCCCGGTGGCAAGGGGGGAACTTCGGTGAGATATTGGCCCGGAATAAGGTCGAGTGATAACCATGACGGGGAGAAGGTGACTCCCGAAGGTGAGGCCTGACCTACGAGGGCATCATCGATATTCTCAGATCCGGAGTCCGAGGGAGACGAAGGCCGTGTCATTTTATTCATGATTATTGTCATTGTTCATTATCATCATCTGTTTATTATTATTGCCATCTCTTTGTTGACTGTCTTCTATCACCCATAGATCATGAACTCTTCTTTTATTTATTTTATTATTATTTTGTTATTATTTAATTGTTGCACTTTTTATAATTATTATATAAATTTCCCTCTTTTTTATTATCATAATCATATCTTCCTTTCCCTTTTTTTTATTGTGAGGCTGGGGGAGTGTGCCGCTAAAAGGGAGGGTTAAACAGTGTACCGCTGGAGGAGGGGAAGAGTGTACCGGGTGGAGACAAAGAGTGTGTCGGGTAGGGCTTAAGCAGGAGGGTGTACCGCTGGGGCATGAGTAGGAACATGTACCAGGTAGGAATGAGTGGATGGGTGTGCCGCTGGAAGAGAATGGGTTTGACTGCACCGGGTAAGAGGCGGCCAGGACTGTGCCGGACAAAGGCACAGAGAGTGTGCCGGCGAGAGGAAGGCACGAGTGTGTCGGGGGAAATTGGCAGGGTTGGTGTAGCGGGAGTGTGCCGTTCAAGGGGGAGAGGACTAGTATGCCGCTGAAGGAGTGTGTCGGGCAAGGCGTTGGAGGCACGGGTGGCATGAGTGTGCTAGGCTACGTAGGCTGAAAGGTGTGTCGGGCTGGAGTCAATTGGAGTGCACCTTTCAAGGCTGGCCAGGGGAGGTTCAGACTGAGGTGGTTCAAAGGGCAATGCCGCTGAGGCAAAATCCACATGAATGGGATGAGGCTTGAAGGGAGGTCTCTGGCTTGTATAGTTCAGATGGAGGGTTCTAAATGGCAAGCTTCCAATTTGCTGTCATGTAATTAAGTCCAAAGCCATGTTCAGTAGTCCAATTCTTTGAGTCTTGCATGGTTCCCCTGTCTTGATTAAAGCAATTCATTGTTGTTTATTTCATTTGTTTGTTGCTTCCTTTTATATTTTAACATGTTATTATTTCTGACAAAAATTCGACAGCATCTCCCCTTGACCCGGATGGTAAGGGAGTAAAAGGGGAACAAGCCCACAAGGAGTGGCATGACCCAACAGTTTGAGATGTGTGTCGAGACAGCCACCTTTGAGAATACTTCGAAAAACTCGGAGAAAACACCGAACGAGAAGCCACTAGATTGACACAAGTCACAAATGCACCGGGGAAGCAATGGCTAGGGTGTGCAGGGCTAGACTGGTTAGGGGAGTACCGGACAGGACATGGCCAAGGTGTGCCGGCCAAGAGTTGGCTGGGGTGTGCCGCTAGGGCAAAGCCAGGGAGTGTGCCGGCCACAGAAGGCACTAGGGAGTGTGCCGGGTAGGAAGACAGGGAAGTGTGCCGGCCAAGGCACGCAGGGTGTGCTGATGGGAGCCTGGGCAGTGTGCCGGGCAAGGTGCCCCAGGAGTGCACCGGGGCAACGGCAGACAGGGTGTGCCGGTGGGAGGCCTAGGCAGGTGCATATGCACCCTGGGCTTTGAAATGGAGGCAAGGGGAATGTTCTGGCCAATAGATAAGTCCCAGGTGTTGAATAAGGGTAATACGTTCTAACAAGCCCGTGTGAAAGGAAAGGGGGGATGCTTATGCTATGGAAAACCACTGAGGAGGAAGGAAGCCAGCCTTATACTATCGAGCCAGGAACACCGCATATTGAGCCAAACAAGCCAATGTCACGAGGTACAGGTAAAACAAGAGGCTAGAAGACCGAGGGTGAAAATACAAGCCATAGGCAAATCGTAAAGAAGAAAACAACAGAGGCAACAAAGGCGCAGACCAAAAGGATATTTCATTCATGGAGGAGCTCAGTGATGAAGCTCACGGTCGAAAGGCCAGACACAATACAAAGCACCCAAACAAAAGGAACGGGGGAAGAGAGACAATGAAGAGAAAAGAAAAGAAAATCGTTTGGGGGAGAGTTGGAATGGGGAAGGGTAACAGCTCCCCCTCCACTACATTCCTTCCCTCCCCACTACATACAACACACTCTCTCTTTCTCTCTGGACTCTCCTCTACCTTCTTCTTCTCTTATGTTGCTGTCTTCGTATCTCTTTTCGCATGCCTTCGCCTGTGTTTTTCCCACTGTGAGGGGCTTTTTATATGTGTGTCGTTGACGGGGGGGGGGGACCTCATGATGGCGCTGCCATCCGAGGTTGACTCCAGTCTCATCATCGTCAGGTGGAGATCTCATGGCCGAATAAGAGGGAGACACCATGGCAGGGCGCTAGCTGGCGTTGAATTGGCCAAGCTGCGAAAAAGGGGCTCACTTAATGACCGTTGTGTTTTCTACCGGCTTGTGCCGTTCCGGTGGTTGCAACGTTGTGCCATTGGAAGCTACTTGAAGTGTGCCGCTGGAGGGCTCGTTTGGGTGTGCCGTTGGGAGGGTCACCATGGAGTGTGCCACTGGGGCTCTTCAGGGTAGTGTGCCGTTGACAGAGGCTTCCAGGGGTGTGTGCCGTTGGAGGCACCTTAAGGGCGTGCCACTGAGGGCACTTGGCAGTGTGCCGTTGGACGGGGCCTGTTTAGTGTGCCGCTGGAGGGCACGAACTGGGTGTGCCGGTGGGGGGCACCGAGCGAGTGTGCCACTAGGGGCGCTTGGAGTGTGCCGCTGGGGAGACACCGGGGGTGTGCCACTGGAGGCACCTTAGGGGTGTGCCGCTGGGGGCACTAGGGAGTGTGCCACTGGAGGGCACCAGGGGGTGTGCCGCTGGAGGGCCTGAGGAAGTGTGCCGCTGGAGGGCGTGCCGTTGGGGCACCTGGCAGTGTGTGCCGTTGGAGGCACCTGAGGGGTGTTTCCTTCTCTTCTTTTCTTCTTTTCTTCTTCTCTTCTATTTTCTTTTCTTCTTTATTCCCTTGCACGTAAACATGGGGTAAGAATTTTTTAGTGTCCACAGGTGGATGTAGGTCTCAAGGTTGAGACTGAACCACCTAAAAACCATTTGTCTTGTGTGTGATTGCTTGTCTGAGTATTGCTCCATTAGATGCATGATTAGGAACGCTGTCCTTTAGTTTTTAGTTCTGAATGCAATTACAGTCTAATGATCTGAGTGCCTCATCAACCTATCAGTACATCAAAAGGCGTGACAGGAAGGATAGGTCAGGCCTATCTGGAATGTCACCTCTTGCGTGAGGAGATCTTAGATCGAACCTCCGCGAGGTACGTTAATTGGTTGATTGAGCACTTCCTTCATCAGAGTGATATTTGCTGGTTTTCTCTGTGAGCAGAACTTTGCTATTTGCTTTAGATAAATAAGAGTAGGTTTAATTTTTAATTCCATAAAAATTCTTCACTAGGATCCATTCACCCCCCCTCTAGATCTCAACCGTGCTACTCCTATCCCTTAACCTGTAATCAGAGCGGATCACCAATCCCCCATCAATTGGTATCAGAGCGGATCACCAATCCCTCATCATGGGCCTGCGTACCCAATTACAAATATTACTTGTAAAAATGAGAAGCAAATTGAGACAAAGAAGGAGACCGACTGCGACGACCTCTGGAAGAAGGGCAAGCAGGCTATCAAGAAAGTAGAGACTAAAAAGGACGAGGGCCAATGCTTCCATTGCCATAAGGATGACCACTGGAAGAGGAATTGCAAGTTGTACCTTGCATAGAAAGCAAAGCAGAAGCTTGGAGAAGCTTCATGTTCTGACAAGTAGTAGGCGGCTAGAACAAGGGAGAGGTGGACTTGCGACTGGGTAATGGTGCAAGAGTTGCTGCACTTGTAGTCGGAAGTGTAAACCTCAAGCTTTTCTCAGGAGCTACATTAGAGCTGACAAACTATAATTAGTATGTCCCTTCAATAATTAAGAACACTATTTTCATTTCATGCTTAAATAAATGTGGATTTATTGTAAGCTTTGGAAATAAGACTTGTTCTTTATTATTAAATGGTAACAGTGGGAGCTTAAAAAATGGTTTGTTTTTACTGGATGTGGATACTCCTATTATGTGTGTGGATGGACCACTTAAGAGGAAGATGAATGATGTGAATCAGGCATACCTTTGGCACTGTAAGCTCGGGTCATATCAGTGAGGAAAAATTGAAAATGTTGTGCAAAGATGGATACATTGATCCATTTGATTATGAATCATTTACAACCTGTGAATCTTACCTCATGGGAAAAATGACCAACTCTTCATTTACTGGACATGGAGAGAGAGGTGGTGAGTTTGATAGTTTAGGTGCGATAGATAAACACAGATCCAGAGGGGGGGTGAATGGATCTTCTAAAGAGTTTTGACCAATTTAAAATTCGTATGAAATGATAAGCACAAGATCAGTGAACAATTACTCAAACATAAAAGATGCAAACCCAATTAAACTCTAGGACATGAATAATCAATCAGATCACGATCCTAGCATGCATCTAGAGGAAGCAAGCAATCAAACAAATCACTGCACAAGGAATTTTTTAGGTGGTTTGGTCCACAGACCTACGTCCACCCCTCACTCCCAACCGGAGTGAGGCTTCAACTAGCAATCAGCTAGAAAGGAGACTCAGTCTGCAAACAAGTTGCTGCCACATAGCTTGACCAGGGGAACAGCCTCCTCTCTTCCTCCAGACCGGAGGGAACCCACTAGTGACACACAGTCACTAGCAACCGGAGACCCAAGTCTCCCTTCCTCTGAAAGCCAGAGGGAACCACAAGTGACTCCCAGCCACTTACGACCAGAGACTAGGTCTCTCTTCCTCCAGACCAGGAGGGAACACACAGGTAGCAACCACTACCTGCAACCGGAGTCAAGGACTCCCTTCCTCTGAAACCAGAGGGAACTCACAAGCGACCCTCAGTCACTTGCAGACTGGAGACACAGTCTCCCTTCTCCTGAGTCCACAGGAGGAACCTGATCTCCAACCAGAGAATCGGAAGAACAATGTTCAGTTTGAAAAGAAAAACAATAAAAGCAAATACTGCAACTAAAAGTTGGAAATATAAAATCAAAATGTGGCTCTCGCAGGAGCTGGCTGGCCTGGATTTGATCCACGGTCCAGCAGAAACTGATCTTCAGTTGAAGCTTCTTTTACTCTAGCTCTCTCTTCTTCTCACTCTTCTTTTTCTTCTCTTTCGCAGGCTCTCTCTCTATCTCTTCTTCTTTTCCTACTACTGCAGCTCTTTCGTTCTATCTCGATCACTCTCTTTCTCCATCTGTTTCTCTTTTTTTACGATCTGCCTTCTTCTTCTCTTGATCACTCTCTTTGTTCTGTCTTTCATCCACTTCTTGATCAGTCTTCTCCAGATGGAGGAGGCTTCGTATTTATAGCAGTAGCAATTAGGGCGTTGTCGTCGGATCACGTGCCAGGTGCCAACCTCAGATCACGTGCCCTTCATAGGCTTCACGAACAGTACCTGTCACACAGTCATAAGAAAATAATCAGAAGGATGTACAGACTTGCTGGGTAACTGAAGACCACCGTGTACAGACTTAGTGTGAAGGATAGAATGTATAGAGTTAGAAATAAGGAGTGTACAGACTTTAGCTTGAAGAACGTTCAGCCTTTGAGTGCTGAAGAGTGTACAGACTTGTTTGATCAATTGAAGTGTGCACATATGAGAGAGTATGTACAGCGAGAATGAATGTACAGACATTACATTCACGAGTGTACATACTTTAACTGCATGAGATGCAGGCAACCAGTGTGTAGACTTGAAGTGTGAATGTGCATGAGAAGCCAATGTACAGACTTGATGACTTGAAAACGAGTGAATAGACTTGAACAGCTAGCCAACGAGTGTATAGACTTGAAAGCTTGAAAAGGATTATACAGACTTCGTCTTGAAGAAAGATGCACAAACAGAATGAAAGTATGCACACTGAATGCATGAGATGCTCAGACAAGCTGTCAACCGAATGTACAGACTTTGAAATCAAGGAATGCACAGCGATGTATAGACTTTGAAACACGGTGCAATGTGTAGACTTTGATAAACGAATGTATAGACTTGATAAAGCTTCAAAGCACAAGACACTTGGCCAATGTACAGACTTGGAAAGCTTGAAGGCCAATGTATAGACTTGGAAAGCTTGAACCAATGTGCAGACTTGGAAAGCTTGAAGGCCAATGTATAGACTTGCAAGAGTGAGACGCTGAATGAGACGGTGGATGTACAGACTTGGGAGGCGATGCATTTTAGCCAAACCCTGTACAGACTTGAGAGACGTTGCATGCACGATGTATAGACTTGTTAATGCACTGATGCATGCTGTACAGACTTAACATGAGACGTTGCATGCACGATGTATACACTTGTTAATGCACTGATGCATGCTGTACAGACTTAACATGAGACGTTGCATGCACGATGTATAGACTTGTTAATGCACTGATGCATGCTGTACAGACTTAACATGAGACGTTGCATGCACGATGTATAGACTTGTTAATGCACTGATGCATGCTGTACAGACTTTACTTCGTGATGCAGCGTTGTACAGTCTTAACATGAGACGTTGCATGCACGATGTATAGACTTGTTAATACACTGATGCATGCTGTACAGACTTAACTTCGTGATGCAGCGTTGTATAGACTTTGCATATGTGAGACACTGGCTGTATAGACTTAGAGTGAAGCATGCAATGTATGGACTTTGAAGACTTGCTAGCATGCGGATGCAATGTATGGACTTTGAAGACTTGCTAGCATGCGGATGCAATGTATGGACTTTGAAGACTTGCTAGCATGCGGATGTATAGACTCTAAATGAGAAGCACATGATGCAATGTGTGGACTTGGTGTCTCATGCAGACAGATGAGTGAACAGTCTATGCCATGCTTACAGCTAATGCATGTAACAAGTACTGAATGAAATAAACACATATAACATCAAACATATGAGTCATAGTGTTTGTCAACATCAAAACACAATATCCAACAATCATCAAAACACACTATCCAACAATCATCAAAACACAATATTGTCATCATCAAAACACAATATCCAACAATCTCCCCCTTTTTGATGATGGCAACACTATGAGTCTCATGAATGAACGAGATGAAATATTCAGACTTGACTCATCAAAGTATTCTCCCCCTTTGACTTTATCAAAAAGAGAACAATACTTTGATAATCTAGTGATGGCATATGAGACACCCAAAATAGTTCAGTAGATGAGGGCAACACAATATCAGAAGCAATTAAAACAATTCTCCCCCTTAGGCAAACAACTTATGCAGACATGCATATGCAACAAATACTCCCCATTTGACATGGCAGAAGGTAGAGAGCTAATGCAGACAAACAACATAATCAGACACACTTGACCAGAGAATTCTTCCCTTATGATCCATGATGTAAGAGTAAACAACAAGGATGAACTCTGGTTATCCAAAGGTTGCAAGTAAACAGGTTATACTGGGAGTTGTGCCTCACATTAAATGAGACCCAATGACAATCAAAACACAGTGATAGAGAGCAATATGATGAACAGATTCAGCAAATAGTGAAAATTGAGATATAGAACTTTTCAGAATGATACCAACTTCATAAAACAAAAATTGAGTTTTAGATTCCTCCATTATAAAAGCTTATGAATCCTTGATTGTCAGATATGGTTTAAGAATGATGTAAACCGAGTTTTTTCAAAAAGAAATGGTACTCATATCTGAACCAACTCTTAATGAAAAAGGAACTACAAGCTCATATAAAATTCTAGTTCAACCAACTTCCATCTTGCTTAGTCTACTTTCCATGACTGCTTTAAGAGAAACATAAGTGAATGCAACTGAATTTTAATTGTTCTTTCAGAATTTGATTTACACTTGTTCATATTCCCCCCTTTTTTTTAAAGAACAATTTTGCTTTATCAACACTTTTTGACGTGGGGAGACACCTTGATCAGAGGCCAGAATCCCCAGTTACTCAGTGTGACAACCGTATTGCTTCTCCCATTTTAGAGAACAGAGGTAGCATTAAAGGTATCTTTAGCATGAGGATACACCTTGATCAGAGGCCAGAATCCCCAGTTACTCAATACAACTATGCCATTGCTCTGCCATATTCTCACAGTAGTTTCCAATCATCTCTTTAAACAGAGTTAACCATGGTACTTCATGACACAATCCTTTGGATAGGTTTCTCAGTAACCACAGTCATTGCTCTGTCCATACTTTTTCTCAGAATGGATTCAGAACAAGTTAGGTGCTTAAGAACAACTACATACACTATATATCTCAGTCAACGTAGACATGGACTTCAACTTTTCAGATGTCAGATAGTCTTACATGAATTTACATGAAGCATACAGTTAAAGTTTATTAAGAAGTTGAATCAGATATTTTCAAGTTCTTTGAGTCCAAACAAGAGTACATAAGACTTAAACCAATTCCAGTTAACAAATGTTCTTAAGCATGTATAATGGAAGGTTCCTCATTAAAGATGTTTTAACTTTTATGAAGTAGTATTCAGGCTGACGGTTTACTTCATATCTCGGCTCATTAATTCAAGTGAGCTGACTAATATTTCAACAAACAGCATGGATTCTGAAAAATTACAGTAGAGAATCTGCTCTTGAGCAAAGTAGTTCAGAGTTGACTGGGTAGAGGTGAAGCTCTCCTTCAGCATATTTAGGAGAGACAGACAGATCCAATAAGATATAAATTCTGATAATGAAAACTTCAGAAGCAGTCAAGAGAGATCATTTGATGATGGAATCACTGACACTACAGATATGAAAAGATGAATCAGATAGAAGGATAGGAAGAGTTCAGACAAAGACACAACTGAAGAGATTAAGTATGCTCTCCTTGTCTATATGCAGTGAGTCGCTTCCTTTTTTTTTGAGTTTTCAAAATAAGAGATATGCTATGCAATGACTCCCCCTCATATTGTGCAATGTTTGCAATGAAGGCTGAACATATGATTTTGTGACTCAAGCTCATTCAGACTGCCCTATTAAGTGAAATGACCCATGGTACTAGGCGGAGGACTTGGTCTAAAGACCACCTCTCACATAGCAAGCACGTCCAGATAGATTTCACCTGCCTTTTAGTAGCTTACCATTTAATATACCATAGTGGTCATGCATGACAATGCAATACCAAAAGTTCTAAGTGCATCAGATTATCAATGACTATATGTCAAATGCATATATATGCAATCCACATATATGCACACAGCTCAAAGTACAAGCAAGGAATCCCACAAAGCTCAATGGAAGTGTCAAAACAAATAAAGAAGCATGTATGCATGAAACATGATATGCAAAAGAAATATGACAATTATGCATAGACAGTTCATACCAGATATGCAATTATCCAAGATTCATAATTTCAGATATGCAATTTAAGATAAGTTTTCAGAAGTGACCTGAGTAGTGCAATCCTAGGGGTTTCATTCTTGAATGCCTTGGTTTATTTACCCCTCTTTGTTCATTCCAAGGCACACCTGCAAAATATTGATCATTTTGATCCTGCAGGGACCCAAGCAGCTTTGGGACCTGCCTTACCCCTAACAGGTGTTCTAAACAATTTCATAGCAACATTATCATCAAATTTCATCAGTGAACAATCATCCATAGAATGTCCAAATTTTCCACAGTATCTACATGAAATGGCTGGTTTTTGGTTCATATGATGCATATTAATAGCAGGATGATGTTTATAAACATGTTCATAAGATTTTCTATTGTATGCATGAACAGTTTGATGCTTGTTCTTACTCAGCCAACATTCAGCAGATCTATGGCCTGGCTCCCCACAGTTATAGCATGAAATTTTCACAAATATTTTTGCAGGGAATTTGACAAAATGGGGGTTAGCAGAATTCTTTTGAACATACCAACAGTCCTTGACGGTATGCCCATTTTTCCCACATTCGAAGCATCTGTTTTGCTTACTTTTAAAATCATTTTTACTCCAAGTGGATCTAAACCAGCACTCAGCAGCCCTGTGCCCAGGCTTATTGCAGTTGAAGCACACAATGTGCAGACTAAAATTGTGTTTAGATCCATATGGACCATGAAAATGAATGGAAGACCTGACATGCAGTTTATTATCTTCTTTCATGATAAAACATTCACTAATGAGATGACCATGCTTCCCACAATAATGACATGAAGCATCAGGCTTCCTAGCAGCATAGTTTCTATCAAAAGAATTTCTAGAATGTGATGTTTCACTACCATGCTCATCTTTTAGCATTAATATGCAATCTTCCATTATGTGACCTACTTTCCCACAATAATAGTACGACCCCTTTTTAGTATGAGTGTTTGAGAGGTCTTGTGAATTGTGTGCAGCAGTCTTTGTACCAACTGGAGTAGTTTTGTCCTTTTTCTGTAGGTTTTCATCTTTTTTTAATTTTTGAGTTTGTCCTACAGTTTTGGGACTGATAGTGGGTTTTTGTGCAGTAAATTGAAAAACAGAAGAACCAGCAGTTGTATTTTGATCAGAAACTTTTACAAACACAGTTGAAGTTTTATTGCTATTGATCCTTTTGTTTGTTGAACTGTAACCTAGCCCCTCTCTCTGAGAGTTATCACTCTTTCCCAGAAGCTTATTCAGATTATTCTTTCCCTTGACAAATTTTGACAAAGAGTTTTTCAAATCTTGAATTTTAGAAGTTAAGCCTCAAATATTAGCTTCATATTTGAACAGATCTGTTTCACAGGAAATGACTTGTTGATGCAAGGCATCATTCAGACTTTTGAGTTTTTCAACTTCCTGTTTTAATTTTATTTCATTGTCAGCTTCAGATAGGGACTTATAAAGATCATCAACTTCTTGTTGAAGGGATGTGATTGTTAACTCATATTTAGCTATCTTTTGTTCACAGCAAGTGACATTCCCACTCAACATTAAGTTGATGTTTTTCAGATTTGTAATTTCATGTTCAGCATTCAGTAACTCACTAGAGCTCACCAGGCTTACACTCTTCCCTTTTTCTAAAGTGATTAGTCTCTCAGACATTGCTGAGTTTAGGTGATTTAGCTTATTAATTTCCTCTTTCAGTTTACTGTTCTGCTCTAGGAGTTCATCATCAAGCACCCATTCATCTGAAGAAAACTGACATTCATAAAACTTTTCTTGTTATTTTTCAGATTGAAGTTTGTCAAGATTGTTCTGAATCTCTAAATTTGTTACTCTATCAGCCTCTAATTTTTCAGAAATCAATCTATTTTCTTTTTCAAGATTTTTTGATTTGTGTTCAGATTCTTTGAGCTGGTTTTTGAGTATTTCAATTTCAGATTTCATGTTTTCCAATTCAGAGTTGACAAGCTCTAAGTTTCTCACCAGTTCTTCATTTTGAACAACATCATTGTTATGAGCCTGATCCTCATCAGTTGAGCTGAGTCTTTCCTTTAGTTTAGCAATTTCACAAACAAGCTCTTGATTCTCCTTTTTGTGTAATCCAATTTGTTTCATAAGAGTTTCTTTTTCAGATTTCAAATGATCTAGATCTGAAGTAACAGAATCAAAATCTGTTAACTGTCTTCTAAATATGTCATTTTCAATTTTCAGAATTTCAGGGTTTTCACCTCGAGATTTAGCATCCTCATGATTCTTTAGCTTCTTTATCAATTTTTTATTCTTCTTCTTTAGTCGTTCATAGGATTCTAACAGATTGGCATAGGCATTTTCCCAGTCGTCTAAAGTGTAACTAGAGAAAGGATTGGTTACCTCTTCAGCATCTTCGGATTCATCTTGATCACTGCCATGGTTGCTCTTGTCAGCCATCAGGCAGTTGTCCTCATTTCCCCTCCGAGCTAGCTTCAGCTTATCCAGAATGTCCTTAGCGGACCTGCAGTCATAAAAACAATAATGTAGAGCCTTGTCAGTAGCTTCTTTCATTAGATTCAAAACTCTCTGATTCTCTCCATGTTTTGATCTGTGACTGTCAGTCCATTTGGACTCTTTCTTTGGCAGTCTGTGAGGACCATGTGAGATTAACTTCCACAGATCCAGATCCATCAAATTCACATAGTTATGGAGATTGCTAAACCATGAGTTAAAATTAGAGCCATTGAAAACCGGTGGAGAACCCATTGATTAAATCGGCAAGCAGATTAATGCAGCAGAGAGTAAATTCAGAAATGCACCAAAGACAACAGGATCCACTATAGATCGTTGGATCTGATCAGTCAGAGAACCTGCTCTGATACCAATTGATAGTTTAGGTGCGATAGATAAACACAGATCCAGAGGGGGGCTGAATGGATCTTCTAAAGAGTTTTGACCAATTTAAAATTCGTATGAAATGATAAGCACAAGATCAGTGGACAATTACTCAAACATAAAAGATGCAAACCCAATTAAACTCTAGGACATGAATAATCAATCAGATCACGGTCCTAGCATGCATCTAGCGGAAGCAAGCAATCAAACAAACCACTGCACAAGGGATTTTTTAGGTGGTTCGGTCCACAGACCTACGTCCACCTCTCACTCCCAACCGAAGTGAGGCTTCCACTAGCAATCAGCTAGAAAGCAGACTCAGTCTGCAAACAAGTTGCTGCCACACAACTTGACCAGGGGAACAACCTCCCCTCTTCCTCCAGACTGGAGGGAACCCACTAGTGACACACAGTCACTAGCAACCGGAGACCCAAGTCTCCCTTCCTCTGAAAGCCAGAGGGAACCACAAGTGACTCCCAGCCACTTGCGACCAGAGACTAGGTCTCTCTTCCTCCAGACCATGAGGGAACACACAGGTAGCAACCACTACCTGCAACCGGAGTCAAAGACTCCCTTCCTCTGAAACCAGAGGGAACTCACAAGCGACCCTCAGTCACTTGCAGACCGGAGACACAGTCTCCCTTCTCCTGAGTCCACAGGAGGAACCCGATCTCCAACCAGAGAATCGGAAGAACAATGTTCAGTTTGAAAAGAAAAACAATAAAAGCAAATACAGCAACTAAAAGCTGGAAATATAAAATCAAAATGTGGCTCTCGCAGGAGCTGGCTGACTTGGATTTGATCCACGGTCCAGTAGAAACTGATCTTTAGTTGAAGCTTCTTTTACTCTAGCTCTCTCTTCTTCTCACTCTTCTTTTTCTTCTCTTTCGCAGGCACTCTCTCTGTCTCTTCTTCTTTTCCTACTACTGTAGCTCTTTCCTTCTATCTCGATCACTCTCTTTCTCTATCTGCTTCTCTTTTTTTACGATCTGCCTTCTTCTTCTCTTGATCACTCTCTTTCTTCTGTCTTTCATCCACTTCTTGATCAGTCTTCTCCAGATGGAGGAGGCTTCGTATTTATAGCAGCAGCAATTAGGGTGTTGTCCTCGGATCACGTGCCCTTCATAGGCTTCACGAACAGTACCTGTCACACAGTCATAAGAAAATAATCAGAAGGATGTACAGACTTGCTAGGTAACTGAAGACCACCGTGTACAGACTTAGTGTGAAGGATAGAATGTATAGACTTAGAAATAAGGAGTGTACAGACTTTAGCTTGAAGAACGTTCAGCCTTTGAGTGCTGAAGAGTGTACAGACTTGTTTGATCAATTGAAGTGTGCACATATGAGAAAGTATGTACAGCGAGAATGAATGTACAGACATTACATTCACGAGTGTACATACTTTAACTCCATGAGTTGCATGCAACCAGTGTGTAGACTTGAAGTGTGAATGTGCATGAGAAGCCAATGTACAGACTTGATGACTTGAAAACGAGTGAATAGACTTGAACATCTAGCCAACGAGTGTATAGACTTGAAAGCTTGAAAAGGATTATACAGACTTCGTCTTGAAGAGAGATGCACAAACAGAATGAAAGTATGCACACTGAATGCATGAGATGCTCAGACAAGCTGTCAACCGAATGTACAGCCTTTGAAATCAAGGAATGCACAGCGATGTATAGACTTTGAAACACGGTGCAATGTGTAGACTTTGATAAACGAATGTATAGACTTGATAAAGCTTCAAAGCACAAGACACTTGGCCAATGTACAGACTTGGAAAGCTTGAAGGCTAATGTATAGACTTGGAAAGCTTGAACCAATGTGCAGACTTGGAAAGCTTGAGGGCCAATGTATAGACTTGTAAGAGTGAGACGCTGAATGAGACGGTGGATGTATAGACTTGGGAGGTGATGCATTTTAGCCAAACCCTGTACAGACTTGAGAGACGTTGCATGCACGATGTATAGACTTGTTAATGCACTGATGCATGCTGTACAGACTTAACATGAGACGTTGCATGCACGATGTATAGACTTGTTAATGCACTGATGCATGCTGTATGGACTGAACATGAGACGTTGCATGCACGATGTATACACTTGTTAATGCACTGATGCATGCTGTACAGACTTAACATGAGACGTTGCATGCACGATGTATAAACTTGTTAATGCACTGATGCATGCTGTACAGACTTAACATGAGACGTTGCATGCACGATGTATAGACTTGTTAATGCACCGATGCATGCTGTACAGACTTAACATGAGATGTTGCATGCACGATGTATAGACTTGTTAATGCACCGATGCATGCTGTACAGACTTTACTTTGTGATGCAGCGTTGTACAGTCTTAACATGAGACGTTGCATGCATGATGTATAGACTTGTTAATGCACTGATGCATGCTGTACAGACTTAACTTTGTGATGCAGCGTTGTACAGACTTTGCATATGTGAGACACTGGCTGTATAGACTTAGAGTGAAGCATGCAATGTATGGACTTTGAAGACTTTCTAGCATGCGGATGCAATGTATGGACTTTGAAGACTTGCTAGCATGCGGATGTATAGACTTTAAATGAGAAGCACACGATGCAATGTGTGGACTTGGTGTCTCATGCAGACAGACGAGTGAACAGTCTATGCCATGCTCACAGTTAATGCATGTAACAAGTACTGAATGAAATAAACACATATGACATCAAACATATGAGTCATAGTGTTTGTCAACATCAAAACACAATATCCAGCAATCATCAAAACACACTATCCAACAATCATCAAAACACAATATTGTCATCATCAAAACACAATATCCAATAATCTCCCCCTTTTTGATAATGGCAACACTATGAGTCTCATGAATGAACGAGATGAAATATTCAGACTAGACTCATCAAAGTATTCTCCCCCTTTGACTTTATCAAAAAGAGAACAATACTTTGATAATCTAGTGATGGCATATGAGACACCCAAAATAGTTCACCAGATGAGGGCAACACAATATCAGAAGCAATTAAAACAATTCTCCCCCTTAGGCAAACAACTTATGCAGACATGCATATGCAACAAATACTCCCCATTTGACATGGCAGAAGGTAGAGAGCTAATGCATACAAACAACATAATCAGACACACTTGACTAGAGAATTCTTCACTTATGATCCATGATGTAAGAGTAAACAACAAGGATGAACTCTGGTTATCCAAAGGTTGCAAGTACACAGGTTATACTGAGAGTTGTGCCTCACATTAAATGAGACCCAATGACAATCAAAACACAGTGATAGAGAGCAATAGGATGAACATATTCAGCAAATAGTGAAAGTTGAGATATAGAACTTTTCAGCATGATACCAACTTCATAAAACAAAAATTGAGTTTTAGATTCCTCCATTATAAAAGCTTATGAATCCTTGATTGTCAGATATGGTTATGGTTTAAGAATGATGTAAACCGAGTTTTTTCAAAAAGAAATGGTACTCATATCTGAACCAACTCTTAATGAAAAAGGAACTACAAGCTCATATAAAATTCTAGTTCAACCAACTTCCATCTTGCTTAGTCTACTTTCCATGACTGCTTTAAGAGAAACATAAGTGAATGCAACTGAATTTTAATTGTTCTTTCAGAATTTGATTTACACTTGTTCATATTCCCCCCTTTTTTTTAAAGAATAATTTTGGTTTATCAACACCTTTTGACGTGGGGAGACACCTTGATCAGGGGCCAGAATCCCCAGTTACTCAGTGTGACAACCGTATTGCTTCTCCTATTTTAGAGAACAGAGGTAGCATTAAAGGTATCTTTAGTATGAGGATACACCTTGATCAGAGGCCAGAATCCCCAGTTACTCAATACAACTATGCCATTGCTCTGCCATATTCTCACAGTAGTTTCCAATCATCTCTTTAAACAGAGTTAACCATGGTACTTCATGACACAATCCTTTGGACAGGTTTCTCTGTAACCACAGTCATTGCTCTGTCCATACTTTTTCTCAGAATGGATTCAGAACAAGTTAGGTGGTTAAGAACAACTACATACACAATATATCTCAGTCAACGTAGACATGGACTTCAACTTTTCAGATGTTAGATAGTCTTACATGAATTTACATGAAGCATACAATTAAAGTTTATTAAGAAGTTGAATCGGATATTTTCAAGTTCTTTGAGTCCAAACAAGAGTACATAAGACTTAAACCAATTCCAGTTAACAAATGTTCTTAAGCATGTATAATGGAAGGTTCCTCATTAAAGATGTTTTAACTTTTATGAAGTAGTATTCAGGCTGAAGGTTTACTTCATATCTCGGCTCATTAATTCAAGTGAGCTGACTGATAATTCAACAAACAGCATGGATTCTGAAAAATTGCAGCAGAGAATCTGCTCTTGAGCAAAGTAGTTCAGAGTTGACTGGGTAGAGGTGAAGCTCTCCTTCAGTAGATTTAGGAGAGACAAACAGATCCAATAAGATATAAATTCAGATAATGAAAACTTCCGAAGCTGTCAAGGGAGATCATTTGATGATGGAATCACTGACACTACAGATATGAAAAGATGAATCAGATAGAAGGATAAGAAGAGTTCAGACAAAGACACAACTGAAGAGATTAAGCATGCTCCCCCTGTCTATATGCAGTGAGTCACTTTCTTTTTTTTTTGAGTTTTCAAAATAAGAGATATGATATGCAATGACTCCCCCTCATATTGTGCAATGTTTGCAATGAAGGCTGAACATATGATTTTATGACTCAAGCTCATTCAGACTGCCCTATTAAGTGAAATGACCCATGGTACTAGGCGGAGGACTTGGTCTAAAGACCACCTCTCACATAGCAAGCACGTCCAGACAGATTTCACCTGCCTTTTAGTAGCTTACCATTTAATATACCATAGTGGTCATGCATGACAATGCAATACCAAAAGTTCTAAGTGCATCAGATTATCAATGACTGTATGTCAAATGCATGTATATGCAATCCACATATATGCACACAGCTCAAAGTACAAGCAAGGAATCCCACAAAGCTCAATGGAAGTGTCAAAACAAATAAAGAAGCATGTATGCATGAAACATGATATGCAAAAAAAATATGACAATTATGCATGGACAGTTCATACCAGATATGTAATTATCCAAGATTCACAATTTCAGATATGCAATTTAAGATAAGTTTTCAGAACTGACCTGAGTAGTGCAATCCTAGGGGTTTCATTCTTGAATGCCTTGGTTTATTTACCCCTCTTTGTTCATTCCAAGGCACACCTACAAAATATTGATCATTTTGATCCTGCAGGGACCCAAGCAGCTTTGGGACCTGCCTTACCCCTAACAGGTGTTCTAAACAATTTCATAGCAACATTATCATCAAATTTCATCAGTGAACAGTCATCCATAGAATGTCCAAATTTTCCACAGTATCTACATGAAATGGCTGGTTTTTGGTTCTTATGATGCATATTAACAGCAGGATGATGTTTATAAACATGTTCACAAGATTTTCTATTGTATGCATGAACAGTTTGATGCTTGTTCTTACTCAGCCAACATTCAGCAGATCTATGGCCTGGCTCCCCACAGTTATAGCATGAAATTTTCACAAATGTTTTTGCAGGGAATTTGACAAAATGGGGGTTAACAGAATTCTTTTGAACATACCAACAGTCCTTGACTGTATGCCAATTTTTCCCACATTCGAAGCATCTGTTTTGCTTACTTTTAAAACCATTTTTACTCCAAGTGGATCTAAACCAGCACTTAGCAGCCCTGTGCCCAGGCTTATTGCAGTTGAAGCACACAATGTGCTGACTAAAATTGTGTTTAGATCCATATGGACCATGAAAAAGTATGCACAAACAGAATGAAAGTATGCACACTGAATGCATGAGATGCTCAGACAAGCTGTCAACCGAATGTACAGACTTTGAAATCAAGGAATGCACAGCGATGTATAGACTTTGAAACACGGTGCAATGTGTAGACTTTGATAAACAAATGTATAGACTTGATAAAGCTTCAAAGCACAAGACACTTGGCCAATGTACAGACTTGGAAAGCTTGAAGGCCAGTGTACAGACTTGGAAAGCTTGAACCAATGTGCAGACTTGGAAAGCTTGAAGGCCAATGTATAGACTTGCAAGAGTGAGACGCTGAATAAGACGGTGGATGTACAGACTTGGGAGGCGATGCATTTTAGCCAAACCCTGTACAGACTTGAGAGACGTTGCATGCACGATGTATAGACTTGTTAATGCACTGATGCATGCTGTACAAACTTAACATGAGACGTTGCATGCACGATGTATAGACTTGTTAATGCACTGATGCATGCTGTATGGACTTAACATGAGACGTTGCATGCACGATGTATAGACTTGTTAATGCACTGATGCATGCTGTACAGACTTTACTTCGTGATGCAGCGTTGTACAGTCTTAACATGAGACGTTGCATGCACGATGTATAGACTTGTTAATGCACTGATGCATGCTGTACAGACTTAACTTCGTGATGCAGCATTGTACAGACTTTGCATATGTGAGACACTGGCTGTATAGACTTAGAGTGAAGCATGCAATGTATGGACTTTGAAGACTTGCTAGCATGCGGATGCAATGTATGGACTTTGAAGACTTGCTAGCATGCGGATGTATAGACTTTTAATGAGAAGCACACGATGTAATGTGTGGACTTGGTGTCTCATGCAGACAGATGAGTGAACAATCTATGCCATGCTCACAGTTAATGCATGTAACAAGTACTGAATGAAATAAACACATATGACATCAAACATATGAGTCATAGTGTTTGTCAACATCAAAACACAATATCCAACAATCATCAAAACACACTATCCAACAATCATCAAAACACAATATTGTCATCATCAAAACATAATATCCAACAGAGTTGTTAGAACTCATACATTCTAATGTATGTGCACCTATGTCCACTCAAGCCATAGGGGGTTACTGATACTTCATTACTTTCATTGATGATTTCTCTAAGTATGGATATGTGTACTTAATGAATTACAAATCTGAAGCCTTTGAGAAATTTGTGGAGTTTAACAATGAAGCGGAGAAACTAACAAGAAAGAGTATTAAAACTCTTCGATCTGATTGAGGAGGGGAATACTTGAGTACAGAATTTGCACAATATTTGAAGGATAATGGAATGTTATCCCAGTGGACTCCTCCTTACACACCTCAGCTGAATGGTGTGGTAGAAAGGAGAAATCATACCTTATTAGATATGGTGCGATCAATGATGTTCTTTGCTAGATTGCCCTTGTCGCTCTGAGGCTCTTGGCCCCGGGTAGGCGAGTGGACAAGAAGGGGGGGTTGCATTGTCCCCCACGCGATATGGCAAATTAAAATCATATGCAGCGGAATTAATAATTTTAACGAGATTGATGAACATAAAATAAACAGAGTAAACTAAGTTCTCTCAATCTCGCCGAGCTTACTCGAATATGTAAACGGATTTAGCTATGAAGCACACAACCACACAAAACAAACCATAAGGCGCTCGAATTTTTAAGGTGGTTCGGGACCACGGCGGGCACCCTACGTCCACCCCCCACCAAACCCGGTGAGGCTTCACTCGCTGGACGAACTAGCATGGGGATAAATCCCCAACACGGAGCATGCTCCAATAGACGCAGGACGATGCCTGCACACACGGGGATGAACCCCAACACACAGAGATGGAGTCTCCAACACGATCCGACACCCGGATCAAGACACACACACACACACACACACACGCTACAATAGACGCGTCACTGTAGACACGACCGTACGCAGACGGTCACACACACATAATATTTCTAGTTCAGAAAAATTAACACAATTATTCAAACATTCTCAAACCTAAACATAGATCATGAACACACAAAGAACCGCATAGAAAAGATGTAGGAAAGATCCCCCTTGGTTTCCAAAACCCGGTTGATGGTGTTCTTTTAAGCAACGATCGGAAAGAAATCAGATGACGGCGATTCAAGCATCAACACGATCCTTTCATCATTCCGCTTCACTTTCTCTTCATACAAGATCTGCAAAACCTCATGGATGTAGATGATATCTCCTCTTCTTTTCCCCTTTCTCTTCTTCTCCTCTTTCTTGACCTACAAGATAAGAAAATGTAAGCTCATGGAGATAAATCTCCCAAATTCGTAGGTCTAGTATATATAGGAATAATAGACATCAAAAGACCCATATAGTCCTCATAAAACCCTTAGAAAATCCCTCTAAGATATATATAATAACCCTAGGGGCAAATGGGTAAGTTTAGACCCCAAATGGATTGAGTTTAATGGGTTTTAGACTTAGTTTGTAAGAAGATTCGCTGTAATCGGTCGACCGAAGTTGGCCGTCAGTCGACCAAACTGTAAACATTTCAGTTGGCCTACACTGCTAAGTTCGGTCGACCGAACTGTCCTGGTCGTTCGATCGAATTGTGACAGATTTCTATTACAGCCAGTTCTAGCTATTTAGGTCGACCGATCCCTTGCCTTTGGTCGACCGAAATCCTGCAGAGTGGAAAAATAAGAGAAATTAGTTAGAGTTCAAGCTCAATAGTCCAAGGTAAAGATGTATGAAGTATAACCTTGAAAAGCACATGAGCAAGGAGCATATAATGATGAGGACATCTCCCGGCATTCCCTATGGCACGAGGCGACTCCGACTTCGTGACCCCTTGGAGATGTGGTCCTCATGGCTATCTTTATTTGTTGCTTATGTAGTTTCTTTATTTGAGTCATATCATGTGTAATTTTCCTTTATTTGAGTCCATTATCTAGGTCTTAGAGTTAATTATCCAAGACTTGAGTCATTTGGACCCTTAGTTGAGGACATTGGGCCCAGTTAGTGGGCTTGGCCCATGGGCGCCCCCCCCTGTCTCTTGGTCTTTTGCATTTATGCACTTTGTTAGGGGGTTTTGTGCAAATGGTCCAACTCTATATAAGGACCCCCCCCTCTCCCATTTGTAACAACTTTTGATGAATTGAAAAATTAAACCCTCAAGTATTCTCTCTCCCTCTCTCTATAGTTCTCTCTCTCTCTCTCACTACTTCTCCCTCTCTCTCTCTAAATTTCGAAATCCCCTCTCTCTCCTCCCTAATCACCCTTCTTTAAGACCCCTCCCCCTTCCCTATACACTCATTCAATTCCCCCTCCAACCCCTAGGTGGAAACCCCTTCTCCTAGGCACCCTTTCATCTTCCCAGGCACCCTTTCACCTTCCCAAGGCCACTCCCCACCCTTCCCAAGCCATATTCCTCCACCCAAGACCCCTTTCCCCTCTCCAAGGGACCCCTTCACCTCCCTAGGTCGTCCATCCCCTTCCCCTCCCTCCTAGGGTCGCACCCCCCTCCATCTCCACCCACATACACCACCACCACCTTAGCCTCCCCTCCACAAATCCATTCCAGCCCGCAGGCAGTTTCTGGCCCCAACTTGCAGAGCATTTTCCAACCCGTTCCAGGAGGATTCGGCATCCAAGCGCTTCAGCAAACTTGTGCATCCACGAGTCTTCTCCGCAGGCGAGTTGGAATCGCTCCGTTCCAAGATCGTGGCCGGCCGCTAGCTCCGTTCTACCGCGACTGCGCACTGGGGGCTCAACCAGAAGGCCATCTCTGTTCGACCCTCGTGCAGCGGCCAAGACTGGAGGAATCGGTCATCAAACTCTTCATCAAAATTCTTCCTCCCCCTGTCAGCTTTCAGAAGCCGAAGACGGAGCATCGTTTGAACGCCGTAAGTGGAAGTTACCATTTTTATACCGCCGGGCGTTCGTTCTGCCTCCTGTCTGTCTTCCCCGACCTGTCCCCCTTCAACGGGACCATCCTGTCCACACGGACTTCAGACAGTGGCGAGGCCGGCTCCGTTGGAAAGTAGACTTCCCCACGCTTCCATCGACACCGGCCGTTTGCAAAACAGAGCCCGGGAGCGTTCGTGGCGTCCTCGGCAATCTGCTGTTCAGAAGCTGAACCTGTGCAGGTCCTGAACAGGGACCCCGTTCGGTCGATCGTGGCAGCCCGGCTCGTGCAGAACGAAAATCCATAAAATTTGAGGCGCACCCCTATTCTGTTACGAAGCCAACGACACCGACCGCGCCTCCGGAAAAATTCCAGAAAGTGTTCTACGGCTACATCAGTGACTGCTGGTCCAGAATCCCAGAACCGGACAGGTTTCGGTATCGACCGCCGGTGTGATAATTAACCAATTTTCCCCACCCCGCTTGGCCGGCTGAAGGCCCCACCCTGCGTGGTGGTAGTGTTTGGTGTAAACTCCATAACCCCCACCCCGAGATCCCCCCTCCTGCGAGAGGCGTAGTTGTGTAATTAACTAACCAGCAGGTCAAGCTACCCCGCCGCGGCGTTCGGGTGCATACCCACGCCTCCCGGCGCGCCCATCGTCTCCGGCCGGGATCGGTGTCTTCACACCGATCAGGTGAGCTTCTGGTCCCTCTCCTGGTCCTCATTTACTTTGCTTAGCTAGTATCGTTTCCTTAGCTCGTTGGTGGTAATTGAGTGCCCGGACTTGATTGTTTGTGAAACCACGAGCGCACCACCGTGGCAAGTGAGAGAGCGCCACCCAAGCCCACGCCCCAGCGTGCTAGCCCGCCCATAAATTGGGTATCCCAGGCCCATTAGGGGTCAGCCATAAGCCCACCAACCGGTGGAAACCTTAGGGTCCCACCCCGGATCCTCGCCGGCATCACTCGGACCCACCGGGAGCGCATGTGCGTCGCGTGAGATAGGTCGCACGGTGAGCCGAATTGAGAGCTTGTATGCTTGTGGATGCATAGGTCTAAGGGTCATTATCATCCTAGGTAGACCGTTTCACATCAAGTGGTATCAGAGCAAGTTTTAGACTTGTCTCTACTAAGTCTAGTCCTAGGGCGCATTGTCATCTAGTTCATGAATCATGGCTACCACATACCCATCCCACTCGGCCCACTACCGGGATCCGATCAACCCAATACTTTGGGACATTATTCGAGATGAGGGTGTTACCTTTGATGGGTCGCATGCTAGTGATTACCTCAAGTGGGAGGCTGCAATGGAAAGGAACTTTGAGAGGAATCGGGTATACGGACACACAAGAGTTTGTAGGGCCAAGGGACAAATTCGGGGTCAAGCCAAGATAGAATTGGAACACATAGAGGCCATAAGAAGGATTGAGAGGCAAGAGCCCATTCACTCGTGGGAAGAGATGACGAGAGAACTTAGGAAAGTCTACATTCCAAAACCTTCCTACTCTTCCTACTCACACACCCCTAGCCCGAGGACCACCACCACTACTCAATCCCAACCCGGCCAACTTAAGACCATCCATAGGACTCCGCCCCCACCACCCCTAACCGATTCCCTCTCCACATTTCGCCACCAACTCCTCTCCCTTAGAACCCAACTGTCCCAACTACCCACCCCTCCACCTAGGCCCCCAAAGACCACCACCCTCCAACCCACAAATCCCTACCAAACCCCTCCACCCCAAAGAGTTGAGAAAGTGATTGAAGTTCATGAAGCTCCCCTTGAATGGGAGGAAGAATTTGAGGCACAATGCCAAGAGTCAAGTCAGGAAAACCCAATCCCCACCAACCTTCCCCAACTAAAACTCACTTCCATAACCCTCACCGTTCAAACCCAAGTGGATCCCGTGCCCACCCCTCCACCTAGGCCCGCACCGGTCACCACCCCGCAACTCACTATTCCCCATGGGACCCATACTCCCCAAACCCCCGTAGCCCCTACTGCTACCCCTCCATTATCCCCTATAAGGGATGCCCCACCCAAGATCGACCAATCCAACTGTCTTCACCCAACCCACCTTCCACTTCCAACTACAAACCTACCCCAAACTAGACTCCCACTACCTCCACTTCCAACCCCAACCCAATTCCGACCTTGCTCATCACCTTGGGGGCGCCATGCACCTACCATCACCACCCCACCCCGAACATACTCTCTCACCTCTTTGGAGGAGGAACCCATACCCGACCCCAAAGTTGTGAACACCCCGGACCCAATTCCCAACATGGAGACCACACATGTCCAAATTGAAGAAAAGAACTCACATGGTAACCCTCACCCTACACCACCCTCTCTAGATGGGACCGAGCTTATTTTAGGAGAGACCCTTGTTAGCTGGTTGATGGGTAGCCCAATTAGAGAGATGATGGCCCATGCCTACCCTCCCATGGAACAACACCTCCCCATAGTCCCTCTCTCCTCCTATCACACCACTATCCAATCCTCCTATGAGGTTGAGAGTTGGGATGACCTTCTTAAGGGCCTAGCATGGCAAATAGAGTTGACCGACATGTTGGCCACAATGGCTGACCAACCTAGGAGCGTTGACCTCCTACATCTATGTGTCGGATCCATCACCACAGCTTACACTGTAGGTTGCTACACTAGCGACCTCCTTCTAATCCTCCCTACACCGGATGAGCCTGCTGCTCTCCATGAATTAGAATTGCTTATCTCGGGTAGAGTGTCAAACCATCCCTTCCTGGCTGATCCACCCACCAAAGACTTCGGCCCAATTATTTCTTTAGAGAAGGATGACTCACCGCTACATGAGGACCTGGAGTTCCTCTCCCTAGGGGACCCTTACCATGACCCCTTTGACCCCTTCCTATGGGAGTCTAGACCCCCATGCAACCCACCCCCCTTACCCACCACCCACCCTTTCCTACCCTCACCCACCTTAATAGACCAGGCCCACTCTATTTTCCCAGACCCATTTGACCCCTATGAGAGGAAACTCCCACACCAAGCCATACACATTAGGGGTGCCATTTGGGAAGGAATGCATGTGTCTAGACACACCACACCGCTTGACATGATTCATGAGTCGGGTCCATTCATTCAAATCACCCACATGACATGTAAGAAGTATGAGTGGTCTATGTGCGGATGTAATGGCCCACCCTCGTTCGTCGCAAGTCTTAGGCATGAGAGAAATATTCAAGGAAGTTCGGGTTCCCCGGTAATTATCACCACCATGCATGATAGATCCATCTATGGTTGTCCTGGCCCACCTAGGTCTATTAGGGTCTACATGGCATGGCATGATAGGTTCCTTTATGGGTTTTCTGGGCCTCCCATCCCCACCCCCCCTGACAAGACGCATAAGCTTCCTAGGTCTACCAAAGTCGGTGTAGCACCACTGCATGATAGGTCCACATTTGGTTGTCCAGGACCCCCTTTATCCACTAGTGAGCCAACATCCACAAAGTCGCATGAAGAAATCCGCAAGCATATAGGCAAAAGCAATGAGGCTTACAAAAGGCAGGCTGATGCTCATCGACGTCACTGTGAATACCAAGTGGGAGACCATGTGATGGTGAGAACGGAGTGGCTCCTCCCAGGGCCCGCCTCCAAATTGAGGACACGGGGTTTGGGACCCTTTCGGGTTCTAAGACGGGTTGGTACCAATGCTTATGAGCTCGACTTACCTAAGGGCTTTGGGGTTCACCCCACTTTCAATGTGGCGGATCTGGTTCGCTATAAGGGCCCCACGGTGGAACCCAGTCAGGATCTCGAGCCTTTACCCCCCCTTGTGAGTGACCCTCCCGGAGCGAAACTACCACCCCGATTGAGAGGCCGACTTGAGCAAGTGGAGGCAATACTGGATGAGCAGAGCACACTTACCAGGAACAGGGTCTACCAGCGCTACCTCGTGAGGTGGAAAGGCCGTTCCCCGACCGAGGATGCTTGGGTAAGCCGAGAGGACTTGATGCGCCTAGACCCGGACCTGCTGGTGCAGTACGAGAGCCGATTGGACCCCTACTCGACGGGGTCGAGTTCTCCCCACCCCGGGGGATTTGATGAGGACATCTCCCGGCATTCCCTATGGCACGAGGCGACTCCGACTTCGTGACCCCTTGGAGATGTGGTCCTCATGGCTATCTTTATTTGTTGCTTATGTAGTTTCTTTATTTGAGTCATATCATGTGTAATTTTCCTTTATTTGAGTCCATTATCTAGGTCTTAGAGTTAATTATCCAAGACTTGAGTCATTTGGACCCTTAGTTGAGGACATTGGGCCCAGTTAGTGGGCTTGGCCCATGGGCGCCCCCCCCTGTCTCTTGGTCTTTTGCATTTATGCACTTTGTTAGGGGGTTTTGTGCAAATGGTCCAACTCTATATAAGGACCCCCCCCTCTCCCACTTGTAACAACTTTTGATGAATTGAAAAATTAAACCCTCAAGTATTCTCTCTCCCTCTCTCTATAGTTCTCTCTCTCTCTCTCACTACTTCTCCCTCTCTCTCTCTAAATTTCGAAATCCCCTCTCTCTCCTCCCTAATCACCCTTCTTTAAGACCCCTCCCCCTTCCCTATACACTCATTCAATTCCCCCTCCAACCCCTAGGTGGAAACCCCTTCTCCTAGGCACCCTTTCATCTTCCCAGGCACCCTTTCACCTTCCCAAGGCCACTCCCCACCCTTCCCAAGCCATATTCCTCCACCCAAGACCCCTTTCCCCTCTCCAAGGGACCCCTTCACCTCCCTAGGTCGTCCATCCCCTTCCCCTCCCTCCTAGGGTCGCACCCCCCTCCATCTCCACCCACATACACCACCACCACCTTAGCCTCCCCTCCACAAATCCATTCCAGCCCGCAGGCAGTTTCTGGCCCCAACTTGCAGAGCATTTTCCAACCCGTTCCAGGAGGATTCGGCATCCAAGCGCTTCAGCAAACTTGTGCATCCACGAGTCTTCTCCGCAGGCGAGTTGGAATCGCTCCGTTCCAAGATCGTGGCCGGCCGCTAGCTCCGTTCTACCGCGACTGCGCACTGGGGGCTCAACCAGAAGGCCATCTCTGTTCGACCCTCGTGCAGCGGCCAAGACTGGAGGAATCGGTCATCAAACTCTTCATCAAAATTCTTCCTCCCCCTGTCAGCTTTCAGAAGCCGAAGACGGAGCATCGTTTGAACGCCGTAAGTGGAAGTTACCATTTTTATACCGCCGGGCGTTCGTTCTGCCTCCTGTCTGTCTTCCCCGACCTGTCCCCCTTCAACGGGACCATCCTGTCCACACGGACTTCAGACAGTGGCGAGGCCGGCTCCGTTGGAAAGTAGACTTCCCCACGCTTCCATCGACACCGGCCGTTTGCAAAACAGAGCCCGGGAGCGTTCGTGGCGTCCTCGGCAATCTGCTGTTCAGAAGCTGAACCTGTGCAGGTCCTGAACAGGGACCCCGTTCGGTCGATCGTGGCAGCCCGGCTCGTGCAGAACGAAAATCCATAAAATTTGAGGCGCACCCCTATTCTGTTACGAAGCCAACGACACCGACCGCGCCTCCGGCAAAATTCCAGAAAGTGTTCTACGGCTACATCAGTGACTGCTGGTCCAGAATCCCAGAACCGGACAGGTTTCGGTATCGACCGCCGGTGTGATAATTAACCAATTTTCCCCACCCCGCTTGGCCGGCTGAAGGCCCCACCCTGCGTGGTGGTAGTGTTTGGTGTAAACTCCATAACCCCCACCCCGAGATCCCCCCTCCTGCGAGAGGCGTAGTTGTGTAATTAACTAACCAGCAGGTCAAGCTACCCCGCCGCGGCGTTCGGGTGCATACCCACGCCTCCCGGCGCGCCCATCGTCTCCGGCCGGGATCGGTGTCTTCACACCGATCAGGTGAGCTTCTGGTCCCTCTCCTGGTCCTCATTTACTTTGCTTAGCTAGTATCGTTTCCTTAGCTCGTTGGTGGTAATTGAGTGCCCGGACTTGATTGTTTGTGAAACCACGAGCGCACCACCGTGGCAAGTGAGAGAGCGCCACCCAAGCCCACGCCCCAGCGTGCTAGCCCGCCCATAAATTGGGTATCCCAGGCCCATTAGGGGTCAGCCATAAGCCCACCAACCGGTGGAAACCTTAGGGTCCCACCCCGGATCCTCGCCGGCATCACTCGGACCCACCGGGAGCGCATGTGCGTCGCGTGAGATAGGTCGCACGGTGAGCCGAATTGAGAGCTTGTATGCTTGTGGATGCATAGGTCTAAGGGTCATTATCATCCTAGGTAGACCGTTTCACATCATATAAACACTTTGAAAACTTGTTTATCCACAACTTAGGATCAAGATCACATATCAATTCCTTTATGCAATGTGATAGCATCATGAACCCAAATTTCATACAATGAGAGAATATGATTCAATTAATCTCTATCAAAGTTTGCATGAAGAATCTATAACATCTATCCAACTCAACAACCCGTTGAAGAACATGCATGAAGTACATTCATCACACTTAAGAGCTAATGAACAATCTACTGAATACAATCAAACCAAATCACAAGTTCAAGCACATTGGAACCCAATCTTTCTCAAACAAAAATCAACTTCATAAGCCATGCATCTAAACAACATGTTTGAGCCTTAAAAATCATTTACCATCTTAACCATATTTGAGCATCAAGAGCACAAGGGTTCGATGTAATATATGCAAGGATAGCAAAGATCATGAGTGCACACTATATCAAAAACATATGCAAGCATACACAATTTTCTTCCATACACACACACATAATATTTTGTTACCATCAAAATCAAGAGAGACCACAACGAACTCAACAATCTCCCCCTTTTTGATGATGACAAAATATTGTGGCAATCAATCTCAATCAATCTTTTCTCCCCCTTTGGCATTATCAAAAAGTGGGGAAGAAAGCAGTGAAGTTTAAATTTCAGTAAAATAGATTCATGAAGAAATAACAGTCCACTTCAGAAGTTCAAATGAGGCAAAAGCAAAGCGAAGACAAGATGATCAAAACTTGTTGATTATTTGAGATACCAATTGTTGATTATCGAGATGGGAAGATGTGTAGACTTAAGATGAACAACTCAAGATGATTCCAACAATCAGAGCATATGTGAACAAATCGGATGCCATTCAATACCTAAATCCCATTTAGCAAATGTGAAACATTTGAAGTGATGCGGGACGGACAGCGAACCTAGGACTCTAGCTCGCAACTCGTCCCTAGCGAGGGAAACGTGGGACCGTGCGCGCTTGAGAAATCGGCAATGAGTCGAGGGTATCGACTTTTCCACGTGCACTCGGATTGAGTCACGGGACGGGCCACTCACTCACTCTCGCAGCAGTGATAAAATGAGGAACGAGCTAGGTATTATAACACTCAAGCAGCGGCATTCAAAAGTATACGAGATAAGCAAATGTCGAGAGGGGGAGCGGACATGATACCTCCACGCTCTGGGCATGGGGAAGACGACCCCGGTCGATCTCGTACTCCCGGTGTACAAATTTAACAATAATTACAGAATTGATTTAAGGCCCACTCCACACAGGGAGGTAAAGGGCTACAATGTGGGGCCCGGGAATAGCGAACTCAGGTTGACGGGCAGTAATTTGGGCCGGAGATGGGCTGCTGGTCCGACTCAGTACTGTTCCAACTCGGTACAGCAAGGGAACTCAGAAATTGGGACGACGGCTTCCGGTCGACTCCTTGCTGCGGTGGCTTGCTGGGACACTGCTGATGGGTGGCCGATCGATCTCCAAGAGCGGCGGTCGCGGAAGGTGAGCCGGCGTATTTTCTGAGGAATTAATTCTCAGACTGAGTTGCTGGCCTGGGCTCGGATCTGCTCTGCGTGCCTTCACGAAATGATTTCTTGCGGCCAGATCCGATGTCGGATCGATGAAAACTTGGTACCGATGGATAGAGGACTCAGAGGGATACGACATATAATTTTTCCAGATCCATCAAGTGAATGGATTGAAAATTAAAATGACTGTTCCACAATGGTTTTTACTGGCTTGGACTGATAGACACACATGACAGACTGAGTTTTCCCTAAAAATGAATTTTGACCGACGGGAAGACAATAGATCTAGACTCTAGAAAAATTATGGGTGGAAGGTAAGCAAGTGAGGAACACACATGAATTTTTGGGGATTTTCTGAAGATGTATAAGGGGGTGGGAAAAATACGGGATCAGAGGTCTATCCTGCAGATCTGCTGTCACGCCCCGAACCGATAGCAGCGGAACGTGTAGTTCGGAACGCGGCAGTGATACAGTCGTGAATAATCAGAGCATACACAAAATTTAAAATGGACAAATGTGGGCCAAAACAACCTTCATTGATAATCAAATATTCAATTACATACCTTGACTCAACTTACATAAGTGAAGAAAGGACTCACTATTACATTCTAATAAAGAGAAAAGACTCAAATAACAGAACAAGACTCAAGAAAATTAAAGACACCGACACTATTCTCCCTAACGCTCAACACTCTGGCCCTTCCCCATCTGATGGACTATCTTCAATGTCGTTACCTGAAAAACGTTAAAGATAGGCAGGTGAGCGATACGCTCAGTAGGAATTACATCTCTCATCAAGCAGAATATAAGTGATTAACCAATTAACGATTTCATGACGATGCAATGCATGTAACTAGAAAATCATGATGATCAACTATCAGGAAAGATGAATACTAAAGTCAAAGGTAGATACGAGATCAAGGGATATAGGGATGAAAGCCCATGCAGAGTCAAGGACAAGCTATCAGAATATAACAAGGATAGATACGAGGACGAACATAACTTCAGAATTGGCCAGAATATAACAGAGTTTCAATAAATATAAGCAGAATTAAACAATCTAACAGAATATCTAAATTATCACAATATCCGAAAAATAAAATATCATAATAACAGATTTAACAGAATTAACAGAGTTTGCAGAATAACAGAATAACATAATATAACAGATGTACAGACTTTGGTGCAATGCCACACCCAGAATTCCCATGGTTTACAGAATTGGACTTCCGTCCTACCTGGCACTGAAAAGTCGCGGACCCACAGCCCTTAATGTTTCAGAATCAGATTTGGCCAAATACAGAGTCAAAGGGTTATGTTCTCAAATCGATGATAAGAAGATTCCAAAAGGAGTAGAGTGTCAAGACTAACGGAAAACTAAAGTGACACGGATCGGATCTAGGGTTTTTAGGGTACAACCAGCTCGGTCGGCCTTGAGGGAATCCAAGGCTACGAGGAGACTTACGGAGGTCCCAATGACTAACTTGCCAGTCCGAAGGAACAGAATGTCCAACGGAGGGCTCGTATGTCACCGAGAGTTGAGGTGTATACGTGAACCAATCATGAAATAGGGACTCCATCTACGGACGTGAGATGAGAGTGCCAAAAGACCTGCGGTATGGGTCAAAACGGAAGAAAACTGTGAGAATAAGAATTCGTTAATCATAGAA
Source organism: Amorphophallus konjac (assembly GCA_022559845.1). Lineage (NCBI taxonomy): Eukaryota > Viridiplantae > Streptophyta > Magnoliopsida > Alismatales > Araceae > Amorphophallus > Amorphophallus konjac. The sequence continues at coordinate 176,048,547 of CM040125.1, forward strand.
TTCATGTCCATCCAATAAACTTATTTTATTTGTCACCCGTGGGTGACGTCATTTATTAATTAGTCTCCTCTTGGAGAACGTTAATTTATATAATTTTTAACTCAATTTATTTAACAAGAATTCGCATTTATATCTATTTAAATGAATAAATTCAAAAACATACATTAAAAGGCACATTGATTTATTTAAAATAATTTAAAGAAAAAGAATATATGATAATTAGGAGAAAAACACAAGGATTCCAAATATATATTTTTCATAATTTTCTGTTATATATTCTAATAAATATTGATTTTCAAAGATATACATACATGATATATATATATATATATACATATATATATATATGTATATATATAATACTTAATTCTGACCCCTAGCCATAGCGGCGTTAAAAGTTGAATGGACGACCGAACGTGGGTCGTTATATCAAAAAGGCCGATTTTTCAAACCTCCCGTTTCTATACTAAATGGTGTCGGAATCTAGCTTATAATATACCAAAATGACCGGCTCGAAAAACTCTACCTAACCATACATTCAAAATAATTTTTCAATGAGAGATGGGGGATCTTGCGATAGGGGGCGTGAAAAATGGTGCAATCACTTCCACTACCTCGGTCTCTATCCCAACAACACGTCCATAAATTTTCATGTCCAAAGAACACTCCGGCGCCCACGAACAAATTGTCAAAGTAAAAACCTATAACTAACATGTTACAGTAAAATTTGTGATTCGCCGAGTAACTTAACAAATCCTATTAAAAATCCTAACCATTAATGTTACTAATTAATACACTATATAAAGGCATAAAAATTGAGAGAAAATTAAGTGATATGAAATTTATGATTTTTAGATGTGTGATTTCATAGATATAATGTTTGTAAAGCATGTTATCTTTATTAATTAACTAATATAAATCATGTAAATCAAATCAATGTGTGAAACATAAACCATTTCATGCAGAGGATTTAACCGGAGAACGGAAGATGAGATTAACATCTAATCGACTAATCATGTATGTTGTTAACGTGTTTTATCTGGGGAGAGAAGATTTACGTAAAACTAATAATAACGTGATCATGCATGATTTTATTATTAACTATTTTTACTTGAGAGAGAACACCTACGGAAGAGACCATGAACCCACGAAAAACTCAAGCATAATGATAGCATGTGTACATTATTCTTGTTAATAAATTTAGCTGTCAGAGAGACCACCTACCTCTTTTGGCTTGGTTTGGATGGCAGATAGAGGAGAGAAAATAATATAACAAGGGCAACTGCAGTAGTAGCAGTGGCAGCTACTCCAGTCACTGCAACACGAAGGAACAACAGCTCAGAAGAAGAAGAACGAGACGGTCTTTCTCCCTTTACGTACGATAGCCTGTGAGGACTGCAACGACAATAGCAGTAGCAGCCGTAGTGCTTCGAACAGGAAGAAGACGCAGGGGCTCCTCCGAACGGAGATGGGAGAAGCCTCTCGTGCAGTAATGGCAGCACAACTATAGTACCACTGTAGCAGTTGGACGACGAAGGGAAACACAAGGTCTTCACGCATAAAACGGCAGTCGCGGCTCGATCGGTGGGAGGGTTATTTATAGTGAATGCGATCCTGTGGGGGGTTGGACTCCTAATGGGATCAAGCTTCCCATATATGAAATCCTAAAAGGCTTCGAAATACCCCATGTTAATTACCCTACCTAAAACTGCAGCCGCCTTCCTCGAACAGTGAAAACCTCAACTCCCATTTGAACACGGCTTCGGCTGTCTACGAGGGTTTTGAGTTTGAGGAAAGACCTTGAGAGTTGGATATCTATACCTAACCCCCCCCCCCCCCCTTGTGAAGCCTCATTGGCTTCCCACGCTCAAGCCCATATTAATAGCCACTCACATACGAGAGACCCATTTAGAGGTTAAGGCCTTAAGTGTTAGAAACTTCTGGGATTTTTATCTTTTTTTCTTGATGTGATCTAGATAGGAAATTTTAGGAATATGAGTTTTCCAATTTTCTCTATTGTTTCATATAATTATTTTTCTAAAATTCCTCAGTCGAAAAAATGGCACTATTCATTTTAGAATAAAATAACGACTTTTATCAAGTCATTTCTTTGGCAATTGACGCCATTGTCTTAGGCGTCTCTTCCCATTTCCACTTTTCTTCAAGAACCAAAATTGTATTTATACTCTAAAACCTTAACTATATATCCTTTCTTATGTCATTTATACTTCTTATCTAACTAATTAACGACACACACCACGTCGTCTTTTTTTAAAATAACGCCTTCACTAAGAGGCGTCAATTACCTTTGACAATTTTTACTCAGCCTCTTAAGAACCGATATTGTGTGTATATCCCTATTTTCTCTATAACTCTTTAATCATATACTTTATTTGATTTTTTTACTAATTTATAAATAACGACTTGTATGCAGTCGTTTCTTACACTAGATACGCCTATATCAAAAGGCGTCAATTGAGGTTTTGACCTTTTCTCAATACCCTTGAAAGGATCGAAATTGTATATATGTCTATTATTTTATCCTTTATATATCTTTAGTGTATTTAAATCTTATATATATATCCTTCTTCTTTCTAATAAGATTATAATATAGTAAATGCGGAATATTAAATTTTATAAATTAGTAATAAAATATAAATTGATATTTTCTTCAAGATTTAATGATTCTTAATTCAATAAAAATTATGTTGTGCATTTGATGCTTTCATAAAATAACATGTTATTCTTAAATTTACTATAATACTAGAGTAGGGTTCACGAGTTCTTTTTGTAAGACTTATAAGGACGTAAGAGGGTTATGTACAAGGTCTGGGCCTCGTTTATTTATTAATTTTAATTTGGTTTGGATCTCTTTATATATCTATAAAAAATTTATTATCGGAGACTTATCCTATGTAATTTTATCTGGGGTGCTACATTTGCTGATTGGCAGACTGTCAGGGGTGGAATGAAAATAGCGAGAAAAATACCAATCGAGATCTGAATGGGGCAAAATCTATATTGCTGGAAAGATAACAGAAAGATGAACAAGCCCTCAATCCGAGATGGGAGCTGGGAGAACCGACCTCTTCTTCAGCTTGCTGTTCTGGAACTCGGAGTTCCGGACAGCAGGGGGGATGTCGGCTTGAAGGCGACTCCGACGGCGGCACGAACGGCAGTGGTGGAGCTTCACACTCCAGAGGGAAGATAGAAATTGGATTCACTCTAACATTGAGGGCTTCACACCCTGGATCTAGAGGAAGAAGATGAAGAATAAGGAGAGCTAGAGAGAGAGAGGGGGGCGCACTTGTCATATTTCATCAATTTTTCATCATTAATTCTATCAAAAATGGAAATGCAAGGGATTTATAGAAAAGTAAAAAAGACTAAACATATCCCTAGATCTATGATTTGGGAGGGGCAAATGGGGTATAGCACTTTAATCCCCCATGTGGTCAAATGGCCACATTAATTAAAATACAACATACATTAAACTAGTATTAAAGGGGGGCGCACCCTTGACTAATGGGGATTCCAAATTGAATTTTTTTTCACCTTGTCTCCCCTTGGTCCAAGTCCAATGTTGGACTTTGAACCATCCCCACATGGGCCCTAGATCCTAGGTGGACTAATGGGAAAGAGGGTGGGGGACCCTACTGGACCCACTGGCAATTTACAAAGAAACCCAAAGACTTTAAAGACTACCCTTTTGGCTTATAATGCCTTACAATTTGCAAACCCAATTAGCCAAAGGTATAAATACAAACAAAAGGACACAAATGTAAAATAAAAATGTTAGTGCCCGGTGTTGATTCCCATCAATTCTCCCCGGGTGGGAAGAACTCGCCTTCGTCGAGTAAGGGGTGCGGCTGCTCGTGTGGCTACTGCGGATTCATCACCGAACTTGGAAGCTCCGCTCCAAGTAATCGTCACCTGCTCATCTCGTATTGATTTGATATGCTCACGCTGTTGTGGGAATGAGGTTAGAGGTGGACACTCCGGAGTGGGGTCACTCTCAAAGTAGGGAGGCGGCTCAAAGACTCACTAGGAATCACCGTTGGGTCCCTATATGTGACTAGATCTGAGACTTGAGCTGCTCATTCTCGAAAGGGACTAACACTGCGAGCTGACATGAGACTGACGCGACTCGATGCATGCAGACTCCTAACAAACTATAAAAACAACAGACTCTATGTCCTAGAAAAACCTAACACTATGCAGACCCATGCATGATGGGAATCAACACTGGGCACTAACTTTTATTTTTGTATTTGTGTCCTTTAGTTTACTTTTATATCCTTGTAAAAACACATGTGCAATTGTAAGGCTTTATAAGCCACTTTGTCATTCCTTAGGATTCTTTGGGTTTTTGTGCAAAAGTCCAGTAGGACCATCAAGGGGCCCCCATACCATTTCCCATTGGTCCACCTAAGCCCTAGGGGTCCATGTGGGGCTAGGCAAAGGTCCAAGGTGGGCTTCTAGATGGTTTGACATTCAAAGGGGACAAATGGACTAAAAAGTCCAAGATGCCTTCCTTCCTTTCAAAGGAGTGTCCCCTCCATATGTAATTTATTTATTTTGAGTTTTTAACCACATGGGGGAAGAAAATGGCCTCTCTCCCACGAAATTCTCAGCCCCCCACCCCTTGCCATTCTCTATATAAGCCTATGTATAGTGTCATTAGAGATTTTAATGAAGAATTAAGTATTTTTGCCAAGAGCAAGCCCAAGGGCACCCCTTGTGTCTCTCCTCTCCCCCTTGCAGCAGTGATTGCTGCCCATTCTAGGGTGTGAAGCCCTCATCTTGGTGTGACGCCAAGATCTCCAACCTCTGCTAGATGTGACTTCCTGCCGCCGCCTTTCGTTCGTGCCGCCATCGCGCCGCCACCACCATCATCGGAGTTCTGTCTCCATCAGGATAGAACCTCTTCTCCGAAATTTTATCTTTTGTTCTTGTTGTCTGTTTGAGCCCTAATTTTGAGGTTTTGTTCTTTCCACCTCCCTTAACCTCCAGTTAAAATTTCGTGTCATTTGGAGTCCATTTGATAATTTTTCCATATTTTCATTTGCCCTCTCAGTAATCTGCCCTTTTACAGATCTACGGGACAGAGTCTCCTTGTTGCAATTTCCCCACCCACTTAGAAAATTTTAGAAAATCCAAAAAACTTTCCTAATATTTATCACGTATACCCCCTTCTACCATAATTTTATTTGAGTAAAAAAAAATCATTTAGCCCTCGGTCAAAGGTCTGTTTCAGGCAGATCCATCTCCGCCCTGTGTGTCTGTTAGTCCGGGTCAGAAAAAAAAGGCCGTTTGCAGTCATTTTTATTTTTAATCCATTTTGTGGATAGAGCCACCAAAAATATATGTTGTATATCTCTGAGTCCTCTATCCATAGGTACCTCTTGTGGATCAATCCGACATTGGATCTGGTCGTAGGAATTCTTTTCGTGAAGGTGTGCAGAGCAGATCCGAGTTCAGCCGGCACAACTCAGTCCGGGAGAAAATTTAGAAACAAATATCAAAGGTCAACTTCAGTGACCGCCCCTTCAGAGAGTCGATCAGGGACATCCTGCCATCGTCCCAGCCAAGCGGCGCCTCCGGAAGATCTCAGGAAGGCGATGTTCCTTTGGAAACCGTTACTTGCTGTCCAGTGAGTCAGCAACCGAGTTGGCGCAGCACCGAGTTAGAATAGTGCCGAGTCGGATCAGTAGGCCGAGTTCGTGCTGTACGCACCTTCAGATTGCTACCCGTCAACCCAGGGTCGGTCCTCTCGGGCCCCACTTGTAGCCCTTTACCTCCCTGCGTGGAGTGGGCAATAAAATTCACTGTTGTAATTAACTTTTACCGTTGTACCGGGAGTTACCGTACTTGGCCGGGAATGTCTTCCCCACGCCCGGAGCGTGGAGGTACACTCGCTACCCTCCTCGTAGGCTTTGCTTTACTCGTATTTATTCGTATATGCCGCTGCATGTGATAGGTTATTAGCCCGTTATATCAATTGTATCACCGCTGCGAGAGAGTGAGTGTAACCCGTCCCGTGACTCGATCTGAGTTAACGCGGAAAGGCCGATACCCGAGACTCACTGTCGGTTTCTCAACCGCGCACGATCCACGTCTTCGCTTGCTAGGGACGCCCGCGAGCTAGACTCCTAGGTCGCGTGTCCGTCCCGCATCAATTTGGTATCAGAGCGCGAGTTGAGTCTAGGGTAGTCATTAGTCATTGCTTAACAAATGTAAAAAAAAAGTGTCATTTACGTCTAGTCATTGTCTAAGTCGGTCTAAGTGTCACATTTGCATACTAGTAATCAGTATATCAAAAGGTGTTGTCCGAACGTTAGGCTATGCCTATCGGAAGGCCGCACACTTGCGCGAGTGATCTTCGGATCGATTAACTCCGCCACGTACCGAGTTTTGGTTTACGCCTAGGGTCCTTAGTGTGCATTAGTTAGTACATTCCAACTTGCATTGTCGTCATATCTAGTGTCTTGTCTCCGTGTGTTGGCATGTTCGCCTTATAATTTCCCATTCCCAATGGAATCTCGATCATCCAGGCGATCTGACCGTTGGCCCACCCATGGGTTGGGCAACCATCCTCTCCACTTCTGTAGGCCCGAAGCCTCAGATTTTTATGGCTCCAACGACCCGTGCGATTACCTACGTTGGGAAGCCGCCATGGAAAAATACTTCGCTTGCTATCCCATGTCCGAGGCCGGACAATTCTATTTTGCCAAGGATAGGCTTCATGACCGGGCTGCCGAAAAATGGAGAACCATCGAAGGCTTAAGGCAGGTTAGGAGGCAATGACCCCTCGAATCATGGTGGGACATGAAGAGAGAATTTAGGAAGGTCTACGTTCCCCAACCGGTCCCCTCCAACCAGTCCCACCTAGTCACCTCCAGCCAACCCCACCAAATCATCTCCAAACAAGTGGGTCACACCTCCAGTCGACCCCACACCCTCACCTCCAACCAAGTGGGATATAGTCGGAGGCAAGAAGCCCCACCGGTAGCTGAGCCTAGGCCTGTAGATCGTGATAAATCCACACATGAAGAAGAAATTTAAATATGAGAAAGCATAACAAAAATAAGGGGGAGATGATATAATAATAAGGAAAAGAAGCACGTGGTGCTATTAAGGAGGGTGATCGCCAGAGGGGTTACCTCAAGAAGAAACAAAGAAGATCGCGAATACCTGGTGGAAAATAGAACGCGGGATGGATTGTGAATTCCTCCTCCTCCTTCAACCGGCCGGCCGATGAAGGGGGTTTTCCTTTATTGATTACCTTGCAAAAGAGACAAAACACACAAGCAGTGGATCAGCCAAGTGCACGTAGTATCAATCCCAAAGATGACATGAAGATGAGAAAAGAACAAAACATGCGCACCTTATTTTGTTTTAAAACCCCTAAAGAAATAGGGAAGGAGGAGATATGATGCTAATGCAAACGTAAAAGAAGAGAACACAGTGATGATGAAGCTAATGTAAAAAAGAAGAAAACAACATAGTGATGATGAACGATGGATGAAGACGAAGCAACACAAACAGAATAAATGAAAAACCCTGCTGTCCCTGACGACAGTAAAGAGAAACAAGGTGGACGCGGTTGATCGGAAGCAGAGGAAGTAGAGGAAGCAGAGCCCTTTCTAAACGATCGCACGGGAGGAAGATGAAGCTCTGTAACTCCCGAACTCGTAAACCTCTGATCGTAACCTGTGAAATCTCTGACCCGTCAACCTCTGTCTAGATCGACCAGAGCATCCTTTTATAGGATTTCAATCGAAGATAAGCTCAAATTTGGGAAGATAAGGGTAGGCAATGATCAAAGAAGGCAGGACTCTAACTCCAATTCGAGCAAGGAGACCATCGGAGGCAGGGAACTACTCAGGAAAGGCATACTCAAACACGACACCGAAGGATAAAACACGACCTTCAAAAGGGCGTCAAATCACAAATTGACGACCTACATCAAGACGCTACTCAAAACACGACCACAATCAAGGGCGTCACTTCTTGGATTTAATTTTGGCAATAAAACTTACTTCATTTGAAAATTATGAGAACACGCCTGAGATGAAGGTGTTAATTGAAACCACGCCCTGAGGAAGGACGTTAATCAATAATTTGAACTTATTTTGAATTTATTTTGAAACCGGATAATACCAGGAATTGACGCCCTGACAATTGGTCGTCCTTTCTTTGAACACGCCCCATGTTAGGTCGCTATATAAAACACGCCCCTCCTCAGGTCGCGAATCACAAAAAATGCAAGAACAAACCAAAAAATACACAAAAAATAGAAAAACTTCATATTATGAATATATCGAAGTTCACTTTGGGGCGTCAACATAGTGACATGAGATTTGATCAACATAACGTCAATTTTGGCGTGTCTACAGCTGCCCCGCCTTGGCGTCTGCTTTGCAGGGGAGTGAGACGAAATGGAGTGAGAGTGCAACAAACGGAATGAAGTGGAGCGAACTGATAAGTAGATATCAAGGTGTGATGTGACACGCCTCAGACACTAAGCATCGGAAAATCTTTCCAAGATTCTGAGCGAAACAACTCCGGGTGATTCCAAGGAAGTATCAATTTGCTGGATAAAGGAGACTAAACTAAGTAAATAAAATGTGCGCGTGGGCACGACAAGGAGACACCATTGGAGAGCGGTTACCAGCCAATGTGGACGTGCTACAACCAAGGTGGATTTGCAGAAAAAAAATAAAGGGAATTGAGATGGAAACCCAGCAAAGGGACATTTTCAAGTAATCAGCCTGAGCGGCTTCAAAGAGAATAAAGTACTCAATTTGGAATGGAATATCTCATGTCAACTCAATCAAGAGAGAGTGACCTTCATTACTACCATAATATGAAGATTTTCAGCATGAAATTCAAAGTCCTACATGATGCATGCTGGGCTAAAAGAAAAGATAAAATAAACTAAAAGATAGAAAATAATCAAGGATAATATTGCTAAGCCATCTAGATTTGGTCAAGAATCCAGATCTCTAAGCTGACACTAAGCCGAAGCCCGTTTGTCCACGCATCAACTCAGAAAAGTGGAACCATCATCCCAGACCTTTAATGACTCAACGGCCTATCCGTGTGATCAAGACTTTCCTGGAACTATCACTGTTTTTGATGAAGGGGAACTCAAATTCCAGGTTCATCAGAACCACAAGGTCCTTGATATGCTATAATAGCGTAGATACCATATATTAATAATGCTTACAACAAGATGATGTTACCTCCACATTAATCTGGACATCTCGAAACCTGCAATCTTCTGCACTCAAGAGTTCATTAGTTCTCTCAAAATTTCAATATAAATAATCCTCAATTCAAAGTATAACATGATCATAAGTGCTTAATAAGATAAAATTCTAACGAAATAATAGCACTTAAGTTCATCAAAGCATGTAAGGAAGGAAATTCATAAGTTCACAAATTCACGCCTGCACCAAACGTCGTCAAAACATGGAAGGCGCCTTATAAAGAGGGTGTCAAAATGATAAACACGCCTTTCACTGAGGGGTTAAATGCACCAAGGGTTCAAGAAGAAAACGACCCTGGAAAGGGCGTTAAACAAAACACGACCTCAGTCAAGTCGTCAATTAAACAATTGACGCCCTAACAGAAGGCGTTAATTAAGCACGAACTTCCGTTTCCGATTCGCAAACTAAACCCAGTCCTAATGGCAATCAACTTGCTAACTCCGAACAGCCTTAAGACTCCCCAGACTCCTATAAAGGAAAGGCAGTTCCTCAAATCAATCAAAGCAACCTTCGGAGCTCTGTTCTTCTGCTACTTCTTCTGTCTGTTCTTCTGCAGGCATCGCAATCGTCAGAACTTCTTCCTGCAAATCGAAGATGGAGAGGGCGATTAAGAGGTCCAAGTCCTCAACTCCCAGGTTGACCGATATTAACGGGCATATTAGCAGTAGAATTTCCATGAACCAGGTAGAGAGAAAATCCTTCTGTTCTTGTCTTCTCTTGTCTTTACTGAAACATTGTATTCTCTTCTGTATGCATATTCATTCTTCTTTCTGAATTGTTCTTCCTTTCTTTCTTCCACAGGACTTCCCAAATGTCCCAGGAGCAAGGAGATTCATAAAAATCAAGTGGCTCCCTCTCATACTCTCCAAATTTTCTTCAGATATGAGAGTCTATTTAACAAGATGGCATCTTCTGGGTCTAGTCACCCATGCCAAACATTATGATCAGATTCATCTTGACTGGGCAGCTATAGGGGCTCTTGTAGAGATATGGCATCCTTCCACCCATACCTTTCTCTTCTCTACTTTTGAAGCCACGATCCTATTAGAAGAATTGGAGATAATCTTAGGCTTAAAGAGAACGAAGCAAGGAGATGAGGAAAAGGTGGCCATCATGCCAAAACCAATTGCCTCTCATGAGCTATTAACAAGCTTGATATCTAGCCCCAACCTAGTGAATCAAATCAAAGCCACTAAAGGAATCAATCTTCTAAAGCTCGCCTCATGGGTGTACAAGAGAGCGGATCAAGCTAAAGAAGATGAAGAGATAGAGCGGGTAGCAAAGGCTTTCGTGGTGTGCTTAGCAGGAGCAATCTTATTCCCATCCACGGATGACTTTCTAGAAGAGGCACAGTTAAGCGCCGTAGTGAGCCTATGGGAAGGAGATAGAATGGGACCGACGATTCTAGCCTATCTCTATAGCGGGCTTACCTCGGCGGCGATGGGAAGGCCCATCCACGGATGCATGCTAGCACTCTCTAGTTGGGTAGATTTCCACTTCAAGTTCGATCCATGTGATGAAGCCCAACAATCCTCGAGAATCTTCTCAAAAAGCCCACTCTCTTATATGGCCGGTTCACTTGGGATAAGCAATAGAGTGACGAACCGGATTCCCCAAATCAAGAAGAGAGCGGAATGGAGAGAGCACCTCAAAGTAATGCCAAAGAATCTCTTCACTTGCGCCCCGGGAATACTCATGACTCAAGAGCTCCGTGCAAGATTTTCTCCCGGGACGGACCTTCGTCTCATAGGCGCTTCAGAATTCGTCTTGTACAATTCATGTCGGTGCCTCCTTCAACTCGGGCTCCCACGGCGAGTATTCGAGGACCCATCACACCTCCCTCCTATCAAGAGACGGGACCTTGGCAGCAATGAAGATGGAGAAGAATGCACAACTATTCAAGCTTTGTGGAAAATCAACAAGGCTCATCAACCTGTAGAAAGCTTGAATGAAGACAGAGATGAATGGAAATCTTATGTAATAGCCCTGAGAAAAATGAGGCCCAAAATGACTCATTAAGCATTGTAATCTTTTCCTTCCAATAACTCAATGATATTTCCTTTATTGAGCTATCTTACTGTGTTTCTGATCAACTCTTCCAACGTTCTGATTCTGTTGCAAATAACGCCTCAAGCAACGCCGTGAATTCATAAAAGGACGCCTTCACCACAGGTCGTCTTCAACATTCCAGTTCACAAATTTGACGCCTTCACCAATGGGCGTTAACTGAAAAACGTCCTAATGCAAGGCGTTAATACGATTCATATTCCAAACTATATTCGTTGAGATTCCAAAAGTAACGCCTTCAGGACAGCCACATTTCATATAAATAACGCCTCAATCGTAGTCATTACTCAAAAATAGTAATGATTATTCCCATCAAATCAATCAATTGCCATTAAATGCGTCTGACGACGGTTATCATTCCCCATGCAAACAAAAATAACGCCTTAAGAAATGTCATCAATTATTAAGAAACGCCTTTATGTCAATCGTTGATTCCACAAGACGTGGCCTTCCTTAAGTCGTTAATTCCTTTTGACCATTCGACTTAACTTTCCCTCCTTTCTTCTTCTTCCTCCGTCCATTTCCCCTCTTTCTCTCTTTCTTCTGCAACCCTAACCGAGAACCCCCTCCCCCAATCTCTCTCATTCTCTCTCTCTATCATCCTAGCCCTAAGCCATGGCCGGTGGCGCACCCAAACGGCAGCGTGTGACTGCCCCAGAGGTCGTGGACCTAGGCAAAGACGCCCAGGCCGAGGAAGTCCCTCCCGCGGCGGCCGACGAGGAACCTCCGGTGGTGGCGGCCGACGAGGCTCCAACGGTGACGGCCGGCGACGAGACCGAAGGAGGCCAAGAGGCTCACGAAGAAGACGAAGAAGATGAAGGCAATGAAGAAGGACAAGACGAGGAAGAAAGAAATGAAGAAGAACAACCGAGGGCCATCGTCCCACGCCCCGGCCAACTCCGGCGGCCACGTCATCCACGCCCCCAACCGGCAAAGCCAAAGCACAAGAAGGTAGGCCCCCAAACCCTATTCCCATTTTTTTATTTTTTTTATTTTTATTATTATTCCTGTAATTTCCATAGCTCTCGGGGTATAAACCCTGCAACCCAGAAAGAAGACGCCCTCAGGGGCGTCACGTTTTAAAAAGACACGCCCAACCCAAGGGCGTTAATTAAATTATTTCCCTGAAAAATAACTAACCCCATGAGAACACGCCCTAAAGCATGTCGCCCATTTAAATTCATATCATGCTGTTAATTTCCATTAATTCCATGCTTTAAATTATTTTCCATGAATTATTCGTATGCTGTCATTTTTATTTTCTGAAAACTTGAAAACAACGCCCCCCACTAGGGCGTTAATTCAACAACAGACGACCAAACCAGAGGTCGTCCATTCATTAATTCCTGATTAAATTAACGGACCCATCTGGAAAACGCCCCACTCAAGGGCGTGACTTGAAATATATTTAAGAATTTCAGATATTAACCATAGAATCACGCCCAACCTAGAGGCGTTTCTTAGATAACAGTGACCTAGGATAGGTCACAAATTCAAAGCACACTTAGAATCACGCCCTCCTCAGGGGCGCTAATTCAACGAACCACGACCTGAGGATGGTCGTTAATTAAAATCAAACACCAATATAATCCAAGGCAATCAAAATGAGATTCAGTATGAATAATCAACATAATTAAGTGAAAATTCTTTTCTTTACATGCAGGGATTGATGAGGACACGGATCTCCTGGGTTATGGTCCGGGCAGCATACTACGGCCTCCCCGAGTTTCAGAGAGCGAGGGTAGATGCTATGGGGTTTGGGGCCTTCCTTAGCATAGAGCCAGTTAGGCCAGACCTACCACTTATCCAGGTTCTACGGGAGAGATGGGACAGGACTAGCCGGGCATTCTTGATGCCATGGGGGCACATGATGCCCACCCTAGAGGATGTGGCTAGGATCACCGGGTTGAGGGTAGACGGTGAGGCTGTGAGCGGGATCACCTACCCTGACTACACTGAGTTTGCCCAGAGGATGCTAGGGCTAGAGATGGTCTACGAGACACCCAGCGAGTGTAGGACTATCTTCCGCACCGACCTTACTACAGTGATGGGCTTAGGGAATGCTAGGCACAGGTCCGGGGAGACCTTAGAGCAGTTCTCGCAGAGGTTGATAGACGGGGCTAGGGCAGTCTACTATCAGGACCCGACCGACAGAGAGAGAGCAGACCGAGACTTGAGGAGGTTCCTACTACTGCTGCTTGGGAGGCTATTGCTCGGGACAAAGGGCGACGTCATCAACTGCCGATTCCTAGGGATACTCGAGGACCTGGAGGCAGTCGGCAGCTACGCATGGGGAGCGGCGCTGCTGGCGCACATGATGGCCGACTTGTCCACCGGGACAGGTCGAGAGACGACCGTCAGTGGCTTCTCACCTTTTCTTCAGGTATGCATTTTTCATTTTTCTTTTCTTTTATTTTTATCATGCTGGTGAATGCTTCACTAATATGATGCATGGATGCAGGTTTGGAGCCATCTATACATGCCGATGGGGCGCGCTGACCCACGGCCTGGAGGTGAGGGAGCTTTCCCTCTAGCACGGCGCTGGCTGCCGATTGTGTTTGGAGCCCCACTCGGCTACGAGTTGTGGGTGCTGCGGAGAGAGTTCCGCGACTTCCCTCCCTCGCTGGTATGAATGAATGTTATGCATCTTTCTTTTGCATTTATTTTGAATTTATTATGATGATGATGAAATGATGACATGTATGTTTATGAATGCAGGTTCAGTGGAGACCCTATGAGGGGATGACGGACGAGGGCCAGCCGTGGGTCGTAGCGGGCCGTCCTCGTTTTGAGCGTGAGCTTTGGGTTCACTGCCTGAGCGAGATCGAGCCGTTATGGCTTAGGTTGGTGATGAGGACACTAGGCCTTCACCAAGAGTGGGTAGAGGTAGGCGAGCCGCGGGGCATCAGGAAGAAGACGCGCGGTCGTACGAAGGTGACCGACTGGAGGGTGCGATTCGAGGAGCAGTACTACGACTGGCAGCGAGGCGGGACCAGAGTCACCTCCCGGGCGACTGACATCTCCGAGTACCTCCGGCGCTACTGGGAGGTTTACGCCGGCCGACCCCAGATGAGGGTCTTAGGGGTATGTATGAATGTAATTATTTCTAAATTAAATGCAAATACTTTCTATCATGTGACTAATATGTAATGAATGCAGGATGCGCGGGACATAGCGGCGATGGATGCCCAGGCCCACCTACACAGCCTGGAGGACCAGCTGGCCGCCACACGGGCTGACCTAGAGACCCTGGTGAGTGTTTAAATTATTCCTATATGCACGTGTATATCTTTTTTTGTTGAGTTATTGATGATTAGCCACTGACGATCTCAATGAATGCAGCGTGCCCAGCAGGGAGCAGTGAGGAGAGACCCAGGAGAGGCCTCCAGCTCGAGAGGGCCCAGTGCAGAGGTGACTGCACTAGCAGGGCAGCTAGCCGGAGCGATCGCACGAGCTGAGGCAGCAGAGCGCGATCTCGCTTCACGGGTAAATTCCAAAACACAGATCCATTCAAATATTGATTATATAATTGTGCACTGATGAAAATCCATTTTAGAGACTGAGGAGCTTCGAGCCGCTCTTACCTACATTGATGAGGGCTTCCGTGCGACGAGCACACAGGTGAGTGGTTTAAATCATGTATTGCTTGTATTGCTAGATCATTGCATTTAATTGTGGAATTGATGATTTGTTTACCTGTTTGCAGACGACTCAGCTTCAGGCGGTACGTACCGAGTTGGCGATCCGTGATCAGCGGATCTCAGAGCTAGAGAGGTCCCTGAGGCGACGAGAGGAGCTGCCTCAGGACGTGGCCGAGCTGCGGGTGGCTCTTGAGCTGGAGCGACGGGAGCGTGCCCGGGAGCGCGAGGAGCGTGCTCGTGAGCAGGAGGAGTACCAGGCGGAGCGTGCTCGGTACCAGGAGCAGGTAGCAGCACGCGAGCGAGAGCTGGCAGACTCGAGGACCCAGTTGATCCTTTCTCAGGAGCGGCTACGAGTGTCTGAGGAGCGTCTCCAGCGAGGGCGCGAGCGAGCACGAGCTGCGGGATACTCCTTCACCAGCTCCACTTTTGTGGCGGGATCTTCCCTCCGAGAGAGGAGCGAGGCAGGGGGTCAGGTTCGGGTTCCAGCTTCTTCACGGGGGCCCATGCCTCCTCCACCAGCGCCAGCTCGGGACGGCGAGGAGGAGGTTGAGAGTAGGAGAGAGGAGGGTGGAGGCGAGAGCTGAGCGACTTACTTATACTCCTCCACCCTCACACTTGTACATGATAGACATTCATGATGTATATATATATAAGATTGAGATTTCTTTGTTACCTGAGCACTTTGTGTGGTTGTGGCCTTGTGTTTGTGTACTTTCCTCTTTCCACGTTCTTCGTGTTTGCTTTACTGTGCCCTGTACCTGCAACTGTAATCCATACTTTGAACAAACAGGTTAATTCATCTGTTCGACTTGGCCCCTTGCCCAATAAGCAAGGGGTAGCAATATTTTGACCTTAATGAGGGGTCAAGGGGCCAAGCCTTTGATCAAATAAGGCAAAATAAAATAGCTGATAGCGGGGAGATGCCTCATGCAAAGCACGCATATGCAAACCATAAATAAAAGATGCCCATGCAAGCATACATCGTGAAGAAATGCATTTTTTTCTTTTTTTCACTCATTTATATATATATATATATATATATATATATATATATATATATTTGTTATTTTTTTTTGTTATTTTTCCTGAAAAACGTGCCTTAGAGTAGGTCGTGGTTCGCATAAAGACGCCCTAGAAGACGGCGTGAATTTTGAAAAGGAAATCTGATTTTTGAAAAAGTAACGACCTGCTCAGAGACGTTATTCTGAAAGAGACGACCTAATCTAGGACGTTAATTCTATAAAAAGTGCCTTAGCCGAAGGCGTTAATTGAATTATTCTGCGAAAAAGGTTGTCAAGGCTATCAAGACCACGGGTCCTACACGGTCACCATCTAAAATCCATTAACCTTTCTTGAGTAATTAAAAGGGAGTGGACGTGATCATAGTTGACTTGTATTCGAGATTTCGCACAGTGCAATTTCTTTAGTCCGTCTCGACCATCCTGCTAGTTCGTGACTTACCACATAGAAAGGATGGAAGAAAATATAAGGGAAGCCCATAAGGGATTCTGAGATGCTCAAGGCAAAGTTACCTCCCCTACCCTATGCCTGTTGGGGTTCGGTCTTTGGCGTAGGAAAATTTCGTTGCCTTTTTGCCTCTTTTATATTGCACGCATACGCCCAAGGTTTTCCTTGCGGGGACTTTGCCCTCTTGACATGCTTTTCTTTTCACAACTTGACTTTCACTTCGGAATTGATTTGCATTGATGAATAAAAACCTAATTGTACTTGGGCTTTTATGGCATTTGCTCCCTTTTGGGCCCTGACTTCCACCTACTAGGGCGGCGGATAGGCTTGGCGTGTCAACCTTGAGGTCTCCCTTCCTCCCTTATGGGCCGAAGAAGAAAAGAACGGGTATTGTCTTTCACTTTTAGTCAGGTTTTTGACTTTTCATCGGATTTTGCACTGCTTGAGTTCAAGAATAAAGCGTGTAGTGTGTGCGGGAGTCAACCCCCTTTTAAGTTAGCAAGACTGATGAATGAATTCTGAACTTTGACCTTTCGGACCTTGATCTTTCGTGTGCCATGGCACCAATTTTGATCTCTTCTATTTTTTTTTGTTTGCTTTTTGGAATTTCTATTTTTTTTGGTTTTTGGAAATATTCCACTTTGTTTTGGATTTTTGAAATAATTTTCATTTTGTTCAGATTTTGAATCAAGGGTAGTATTTCTTAAGATACAAACCATTCCAAGGGTGAGTTAACTCTTCTCCTTCAACATTAATCAATTTATAAGCATTGCCTGGAAAAACGTCTTTTATAACAAACGGTCCTTCCCAATTGGGTTGGAGTTTTGAGCGAGGGCCACCCGGCTTTACGAAAATCCTCTTAATTACCATCTCACCGATTTTGAATTTTCTCTCAATTACCTTCTTTTGATAAAAATGCGAGAGCCTGTTTTGATAAACGCGCGCATGCTCAGCGGCGACCAGATGCTTCTCATCTAGGAGTTCCAATTGGGCGAGGAGTGAATCACGACGCTCATTAATAGAAAATTTCTTATCCAATTGTACTCGTAGAGAGGGAATGAGAATCTCATAAGGGACTACCGCCTCCATTCCATAAGTAAGGGCGAAAGGGGTTTGCCCAGTGGGGGTTCGAATGGAAGTTCGGTAGGCCCAGAGAGCTTCAACTAGCTTGTCTGGCCAATCCAAAAATTTATTAGCCTCACACATCTTTTTGACAATTTTTATCAAAGTTTTGTTAGTTGCCTCTGCTTGGCCATTGCATTGCGGATAATAGGGAGAAGAATGATGCAATTCAATGTTATACCTGTTGCAGAGATCCTTGATTTCTTGAGAGATAAATTGAGGTCCATTGTCGGTGACGATGGTGCTTGGGATGCCGAACCTCGTGATGATGTTCTTTATTATAAACTTGCAGACGGTTGACGCTTTGATCTCCACGTAAGCTTCTGCTTCCGCCCACTTGGTGAAGTACTCCGTTGCCGTGAGGATGAATGATTTTTGCTTGGTCAGGAGGTTCGAATCACCAAGAGGTCCAATGATATCAAAAGCCCACATGGAGAAAGGCCATGGGGAGGATGTAGGATGGAGTGAAGAAGCAGGAGAATGAATCTTGTCGGCGTGCAATTGGCACTTAACACACCTTCGAACATAGATGGAACAATCCTCTTCTAGAGTTGGCCAATAGAAACCTAGCCTAAGGATCTTCTTAGCTAGCATCTGGCTATTCACATGACCACCACACACTCCAGAATGCGCCTCTTCCATAACTTTCTATGATTCATCATCGTCGAGGCATCTTAATAAAACACCGGTGAGCCCTCTCCTATAGAGCACACCTCCAATCAAAACATAACGCTGAGCCACTCTTCTAATTGCTTTCTTTTCTTCGGCGGTGGCTTCCTCGGGATAGGACTGATCATTGCAATATCTGGCAATCTCATAATACCAAGGCTTCTCTTCGTCAGCCAATTCTTCTTCCCAGTCTAAAAGCATGACCTCTTTGCCTTTAAGGGATTCCTTTTGCTTAATCTTTTCAAGCACCTTATCCCTAATATCGAGGAATGCACGATCCTTAATAGCTGGCGTGTCACGCTGATGAATTAGAGGAACATGAAAATCACGCTCAGGAGGGAAGACTAAAGCAGAGGCCAAAGAAGCAAGGGCGTCGGCCAAGATATTTTGGCTACGAGGAACATGGACGAAGATCAATTTGGTGAAGAGTTTGGCATAAGCTGAAGCAAGTTCCTGGTAGGGTTTGAGCTTAGGATTGATAGTGTGGCATTTGACCAACACCTGGCGTAGAATGAGCTGACTGTCACCCACAATCCTCAAATGGGTGACACCATATCGATGAGCGGTTTGAAGACCGGCCAAAAGAGCTTCATACTCAGCTATATTATTGGTGGCCGGAAAAGTGAGCCGAGCAGCAAATGGGATGGTGACCCCTTCTGGTGTTAAAAGAACCATGCCGATCCCTCTTCCTTGGGAATTTAGAGCTCCATCAAAATGTAATGTCCACATAGGATCGTGGGGTTGATTAATGGACATTAGTTCTTCATCTGGAAACTCCGAATTGACAGGATCAAAATGCGGTAGAGGGTGGTGAGCAAGATGTTCGGCAATGGCGTAACCTTTGATAGCTTTCTGTTGAATGTAAGTGATATCAAACTGAGAGAGGAAGCTTTGCCAGCGTGCTAATCGATCAGTGAGGACAGATTTTTCAAGGAGGAATTTAATCGGATTCATGCGAGCAATGAGGTGAACCTCGTGAGCTAGGAAATAGTGCTTTAACTTCTGAACTACCCAGACTAAAGCAGCGCAAGTTTTCTCCATGGCTGAATACCTCTGTTCACAGGGGTTAAGAAGTTTAGACAAATAGTATGCTGCCCTCTCCTTAGCTTCTTCGTCCACTTGAGCCAAGACAGCACCTACGGAGTCATCCAGGACAGAAACATAGAGAATAAGTGGTTTGCCTGGAATCGGCGGCCTCAGGACAGGAGGATTGGCCAAATAATCCTTCAATCAGTCAAAGGCTGCCTGACACTTGTCATCCCAATTAAACTTGACTCCCGGCTTAGTAAGCTCGTAAAACGGCCTACATCTTTGTGAATGCTGGGAGACGAAGCGGCGAATGAATTGCAACCTCCCGATTAATCCTCGAACTTCCTTCAAATTCTTGGGAGGAGGCATATCTCTAATGGCCTTTGCCTTGTTGGGATCAACTTCAATTCCTCTCTTGCTAACAATGAAACCAAGCAACTTTCCTGAAGAAACGCCAAACACACACTTCTTGGGATTCATCTTCAACTGATACTCTCGTGATCTTTGCAAGGCCTTAGCTAGAACCCCAGGATGTTCAATCCTCGTCCTTGATTTCACAACCAGGTCGACCACATACACCTCGATATAGATATGAATCATGTCGTGAAAAATCGCCATCATAGCCCTCTGATAGGTGGCTCCAGCATTCTTAAGTCCAAAAGGCATGACCACATAACAATAAGTACCCCATGGTGTAGTGAATGATGTCTTCTCTTGATCTTCTTCAGCCAGACGAATTTGATTGTAACCTGAGAAGCCATCCATGAAAGAGAGAGTCTCAAATCCTGCCGTATTATCGATCAAAACATCAATATGAGGGAGGGGGAAGTCATCCTTGGGACACGCACGGTTGAGATCCCGAAAGTCTATACAAATCCGAACTTTTCCATCTTTCTTCATAACCGGGATGATGTTAGCCACCCAATTGGGGTAGAGGACCACTCTAACAAATCTAGCCTTATGGAGCTTGTCGACCTCTTCTTTCATCTTTAAAGCCATATTAGGGTGGAAACGCCTCAACCGTTGCTTGACCGGCACAGGCCCTGGCTTAAGTGTAAGGCGATGTTCAACGAGCGCAGGGTCTAAACCAGGCATATCCTCATAACTCCATGCGAACGTGTCCATGTATTCTTGCAGGACCAAAATGAGCGCCTCCTCTTCGGAGGGCGGTAAATTCTTGCTGATGAGGACAATCATAGGGTCTTCCTCGGTACCCAAATTAATTTCTTTGGTAGGCTCTTCTACGGAGGCTGACGGTTCGTCAAATCGTCTTATGCCATTAGCAAAAGCATCAGCCTCGTCCTCATATTCTTCATAACTTTCATCCCCCTCTTCAATAGGGTCTTCGTCATTCATAATTTCATAGACACCCAAACCCTCATAAGACACAACAACATTCTCATATTCTGACTCTGGCAGGATGATTGGATTCGCTATAAATTCAGGAAGAGCTAAACAAGCCTGGCATCTGATAGCTAACTCCAACAGAAACCTACGAGGAATCTGCTTACCCTTGGATTTCTTATAAGAATCTACCCCATGAATTTTATTAGAAGAAGAAGAACAACTAGCTTGACTAGAAGAAGAAAAAGAAGGAGGTGAAAAAGTGGATACAAGAGGTAATACAGAGGAAGTCCCCTCACCAGAGGGGGAGAAAAGATTTAGCCATGAATCTTGAAGGAGCGGCCCTTGGGTCGGGACGCACTCAGAAGAAAAATAGGAGGTCTCCTCAACAGAAATGGAGGATTGGAAATTTGGGAATTTGGCGTTTTTTTTCATTTTTATTTTTTTCTTCATTTTTATTTTCTGTTTCAAGAAGAAAGCAGTGTGAAGGGAGGAGAGCAGGAGGAGTGGAAATTACCAGATCAGAGAAAGATTGAATCAGTGATGGCCCGCGAGGGGGCGTGATGGAGAGTTTAGAAAATTGCTCAAGGAGCGAAGAAGGAATTGTGAGAGAAACTTGGATTGAATCTGGAGATAAATTGATTATAATCGGAGGTGGTCTTGGCACGCAACCAAACCGATGAGAATATAGAGAAGCAAGCACCGATGGATGCATGGAAGTGAGAGAAAAGAGGCCGGCCCACAGCCTGTCCACGGTGAAGCCTTCTTCAAACGGAACATCTTGCTCTCCAGTATCAGTGTAGTCACTCAGCAACTGCCTCTTATCTGTAATTGCAGCTGGCATCTCAATCAATTCATGAATAAGTGGTGGCCATTCCGGGTCAGTCGGCATGAAGAGGCGGCTCAAAGAAATGGTAATATCCTACATATCGAACCACCTGTACCAGTCACATTCTGGATCATCCATTTTTCTTCTTTTGTCAGGCCTTAAGGACTCCAGGGCTTTGTATGTGGCAACGGAGCAATATGACGAGCAAACTGTCTAGCATGAACATCCTGACAGTCTAATATGGAAGTGATTATTGTAGTTTGCTCACTATTCTGAAAGTCACCTGCGACAAAATATGTCTTCAATGTCCAAGTGAGCGGTTGGCAATCTGTTTTTAATGTGGATGTCATAAATGCCCATGGTTCATCTTTGTTTTTGCCTAGCCCTTTGTAACCTAGGCCACCTCGTGTAATCAGTTTCTGAGGTTTAACAGGCCTAATCCTGCCTTGACAATTGGCACCCAGACCTTTGCCATTTTGATACCCCATTTTCATTAAGATGTTCCAGCCAGAGGTGTTCATCATTGTTTTCTTCTTTTTCCCTTTGGGAGGCAGGGGTGTCATAGCAACTGTTGTGACTTTTTCTGGCATTGGTCGTGGACAAGGGACGTCCAGCACAGATAATAGTGGCTTGTTGGCCGGCCACATGGATGGAACTGATGAAGCCACATGAATATCCTCCTCTGGCAGAATCGGCATACTGGTAACTTTAATAATGCGGCCCTTGTGTGGGAATTTAAGGCATTGGTGATTTGTGGAGGGCACCGCATCGAGTTACTGAATGTAGGGGCGTCCCAGAATGCCATTAAATGTCGGATCCATATCCAGAATATGGAAATCTGCTGTGATGGCGGCAGGACCCAAACTTACTTTTAACGTAATCATGCCTAGAGGAGGTTTCTTCATGTTATCATATGCAGTGACTGTGATAGTAGACGGCCGAATTTGGCTTTCCGGAATGCCACACAACTTCAAGGTGCTAGGTGGCAAGACATTGATGGATGCCCCAGTGTCCACCAGACATTGCTTAACAGCCACCTTATTAATGTCAACTGTGATGCATAGAGCGTACTTTCTTGCTGGGAGTGGCGCCAGTTCATGTTCATGGAAAGTAATTGCCGGCTGACTGCTAGCGGGCGTTAAAACCGTGACTATCTGCTCAACTGGAATGTCCTCATTGACCATCACCTTTTGCAGATATTCTTTCAAAGCTAGCTGATGAGTGGTGGACCTTTTAATTAGTTCCAGGATTGAAATCCTTGCTGGTGTTCGGTCCAAGTGCTTTAGCAAATCATACTGAGTCCCTGGCACTGACTCTTGTTCTTGTTCTTGCTCTTGCGGCCCCTGCGCGGGCTCTAGCTCTCTCTGTGGAAAAATACGGTGGAACATCCGTCCACTGCGGAGCGGCGCCACGCCTTGACGTGCCTCTGTCGGGACAAGTGTGGGAGGGGGATTAGAAGAAGAAGAAGGTGTGTTGGTGTTAAGAAGTGGTGGAGTGGGAGTTCCCGCAGAGGGAATCCCTGTAGAGGGTGCTGGTGCCCTGGTAGGAGGCGTAGAGGTAGAAAGGGATACCCGAATGCGGGGGGAATTGGTGGGGGGTGGAATGAGAAGGGTTCTGGGTACAAAAGGTGGCGGAACCGATGGTGGGGGGATCCTTGCCGGTGAAGGAGTAGTGGTGGCGGGTGCAGTGGGCGTTGGTGATGGGCGTATGAGGATTGGCCTAGATGGCAATGGCGAAGGGTTGGTGGTGGATGGGTTTCGTTGTGGCGTAGGCTGTAGAGGTGGTAAGCGTGTAAGAAGGGGGCGAACCGGCGAGGTTGGAGAATTGGCGGTAGGAGGTGAATTAACGGGGCGCAGAAGAGATCGGCCCACTTGAGGGGTAGGAGAAGAAGGGGTGCGCAAGAGGTGCGGAGGTTGATTTTGATTATGATAAAGTGCCCCGACAGAGGCGTTTTCTTCATGCCATCCCTGCCCTCTCTCCACCTCATAGAGACGTGACAGGGTTTACGTGCTGGTTTGGCGGGTGCTCCGACAGTGGATTGTGCACAATCCCCATATCGTGCTGAGGCACTGGAGCTTGTTGTTGCTGCTGTGGAGCTGGTTGCTGTGGCTGCTGAGCTTGTTGCTGCCGAGGAGACCTTCTTTCTTTCATGGTGGCGATGAATTATCTCATCTCATCCCAATTGATGTCACCTTGGTCATTTAGGTCATAAATGTAATCTCTGAAGTGGAAGCAACGATCAAGGTTATGACCAGGTGCACGATGGAAAGCGCAGTAACGGGATGTGTCAACATTAGCGGGCCACGCTGTTCTTTCTCTTGGTAATATGAGCAAATTGGCGGCCATTAAAGCATTGAAAATATCCGGGAGACTTTATGGTAATGGAGGGTAGTGGTCCCTTTTGGGGCCAAGTGGTGGTCTCCGTTGTTGTTGTTGGCCATAGTTGGTAGGTGTTGGTACCTGGTGGTACTGTTGCGGAGCTGGAGGGTTAGCGCGGGGCGCTTGGTTTGGTGGTGAAGCAAAGGAATGTTGGGGTGCGAATTGGCGTTGTGGGGTGGAGTTGAAATGGGGGCTTTGTGGTGGAGGAAGGTTAGGACGTGGGTTAGCTTGATGGGGGTGGCCAACTACGCCAACCTGCTCATTTGCAATAGTGCCCTCCGTCGTGGGCCCGCTGTTGTTGACAGTTGTGGTTTTCTTGAATAGCCGTGACTTCGGCTCAAACATGCCCATAATGGGCGAATCCTTCATCTGCGTCTGGATATAACGAGCTCTCTCATAGAGCTCCTCCATGGTGGTTAACCGGTTCATGGCCAGTATGTGTCGGAACTGAGGAGTGGCATTGGAAATTATCATCTTGACTTGTTCCGGTTCAGACAGTGTATCTTTCAACTTTTCGGCCATAGACCGCCATCTATCAGCAAACATTATGAAGTCCTCCTCGGGCTTCATCCTTTCCGCGACCAGATCTGTGAGCGAAAGGGATGGTCCGACCCGGTCTCTGTATTTTTGCAAGAACTTCCTTTGAACAATATCGAAGTCGCCGGCATCAGCGGAATCCAGTGAATAAAACCATTCAAGGGCTGGCCCCTCCAGAGATCTCCTGAATAAATAGGCCAAAGAGGCCTTGTTGTCTTGCCAGAAGGAGGTCTCATACCTGAAGTCCTTCAAATGAATAAAAGGATTACCAGTCCCATTATATCGCCGGAAGTTTGGCATTTCAGATGGTGGTAAGTGGAAGACGGGCAATGTAGGGAGCGAAATTTCCGGGGCATTCTTAGCCGTGGTGACCTTCTTTAGTTGCTCCTCCATGCTGGCCAATTTCTGGAGTAATAGCATATTAGTGTCGGACTCGACTGGGGCCAGATTTTGAATAAAAGAATGTGGTATAGGTGTCCGCAGAATTCGGGGAGGTTGGAACTGAGGCCTAACCGCTGAATAGCTCGCCTGTTGGGCCGGCATGGCCGCACCGGGCGTTGCTGGACGAGAGGGGGGTTTGTGCAAGACCGCCTGGTCATTAGTGAGGTGATGGCCACTCTCGGCCGGAGGGGGATTGGAGGATGAAGAGGGAACAGACTTCCCTTTCAAAGCGGCCTGAATAGCCTGCCGCTGGGAATCGTCTAACTGAGATAAAGCATTAATTAAATCCGTGACATTGAGGGATGGAGAAGAATTCCCCGAGGTGTTGGAGGGTAAAGTTTGGGAAGAGGGCACAACCTCTTGAGGAGTGGTATCAACCACATGGATTTGAGGATGATGGGACTGAGGAGGAGGGTAATTTCCCTCATAATAGATGGAATCCTGGGGGGGGTCTCATATTGACCAAAAACATTCTCATCCTCATCATCATAAGAATACCCGTAGCCTGCCATGTTGATGATTTTTCCTGAACGGAGTTTCATGTTTAAAAGGAGAGACAACTTTATAAAGGCAGTATCAAACAAACAACCACTCAATCCAAACAAGTCTAAACAAATCAATCCAAGCAAGTGTATGCAACCAAGTTGAGATGAACGCAAGATTTTAGTATTATGCTTGAGATTAGAGTGGATTAAATTGTTGAATAGTTCACTTCTGTTTGCAATGTGAAACCTAGTTGATCCAAGTGTAACCTCTGGGTCAACTAGATTCTTTCTCTCTCCTCACTAACGATAGGTTCTCTATACTCCGGGTACTTCAAGGGTACAACCAGCCTGGCGTCCGTGAGGGAATCCACGGGTGCGGGGACTTACGGAGGTCTTGGAAAAGGGATTTCCGGTCCAAAGAGACGGAATGCTCAATGGAGGGTCGTCCCGATTCCAAGAGAGGTGTGTGGAATCCTAGTGTAGAGAGAGGAGGTCTCTCAACCAAATGTCACAATATGTAAAATAAGATGATAAGATCACAGCAATATAGGCAAGCAATGTAATAACCAAACAAACTATCACAGACAGCAACAGGAAGCAGGCTTCTGTAAAACGCAGGAAAGAGACGACCTGGGGCAGGTCGCTATCAACCAAAGCAACGACAGGGTCACTGTCGTGAATCACTGCGAGAGGCCATGAGCCAGCAGTGAGAAACAAAGACACGCCTCTGGTTGAGGCGCGAAATATGAAAAAGACGCCTCTGAGTGAGGGCGTCAAATTTGAAAAAGCGCCTTGAGGTGAGGTGCTATGCAATAAAAGAACGCCCTAGGGCAGGGCGTGAATTCGCAGGTAGCGTGATAAAAGCAGTAAAATGATGAAAGACGTCTTGACAGAAGACGTAACACAGTAATAAAACGCCCTGGATGAAGGCGTTAAAAGAAAAGGCGCCTCTGTTTGAGCGTGAATTCAGGAAATATGCAATCACAAACTGGCTGATCTCGGGGAGTGTGCAGGGTGCACAAGGGAGGGTGCCCGTGGGACACAAGAGGAGGGGTACCGTGGGTACCGAGGGGAAAGGGCACACGTGGGTGCCGAAGGTGAAAGGGCACACGTGGGTGCCAATAGGAGATGGTAATCAAAAGAAAAATAGTGGAGGTCCCACCGTGATCGCCAATTTGTAGATCGTGATAAATCTACACATGAAGAAGGAATTTAAATATGAGAAAGCATAACAAAAATAAGGGGGAGATGATATAATAATAAGGAAAAGAAGCACGTGGTGCTATTAAGGAGGGTGATCGCCAGAGGGGTTACCTCAAGAAGAAACAAAGAAGATCGCGAATACCTGGTGGAAAATAGAATGCGGGATGGATTGTGAATTCCTCCTCCTCCTTCAACCGGCCGGCCGATGAAGGGGGTTTTCCTTTATTGATTACCTTGCAAAAGAGACAAAACACACAAGCAGTGGATCAGCCAAGTGCACGTAGTATCAATCCCAAAGATGACATGAAGATGAGAAAAGAACAAAACATGCGCACCTTATTTTGTTTTAAAACCCCTAAAGAAATAGGGAAGGAGAAGATATGATGCTAATGCAAACGTAAAAGAAGAGAACACAGTGATGATGAAGCTAATGTAAAAAAGAAGAAAACAACATAGTGATGATGAACGATGGATGAAGACGAAGCAATACAAACAGAATAAATGAAAAACCCTGCTGTCCCTGACGACAGTAAAGGGAAACAAGGTGGACGCGGTTGATCGGAAGCAGAGGAAGCAGAGCCCTTTCTAAACGATCGCACGGGAGGAAGATGAAGCTCTGTAACTCCCGAACTCGTAAACCTCTGATCGTAACTTGTGAACTCTCTGACCCGTCAACCTCTATCTAGATCGACCAGAGCATCCTTTTATAGGATTTCAATCGAAGATAAGCTCAAATTTGGGAAGATAAGGATAGGCAATGATCAAAGAAGGCAGGACTCTAACTCCAATTCGAGCAAGGAGACCATCGGAGGCAGGGAACTACTCAGGAAAGGCATACTCAAACACGACACCGAAGGATAAAACACGACCTTCAGAAGGGCGTCAAATCACAAATTGACGACCTACATCAAGACGCTACTCAAAACACGACCACAATCAAGGGCGTCACTTCTTGGATTTAATTTTGGCAAAAAAACTTACTTCATTTGAAAATTATGAGAACACGCCTGAGATGAAGGCGTTAATTGAAACCACGCCCTGAGGAAGGACGTTAATCAATAATTTGAACTTATTTTGAAACCGGATAATACCAGGAATTGACACCCTGACAATTGGTCATCCTTTCTTTGAACACGCCCCATGTTAGGTCGCTATATAAAACACGCCCCTCCTCAGGTCGCGAATCACAAAAAATGCAAGAACAAACCAAAAAACACACAAAAAATAGAAAAACTTCATATTATGAATATATCGAAGTTCACTTTGGGGCGTCAACATAGTGACATGAGATTTGATCAACATAACGTCAATTTTGGCGTGTCTACAAGGCCCACCCCAGGCCGAGAGATGAGGAGCGAGTCCACCCCGAGGCCCCTACTCAAACCCACACCTTAGATGAAATCAAGAAAATGGTTTCGGATTGGTTGGATAGGATGGAAAGGACAAGTGCTCCTTCACCACCCACGAGAGCTCTAATGCCACCACCATCTACTTCCGATCTTTATTCGGAACCATCTCATTTGGAGCCACTTCATTCTGAGCCACCCGTGTTTCTAACGGGTACGCTTTTCATAGCCGAGCCGCTTCTTAGTTGGCTCAAGGATGGATTGATCCCACCTCCTTATCCATCAATGGACCCCACCCTACCATTAGTGCCAGTCAACTCATTCCATACCACATTCCGGTCTAGTCACCATGTTGACACCTTGGATGACCTTATTGTGGGATTAGACTCGCAATGGAAGTTGACGCACTCATTGGCCCGAGGCTTCGACCAACCCTCTAGTCTTAGCTTCACCCATCCGGCCTTAGGGTCCATTACCTCTGTGTGCACCATGGGTTGTGTCATCACAGAGATTTTCTTATTCCTCCCCATGTCGGTCGAGCCCGACTTCATACCCTTTTGCCCGAGGGAGGAATCTTATTTTTTACACATGATCGTCGTCCCACCGATCATAATGTATGACGGTGACTAAGAATTTCAAACTTGGGACCATGTCATGTTGGAACCCATCTCTCGGGGTCATACCTTCTTTGACCCTTTTGACCCCTTCACTAGTGAATCTCCCGAGCTATCATCTTCACTCCACTTTTTCCGCGGAGTTCACTATCACACCTTTTCCAATCGGGCCAAACAACCTCCACATAGCAATAGGTCCGAACCATCATTTGGGGGTAATGAAGACTTTGGTTACCCCAGCCCACCTAAATCATCCGAACCTCCCGGACTTCCCACATCCAAGCCCAATGTCCATGAGTGGTGCATCGTAGGATGTCTAGGAGTTCCCCATGGCGTTAACCTCTGGTTACGTCAAATGCATGCATGGCACATCTTCGGGTGTCCTGGTCCACCATCGCCTATGCGTAGGTCGGACTAATATTAGGTTTGTTTAGGGTCATGTGTGAGTCTTTGTTTCGTCTGGTTTGTTTGTCGAGTGCATTATGTTTCTGTGCATACCTCGAGTCGAGTCGGTCCTTTGTACGCTCGCGTTGTCAGTCCCTTTCGAGTGCGAGACTTGTCGGACTTTGGGATTGGTTCTACCTCACATATCGGATCTAGTCACATAAAGTGACCCAGCGGTGATTCCTAGTGAGTCTTCGAGCCGCCTTCCCCTCTTTTGAGAGTGACCCCACCCCGAAGTGTCCACCTCTAGCCTCATACCCATAGCAGTGTGTGCATATCGAATCTATACGGGATCAGCAGGTGTCGATTACTTAAGGTGGAGCGTACTCCGCGCTTCCAGGTTCGATGACGGATCCGCCGGAGCTACTCGAGCAGTCGCACCCCTACTCGACGGGGTCGAGTTCTTCCCACCCAGGGAGAATTGATGGGAATCAACACTGGGCACTAACCTTTATTTTTGTATTTGTGTCCTTTAGTTTACTTTTATATCCTTGGAAAAACACATGTGCAATTGTAAGGCTTTATAAGCCACTTTGTCATTCCTCAGGATTCTTTGGGTTTTTATGCAAAAGTCCAGTAGGACCATCAAGGGGCCCCCATACCCTTTCCCATTGGTCCACCTAAGCCCTAGGGGTCCATGTGGGGCTAGTCAAAGGTTCAAGGTGGGCTTCTAGATGGTTTGACATTCAAAGGGGACAAATGGATTAAAAAGTCCAAGATGCCTTCCTTCTTTTCAAAGGAGTGTCCCCTCCATATGTAATTTATTTATTTTAAGTTTTTGACCACATAGGGGAAGAAAATGGCCTCTCTCCCACGAAATTTCCAGCCCCCCACCCCTTGCCATTCTCTATATAAGCCTATGTATAGTGTCATTAGAGATTTTAATGAAGAATTAAGTATTTTTGCCAAGAGCAAGCCCAAGGGCACCCCTTGTGTCTCTCCTCTCTCTCCCTTGCAACAGTGATTACTGCCCATTCTAGGGTGTGAAGCCCTCATCTTGGTGTGACTCCAAGATCTCTAACCTCTGCTGGATGCGACTTCCTGCCGCCGCCTTCCGTTCGTGCCGCCATCGCGCCGCACTGCCATCGCCGGAGTTCTGTCTCCACCAGGACATGACCTCTTCTCTGAAATTTTATCTTTTGTTCTTGTTGTATGTTTGAGCCCTAATTTTGAGGGTTTGTTCTGTCCACCTCCCCTAACCTCTAGTTAAACTTTCGTTCCATTTGATAATTTTTCCATATTTTCATTTGCCCTCTCAGTAATCTGCCCTTTTGCAGATCTACGGGACAGAGTCACCTTGTTGCAATTTCCCCACCCACATAGAAAATTTTAGAAAATCCAAAAAACTTCCCTAGTATTTCTCACGTATACCCCCCTCTACCATGATTTTCGTTGAGTCAAAAAAAATCATTTAGCCCTCGGTCAAAGGTCTATTTCAGGCAGATCCATCTCTACCCTGTGTGTCTGTCAGTCCGGGTCATAAAAAAAAGACAGTTTGCAGTCATTTTTATTTTTAATCCGTTTTGTGGATGGAGCCACCAAAACTATATGTTGTAGATCTCTGAGTCCTCTATCCATCGGTACCTCTTGTGCATCAATGCGATATTGGATCTGGTCGTAGGAATTCTTTTTGTGAAGGTGTGCAGAGCATATCCGAGTTCATCCAGCACAACTCAGTCCGGGAGAAAATTCAGAAACAAATATCAAAGGTCAACTTCAGCGACCGCCCCTTCAGAGAGTCGATCAGGGACATCCTGCCATCGTCCCAGCCAAGCGGCGCCTCTGGAAGATCTCAGGAAGATGACGTTCCTTTGGAAACCGTTGCTTGCTGTCCAGTGAGTCAGCAACCGAGTTGGCGCAGCACCGAGTTAGAATAGTGTCGAGTCGGACCAGCAGGCCGAGTTCGTGCTGTACGCACCTTCAGATTGCTGCCCGTCAACCCAGGGTCGGTCCTCCTGGGCCCCACTTGTAGCCCTTTACCTCTCTGCGTGGAGTGGGCAATAAAATTCACTGTTATAATTAACTTTTACCGTTGTACCGGGAGTTACCATACTTGACCGGGAATGTCTTCCCCACGCCCGGAGCGTGGAGGTACACTCGCTACCCTCCTCGTAGGCTTTGCTTTACTCGTATTTATTCGTATATGTCGCTGCATGTGATAGATTATTAGCCCATTATATCAATTGTATCACCGCTGCTAGAGCGTGAGTGTAACCCGTCCCGTGACTCGATCCGAGTTAACGCGGAAAGGCCGATACCCGAGACTCACTGCCAGTTTCTCAACCGCACACGGTCCACGTCTTCCCTAGCAAGGGACGCCCGCGAGCTAGAGTCCCAGGTCGCGTGTCCGTCCCGCATCAATGTATATGCTATGGTAGACCAGGACCCCTGAATGTATGATGTGCATGCACATGATGCAACCGGAGGTTGGTGGAATGTGGAACTCCTAGACATCCTAGTATGTCCCTAGCATGCGGCTGCCTATTGGATTTGGGAGACTTGGGAGGGCTAGGAGAGCTGAATGCTCCTTCTTTGTCACCCCTATATGATGTTCGTGGAACGGTCCCCTGGCTGAGTGTAGGTGGACTGGTCGGTGGGGAAGGGGTGTGGTAGTGGACTCCTTGGAAGAGGGGGAGTAGATAGGGTGGGTCAAGAGGCTCCGTGGGGAAAGGGTCGAAGGGATCAAAGAAACGGTGACCCCTTGAGGTTGGTTCCCACAAATCACGGTCCCATGTTTGGAATTCTTGAAGGTGTAAATGGTCACCTTCGTACACTAGGGTAAATGGGATGGTAGTCTCAAGTATAAAGTATGGTTCCTCCCTCGGGCAAAAGGGTATGAAGTCGGGTTTGACCAGCTTGGGGAGGAATAAGAGAATCTCTGTGGTGACACGACCCACGGCGCACATGGAGGTAATGGACACTAAGGCGGGATGGGTGGAGCTACGACTTGTGGGTTGGTCGAAGCCTCGGGCTAACATATAAGTCAACTTCATTTGCGAGTCTAGCCCCATACTAAGGTCATCCAATGTATCAACATGGTGACTAGACCGGAATGTGGTATGGAATGAGTTGACCGGCACTAATGACAGTGTAGGGTCCATGGATGGATAGGAAGGTGGGACCGAGCCTTTCTTGAGCCAACTAAGTAGTGGCTCGGTGATGAAAAACTTTCCCGCTCGAAACACGGGTGGCTCGGGCTGAGATGGTTCCAAATGAGGTGACTCCGAATAAAGATCGGACGTAGATGGCAATGGAGCTCTAGGGGAGGGGTTCCCCGATTGGGGTGGGGAAGGCCGTGGGGTAGGCTGTCTGATCGGCTCGGGACTCGGCTGAGAGGTTGACGCTCACCGAAGGACGGCATCAAACTGTGCCTCGAAAGGCTGAACTTCTAGAGCGACCAGATAAGACTGCGCCAGAGTGAACGCGTCATAGAAAAGACATTCAACCTGGAAGTGAAGCCGTAAACCTCTCCAGAACTGAAATGCGGTCGTGGTGCTCTCCTCTCCAAATCCATATCCCAACGGGTACTTATCATAGTCCCGAATGTACTCAATCACGGACCTATTGCCTTGGACGGGCCTACTCGGGGTGCATAGGTTGGCCATAGTTGTACATAAGATGGGAGTTGGTTCCCCTAGGAGTGGGCATGCATTGGCATTTTTTGTTTTTGTTGTTATATGCAAAAGCTTATGCAAAATAAAACACCTAGACCCGACTCGAAATAGTGAAAAGGGTAAAATGCGGACTCGACTACAAACCTAGACTCAACCCATATCCGGTACTAGGCAGAGTTACGGGATCCGAAGATCCTCTCACACAAGTGTGCGACCTTCCCGATAGGTGTAACCTAACGTTCGGGCAACACCTTTTGATATACCGAATAAAGGTATGCAAAGGCAACCTTGGACCGACTTAAATGACTCTTTTTTTTTATTTTTTTAAACAAATACTACCCTAGACTCACCCTTCCGCTCTGATACCAATTTGATGCGGGATGGACAGCGAACCTGGGACTCTAGCTCGCAACTCGTCCCTAGCGAGGGAAACGTGGGACCGTGCGCGGTTGAGAAACCGGCAATGAGTCGAGGGTATCGACTTTTCCGCGTGTACTCGGATTGAGTCACGGGACGGGCCACTCACTCACTCTCGCAGCAGTGATAAAATTTGGAATGAGCTAGGTATTCTAACACTCAAGTAGCGGCATTCAAAAGTATATGAGATAAGCAAATGTTGAGAGGGGGAGCAGACACGATACCTCCACGCTCCGGGCGTGGGGAAGACGACCCCGGCCGATCTCGTACTCCCGGTGTACAAATTTAACAATAATTATAGAATTGATTTAAGGCCCACTCCACACAGGGAGGTAAAGGGCTACAATGTGGGGCCCAGGAGTAGTGAACTCGGGTTGACGAGCAGCAATTTGGGTCGGAGACGGGCTGCTGGTCCGACTCGGTACTGTTCCAACTCGGTACAGCAAGGGAACTTAGCAACTGGGACGGCGGCTTCCGATCGACTCCTTGCTGCGGTGGCTTACTGGGATGAAGTTGATGGGTGGCCAATCGATCTCCAGGAGCGGCGGTCGCCGAAGGTGAGCCGGCGTATTTTCTGAGGAATTAATTCCCGGACTGAGTTGCTGGCCTGGGCTCGGATCTGCTCTGCGTGCCATCACGAAATGATTTCTTGCGGCCAGATCCGATGTCGGATCGACGTAAACTTGGTACCGACGGATAGAGGACTCAGAGGGATACGACACATAATGTTTTCAGATCCATCAAGTGAATGGATTGAAAATTAAAACGATTGTTCCACAATGGTTTTTGCTAGCTTGGACTGACAGACACACATGACAGACTGAGTTTTCCCTAAAAATGAATTTTGACCGATGAGAAGATAATAGATCTAGACTCTAGAAAAAGTATGGGTGGAAGGTAAGAAAGTGAGGAACATGCATGAATTTTTGGAGATTTTCTGGTGATGTATAAGGGGGTGGGAAAAATACGGGATCAGGGGTCTATCCTGCATATCTGCTGATTGGCAGACTGTCAGGGGTGGAATGAAAATAGCGGGAAAAATACCAAACGGGATCTGATTCGGGCAAAATCTATATTGATGGAAAGCTTATAGAAAGAGGAACACGCCCTCAAAATCTCAGCTCGATCCAATCTGGGAGCTGGGAGAACCGACCTCTTCTTCAGCTTGCTATTTTGGAACTCGGAGTTCTGGATAACAGGGGGGATGGCGACTTGTGGCAGCTTGAAGGCGGCTCCGGCGGCGGCACGAACGGCGGTGGTGGAGCTTCACACTCCAGAGGGAAGATATAAATTGGAGTCACTCCAATATTGAGGGCTTCACACCCAGGATCTAGAGGAAGAAGATGAAGAACAAGGAGAGCTAGAGAGAGAGAGGGGGGGCACACTTGGCATATTTCATCAAATTTTCATCATTAATTCTATCAAAAATGGAAATACAAGGGATTTATAGAAAAGTAAAAAAGACTAAACCTATCCCTAGATCTTGGATTTAGGAGGGGCAAATGGGGTATAACACTTTAATCCCCCATGTGGTCAAATGGCCACATTAATTAAAATACAACATACATTAAACTAGTATTAAAGGGGGGCGCCCCCTTGACTAATGGGGATTCCAAATTGAATTTTTTTTCACCTTGTCCCCCCTTGGTCCAAGTCCAATGTTGGACTTTGAACCAGCCCTACATGGGCCCTAGATCATAGGTTGACCAATGGGAAAGAGGGTGGGGGACCCTACTGGACCCACTGATAATTTACAAAGAAACCCAAATACTTTAAAGACTACCCTTTTGGCTTATAATGCCTTACAATTTGTAAACCCAATTAGCCGAGGTTATAAATACAAACAAAAGGATACAAATGTAAAATAAAAATGTTAGTGTCCGGTGTTGATTCCCATCATGAAGCCCATTCAATTTCTGGATTTTCATTGATTTTCAGATTTTTAAATTTTCTTTTGAAATGCATGAAGCTCAATGCATACAAATGATGACACTATGAATGCATACAATGTAACCAAGCAGATATGTATATATACATGCAACATATCTCCCCATTTTTATTTAAAAAGATGAGATAGGTGTACGAAAAGTGCATGTGAGTCAATACAACTAGAAAGTACATGTTTAATGCCTAAAAGAATGTGCAATTATATAGAAGAATCATGCAATAGTCAATGCAGTCATTCAATTTTTTGAATATATATTAAATCAAATTACCAAATGTGTAAGTGAATAACATGAAAATCAACGGTAGCTATATGGATATTCATATTTTCAGATCAACACAATGAGAGATTATACAAACTGCACTTCATTTTAGAGAACAGTGTATTGGAGGCTACGCTCTACCTCATTAATTTTTCACACAAAATTTTTCATCAACTCACAAAGATAATATGAATTTTTTCAAGAATGATCAGGTTCAAATAATTCCTTTTTACGCGAGGAGACACATGAAGCTCATGTTAGAATTCCCGATTACTCAGAATATTGAACCATTTCACTTCATTTTGAACAGAGATACTTCAGTCAACACTTTTCAGAAATGAACTACATCATGTCTCAGGTGACGTGCATCTAATTTACTCAGTGAGACTAAGCATTGCTCTGCCATTCATTTTCTTTTTCAGATTCTTTCTACAAACATAGGCAGGCAGATTTTTCCTCAACTGCCTCTTTAACATTCATGCAGCAAGTTTAATATCTCTAGAGTGTTGAAAAGAAATTCCTATATCCTTATCTTTAACACTCATTTTCACATTTTGTGCATGAAGTGTATGAATTTGATTCAACATGCATACCGAAAATATATGAACACATAACAGTGCAGCTCCCCCTATCTAGATGCACTTATCAAAAATTTACTCCCTCTGAGTGTATGGCATGAAACACTCTAGTGATGACTCAATTGTAACATTATTTAGCAAGAAGTATGAAGTCTTAGAAATTCCAAAGGACGGGGGGTTATTTACCATATACATAAACATGCAAGCACACAATTTTTGAAGATATGCAATGTACAATGTAGAATGAAGAATGCATTATGAATGCAAAATTTCAGATTTTATTTGAATGTTCCAAACACATTTCAGAATTTAACATGGGTGCAAAATGTGAAAGTTTAATTTTCATTTGAGTGATCTAAATGCACCTAATGCATGAACTCTAATGCATGCAACCTATAACAACATGAGAATGCAATGCAAGATGCAAAAGCAAGATGCAAAAGTTTATTTTTCAGGACATTATGACCGATTGCAGAAGAAAACATTCACATTCAAATGATGAGCAACAAGCATTTTTCCTCACATGACCTTTATAATCAAGGGTGCAGAAATAATCAAAATTAAGCAATGTAACCTAATTATTTTTAGAAATTGTTCAAAAGCAGTTTTTCAATAACATTTGTGAAGTTCAAACATCATTCACATGCTAGATAAAATTTTCAAGTTCTAGTACGAGGCAGAGGTGAGGATCTAAAGACCCAACTCACACATAGTGAGAGCTTCTAGGTGGACTTAATCCACCCTTCCACTACACACCATTTAATATACCAGATACGCAATTAAACTCAAATGCGCTCATTCAATTCAGATTGACAATCATTCAATAGTCAATAACCTCATACACACTCCTTAAGATTTTCAATTCTATTCAACCATCTAGACAAATTCATCACATCAGGCTAGAGAAATAACATGTCAAGTTTTCAGAATTAATACTTGAGTTCAGCATGCATCACCATATGCCTTCAAGCATACTAGCTTAGCAATAGCCTTGAAGGAGGCTAACAGTTCATTGAAGCTATGGTCATGAGGTATATTTGCAGAAAGATGAATTAAATTCACAATGTCAAGTCATCCATTCAAAAACTCCCCCTCACAGTATGCATGAATTTCACAATTGATATGTTGTCAGAATATCATGCATCCTATGACTTATATGAACAAGTGACTCATGGTACCAGGCGGAGGCACATTCTCATGCAAAGTGATAGATTTCAGACAAGAATGACCTGCCCTTCCTCAGATCACCATTTAATATACCATGTAGTCATGCAATGATGATCAGATAGATGCAATGCAACCTCATAAGAAAAATAGATTTTTCATAATCTTT
This sequence comes from Amorphophallus konjac, assembly GCA_022559845.1. Lineage (NCBI taxonomy): Eukaryota > Viridiplantae > Streptophyta > Magnoliopsida > Alismatales > Araceae > Amorphophallus > Amorphophallus konjac. The sequence continues at coordinate 176,085,588 of CM040125.1, forward strand.
ATGAATGGAAATTTAGTCAAAACAAATTTCAATTTTTCAAAGATAATTCAGACATTTATTTTCAAAAACCTGTGCCTTGAGCAGCCATTATTTTCCAATCCTTCCACATGGCCTCAAGGCATCCTTGCAACAAAGTTTTTATTCAACAGTTTTGGGTACCCAAACCTTCTTGGGTCCTGGATGGTTAGTTGAACCTCTAGTGGGTGCTCTCCACAATTTTTGGGCATGCATATCATCAAAATCCATTAAAGTACAATCATGCATGGTATGTCCAAAATTACCATAGTAGTGATAACTAACAAAAGACTTTAACAGAATAAGTATGGAATTTATGTGAGTTGGCAAAAGTGTAATTATTTTTGACATGGAAGTTATTTCTTCTATTTGCTTGCCAACATTGTGACACACGGTGTCTTGACTTTTCATATTTGAAACAAGAAACACTTTTTCTTTTGGAAAGAAATTTGTTTTCGCATGCTTTCAAGTCATCCTTTTTCAATATGTAACAATCATGCATTTCATGTCCAGATTTTCCACAGTAGAAGCATTCAACTTTCTTTTTCTGTGCAGTGTGGAATTTCCTAGCATGCTCTCTACCAGCATTCAAATCATATTTTCTCATCAATCTACAATCAAGCATCAAATGACCATGCTTACCACAGTAATGACATGACACATTAATTTGCTTTGAAGCATGGTAATTCATATGAAAATTCTTGGCATGCATGTTAGACTTTGGTTTCTCAACAGAAGAAGCATTTGAAGTATTAGAGGAGCAGGAGGCATGCACAAATGAAGTTTTTATTTTTGGACCAAAGGTTTTCTTTTTTGGTGGGTTCATACCCAAGTCCTTCCCATTGGAAATTTACCTTGGTCCCCAAGAGTTTGTCAAGATTATCTTTTCCTTGAACAAATTTAGACAATGAGTTATTCAATTCATCAATTTCCTTTTCAAGTGATGAAACATGCAATTCATAGCTAGCTATTTCTTCTTCACAGGAAATGACTCTTTCATTCAATGTAACATTGATGGTTCTATAGCTTTCTATTTCCTATGTTATCTTAAGCAATTTTTCAGATTCATCAACATTCACATATTTTTCTTTTTCATGAGTGTTCAATTTAACAATCAACACATTGTTTTGTTCTTTGAGTTTCTCAATTTCTTCAGCAAGATTTCTTTTTGAACTCAACTCAATAAGAAGATATTGATTATTTTTAGATTTCAACCGAGAATTTTCTTTTTAAAGTTTTTCAAGATTTTTCAAATTGCTTTCAAGCAAAGAGATCTGAATCAACATATCACTCTTTTCTTTTTTAAGTTCTTCAAGTTCAGAACAACTATCACAAGAAGCATTATCATGGAAAGCATGTTCAGGTTTCTTCTTAAGCTTTTTATTTTCAGATTTAACCTTCTTGTATTTTTCAAGCAATTCATCATAAAGATTCATGAGCTCTTCGAGAGAGATTTCCTCACCTTCAGAGTCTAACTCCGAGCTTTCCTTGCTTATTGTATCCTGCTTGTCGGCTATCAAGCACTCGCTGTCCTTCTTTCCTTCATGGTCCGTAATCAATCAATTCAATATTTTCTTGGCCGTCCTGCATGAGGCAACAAGTGGAAATTTGTGAAGATCAATTGAACTTCTAAAAACATTTAAGAGCATAGAATTATCTTTGTTTCTCTTCATATGCTCATCAGTCCACTTAGACTCATCACTAGGTAACTCATATGAATCATACATAACTAAATCCCAGAGTTTGGGATCAATGGTTTCAACATAACGATTCATGTGCCCAAGCCATTAAGTGAAATTTGAACCATTAAAACACAGAGGGAGAGAGGACAAACAACTATTATACATGATGCTTAAAAAGCTCACCGAGGGATCTCTCTATAGGTCATGAGACCTCAAGAAGATAGAGTCGTGGCTCTGATACCAATTCACAGGAGATTGGTTTCAGATTTATCTTGTTCACTCACATTGCTATTTATCTTGTTCACACACATTGCTTATTTGTCCTGATTCGCTGTGTGATGTGTTTGCTTGATATATCCGTTAGTCGATAGTGTGAGATCGGAAAGGCTGAGAGAACTATCACTTTTAGGATTCATATCTCATTTCATCTTAGTGTGAATTTGATAATTGCTCTAATATTGCTAAGTTAATATTAAATTTGCCATATTGCGTGGGGGACAATTCAACCCCCCTTCTTGTCCCCTCGCCTACCGGGGCCAACAGGGGCTATGCCCTAGACACTACTGCTCATTTACTAAATAAATTTTCGTCTAAGTTAGTGCCTTTCACTCCATATGAGATACGGAAAGGAAAGAAACCAAACCTTAAGAATGTTAAGGTCTGGGATTGTCCTGCCCATGTTAAAAGATACAATCTTGATAAACTGGCATCAAAGATTAAAAAATGTAGGTTTGTAGGATATCCTAATGAAACTTATGGATATTACTTATACCAGCCTAGCAATCAAGGGGTGTTTATAGCTAAGTGAGCTGTACTCCTAGAGGAAGAGTGATGCGGGATGGACACGCGACCTGGGACTCTAGCTCGCGATCGTCCCTATGTGAGGGAAACGCTGGACCGTGCGTGGTTGAGAAACTGGCAGTGAGTCTCGGGTATCGGCTTTCCGCGTGTACTCGGATCGAGTCACGGGACGGGTCACTCACTATCGCTCTCTCGCAGTGGTGATAACAATATATATTGGGCTAAGAATCCTAACACTCGCAGCGGCATATACAAATAGATACGAGTAAAGCAAATGCGAAAGAGAGTGGGAGAGAATTTACCTCCATGCTCCGGGCGTGGGGAAGACGATCCTGGCCAAGTTAGTAACTCTCGGTACAGTAAATATTTAAATTACAGTAGTGAATTTTTGATACCCACTCCACGCAGGGAGGTAACGGGATACAAGTGGGCCCGGGAGGACCGATCTTGGGTTGACGGGCAGCACTTGGATCCGCTCGTCGGTGCCGTCCGGAAGACACTTGCTGCGGGTTGTGGGGCCCACGTGCGGCTCAGCCCTCCGAGTCTGGTGGGGTGGGTCCCGTTGTGAATGGGACATTTGGAGGAGCGATCCCGGGAAGGTGGTCGACCTGGAACGCCGGGAGGAGGTCGGGCGGACCGAGCCGGAGGCCCGAGGATGTGCTGTCCACAGATCAGAAGCTTCTATTTTACAGCGCGCGACCCGACGAGATCAGCTGCTGCGATCACTCCCGACGTTGGATCGACGCGAAAGTGGTACCGTTGGAAAGCTGACTTGAAGTACTTTGATCTATGGCCAGAGAAAGAATTTTTAATATTCAGGATCTGGCTTAGTCGAATTTACCATCTGCTGGCTCACAGAACTAGATCTGGCAAGACAGAATTGAGTTTTTCCTGAGATTTGGCATTGACCGTGCCTCAAACGTCGGATCCAGGTGTTGAGTTCTTCATGAACGTTGTATAGGAAGAAACAAAGAAGATGGAGATAATTTTGGTTTGACTTTTGGTGGAGGTTTCGATTTTTTGGGGATTTTATACTGGACAGGGGTCGGATCTGAACTGCACAGGACAGAACAGATTTGGGAAAAGACAGAAATTTTTAAAAATAGTAAAAGGACTCCAGAAATTTCAAGAAAATTTGTGGATGTTGGGTGTTGTGGACAGAGCTTCCAATAAAATTGGTGATGCAAACAAATAAAGTAAAAGGGGTAGAACTGAGGAAACACAGGGTTGCTGTGACACAAAACTGAGTACAGACAGAATTGGAAGACTGATGGACACGAAAATGGAAAAATAGCAAATGAAGGGTAAATGACCGAATGTTTTTTTTGGAGGCTAGGGTGGACGTGGGAGACTCACCCTCAAAGTTTGGTTGCAACCAGAGCAACTGATAGAGAGCTAAAAATCACGGAATAGGGCTCTATCCAGGATGAACAGAATACCGAAGAAGCGGCGATGGCGATGCGGTGGCCGCACAAACGGAATGCGGCGGCCGGAAGTCACATCCAGCAGAGGTTGGAGATCTTGTAGTCACACCAAGATGAGGGCTTCACACCCTAGAAATATAGCAAATTCATGCTGCAAGAAGAGAGGGAGAGAGGGGCGCCCAATGGCCAAGAATAATTCTTGAATTTTCTTCTCATTAAACCTTACTAAACACTATACATGGGTTTATATAGAAGGGGATGAAGGGGGAGGGGGTTGGGATTTCGTGGGAGAGAGGGGAGGGGTAACATTTTCTTCCCCCATGTGGTCAATTGGCCAAAAAAAAGAAAATATAAAATGTCATTTTAATGGGGGGGCACCCCCTTGACTTAAGGGGAGGCATCTTGGGCATTTTGCACCCATTGTCCCCTTGACTTGTCCAAGAAGGAAAGAATCCTTCTAGAAGCGACCTTGGCATTTGACCAGCCCCACATGGACCCCTAGGCCTTAGGTGGACCAATGGGGAAGGAGTGAGGGCCCCCTTGCTGGACCTACTGAACTTTTACATAAAAACCTAAACATCCTTGGGGAATGATAAATTGGCTTATAAAGCCTTACAATTGCAAACCTACTTCCCATGAATATAAATGCAAACTAAAAGGACACAAATAAAAAAATAAAAGTTAGTGCCTGGTGTAGATTCCCATCAATTCTCCCCAGGTGGGAAGAACTCGACACCGTCGAGTAAGGGGTGTGGCTGCTCGAGTAGCTCCTGCGGATCCGTCACCGAACCTGGAAGCGCGGAGTACGCTCCACTCCAAGTAATCCACACCTGCTCATCCCGTATAGATTCTATATGCACTCGCTGCTGGGGAATGAGGCTAGAGGCGGACACTCCGGGGTGGGGTCACTCTCAAATGAGGGAGGCGGCTCAAAGACTCACTAGGAATCACCGCTGGGTCCCTATATGTGACTAGATCTGATATGTTGGGGTAGAGCCAATCCCAAAGTCTGACAAGTCTCGCACTCGAAAGAGACTGACAACGCGAGCGTACAAAGGACCGACTATGCTGGACACATGCATGGACAGACACACAAGACCCTAAACACACCTACGGTTAGTCCGATCCATACATGTGCGGTGGTGGACCAGGACACCCGAATGTGTGCCATGCATACACTAGGTGTAACTGGTGGTTGGCGGAATGGGGAACTCCTAAACATCCTAAGAGGCACCATGCATGCACATGCTCCCTAGTGGATTTGATAGGTGGAGAACCGAATTTACCTTCTTTGACACCCCTATATGATGACCATGGAACGATCCCCGGGTTGGGTGATGGTGGACTAGCCCGTGAAGAAGGGGTGTGGTTGTGGACTTCCCTAACAAGGTGTAAGGGAAATGGTGGGTCACGAGGTCCACTAGCGAAGGGGTCGAATGGATCAAAGAATGTGTGACCCCTCGATATGGATTCCCTCATCTCGAGATCCTATGTGTGGAATTCTAGAAGGTGTTGATGGTCACCTTCTTCCATTGTGGCTAAGGGGACAATGGTCTCATATAGCAGATAAGGTTCCTCCCTTGGGACAAATGGAATGAAGGTAGGCTCGGCCGGCATGGGGAGGAACAGAAGAACCTCCGTTGTGACATGACCCAAAGTGTACACGGAGGTAATGGACCCCAACGCGGGATGCGTGAAGCTGCGACTCGTGAACCGGTCGAAGCCTGGGGCCAACATATGCGTCAGCTTCCATTGGTGGTCTAATCCTTTGAGAAGGTCTTCCAAGGTATCTATGTGGTGACTAGACCGAAACGTTATGTGGAAGGAGTTGACGGGCACTACTTGTAGTGCCGGGTCCATGGATGGGAAGGGAGGTGGGACCAAGCCATTCTTGAGCCAGCTAAGGAGTGGCTCGGCGATGAAAAGTATTACCGTTAGAAACACGGGTGGCTCGGGCTGAGGTGGCTCCGAATACAGATGTGAGGGTGGTGGCAGAGGAGCTCTCATGGGTGAGGAAGGAACGTCCTCCCGGAAGGGAAGTGGTCCTTGGGACCCCGTAGGTGGGGCCGGGTTGGGGCTACGGGCTATGGCCTCCCTAGGCTCGAGTATGGCTACCTCCTGCCTCGGAGGTGGGCAAGGGGAGACCAGCGACTCAAAATAAGCGCACCTCCTATCCACCCGTTCCAAAATCATTTGCACAAGTTCGGCAATGGTATGGGTTGGAGTAGGGGTATCGCGATGGACTCGCCCGTAATCAACCGACCTAGGCTTGGGTCGGGGCTCATCTAAGCACGGGGCTCTTTGCCTCCGATTATGACCCACTTGGTTGGAAGTGAGTTGGTGGGGTCGACTGGAGGTGATTGGGTGGGATGGGTTGGAGGGGACCGGTCCGGGTAGGTAGACCCTTCTAAGCTCTCTCTTCATGTCCCACCATGACTCGATGGGCCATTGCCTCCTAACCTCTCTCAAGCGCTCAATGTGGTCCCACTTTTTGGCGGCCTCGTGTAGAAGCCTCTCCTTGGCAAAATAGAATTACCCGGCTTCAGACATGGTATAACAATCAAAGTATGTGTCCATGGTGGCCTCCCACTTGAGGTAGTCGCCAGGGTCATTGGAGCCATAAAAATCTAAGGCTTCGGGCCTACGGAAGTGGAGAGGATGGTTGGCAAGCCCATGGGTGGGCCAACGGTCATATCGCCTGGGCGACCGGGAGTCCATTGGAAATGGGGAGCTATAAGATGGACATGAAGACACTTGGACAAGACACTAGACACGACCCTAAATGATATTGCAAGTTGGAATGCCGACTCGACTATGAACCTAGACAAAACCAAAACTCGGTACGTGGCGGAGGTTTGACCCGAGGGTATCCTCGACGCGAGTGTGCGGCCTTCCCGATAGGCGTAACCTAACGTCCGGGCGACACCTTTTTATATACCGAATAATGGTATGCAAATGAGACACTTAGACTTAGACACTTTTTTTTCTTTCTTTAAATGACTACCCTATACTCAACCTTCCGCTCTGATACCAATTTGATGTGGGACGGACATGCGACTTGGGACTCTAGCTCGCGATCGTCCCTATGCGAGGGAAACGTTGGACCGTGCGCGGTTGAGAAACCGGCAGTGAGTCTCGGGTATCGGCTTTCTGCGTGTACTCGGATCGAGTCACGGGACGGGTCACTCACTCTCGCTCTTTCGCAGCGGTGATAACAATATATATCGGGCTAAGAATCCTAACACTCGCAGCGACATATACAAATAGATACGAGTAAAGTAAATGCGCAAGAGAGTGGGAGCGAATTTACCTCCACACTCCAGGCGTGGGGAAGATGATCCCGGCCAAGTCAGTAACTCCCGGTACAATAAATATTGAAATTACAGCAGTGAATTTTTGATGCCCACTCCACGTAGGGAGGTAACGGGCTACAAGTGGGCCCGGGAGGACCGATCTTGGGTTGACGGGCCGCACTTAGATCCGCTCGTCGGTGCTGTCCGGAAGACGCTTGCTGCGAGTTGTGGGGCCCACATGCGGCTCAACCCTCCGAGTCTAGCGGGGTGGGTCCCGTTGTGAATGGGACACCTGGAGGAGCGATCCCTGGAAGGTGGTCGACCTGGAACGCCGGGAGGAGGCCGGGCGGACCGAGCCGGAGGCCCGAGGATGTGCTGTCCACGGATCAGAAGCTTCTATTTTACAGCGCGCGACCCGGCGAGATGAGCTGCTGTGATCACTCTCGACGTCGGATCGACGCGAAAGTGGTACAGTTGGAAAGCTGACTTGAAGTACTTTGATCTATGGCCAGAGAAAGAATTTTTAATATCCAGGATCTGGCCTTAGTCGAATTTACCATCTACTGGCTCACAGAACCAGATCTGGCAGGACAGAACAGAGTTTTTCCTGAGAGTTGGCGTTGGCCATGCCTCAAACGTTGGATCCAGGTGTTGAGTTCTTCATGAACGTTGTATAGGAAGAAACAAGGAAGACGGAGATAATTTTGGTTTGACTTTTGGTGGAGGTTTCGATTGTTTGGGGATTTTATACTGGACATGGGTCGGATCTAAATTGCACAGGACAGAACAGATTTGGGAAAAGACAGAGATTTTTAAAAATAGTAAAAGGACTCCAAAAATTCCAAGAAAATTCGTGGATGATGGGTGTTATGAACAAAACTTCCAATAAAATTGGTGACTCAAACAAATAAACGAAAAGGGGTTGAACTGAGGAAACACATGGTTGTTGTGTCACAAAACTGAGTATAGATAGAATTGGAAGACTGAGGGACACGAAAATGGAAAAATAGCAAACGAAGAGTAAATGACCGAATTTTTTTTTTGGAGGTTGGGGTGGACGTGGGGGACTCACCCTCCAAGTTTGGTTGAGACCAGAGCTCCTGATGGAGAGCTAAAAATCACAGAATATAGATCTATCCAGGATGAACAGATTACCGAAGAAGCGGCGATGGCGGTGCGGTGGCTGCACGAACGGAAGGCGGCGGCCGGAAGTCGCATCCAGCAGAGGTTGGAGATCTTGGAGTCACACCAAGATGAGGGCTTCACACCCTAGAAATACAGCAAATCCATGCTGCAAGAAGAGAGGGAGAGAGGGGCGCCCAATGGCCAAGAACAATTCTTGAATTTTCTTCTCATTAAACCTTACTAAACACTATACATGGGTTTATATAGAAGAGGAGGAAGGGGGAGGGGGTTGGGATTTCGTGGGAGAGAGGAGAGGGGTAATATTTTCTTCCCTCATGTGGTCAATTGGCCTAAAAAAAGAAAATATAAAATGTCATTTTAATGGGGGGACACCCCCTTGATTTAAGGGGAGGCATCTTGGACATTTTTCACCCATTGTCCCCTTGACTTGTCCAATAAGGAAAGAATCCTTCTAGAAGCCACCTTGGCATTTGACCAGCCCCACATGAACCCCTAGGGTTTAGGTGGACCAATGGGGAAGGAGTGAGGGCCCCCTTGCTGGACCTACTAAACTTTTACACAAAAACCCAAACATCCTTGGGGAATGACAAATTGGCTTATAAAGCCTTACAAATGCAAACCTACTTCCCATGGATATAAATGCAAACTAAATGGACACAAATAAAAAACTAAAAGTTAGTGCCCGGTGTAGATTCCCATCAAAGAGTATATCCTTGAAGGAAATAGTAGGAGCATGGTAGAACTAGAAGAGGTTCTAGAACCACAAACTTAGACTACATCATCTCAAGAGACAGTTCAGGTTGACACACAAACTGTGCGTAGGTCTGGCCGTATACTTATCCAACCAGATAGATATGTGGGACCTATCTCTGATGGTGGAAACAAGACACAATATAATGAGGATGATGATCCTATGACCTATGAGGAGGCAATAAGTGGTATTAACTTCTGGAGATAGCAAGAGGCCATGAAATCGGAGATGAACTCCATGTACTCTAACCAAGTTTGGAACTAGGTAAATCCACATGAGGGTATTATACCCATCAGATGCAAGTGTATATTTAAAAGAAAAATTAGAATAGATGTAAAGGTTGATACCTATAAGGCAAGGTTGGTTGCGAAGGGTTATCATCAAAGATAAGGTGTTGACTATGATGAGATATTCTCACCAGTTGTCATGACTAAGTCCATCAGGATTTTACTTGCCATCGCAGCATACCATGATTATGAGATCTAACAGATGGATGTGAAAACTACTTTCCTCGATGGATACCTTGAGGAAGAGGTGTATAAGGTGCAGCCTGAGGGATTCATATCCAAATAACATCCAGATAAGGTATGCAGGCTACTGAGGTCCATTTATAGATTAAAGCAAGCATCCCACAATTGGAATTTAAGATTTGATGAACCTATCAAATGTTATGACTTTGTTAAAAATGAGGATGAGCCGTGTGTGTATAAGAAACCATGTGGCAGTGCAATCACTTTCTTGGTGCTATATGTCGATGACATACTACTCATTGGAAATGTTGTAGGTATGTTGTCATCATCTAAGTTTGGCTGTCTAAGCACTTCCCCATGAAGGATTTGGGAGACGCATCATATGTATTAGGGATCAGGATCTATAGAGATAGATCAAGTAGGATGCTTGGCTTGTCCCAATCTATGTACATAGATTCCATTGTCAAAAGGTTTGGCATGGAAAACTCAAAGAGAGGTCTCATACTAATGAGACATGGAGTCTACCTCTCTAAAGAAATGTCCCCTAAAACTCTTGAAGAGAGGGGGCGCATGAGTAGGGTACCTTATGCTTCTGCCATAGGGTCCATCATGTATGCCATGTTATGTACAAGACCTGATGTTGGGTATGCTCTAAGTGTTACGAGCAGATGGGGGCCAAAGAAGTGGTCTAGATGAAGAAGTTCATCAAAGAGCTTGGAGTTGTTCCGAGCATCTCTGATCCGGTCCCCTTGTTATGTAATAATAATGGGGCGATTGCACAAGTAAAGGAGCCGAGGTCTCATCAGAAATCGAAGCATATTAATCCGGAAACTGGAAAATACACACACACACACGCAGCTTGGAGTTGTTCCGAGCAAACGAAAAAAACCAAGGAAATGTTATCTAAATAGAAACACACACACACGGGGATCGCAGGAAGGTAATAGTGGCGTGATGGGCATTAGAAGTCCCACCGTGATCGGCAAAAAACAGAGGTGTAGGTAATTAATCCACCCCCCGAACAATGAATAAGGAAAATAAGCATGTAGTAAGAAAAGGGAGAGGGGCGATAAAGAGATAGAAAATGTACCGTGATCGCCACCAAGGGTTAACAGTGCAGAGGATGGGAAGAAGATAGGGATATGCTGTGTACCTTAGAAAGATGAAGAGAAAGGACGCGCTCAAGACACAACCACTATAATATGATTGCGAACCTCATGTCACCGCGTTCAACACGGGATGCGGGAACTTCATGGTTCAGCTCCTCCTCGCTTTCCAGCCGGCCAGAAAGCGAGGGCCTCACGTCCACACTTGCTCATCCTGTGAAACAAAACAACAAGAGGAAAGAAACCCATTAGAACAAAGAGAGTGTAGCATCAATTCCATATGAAGATAAATATGAAAGAAAAGGGGGAAGAACGCACCGAGGGAGGGTTTTTTAACCCCTGTAGAAGGGAACAAACATAGGTGTGTGTGTTTGTGTGATGATTGAAAATGTAAAAATGCAGCAAAACAAGAGATAAAAGATGATGAAAACCATGCAATATGTGCAAGCATGCAAGAGAAATAGTGCAGAAAAATAGTGCAGAGAATAAGAAAGATGACAAAGAAAAGAAGCCCTAGAAGAAGGAGGACGAAAGCTTGAGGCTTCCCTGGTGATTGGGGGTCGAAGAAGCAAGTTGGCAGCACGGCATGGCTTCGCCCCACATCAAAAAATGCCCTCTCTTCGAGCTCATGGCCATGGGGGTTATTTGTAGACCCTTAGAAACCCTAGATCGGAATTTGAGGATAAATCCCAAAAATAGAGGATTTTGGTTGATAAATCTACGGGATATTGATGGGATAATCCCCCTAGAAGGGATATAAATCGATCTTGCATGAAATCCTCAGAGTAAACAGAATGAAATAGGACTCTAAGGCGTCCTCAGCCGGAGAAAATGGAGTTCATGATGAACAAGACTCTACACTGAGAACGCGGTCTATTGCACGAACGCTACCTATAGAACACGGCCAACGAGGAACCACGACCTGGTAAGAGAAGAAAAGGTCAAAGGCTGAGTCGATGCACAATGCCCGATGGGTCGACACACCCAGGGAGAACGCGGTCGTCTGGTCGACCGTGATATGATGATCACGGTCGGTCGACAGACTGCGACCACGGCAGAGGGGGCAAACACAAAAACTCAGTAGATTAAATTTAGGAAATTTAGTCGACTGATACGAGCATAGGTCGACTGAATCCTGGGAATTGGTCGACAGACATGAAGACATGGTCTTTTGGTCAACCGCGATCTTATGATCACGGTCGGACGACAGATCGCGACCACGGTCGGCACGAGATGGGCCAAGTAGTCAACTGAACTTTTGAAATCAGTCGACAGATTTTAAGAATCGATCGACCGAACTAAGAGTTGGTCGACCGAACTAAGCTTTAGAATAAGAAATAAGTCGAATAGACCAGTGAAATAGGCCAGAAAATGTGACAATAACCTCCAGAGCTTAAAGGGCCGAAAATGGACTAAAATGGGCTCAAAAATACACTCAAGGAAAAACTCCAAAACAATGGGCAATTCGGGACATCATGAAAGATGAAATAAGAGAAATAACTCGACTTGTGGGCTAAAAATTGGTGTCAACAGTGCCGTGTCTACACCTTCACCCGGTGTGTCGTAATGACACCCTCGTCAAAGCTCTGACCGGCCGCCCCGACACTGGCAGAGAAGAAGAAAAAGAATAAAAAAAGAAAAAGAGAGAGGTGGGAGCCCCATCTGGTATCTCTTTACTCGAGTCTTTGTTGACGCACAAAATTTAAAGACCACAATATACCACAATATGGCAGAAATTGCGAGAAGTTAAGGTGTTCTTAAGGTACACGGTTGTGGGCTCGACTATAAGAACCCGACGGCGAAAAGACACAAGAAGAGGCCGGAACGGCCAAATTTCAACTCTATTGATGGTGGTGCCGTGCTTGATATGTGACACCACATCATCATAAATTTACGTCCCGATAGACGAATTAGATGTAAAATCAAAGGAGGCTGAGGCGCCCCTGAAGAGGCACCGCCGTGAGCCGGACTGTGGAAGCCCAGACTTCGAAAAGAGGAAGAGGAAATGGAAAGAAGAAGAAAAGAACAAAAAAGAAGAAAGAAAGAAGAGGAAAAAAGAAAGAGGGACATGAGAAGAATAAAAGAAGAAGAAAGGATAAAAGAAAAAGAAGAAGAAGAAGAAGAAGAGAGATGGAGGGTTGTATCGGCAGATAAGAGAAAAGGAGATAAAAGAGAAGAAGAAAGGATAAAAGAAAAATAAGAAAAAGAAGAAGAAGAAGGGAGGGGAGTGACGAATTGACAGCAAGAAAAGACAAAAAAGAAACAAGAAGAAAAAGAAGAAGGAGAAGGATGGAGGGGGGGGGGTGTTACGGCAGCCCCTTTACACCTCCATCCGGTTGCCCCCTTGTGAACATTTAATGCTCAAATGGCTACCTCTTCACACCCAAATTGGCAACCCGCAACCCTTGAAATGGCAACATCCAAATTGCCCCAAACAGCAACCCCTTTAGGCCTTATATGGCAGCCCGTTCACGCTCAGTCGATAGCCCCTTTTGAGCATTTAATGCTCAAATGGCAGCCCCCTTCCCACTGAAACGCCAGCCTCCATCCTCCTTAAACAGCAACACACCCTCTCATCCGGCAGCACATAGCCTCCCCATCTGACAGCTCCCCATTCCTCGGACCGACAGGTCCTCCCCTCCTTAAAAAAGAAGAAGAAAGGAGCAGATGCAGGTGAGGATGCTGGATCATGGCACCCCATGGGGTGCCATGATACAACAGGTCCCCTCTCCATTCTTTTAACCAAAAAGAAAAGAACAACAAAAAAAGAGAGCAACATACAACAAAAAGAATGATGAAAACGCATGATCCGACCGACACTCTCGTGTGATCAGGCATCAGACTGTTCATGCATTTAATGCATGTATTTTTTTCATTTTTTATTCAAAATTGTTGGATCCCCTAGTTGATTTTGGCAGTTAAGTTTCAATGATGACAAATCTTGTGTGTATGTGTCGTTGAGAATGTTCATTGAAGATTGCTAACCAAGGAGTTCATATTTCTGGTTATCTTATCTTGTAGGGTTAAAATCCTTGGTGGACTTCTGGAATTCAAATGAATGGAAGAACAAGTCATGTGGATGTCATTGACTTAAAACAGGTGGTAATCAATGTCTTTTATTCATCAAGAAGAAATGGTAAGGCCTCTATTTTCTCCAACACTACTATTGCTAGTTGAAGCTTCATTCATGGAGTTTTGAGCTTGAAAAGTGAGTGCTGGTAATGTTTTCATGATCAATAGATGATTAAGTCTCTTTGTATCAACCATGTGTAATTCAATTTTGAAATGTGTTTTCGGTTCAATGGTGTCGACCCACCTTAGGGTAGCGTCGACCTCACCATGTGATCCTTGGTGTAATTGATTTTCATGCATATAATTCATGAGCTCTCAATATTTCAAATGTGGTTCATGCTTTTTCAACTTGGGGTCTTGGACTGGAAATTTGGTATCATGTTGAGCATACATGTTAGTTAAACACATGGATAATTGATCCTAATGTGTAGTTGGCAAAAATGAAGGTTTGAAAGGGTTTCAAATTGCTTATATGCTTCTTGATAATGCTTTCATTATCATACTTCATGTATTTTTCATTGGGAGTGTTTGAGCTTTAATTCCAACTCATTTTCCATGATTTATAGTCTTATGCAGAATTTCGCCCGACCAAAGGTAAGGGTTCGATCGACCAGAAATTGTAGCATGCAGGGATCTGAAAATAGTCACAGTTCGGTCGACTGGCCAAGGGCAATCGTGTTGAGTCGGATAACTAGTAGATCTAGAGGGGGGGCGAATAGATCTACCCCAAATTCTTTTGAAATATAAGCACTTAAGATGCGGAACTAAAATGCTAAGGCAGACACCACCAATTCAGATACACAAGCTGATACTGGTAAGAGATTAACCAGATGATACACAGATGACTGAGATGAAAAATAAGGATTTCTCAAATAGTAGCAGTAATATACGATAGAATATGTAGAAGCACACAAGTTGCAGACGAGATAATTGGAGGAGATTTGACTCAGGAGTCACTCACGCAAGGGAGATAACCTTTTAGATGGCTTGACCTATCCTTCGAGTTACTCCTTTTGACATACCTCATTGCAATAGTTAATTCAGTCAGGATAGAACTGCAAATGAAATCTAGGTGTTGATGTTTCTTTCTTTCTTTGTGTGGTGAAGATGATGTGAATATGAATATAGTGGTATGAGAAATATGAGTGAAAGTGAGCAAGCAAGTAACAACCTAACTCAAACAATCACCAAAATCAGAAGCATGGGCATGTCATCAATGTTCATGGGAAAGAAAAATAAAAACACACGCCGGGGCGTGGAGCAAAAGGAGTAAAGTAAAAACACACACCGTAGGTGTGGAGCAAATAAAGTAAAAAGAAGAGCAAGCAAAAATGATGACAATGATGAACAGCACCCAACTAAAAAAGTGTGATCGCCACCAAGGTAATTAAAATAGCAAAGCTGGTCTAAATACCTTGGAAAGAGGAGGATGTAACACCCGCCCACGGGAGATGAAAACCATCACTCTGTGAGCAAAAACGGTCCAATATCAGGCCGCCATAGTTCCTGAAACGGCCTTACGATAAGCCGCCACAGATCCTGAAACGGTCCAACTTAGAGCCGCCAGAGTGCACGGAACAACAGATTGGGACTTGTATCTCCACCTCTCCCGGCCGGCCAGAAGAGTTGGGCCTCATGCTAGGAAGCCTGTAAACCTACAAAAGAACGTAGAAACACAAAAAGACAACCCAAATTAGCCCTATGAGAAGTGTAGTAACTATAATGCAAAGAAACTAAAGTGCATGCAAAAGGAAGGGTGAATACCTGGGAGGTTGGTTTTTTTTAACCCCTGTGGGGCGTGAAAAAGATAGGAGGATGTTTAAAAATGTGATTGAGATGCAGAGAACGTGGAAGAAAAGAAGTGAGAAGATGCTTGTGAATGTTATGAAGAGGGGAATGAACTAGAGAAGGAATCAACACAACACTATGAAACCCTTGGAACTCAATACTCCCTAGACTTTGAAAGCTTATGGACGTAGAAAGCACTTCTCCTTGATGGGTACTCGCTCAAGAACGTAGCAGCACCTTGACGTAAACTCCAGAAATCTCTCCCTCAACCCATCAAGTCAAAGGTCCTATTTATAGGCCCTCAAACTCTACGCTCGAGTTGGAGAGATTCTAGCAAAAAAGTAGGATGAAACTTAGCAAACTTTTGAAGATAATACTCCCAAGAGTCCATAGAAACAAACGAGAGCTTCTAAGGATCACTATCCAGAGAGAAATCACCAAATCAAAACTCTACTTCGACCACGGCGTAGCAGAGAAAAGACAGTTAATCAGGACTCTCTGTCTCTTGAAACAGTGCTACAACAAACCGCCATTTGGAAGTAACGGTCCAAGGATAGACCGCCACCCTTAGAAGATAAGGCCAACGGGCGAGAATTTCGTGAACAGGACTCTGAAGCCAATAAACGGTCTAATGTAGAACCACCACAATACCTCTAACGGCCATACGATAAACCGCTAGAGCTCAACGGATAACAAAGGATAAGGCTGAAAGAAAGACATTGGCTCTAGACTCTGGCGTCAGCAAACGGTCTTAATATAGACCACCAAACGTCATCAAAATGCCCATATAATAGACCGCTAGAGGAAATGGAGTGGCAAAATGAAGGAAAACCCCACTAAGCTTCAATCCACGGAAAACACATAAAGAGCGAGACCCATCAAGGAGAATGACCCATGAAATAAGCCTCAAAACTGATCAAGATGGCTTAGTAAATAATGAATAACTCGGAGCATCATAAAGATAATTAAGGAGATGACCCAACTTATTGGTCATAAAACGGGTGTCAACAGATGCCCCTCCTTAACGTCCTCTTTGTAGGGGAACGAACGGAGGTGAAGCAGAAGCGACATGGAACATGGAGGTGAAGCGGAGATGAAGCGGAGTGGACTGAAAAGCAGGCGTTAAGGTAAACCGACACTCCTCAACCAATGAGCGATAGGAATTTTTTGGAAAACTTCAGACCAATCACAAGGAACGGCCAAACCGAATGACGCACGCCTGGAGGAACTAACAACTAAGGAAAGGAAAACACGACCAACCTCCTCACTGGAACACACAGCTGATAGGCGATTAGAAAAAGTAAAGACACAAGTAACTAAACTCTAGACATGAATCCTACTCTAGGCAGGAATCCTCAGTTAACCAGACTGAGCAAAAAGACCGAAGGAAACCTTCCAATTCAGAGTGGAATGACTCTCCTTACTCAAAATCATGGACACATAGTTATTCACCATTACTGAGACACTTCAGACAGATGAGGGCACGTGAATGCTCAAAGATGCGCATGATGCATGCTGGGCTAAAATAAAGAAATTATCAAAACGAATGCAAAGAATAAAATAACAAGATACTCGAGAATAATATTGCTAGACCGGATAAATTAGGGTCAAGAAACTATCTGCAACCACGGCGTGCAAGATAGAACTATTGTGCCCTAACTCTTCCAACCTAACGGCCTATCCAACGATTAAATATGTGAACTTAGATCATCATCATTTTTGTTAGAGGGGAACATCGACCAGCCGGTTCTCGAGGAAACATATCATAGATACCATATAGTAATTCATTAAGGGACTAGGGATCGAAATACTTACCTGACTTACCTGCCTGGCGAGCGTGTGATGGCGTTCATGATTTTGCAAATGAAAAGGGTTAGCCATCAATAAATAGATCCATAGGATAAGCGGGAAGCACATCAGACATAGCTATGAAGCATGAAACATAACAAATATAGCTTTGATTCATCACATCATTCAGCCCACAAACGGTCTAAGATAGCACCGCTACAGGAGCCTGAACGGTCTAAATTTGGACCGCTAAGGTACGTCGGTTCACATCCTTCGAGGGAAAAGGCCCTGATGACAAATGGTTGAAGGAAGGACCTCCAGAAGGACTGTGACGGTCTAGCGATAGACCGCTAATTTTCCTGAGCATTAAAAAAAAATAAACCGATTGTTATTCCCCCCATTCAACACTCATTCGTTCAAACGGCCAAACAACCCAACCGAGCCAACTCATTCCACCGGCGACCACCGTCCAACCCTCCTCCGGCCACCACAATGATGATGATGAAGAAGAAGGTGATCAAACGCCTTCAACAACGGCTTGCGAGGGAGGGAACGCCACCGGCGACGGACCCTTTGGTGGAGGAAGAGGCTCCGGCGAGAGATGAGGGGCCGTCGGCCCAAATGGAGGAAGACAACGCCCCTACGACCGAGGAAGATCCTAGGGAAGCTCTGGAGGAAGAGGAAGAGGCACAGACAGCCAG
The DNA here is from genome assembly GCA_022559845.1 of Amorphophallus konjac. Lineage (NCBI taxonomy): Eukaryota > Viridiplantae > Streptophyta > Magnoliopsida > Alismatales > Araceae > Amorphophallus > Amorphophallus konjac. The sequence goes on from CM040125.1 coordinate 176,103,625, forward strand.
AGAAGCACCCGCGGCAGTGAACGGATGACTGTCGTCGGAGGTAGGCCGAAGGCCCTAAAAGCCTCATTTTTAATTTTTTTCAATCTTTTTAATGTATGCATGTATGTGGAATGACAAGGGAATGGGTCTGGGGACCCATTAGAATAGATTGTAGGCCATTTTGGCCATTTCCACGAACCGGGGAAACGGGGAAGATGATGCTCGTTCACGGGTATTGTAGCGGTCGTTCCAGTGACCGCTACAGCCTCATACGGCCCACTCTACGGCCGCTAGAGGTCTCAGACGGCCCAACATATGGCCGCCAGAGAACCAGAGATAGAATGTTGATATTTTTGTGTTTTGCCTTATTTAATTTTTTTGTTGTTTTCGTTTATTTGAAATGTAATGACAAATGCAATGTAATGACTAACCTATGTTCTAAATGCGTGTAGGGGAAAAAATGAACCCATATTTCATGGCTACAAGTTCGGGCAGTATATCAAGCTCTGCTAGACTAGCAGAGGGACAGGCTAGTAGCTATGGGTTTTGGGGAGCTGCTGAGTATAGAGGTGACCCGGATAGACACTGCACTGATCTACGCCCTCCACGAGAGATGGGATCCAGTTAGCAGGGCATTCATCTTCCCCTGGGGCCACATGATTCCCACATTGGAAGATATAGCAAGGATCACCGGACTGCGGGTCCACGGAGCACCGGTGACTGGCTGGACATACAGAGATTATCGAGATATGGCGCAGGAGCTGCTAGGATTGGATTTGATGAGGCCGGGACATCAGTCATCCATGCTGGGATGATCGACACTCCAAGAGAGCCTGGGGCTGAGGGGTGCTGATATCTCAGTAGGGGAGCTACCCGAGGAGCATATTGGCAGAGTGATCGACCAGGTTCGAGACAGAGTGGCAACAGAGCCGGGACCTGAGGGAGACATCATCTTACAATGCTTCCTAATTTTACTATTCGGGAAGCTCCTGTTCGCAACTAGAGCGGACGGAGTGAGCGTCAGGCTCCTCCCTTTGCTGAGAGGTTTAGATGGAGTTGGGGGATACGCCTGGGGAGCAGCAGTCTTGGCGTTCCTCTTCGACTCATTGAGCATGACCGACCGGTAGACTATGCTGGGCGGCTTCTCACCATTTTTACAGGTAAAATGCCCTAAACTCTTAAACTTTAAATGCTTTTTTCTACATGCTTGCTATTGTTATATGCTGACGCTTGACTCATGCAGGTTTGGAGCTACCTATACCCTTCTGGCATCAGGCGAGGGAAGGAGCTGTACCCCGAGCGGGTCCCCATCGTGAGACGGTGGGTCATAGCTCGAGACATGGGATCGATCCTACGCCTAGCTCGGGCGATCCAAGATGACATCGACACATTCCCTTATGCATCGGTAAATTCTAAACTCAAACTCTCTATATATGCTTTAAATGCTTCTAAATGCCTATAAATGCAGATCTAAATGCTGACATGGACTCAACTGCCTTTTCAGGTGCGCTGGACACATTACTGTGACGAGGGTCACGAGGGACAGCCTTTGGTGGAGGTGGCCCGGGCGTACGCCGGATGAGAGATCTGGCTACATTGCATCAACATCGTCGAGCCACTCCATCACCGACTGATTATGAGGACGAGGGGAGTACACCAGCCAGAGGTGGAGTTCCCTGAGCGAGACGATGATCGCGTTGGGAGATCGGCGAAGGGACTCAGTGGCAACATCTACTGGGTCACCCGAGTGATCGACCAGGTGCGGGACTGGACGCGGAGGGATCGGAAGGTGAGGGCTCGGGCTGACAACGCCGAGGCTTACCTGAAGGCCTTCGCTCGGAGGTACGGCGATCGGGTATTCCGCGGCGTCCGACGACCGGTATGACTTCTAAACTTATGCTCCTCAATTAAATTATTTTATTCCTATATGCATTGACACCATGATTTGCTATATGCAGCTAGACCCCCAGGGACGCATAGCAGAGCTCCAGGGACTTCTCCATGCTACGGTGTAGTAGAGAGACGAGCTCCAGCATGCGCTGGACCTTCTGGTAAAATTTCCTAAACCTTGGACTTAATTATGCTTATGATTATGATGACATGTGACTGACCTTGATTTCTAAAATGCAGCGAGCTGAGGGAGTGCAGCGGCGCGGACCGGATGCACCATCCTCGTCGTCACAGCCTACGGGAGGCAGGGCTGAGCGGGACGCCGAGTTTGCTCGGGCGTTTGCTCGGGCTGAGGAGGCCGAGGCTTCTCTTGCAGAGAGGGTAAGCAAAACCAACCGAGTTCCTTAGACTTTAAATGCTTATGATTATGCAAATGCCTAATTGTGATGAACACTAATGCAGGCGAGAGAGCTGACCACCGCACTGGTCGAGGCGGAGCGAGCCTGAGCGGAGATCGATAGATTGAGAGCAGAGGTAGCGGAGGCGACCCGTCTCCGTGAGGAGGTGGCGCGATTGAGCGCGGGGCTAGTAGACTTAGAGCGCTACCAAACTGAGGCGCGAGAGGCTCGGCGTCATGCCTATGACATGAAGATTGAGCTACGGACGATGGAGAGGACTATGCGGATGATAGGCCGCGGACCAGAGCGGAGCGTGTCCCAGAGTGGTGCTCGGAGCGGCTCGTTCCCCGACTTCTTGATTGGCTCCTCCGGCCATCGGAGGAATGAGGAGGGGGATAAGAGACGACAACAGTGAGAGGAGGGGAGTGTATCCATGGCCCCGCCGGCGAAGAGACCCGAGGGTGCTGGTGACAGCGGGGGTCCAGGAGAGGGACCCGCCGGAGCATGACTTGTACTTTTCTTTTTCTTTTTGACGCACACTTGTATATGACTGGATAGTGGAATGAAAATCTTTTGGGTTTTTCTGTTTTATTTATTTAAGATACGAAATGTGAATGGATGTGAATGCTTGAATGACAGATGGCGGGTACGAGTGAGAGGGACAGGGAGAGAACAAGACTGACAACTGAGGGGGAACAAATCTAACAAAATCTGAAAAAACCTGACAAACGGTCTAATTTAAGACCACCAGAGTCTGGAAAATGGTCGAATCAATGACCGTCAGAGAGACAGAGAAAGGCGGTGGATGCAGAGTACAAAATGGTCCAAGAGTGAACCGCCTGATGACTATAGCGGTCTTACGATAGATCGCTAGTGCAAAAAACTACGTAATCCGAGCGAGACTCTCCGTGAAAGTCCAAACTCGGTGGAAAGATGCCTTAATCTGCACTAGAGCCTAATCTAACTTAGGATAAGGCTACCCAACCTCTATCCTAATGCACCAACATCAAAAATAAACCTCTATAAGTAGGAACAAGGCTCGAAATCGTAGCTTACACTAATTCTCTGCTATAAGTCCCAAAATTCCACCAAAAACTCTCAAAAACACCATGAAGAGGACCTTTGAAGCTAGTGCCATGGGGGAGAGGGTCTACACTGGACCTAAAGCAGCTAAGAAGAAGTATGGGGAGCTACAGCAGCTGACTTCAATCCCCAAGCACGTGAGCTCAAGTTCTTCAAGAGAGGTAAGTTGTAATTTGACTCAAAAGTTCATAAATTTCTGAATTTTCACCTTCTCATGATCTTCCTCTCTTCCTCCTCTTCTATTTCCTTTTCCTCTAGCTTCTTCCTGGCCCAAGATGCTACCCCAACCTAAAGTGGGTGGCTCCCATGATCAAAAAACTCCCTTTTGAGGTCCTCTCAATCCTAAGGGCATGGCACCTTCAACCCTTAGTAGTTCTAGCTAAAAATTTCCAGAAAATTTCGTTGGATTGGTCAAGCATTTTGGCCCTTGTAGAGTTATGGCATCCACAATCACACAATTTCCTCTTCCCAAGCCTTGCAGCCACTGTCCTTTTAGAGGAGGTAGAGACCTACCTAGCCCTCCCTAAGACTAAGGTTGGGGATGAAGACCTAGTGTGTCACACGGTTGAGCCCATAGACCCATCACTCATTCTAGGGGATTTCATACACAATCTAAAAGATGTTAGGACCATGATCAGCCCACGCCATATCCATTTGATACCTATGGCTCAATGGATAACCGCTTATTGTAAAAATAAGAGCGGAAGATTTGAAGCCATAGCCAAAGCTACCTCGATTTTCTTGTGCGGGGTCTTCCTTTTCACCACCACCGACCACCTCTTGGACATCCAAAACCTTAGCATTTATAGTGGGCTGTGGCGGGGTTTGTCTATCTCCCAAGCGGTCCTTTCATACCTTTATGAAGGCCTTAGCTTATCTTGCCTAGGAGGGCCTCTCTTCGAGTCAATGATCATCCTTGAGTGTTGGATGGGAGTGAGACTTAAATTTCTACCCAAGGAGGATGTGCCTTCAGCTAGCCGGATATTCGAAAGCCACCCTCTATTCTTCATAGGAGGCGCATTTGGGTTTTCTTCACAGGTTGAGTGCCGAGTGGCGACAAGAAAATACGGGATGATTGGCGCCTTTACCTCAACACATTACCTATTGAAAAGTTCGTGATGCGGCCAAGAATCCTTTGAAATACTACCATTAGAGTTCCTCGGCGACTGGGCCTAGACCTGCAGCTAGTGAGGGACACTACCTTGGTAATCTACAACCCGCACCGATGCTATCTCCAAACTGGGCTACCCCGAACTACAGTTCCTGCACTATCACACTTTCCTCCCCTTCTAGCTAGGAAGATGGGGACCGAGGAGGATGAGCGAGCAGTCTGGAATGCGCTAATCATGTGGGAGATCAGCCGGGTGCGTGCTTGACAAGTAGAAGTGGCATAAGATGAAGAGGGATACTGTGCTTATATGAAGGAATTACGCAAGATCCGGCCTCACGCTGACAAAAGAATGAATGTAATTTGAGCTTTTCCTTTTATGTACTTGAAATTATCAATGAAATAATGTATCTTGAACCTGATTTGATGGAATAAATAATTTATTTTTAAAATATGTGCAATGGATGGCTTGATGGATCTTGAATGTATGAACAAATCGACTTAAAACAGAGTTCTCTGACTGACAAACGGTCCATTGCAGGGCCGCTAACCACGCCTAACGGTCCAATAAGAAACCGCCTGAGGCAACGCTCAATAAAACTGAGTGTTTTCAATCCTCGGGAGAAGAAAGTGGTTCAATCATGGGCCGCCTGAAGGATGTGACGGTCTATCGTAAGACCGCTAGAGATAGTTTTACTGAGAGTTGATTTTTTCTGCTTTTCGGGAAGGGAAACAGTCTAATTATGAACTGCCAGAGATGGTTAGCGGCCTAATGGTAGACCGTTAGAGAGAGTCAGAAAACTTGCGGGCTTTTAATCTTGGGCGCTTGAACCTACGTCTGCACACACTTAGATAAGAAAACAAGTTAGATCCATTCTTAGACTCAACCCCTTGCCTGAAGCAAGTTAGAAAATGACCAGTTCATGATATTTAGTCAAGGGGTGGAGCCTTATTAAATAGGCAGAAATATAATGAGAAAATGCAATGCATGCCATGCAACATGATGGTATTTTTTTGGAATTTTAGAAAATATTTGATTCTTGTGAGGTTTTGAAATATCTGATTTTTTTTGTGGGTTTTAAAATATATGATTTTTCTTGGGTTTTTGCAATATATGATTTTTTTTGGTTTTGGAATATATGATTTTTTTGGATTTTGCAATATATGAGGATTTTTTTTTGGATTTTACAATATATGATTTTTTGGATTTTGAAATATACGATTTTTTTGGATTTTGCAATATATGATTTTTTTTATTTTGAAAACCAATGTGTCTCGGTAATAAGGGTCCTACCTGTCCCACTCGGAATCTCTCGAGACCAGCGTGCTTTTGAGATGACAACCCCTGGCCAGGGCCAATTTGTATGACGGTGTTTCTACCGAAGCCATACCCAGGGTACTGTTGATAACGCGAAAGTTCGTCGTTTAAAACACGCGTATAACAATCTTAAAACTGAACTCGCACAAAAATGATCAAAAGAGAACGTAGTACTATGGCAAGCACGGGTCGAATCCATAGGGAAGAAGAGATTTTTAGAGTTAAAAACTTTAGAGTCCTTTAGAAAACACTTGTGATTTTGTTTTGCTTAAAGAAAATTGTGAAGTGATGAACAAACAAAACACTTAATTAAAAACACCTATGACTCTGTGCCTATGCTATAGAAAATAATAAGATGAAGTGAAGAGAAGAGATAGAAGAAGGATGTAGAGAGGGAAGAAGATCAAGAACTAGATCAAAGGAACAACTCTCTTCATTAACTTAAAAGAAAGAGTACATGAAGTGCAAGACAAGCTTACAACAAAGAGGTGACAAGATTACAATGAAGTAACATAACACAAAAGTAATAATAAAAAGAGGGGCATGAGATGTGAAGATAGTAGTAGCAATGGAGATGATGCCGTCGTCTCCTCCTCGCCGAGCCTTGGAGAGGATCGCTCCGCCTTGAAAGAGATCGCCGTGGAAAGTGATGGATGAAGAAGCCGTCGTCGTCCACGTCACGAGCCTTGGAACATCGCCCATCTTGATGTGCACACCGCCATGAAAGGAGAGTTGTGGAGGATAAACTTTGGAGAGAAATATAGAGAGGAATATGGAAGGGTTTGTGTGGAGATGAAGAAGGAAGAAGATGAGAGAGTGAAACAGTGGAAAAATAAATATAACTCGTAAACTAAGAAGCATTGGAGGAAGTGATAGAAGAAGAAAATATATATCTATAAGAGAGGAAGAACTTTAATGAAGAACTCAGAGAGAAATAAAGAAGGGAAGGGCTTCAAAACTGAGGAATAACAGAAACTAGAACCTCAGATGAACAGTGAAATCACAGGACAGCAAGTTGAAAAATGAGAAATAACTTTCAAAACAGAAAGAATTAGAAGATGATGTAGAAGAAGGAGTTGTAGAACACTTAAAAATAAAGAACTTTCATGAAGACAATAAGAGACGCAAATGACTAGAAGGGAGAGAAATATGGGAAAGAACAGAGAGAAACATGGGTTTGCAGATGAACAGGATAGCACAGTGAAAAATACGAAATAGCTTAAAAACGAGAAGGAACTAGAAGATGCTCTAGAAGAAGAAGTTGTATAGAACTTAAAAAAAAGGACTTTGATAAAGAGTGCATGAGCTGAAAACGAAATTACAAGGGAGAACTCAGAGGCCTAAGGTTGGGAGAGAAATTGCCAAAAGAAGAACACCCTTCTCTTTCTTGTCATGGGCTATTTATAGGAAAAGTTGGGTAGATGGAGGGTGGAGATTGTATCAAAGGAGATGGATGGATGTGATTTAAGTAGAATATGATGCATGGGGAAGAGAAAAAGTAGGTGAGTACACCCTCCTTGGGCTTTGGACAACCCCCTTCCCAAGACTCATCATTCCTCTCCTTTATTTCAAACTTTGAATTCAATTCTCCCTCCAACCGAAATATGTGTTTCTTTTACTCAATTTCAAACTTTTAGAATTTTTTTTCCCTCCAATCAAAATATGTACTTTTGACTTGGTCAACATGGTGCTGACAGTTTTGCCGCCGGCTTCTTTTGTAATTACGTTCGGTGTCCTACACACACATAATTACACTTTAGTCCATAAAAATTACTATAATGTGCGCATAAATCTTTAATGCTCATGATTATGCAATGGAGAATTAATGCTCATGGCCCTCAACTTTAATTTATTATTAAATAAGATAATCGAATTAATCAATTTGCATGAAAGCTCCAATTTAAATGCGGAGTTGAGATTAACTATGAAATATGCATAATTGCCTAATTATATGCACATAAAATGGTGTATATGCAATGAATTGTCATAAGAAATGGACACTTATCACACCCCCCAACTTACTCATTGCTAGTCCCTTAGCAATGTAAATAATTAGAAAATTAGGACTAGCAAACACTCATGTGTCACAGTTCATGGCAAGAACATTATGCGTAATGATTTAGACTTTGGAGTATTATAAGTTCAAGTAGAATATATTCGGTACAAATTTCATCAGTCCATATGTTTAGATCTTTCCTCAAGATACACTCAAAATTAAATATCTCTTTGTGTATGAGTGATATAACTTGACTAATGACTACCAAATAGTCTAGATGAATGAGCCTTCTACCTTTCACTTAAAGATGATTTTTAATTCTGCCCACATCTTGAATTAAGCTTCTCGAATTACAGATAGCTTCACTCTGCCTGTTTATTCTCTCTCTCTTTTTTTTTGACACACGGTGCTACACATCCCTTTGCCGTTTGACGTGAACCTCAACTCTTGCCTTAGGAGAAGCAGGCCCGGTTACTAAGTTCAGGGGCATTTTTCATGTATTTTTTTCTTTTTTTTTTGGCAGGTAGCTTTTTCCTCATGATTACTTTCACCGAATGGGCATAATATCCATCATCACTTAAGTGTCCAGTAAACTTCCCATCATCCTAATGTTTGTCATCCACCAATCTTGTTATTGTGCAATTGTGTGCAAGTTCAATAGAATTTTCAAGTGTATTCTGAGGAAAAGGCTAAAGACATAACCAATTAATTCATCCCTTTAACTTGTAACTTTCACGAGTAAGACTCTAAGTCCTATCATTTTAAGAAAAGTTTCTCATCATGAAATATGAACATGAAACACTTGTTAGAGATGTGATGAAATGTTGTAATTATTTTGAGAAAATTAGAGCTCAAGCTACCCCCCAACTTAGGTGACATTGTCCCTAATGACATGAATATGATATAAAGCCATAAAAAGAAGAGGGAAGGATAGATACGACCTGAGAGAGAGATGCCGTCGTCAAAGAAATATTGCTCCATGCTCCATGCTCCATAAACAAAAGAAGAAAATCAAGCACAGTTTTTTTTTTTGAAAAGAGACAGGATAATTGGGTTGCCTCCCAAGAAGCTCTAAGTTTAACGTCTTCAGCCAGACGCAATATAGCTCACAATGGGTCACTCAGCCTGAGAGAGTCCTCCTGCAGCATTGGAAGATTTTCAATGTAAGGTTTCAAACGTTGACCATTGACAGTGAAAGTTTGACCAGTTTTAGGATCAAGAATTGTTATTGCACCATGGTCAAATATTTTAACTACCATATATGGTCCATCCCATCGGGATTTCAATTTGCCAGGGAATAATCGCAGTCTAGAGTTAAAAAGCCAGACCTTTTGGTTGATTTGAAAAGTTTTTCGTGAAATGTGTTTATCATGGAATGCTTTAGTCTGGGCTTTATAAATCCTAGAGTTCTCATAGGCCTCATTGCGAAGTTCCTCTAACTCATTCAGTTGAAGGGCTCTATGAGAACTAGCCTGCGCTGAATCAAGATTGAATTGCTTGATTGCCCAATAGGCCCTATGTTCCAATTCGACTGGCAAATGACATAGCTTTCCAAAAATGAGCCTATAAGGGGACATGCCAATGGGAGTTTTGTAGGCGGTCCGATAGGTCCATAAAGCATCATCTAATCTTTCTGACCAATCTTTCCTATTAGGCCTAACAGACTTTTGTAAAATGTTCTTGATCTCCCTATTAGAAACCTCCACCTGGCCACTAGTCTGGGGATGGTAGGGGGTAGCAATCTTATGTGTTATCCCATACTTCCTAAGCAAAGTCCGGAATTGAGAATGGATGAAATGTGAACCCCCATCACTAATGATAGCCCTAGGACACCCAAACCGAGAGAAAATGTTCTTACGAACAAATTTCATGACAATTTTATGATCATTAGTCCTTGTGGCTATAGCTTCTATCCACTTAGACACTTAATCCACCGCCACCAAAATGTACTCATAACCAAAAGATGGTGGAAACGGTCCCATGAAGTCAATTCCCCATACATCAAAAATTTCCACAACCAGGATAGGGTTTAAAGGTATCATGTCCCTGCGTGACATGTTTCCTACAGCCTGACAGCGCTCACAAGATTTATAAAATATGAATGCATCTTTGAATAATGTTGGCCAGTAGAACCCACTCTGTAAAACCTTGGCTGCTGTTTTCTTACCTGAAAAATGTTCCCCACAAGATAAGGTGTGACAAAATGTCAGAATGCTATGTTGCTCACTCTCAGGGACACACCTCCGAATGATTTGGTCTGGTCCTAAATGGAATAGCTCAGGGTCTTCCCAAAAGAAGTACTTGAGTTTAGCAAAGAAACGATCTTTTTCTTGTTTGGACCAACCTTCAGGAATTTTTTTCACAACTAAGTAATTTACAATGTGCGCATACCATGGGGGTGAAATGTGGCATACACTAAGGAGGTGCTCATCTGGAAATGAGTCCTGTAAGGGTGTGGTGTCTGATGTTATAATTCGGGACAAGTGATCTGCAACAACATTTTCACTTCCTTTTTTATCCCAAATTTCCAAATCGAACTCCTGTAGTAAAAGGATCCATCTAATCAACCTTGGTTTGGCATCTTTTTTAGACAGCAGGTGTCTAAGGGCTGAGTGGTCAGAAAACACAATGACTTTGGCCCCTAGCAGATAGGATCGAAATTTTTCAAGAGCAAAGACAACGGCAAGTAACTCCTTTTCTGTTGTGGTGTACCTAAGTTGGGCATCAGCGAGTGTGCGGCTCGCATAGTAAATCACCACATACTTTTTATCTACCCTTTGTCCCAAAACAGCACCTAAAGCATAATCTGAGGCATCACACATAATTTCAAAAGGCAATGACCAATTGGGAGTTTTCAATATTGGGGCAGCAGTCAACGCCATTTTTAACGATTCAAAAGCCTCAAGACATGATAGGTCAAGATGGAATGGGACTTCCTTAGCCAGCAGATTAGTGAGAGGTCTAGAAACTTTGGAGAAGTCTTGGATGAACCGGCGATAGAAGCCAGCATGACCCAGGAATGATCGGATTTGTTTTACTGAGGTGGGTGGTGGCAGTTTGGAAATGAGCTCAACCTTGGCTTTATCTACCTCAATTCCTCTTGCCGACACTATATGTCCCAGAACAATGCCTTCTTTAACCATGAAATGGCTCTTTTCCCAATTGGGGACAAGATTAGTGTCAATGCATCTCTTCATTACTTTGGCTAAGTGATCAAGACAGGAATCAAATGTGTCCCCAAAAATGGAGAAATATTCCATGAAAACTTCTAAAAAGTTGCCCACCATGTCAAAAAAAATTGCTAACATGCATCTTTGAAATGTTGCAGGTGCATTACATAATCCAAAGGGCATTCTCCGAAAAGTAAATGTTCCGTAGGGACATGTAAATGTGGTTTTTTCTTGATCTTCTGGGTAGATAGCCACTTGATTGTACCCAGAATACCCATCTAGAAAATAGAAGTATTTTTGCCCTACTAATTTTTCCAAAATTTGGTCAATGAATGGGAGGGGAAAATGGTCCTTCTTTGTCATGGAGTTGAGCTTCCTATAATCAATGCAGACCCTCCATCCCGTGGTTAACCTAGTAGGTATCAACTCTTCTTGCTCATTGGTGATCATAGTCAGTCCTGATTTCTTTGGGACTATTTGGGTTGGACTTACCCACTCACTATCAGAAATTGGGTAGATGATACCGGCATCTAGCCACTTGACCACCTCATTTTTGACCACCTCCTTCATGTGTGGGTTTAATCTCCTCTGCATGTCTTTGCTTGGTTTTGCATTCTCCTCCATATAAATGTGGTGCTGACAAATGGATGGACTAATCCCTTTAAGATCAGCGACAGACCAACCTATAGCCCCTTTATGAGATTTAAGGACCTCAACTAGTTTCTCCTCACGGTTAGGTTCAAGGTTGCTTGCTATGATGACTGGCAAGGTTTGGTCTGGACCTAGGAATGCATACTTAAGGGAGGCCGGCAATGGTTTTAATTCAACATGAGGAGGAAATTGTAAAGATGGCAGAGCTGGTTCAGATTTAAGCTGAGGCAAGGGTTCAACTGGGGGCCACGTCCTAAGTTGAGTTGACAGGATGTCAACTTCTTCTCTCATTCTGATCATACTATCCCCTTCAATCTCCAGTAACTCCTCAATGGTGTCAATAACATAGCAATCTCCTTTTTGATCATGAAATTTGGATGCCTTAAAAATATTGATGCTAACTTTTTGGTCCCCAAAAGATATGTCCATAACTCCTAAAGCACAATCTATATTAGCTATAGCCGTGGCTAAAAATGGTCTACCCAAAATGATAGGAATATGTTTGATTTCTTGGGGAGAAACCATGTCCAAAATAAGAAAGTCGGCAGGGAAGTAGCACTCATTCACTTTAACAATGACATCCTCAATAAGGCCCTTTGGAGTCTTGATTAATCTATCGACGAGCTGGAGAATAATGGGTGTAGGCTTGAGCTTACCGATGTCAAACTGCTCATAGATGGAGGTGGGAAGTAAATTCACACTGGCTCCTAAATCAAGGAGAGCCTTATCAAAGGTCACACCCCCAATATTACAAGAGATAAGGGGCGCTCTAGGGTCCTTTAACTTCCTTGGAAGTTGGTTGAGGACTACGGCACTAACGTTCTCAGGAAGCCGAACCTTTTCTGGGGTCACTCGTGGCTCCCGCCTAAGAGTGCACATTTCCTTCAAGAATCTAGCATAGGCTGGGACATGTTTAATGGCATCGAGGAGAGGGATGTTGATGTGTACTTGTTTGAAGAGCTCCATCATCTCCTCATTGTGGGCCGGTTGTTTCTTCTTGGGCTTTAAGGCATTGGGAAATGGCACTGCAGGTTGGTAAGTGCTAGGCCCTTCATCTAGTTTTCACTTTCCCTTGACATCCTTTTCCTGGTTGGGTTCCTCTTCACTATCAGAAGATATTTCTGGGGCCTGAATCAATGAAGTAGAAGTAGACTCCTAGGGATCTTGGAGGACTTTACCACTTCTTAAGGCTGAAATTGCTTTTGCATTTTCGAGTTGTAGGCTTTTTTGTGGTACTTGGCCTGATGGGTGCTGAAGGAGAGGAGGAATTTGCTGGTTCATGGGGAAGTTTGGTTGTGGGAAGCCCGGGGGATTATTTCGTGGGTTGGCAATGGGTTGACTTGGCAGTTGGCCCACTTCCCTTCTCATGGTGGCTTCAGCCAATTGGCCTAAATGAGTTTCCAACTTAGAGATAGTTTGCTGGTGGGCTTGAAGGGTCTGTTGGAAAGATTGACTTTGGGCTTGAATGGTTTGTTGGAAGGAGTGATTTTGGGCCAGAATTAGTTGTTGTAACTGATGGAATCGATCATCAGTTTGGGAGTCCTGGTGGTGATGCAAAGGAGGTTGATAGGTTTGTTGAGAATTGGAAGACTGCCCATAATTGGGCTGAGGAGGTTGGTATGGGGCCTGACCCTGGTTGAATCGGGGGAGTGGTTGTTGGACTTGCGGTCCCCGACCATAAGCATTTCCTTGAAATGGTGGCTTTGCTTGAAATTGGTTTTGGATGGGTGGTTTGTGAGTTTGAGACGTAGAGGGGATGGTGGGCTGATTGGGAGATTGTTGATTTCTCCAATTGAAATTGGGGTGATTCCTCCAGCCCAGATTATAGGTGTTAGAAAATGGGTCATAGTTGGGCTTAGAGAACCCCTGGGCTACTTGGACTTGCTCCTGTATAAAAGGTGGTAACTGGGCTGCCGTTGGGCAATCGGACACATGATGGTCGGGGCCAGCACATAAAGCACACACCTCATGGTGTGTTGGGTCCGAGTATGGGTTGGACGTAGGTAAGATGGTGGTTTCTTGTTTGTTCTGGGCCAGGAGCTGGTCTAACTTGTGGGCCAACATATTAACTTGTTCTAGCTTTTGGGTCATGATATCCACCTTGTCCAATTTTTGATGGATGAAATTCACATCCACTCTAGCTTCAGGTTCCACACGATACATCCCGGCCCATTTAGATGGCCCAATGGTTCTCTCATATGAGGATAAGGAAGCGTGGTTGATTGAATTCTCGCTCAACATTTCAAATAAGGCATAGGCCTCATCTTCACTCTTGCTCATAAAGGCCCCACCACATGATGCATCAATAATCTGCCTAACTTGATCATCTAGGCCCTCATAGAAAGCTTGCACTATTTGCCATTTGGAGAGCCCATGATGTGGGCATTTTCTAAGGAGTTCCTTTAATCTCTCCCATGATTCATGTATTTGTTCATTTGGGAGTTGCGCGAATCTTGTGATTGCACGTCTCATGGTGTTGGTTCTACCGATGGGGTAGAATTTCTTAAGGAACTCATGTTGCATATCTGCCCATGTGCCAATAGGTTTCCCTAAGGTCCCTAGCCAGTATTTGGCTTTGTCCTTAAGTGAGAAAGAGAATAAGGTCAGGCGGAGAGCATCATCTGTGAAATTTTGAATTTTCACAGTGGAACAAATTTCTAGAAATTCATCCAGATGTTTATAGGGATCTTCATTGGTCTTCCCATAAAAGGATGGGAGCATCTGAATGGTGCTAGATTTGATCTCATAGTGCAAAGTAGGGACATTAGGCAGTTGGATACAAGTGGATGGCTGATAATTCGAAGGAATGAAATATTCCTTCATCTGTTTGGACACCCCTAATTGGTGTTGTTCAGCCATAGGTTGAGTTTGATTTTGAGCCGGATTAAAAATGAATCGCTCAATCTCACTAATGGGCTCAACTAAGTCAAGGTGTTGAGATCTTCTCCCTTGCATAAACCAAGGTTAAAGATGAGAGATGAGAGAATCGTTTTATGATATTTTAATTTTTTTTTTTGTTTTGACTCAAATAAGGACGAAGAGAGATAAGAGGAGATTTTTTTTTCTTGTTTTCATTTTCATTTTCATTTATTATTTTTTTTATGCAAACACAAACAAGTTATCACACAAATTACTTAATGACCTAGATGTGACTTAGACCTACAAATTGGGTTTCACAAAATGGCTAAAGTGCAACTTGAGTTCACCCTCAATATTTCCACCGGCCAGGTAAGGGGTGGGGTAGTGGGAGGCTCCCCCTACTTTCGTAGGGACCTAATTACAAACCACTAGCCCGCTTAAGGCTTTTGCCGTCCGACCGTCTTACCTTAGGCACCGGTTTTCACAAGAGGGTAAACCCAAATAACACAAGAACCACAGTGTGAACCTAGGGCCAACGTCTATTGAATTTTATTTAGGGTCTAGGTGATGCAAAGATGAAGGAAATTATGGTTTGTGAGCTAAGGAAGGGTGATGAAATCCCCACCCTATCTTGCTTATGGGTGTTGCCCTTAGAATATTTTAGAATGATATGCAACAAATCAAGTTTAAACAAGGGGTTCTATGCAAGTATGCATGAGCATGTAATTAAGAAAAAGATTAGAAAAGAACTCACCTTGTCCCTCGCAATCTCCAAAATGCAATGACCAAAGTTAAACAACAAGGAAAAAAAACTTCTATCCTAAATGATGCATGACTTAGAGCATGAAAGTGTGATTTCTACTCTTGGAATGAGAATTTTTTATTGGGTTCAAGTGAAGAGTTTTTTTTTAATTATTTTATGAACCTATCTAACCACAATATGCAAGAATCATTAAGGAAATGACACAAAATGAGAGCAATAGGTTTGAAGACTTACTTGATGCGTAATCCCTCGTTCTCTTTTTTTTTTTGAAATGAATGACAAACTCAAAAGATGAAAGAAAGAAATGCAAACTTACCTCTAATTTTTATGGGTTTTGTTTTTAGCCTGTAAAAAAAAGAAAAGAGAGCTTTATTAGTACACTATATACACAAGCAAAACAAAGTTCTTAAATCAAAAATCATCATTCTTTCCCGGCAACGGCGCCAAAAATTGATAACGCGAAAGTTCATCGTTTAAAACACGCGTATAACAATCTTAAAACCGAACTCGCACAAAATGATCAAAGGAACAACTCTCTTCATTAACTTAAAAGAAAGAGTACATGAAGTGCAAGACAAGCTTACAACAAAGAGGTGACAAGATTACAATGAAGTAACATAACACAAAAGTAATAATAAAAAGAGGGGCATGAGATGTGAAGATAGTAGTAGCAATGGAGATGACGCCGTCGTCTCCTCCTCGCCGAGCCTTGGAGAGGATCGCTCCGTCTTGAAAGAGATCGCCGTGGAAAGTGATGGATGAAGAAGCCGTCATCGTCCACGTCACGAGCCTTGGAACATCGCCCATCTTGATGTGCACACCGCCATGAAAGGAGAGTTGTGGAGGATAAACTTTGGAGAGAAATATAGAGAGGAATATGGAAGGGTTTGTGTGGAGATGAAGAAGGAAGAAGATGAGAGAGTGAAATAGTGGAAAAATAAATATAACTCGTAAACTAAGAAGCATTGGAGGAAGTGATAGAAGAAGAAAATATATATCTATAAGAGAGGAAGAACTTTAATGAAGAACTCAGAGAGAAATAAAGAAGGGAAGGGCTTCAAAACTGAGGAATAACAGAAACTAGAACCTCAGATGAACAGTGAAATCACAGGACAGCAAGTTGAAAAACGAGAAATAACTTTCAAAACAGAAAGAATTAGAAGATGATGTAGAAGAAGGAGTTGTAGAACACTTAAAAATAAAGAACTTTTATGAAGATAATAAGAGACGCAAATGACTAGAAGGGAGAGAAATATGGGAAAGAACAGAGAGAAACATGGGTTTGCAGATGAACAGGACAGCACAGTGAAAAATACGAAATAGCTTAAAAACGAGAAGGAACTAGAAGATGCTCTAGAAGAAGAAGTTGTATAGAACTTAAAAAAAAGGACTTTGATAAAGAGTGCATGAGCTGAAAACGAAATTACAAGGGAGAACTCGGAGGCCTAAGGTTGGGAGAGAAATTGCCAAAAGAAGAACACCCTTCTCTTTCTTGTCATGGGCTATTTATAGGAAAAGTTGGGTAGATGGAGGGTGGAGATTGTATCAAAGGAGATGGATGGATGTGATTTAAGTAGAATATGATGCATGGGGAAGAGAAAAAGTAGGTGAGTACACCCTCCTTGGGCTTTGGACAACCCCCTTCCCAAGACTCATCATTCCTCTCCTTTATTTCAAACTTTGAATTCAATTCTCCCTCCAACCGAAATATGTGTTTCTTTTACTTAATTTCAAACTTTTAGAATTTATTTTCCCTCCAATCAAAATATGTACTTTTGACTTGGTCAACATGGTGGTGACAGTTTTGCCCCCGGCTTCTTTTGTAATTACCTTCGGTGTCCTACACACACATAATTGCACTTTAGTCCATAAAAATTACCATAATGTGCACATAAATCTTTAATGCTCATGATTATGCAATGGAGAATTAATGCTCATAGCCCTCAACTTTAATTTATTATTAAATAAGATAATCGAATTAATCAATTTACGTGAAAGCTCTAATTTAAATGCAGAGTTGAGATTAACTATGAAATATGCATAATTGCCTAATTATATGCACATAAAATGGTGTATATGTAATGAATTGTCATAAGAAATGGACACTTATCAACTATCTAGTCCTAAAAGAGAAAACAGAATACGAGGATAAGCTAAGGCTAGGTATAGAAGTTTTAGAGTTTGAGTCCTTCTCACGACAACCCTTTCAGAGATTTAATCTGTTGAGCCGGGGCTTTGTGTCCGTCATCGAACCTTCATCCACCCTAGGCACGCATATGACCGGGTTCATAACGTCCCGCGGGGAAACTATACTGCCACTCTTGCCATGCCTAGTCTTATATTTTCTCGGAGCTATAGATTTTTGAGATACAGACTTTGGAAATAGATCTTTATTTTTTGTCGCTATTGTTGCTCCTTCTTTTTCTTTTTCTTTGATGAATTACTTTTTCTTGTGAAATCAAGTCATAACGGACTGCCCCTACTTGAGACCTCCTCTCATCAGGGTGTCTAGATTAGTCATTGTCCCCTTATTTACCTCTTGCCCCCATATTCAGCCGAGGAGAGAAACGGACAGGGACTGTGACTTCCCCCATGCATGGCCAAGGAGAAATGGTGTTTACAAAATTGGGGAACCCGACCAGGGATGTCGTGAAGTGTGTGATTTGCTGAACTCGGGGTCCTCCTTCGTGTTTAAGAAAGGGACACCTTGCTACCGGGCGTTCATTAGCCTGACTCCAAGGATAAAAGCGCTTAAGATACAACCCATTCCAAGCGTGAGACAGCTCCTCACCTTCTGCGTTGACTAAGCGGTATGCCCTGGATAAGCCTCTCTTACAACGAACGGACCTTCCTAGTTAGGTTGCAATTTGGACCTAGGACTTCCGGACCTGATGAATTTGCGTTTCAAAATCATATCACTTACTTGAAATTTGCGCTCGATCACCTTCTTTTAAAAATAATGTGAAACTCTCTTTTGATAAACGGACACGTGATCAGCCGCATTCATCCTCTTCTCATCTAGGAGTTCGAAGTGGACGAGCAATGCCTCTCGACGTTCATCGAGATTAAGTTCCTTATCGAGCTGCACCCTTAGGGAAGGGATCAAGATCTCATATGGGAGCACTGCCTCCATCCTGTAGGTAAGAGCATAGGGGGTTTGCCCCGTAGGAGTACGAACGGAGGTGCGGTCAGCCCATAGAGCTTCCACTAATCGTTCAGGCCAATCAAAAAATTTGTGAGATTCGAATATTTTCTTTATAATTTTAAGAAGGATTTTATTAGTGGCCTCGGCTTGACCGTTGCCTTCAGGATAATATGGAGATGAATGATGCAATGTAATATTAAACTTCTTACAAAGGTCTTTGAGCTCTTGAGAGACGAACTGGGGTCCATTGTCAGTGACGATGCTGCTTGGCACTCCGAACCACGAGATGATATTCTTCATAATGAAGCGGCACACCGTTGTTGCTTTAATCTCCGCG
Organism: Amorphophallus konjac; assembly: GCA_022559845.1. Taxonomy (NCBI): domain Eukaryota; kingdom Viridiplantae; phylum Streptophyta; class Magnoliopsida; order Alismatales; family Araceae; genus Amorphophallus; species Amorphophallus konjac. Next base: position 176,122,322 of record CM040125.1, read on the forward strand.
TACGCCTCTGCTTCGGCCCACTTGGTGAAGTATTCAGTGGCAGTAAGAATGAAGGATTTTTGCTTGGTTTCAGAGTTGGGATCACCGAGCGGGCCGACAATGTCGAAAGCCCACATAGAGAATGGCCAAGGAGCAGAGAGAGGATGAAGAGATGAAGCTGGAGCATGGATTTTATCTGCGTGGAGTTGGCATTTAAGACACCTCCGTACGTAGAGGGAGCAATCTTCCTCTAGAGTGGGACAATAATAACCCTTCCTAAGGATCTTCTTCGCTAGAGCCTGGCCATTAACATGACCCACACACTCACTAGAATGGGCTGCTTCGGCCACCTTCCAAGCTTCATCGTCATCTAGGCATCTCATGAGCATTCTGTTGAGAGCGCGCCTGTACAATTCTCCAACAATGATAGTATACCTCAAGGCAGATTTTCTGATAGCCTTACGTTGCTCAGCGTTTGCCCCTTCAGGGAACGATCCATCTTTGCAATATAGCTCTATTTCATGGTACCACGGTAATTCTTCTTCGTCTAGGATCTCCTCTAATTCCGTTAAAGATACTTCCTTCAAATCTTCCTTCTCAGCCCTAGCCTCTACAGTCTTCCTAAGGTTGTAATACCAAGGATCCTGAAGAGAGGGTACGTCTAACCTCTGAATGACGATGGTCTCAATATTTCGACTGAGAGGGAAAGATAAAGAGGAAGCAAGTGACGCCAGTGCATCAGTAAGAATATTCTGAGATCGCGGAGTATGGATGTAGATCAACTTACAGAATTGCCGAGCCAAGAGGGTGACCAAATCTTGATATGGCTTGAGCTTCGGGTCACGAGTGCGGTAAGTGGATAGAACTTGCCGCAGAACGAGTTGAGAGTCTCCTATGATGTTTAAATAGCGCGTGCCTAAGAGGTAGGCATGCTTCAATCCGGCCAGGAGATCCTCATATTCAGCGATATTATTGGTAGCAGGAAATCGGAGCTGGTAAGCAAAGGGAATCGTCACCCCTTCCGGAGTGAGCAAGACAGCGCCTATCCCTTGGCCTTGAGAATTGAGCGCACCATCGAAGTGCAGAGATCAAAAGAGATGATGAGTAAGGACGAGAGATGCTCATCAGGGAAATCGTCTTGAATAGAGTCTGTGCAGGGGATAGGAAGATGGGCAAGATGCTCAGCGATGGCATATCCTTTGATAGCCTTCTGAACGACGAATGTGATATCAAACTGAGATAGGAAGCTCTGCCAGCGAGCTAACCTACTAGAAAGGACGGGCTTTTCTAAGAGATAACGGATCGGGTCCATTCTAGAGATTAACCTAACTGGGTGGGCTAGAAAGTAGTGTTTCAGTTTCTGAGCTACCCACACTAAGGCGGCACAAGTTTTTTCCATAGCAGTGTATTTGGTCTCCGCCGGGTTAAATAACCTGGAGAGATAATAAGCTACCCGCTCTTTTCCTTCATCATCTACTTGTGCTAAAACCGCTCCTAAGGAGTCCTCAATGATAGAAATGCATAGGATTAGGGGTTTCCCAGGGACATGAGGTAGCAAAACGGGGGGATTGGTCAAATATTCCTTTAGGTCCTTATAGGCCTTTTGACAATCTTGATTCCATTCAAACTTGACCCCCGCTTTTAGCAATTCATAAAACGGGCGGCACCTCTGAGAATGTTGGGATATGAATATTCTGATGAATTGCAATCGACCAATCAGCCAAAGGAGTTCCGTGATATTCTTAGGCGGAGGCATCTCCATGACGGCCTTTGCTTTATTAGGATCAATCTGAATCCCCCGTTTGCTAACTATGAAGCCTAGCAACTTCCCTGAAGAGACTCCAAAAACACATTTCTTTGGGTTCATCTTTAACTGGTACTCCCTAGCTCTTTGGAGCACCTTAGCCAGAATGGAGGGGTGTTCTTCTTTGGTTCTCGACTTCACCAAGATGTCATCCACGTAAGCTTCCATATAGACATGCATCATGTCGTGGAATATAGCCATCATTGCCCTTTGATAAGTGGCGCCGGCGTTCTTCAAACCAAACGGCATAACCACGTAGCAATACGTACCCCAGGGCGTGTTGTGTCCCTGTGTTTTGATGATAGCAATCACCATGAGTCAATGTACGTTTGCTGTATATGTGCACATCTGCATGTTGTCCTACCTGATAGCCACCATGTACTTTATCATGTCATTGTTCATTGCTTAAAACGAAAAGTCAACACTTTGTGAACATAAAGGCAATGCATCTGCATAAATCTTGTGTGCATGGCATTTCATCGAACATGTTGTGTGGGCCATATAAAAGTCATGCATTTTGTGAGTTGTTCATTGTTAATGTACATGCACATCTCTTCTTGTGTGATACATGGTCAGTGCATTTTCTTCTATACTTCATGCAGTTGCTTTTACTTAACTGCATATAGGTTCGTGCAAGCTTTTGCCTTAGGCAAAACACGGTCGATGCATTGTTGCCTTGAGTCAAACAAGGTCGGGGCTAATTGCACCCTGCACATGAAGTTCGTGCAGGTCCTTTCCCTTGGGCATACAGGGTCCGTGCACATTCTAGTTAGGTGACATATAAGGTCCGTGCTAAAATAAGGTCCGTGCACATCTGCTTTAGGCGTAAAGAAAGTCCGTGCATTTTTTCCCCTTGTGAGATACAAGTCGGTGCAAGTGCTGCATCGTGCACAACAAGTTCCTGCATATCACAGCTCATCTGCATATGATCAGTTCATGTTCTATTAGACTACACAACAAGGTCCATGCATATGCATATTCATGTGCATACATGTTCGTGCATTCATGTCTGTGCACATTTGCTTGGCAGTTGGAAGACAGTGCATGCTTGACACAAGGTCCGTGCATATCTCGGTTCATATTGCATATGCATAAGGTTAGTTGATTGCATTCATAGCCTGTGCCAGTTGGCTAAGGTTGATTATGAGTTCCGTGCATAGTCAAGCATAATGTCAATCTAAGTCGGTGCTAATCTTGTCTTAAGCATATTCACAGTGAGTGCAATTTTTGCTGTGGGCTGGCATAAGGTCTGTTCATATTTGTCTTGATGATAGTTAGAGTTTGTGCATATTGGGTCATATGCTATTAAGGTCCATGCATATGCTAGGTCAGTGCACGTTTCACTCCATGCACAAGCACACATAGTCGATGCTATGTTCTGTTGCACACTAGTTAAGGTCAGTGCAAATCTGCTCATATGCTGTCAAGGTCCGTGCATATAGACTTACATGGTCTGTACTCAATTCCTCATACGCATTATAAGTCTGTGCATGTTTGCACATTGCGATATAAAGTCTGTGCTTATCTATTTCCAGCACGTCTCAAGGTTCGTGTACATGTTATAACCTATCCAACTAGTCCCTGCAAAAGTGAAATATGGCTGACAACAAAGTGTTTGATCAAATGTTTCTTATCTTTCTATCAGGGACCTAAGTGAGCAGAAGGTCGAGTTATGTGGCTCGTGTCTAAACTTAAAAAGACACGTGATCTAAGGTAGCTATGGGCACGTGATCCGAGGTGGATGGTGGTCAGAAAGGATCTGCCACGTGGACTTGATTCTATCCAGAGTCCAACACGTGGACTTCCTATGGCACTCACTTCTTGGCGAGAATGATCCCTCCACATGCCCTGGCGAATCACGAGAAGATTGTGAACCTGAGTGCCATGATTCTGCCACGTGGAGTCATCTGTCTGAGGCAGCATCATCACCTTCATCAAATTACCTCTGGCGCCTCTGTTCTATATAAAAAGATCTCATCATCCTTTGATGAGAGTGGCGGATATGTAGAAGTGCTGAAGCCTGAGTGCCGCCTGAGAGAAAGAAGAAGAAGGAGAAGAAAAGAGAAGAGAGAGCTAGTGTGTGATAAGAGAAGAAGAAGAAGAAAAGAGAAGAAGAGAGGATCGAGAGAAGAGAGAGAGAAGAGAGAGTGATAGAGATTGAAGCAGACAATGTTCAGCTATCTGTCGATTTCTGGATCAGACCCAGACCCATCTGCTCCTGCATGAGCTACATTCATTTTCATTTTCTATTTGTTCTATTTTCTTTTGTTGCTTTCCTTTTCCACTGTATTTTTTGATCCTCTAGTTTGAGGTCGGGTTCCTCCTGTGGACTCAGGAGAAGGGAGACGTAGTCTTCGGTTGCAAGTAGTGGTGTGCTACTTGTGGGTTTCCCTCCGGTTTGGAGGAAGGGAGGATTGGTCCTCTGGTTTGCAAGTGACTGGGTGTCACTTGTGGTTTCCCTCCGGTTTGGAGGAAGAGAGACTTGGGTCTCTGGTTGCTAGTGACTGGGTGTCACTAATGGTTCCTTCCGGGTTGGAAGAAGAGAGGAGTGTGTTCCTCTGGTTCAAGCTGTTAGGCAGCGTTTGTAGGCAAGCTGTGACGCCCATCGATTTCAAGCTGTTTGGCAGCATTAAGCCACACTTTGGTTGGAGTGTGGGGTGGATGTTGGTCTGGAGGACCGAACCACCTAAAACTCCTTGTGCATCGTGATCTGATTACCTCTCTGAGTTTGCTAGATGCATGTTTAGGATCGCTATCTAATTGCTTTTCACTCACGGTAGATGAATGCTTGGGATCGGTTCAATTGCATAGAATTACTGTGTTTGCTGGGCATGCAGGCTAAGTGTTCTATCATGTGTTTCATTAGAACATCTGTTTAGATCAAGCTGTTTTACTGCGTTCCAATCTTCTACAGTTTTATTCATGCTAAGTGTCGAAGTAAGATCACTGGTTGTGCATGTTAAGTGTTTGAAAGAGATTCACATTAGGTTGACTGATTAAGTGTTTGAATGTGAATCGTACTAGAACAGCTGCATTACTGAATCATAGTTTTTATTTCCGCAAGATTTTATGAGTTCAGTGTTAATTGGGATCTAAGATTCAATTTGGGCAGATTTTTTTTATTAGGGGATTCATTCACCCCCCTCTGAATCTGAGCCTAGCATCTCAACAAGTGGTATCAGAGTAGGTCTCTGACTTTTCAGATCCAATGCTCTGCAGAGGATCCTACTACATTCGGTGCTTTAGTGATTTCTGTTATCTTATTCTGGTGCATTACTTATCAAGCGCTTACTATTTTAAATCTGTTTGATACAATGGCATCTCCCGTAGTTTTTGATGGTTCTAACTTCGAGAAATGGTTAGACAGTCTGTGCGGTATTATAAACTCTATAGATCCAAAACTGTGGAATCTCATTAAACATGGTCCACATGTTTTGTCTCGAGAGAAGAGTAAATGGTCCCAGAAGGACAAACAAAAGAATAGTGAGAATAGAAGAGTTTGGGACATTCTGCAGAATGCTGTAGATATTAATGTCATCTCCTCTATTTCTACCTGCAGGACTGCTAAAGATATCTGGGATTCAGTGATCATATTTCATGAGAACTAGAAATGTCTTATGGCTGGAGGAAGTACTTCAAGCAATGAAAAAGAAGATCAGGTAAATTCTGAATCTGATTTGATGAAATGAATGTTGATGATTTAAAAGAAATGTATGCTGAATTGTATGAAAAGTATAGAAAAGTAAAATCTGAAAGCAAAAAATTGAAAAAGAAACTGGATGCGAGCATGAACACATGTTTTGAAAAGGTTGACTTTGAAGATCTGATATCTGAAAACAATTGTTTGAAGAAACAACTAGAAAATCTTGATGCTATCAAATATGTGAATATGGAACTTCAAAAAGATATTGAAAATCTGAAAAGAGAATCTGAAACTGAAAATAATCAGAAGAATTCCAAATTCTCTTGTGAAAACTTTGAAAAATTGAAGAATTCTTATGATAATTGCTTGTCTGAACTTCATATGCATAAGAAACAAATGTGCTTAGTGAAAAATGAAAATAAAGAATATTTTTCTAAGATTTCTGAACTGGAAGAAAAGCTAAGTTCAAACAGTGATGATCATGTGTTAATCAATGAACTAGTTCAGAATGAAGTTTTAATGGAAGAAAATGAAAAATTGAAGCAGTTGAACTCTGCTATGTCTGAAAGACTTCTAGCCTTAGAACAAAGAAAAAATGTTAGTAATGAAGAATCTGAAAAACTGAGCAATCTGGAACAAGAAATTGAGAAATATAAAACTACAAATAAGGTGCTAAGTGAATGTGTTAATTACAGTGAACATGAGATTGCTAGTTATAAAATTCATATTGTTTCTTTAGAAAATGAAATTCAGGATTTGAAGAAATCTTTGTCTAAATTTGTGGACGGGCAAGAAAATTTGAACAAACTGCTGGGTATAAAGATAAACTTCAGAAAAGAAGGGTTGGGCTACAAGCCAATTAATAAAAAATCTCTTGAAAATAAAATGAAAACATTCTTTGTCAAAGCCTCTAATGAAGCCACTTCCTCAAAGCTCGAACAACCCATTGTTCAGAACATTCAAACACATAATAAAAATGTGAAAAAGAAAACCTTGAAAAAGAAGAGAAATAAAGTGTATGATGAAAAATCTCAGGCCAAGATATTTTCTGTTGAAAGAAAAAATGTTAAATATTTTTATTGTAGTAAATTTGGTCATGAGATGATTGATTGTTTTGCTATGAAGAAGGATGATCTGAAGAGTGATAGAATTCATGCTAGGAACTCTCATGGTAAGAAGTTCTATTTCGTTCAGAACAAACAACTTCATTGCTTCTATTGTTATAGAATTGGTCATGTCATGCACGAATGCAATTTAATGAAACAAGATGATATGAAAGCTAAGAAATCTCATGCTAGAAATCATGCACATCGAAATAAGAAAATTCATTATTTTCATTGTGGCAAATTGGGTCACTTTGCTGCACAATGCTGGCATGCACTGGGGAGTAACAATTACCACAGATTTGTTAAAACCCCTGTGTATCAAAATATTTTTGATAAAAATAAACTTGTTTTTAAAAGGAAAATTTCTGCATGCTTTGAGTGTGGAAAATCTGGCCATCAAGCATCTGAATGCTAGTTGGCAGGTTATGGAAAACAAAATGCTCATGCAAATAATAGAACTCCTCATGTCAATGCACATAGATTTCATGTCATTACTGTGGACAATATGGGCATTCTATGCATAATTGTTCTATTATGAACTATGATAATCTTCTAGCTCAGAAAAAGCGAAGAGTACCCTCTAGAGGTGCCACTGACTATGCAAGACCCAAGATCTCTTGGGTACCTGCTGGTGCAAAATAAAGAAAGGCTTTGCAAGTGCGCCTTGGAAGTAAATAAACAAGGGGTTGAATAAGCCAAGGCACCCAAGTTTGGTAAAACCCCATCTTTGCACTTGACAAGTTCGATCCTCTAATTAAAAAAATTCTTTCAATCAGTGGCAATTCATGCATGCATGCTCACATCTGAGTTTAACTTGTCTTTCATAGATCATCAAATGCATTTGCTGAATTATTTGTGCATACTTTAAGTTGAGAGTGAATTGAATGCTATTTTCTAAAAATCTAAATTGTGTCATCTGAAAATTTTTGATTTAGATGTTTGCATGACTTGTTAAGCATACATACTTGCATTCTTGTTTGTCATCTGAACTACTCAATCTAAATCTTTTCCTACATAACGAAATTCATCTGTGCATCCTCTAACTAAAATTCTTTAAAAATCTGAAATGCACATGGAGATGATTGTAGCCTATCTCAATTGGAATTGCATAATTTTTAATGAGCATACTTCATGATTTTCATCACATAATGATTTGTGCGTTTGTGGCACTCAAATGATAGTTTCATAATGCACATAGTTAAGAGAAGTTAGTGCACGTGCATACATAAGTTGCTTGCATTTGATTTTTTTTAAAAAACACCAAAAAGAATGTTGAGTGCATGCATTCAAGAGGAGCTCAAGGGTACTCATGATACATGTATGTTGTTCTTCTTATTGTGTCATATACACTTCTTGATATATTGTGCATTTTGTCAGGGGGAGCATCTATCTTGTTTCTCACTATGACATATTTTCACTCATCCTACACTCTTTTCTCTTCCTTCAAGACATGCCAACTAGTGGTATCACTGCTTCCCATCTACTCTTGAGTCTAAAATCTTGTGTGTTCTGCTATTGGTGTTGCTGAAAGGGAGCTTTGCTTGGAAGAACTCTGTGCTACTGATTCTGTCTGAATCTTCTCATCATTTGAACTCTCACTTATTTTGAATCTGAAATTTCTTAGTATGCTACTCCTTAAGATGCTGAAGGAGAGTTTCACTTGATTTCATTTTTGTCACTACTATCAAGCTAATCTGTCTGCATTCCAGACTCAGCTATTGTTTCTAATCTGAATCACTCTAGTGTATATCTTTTGCTGCATCATTGTAAAATTCATTCCTATTGGCTTTCTGAAAAATCTATCTGAAGCAATTTGATCATACCTGCTACAAGCATGAGCTTCATCTTTCTCACCTTGTATACATGCTTGTTAATGACTTCGGCTGCTCTCTAAATAAATTTCATGTTGCTTCTATTGATGGGTTACATTGTTAATGTTGATCCATTTGAAATTGGAAAGATTTCAATCTGAGCACCCTAATAATAAATCTAACATTTTTTTTAACAAGAAGAATCTTCTGTTATACTGGTTTAAGAATGTCTGATGAATCAAATTGATTTAAGTCTAATGTATGCATTAAGTTTGGACGTAAAGGACTTGAAAATATCTGAATCATTCTTTAATAAACCTAAACTGACTGTCTCATATAAATTCATGCAAAACCTTTTTTTGAAATCTAAAAAGTTAAAATCATGGTTATTCTGGTTGAGATACATGATAGTAGTATTATTTTTTAAACACTAGATCTGTATGAAGTTGAGTAAACAAGAAATTCTGGTCAGAGCAATGATTTTGGTCACCAAGAAACTGAGTCCTCTATCAAAGAAATGGAGTAAACCCATGTCATGAAGTGCCTTAGTTACCTCTGCTGTAAAAATGATCGAATATCTGACAGAGCAATGGCATAATTGTGTTGAGTAACTGGGGGTTCCGGCCTCTAATCAAGGTGTCTCCTCATGTAAAAAGACACTTCTATTGCTAACTCTGTTCTCATAATTGAGAGGCAATATAGTTATCACATTGAGTAACTGGGTCACTTCACCTAAGACGTGTTATGTCTCATGTAAAAAGGTGTTGATTAACTAAGATTGCTTAGGAAAATAAATTGATGAACAAAAGTAAAATTCAAAAAATTCCTACAAAATAATTAACTTCACATACCATTAAAGGTGTTTAATCTCAATACTACATTGTGTAACTCCTAAACGAATCATTGAAATTTACTGAGTAAGATGGGAAGTGGTTGAACTTGAATGTTATATGTGCAATTGGTTCACTTCTATTAAAAGGTGTTTCTGATATGAGTATTGAATTTCATTGACAAACTCTGTATACATCATGCTTAATTCATGCTGGTCAGTTTAAATCCATTCATAATATGTTATAATAGAAGAGTCTGAAATTGTTTTGTTAAAATTTATGAACTTGGTATCCTATTGACAGTCTTTCTACCTTATACATTCATTGACATTTCAGTCAATACTCTGTGCTCAGCTTTCACTCACTGGCAAAATCAATTGTACTCACTAATCTTGATGTCTCTTGGGCTTGACCTGACACTATCCATGATTGCATCCCTATGCTTTTGATTGATATCACGCTCCTTAACAATTGGTATCAGCAACTTTCTGGTATTAAGGGGAAGATTAGTCTTGTTTCTTCTTGCTTACATCTCCTTGCTCAGATTGATATTCCTTCTTGTCTGTCAAGTGTCATTCTCCTATCCTCACATCTTCAGGGGGAGTAAGGCTCTATGATTTGCTCTGACTATTAGTTTCAACTCATTTGAAGTCAAAATGGGAGAGTGTCTTCACATACATATCTGGAATGAGCTTTGGGGGAGAACTAGTGGAATTCATGTTTTGCACTGCCTTCAACAATTTCATGAATTATTGATTATCTGGTGTTTTATATCTTTTCTCAAAAGGAGAGGAACTATTTGTGTTCATACTGCTTATCATTGCTCTCTCATTTTTTTAAGTGTTCATCTGTTTTGGAAATCTATTGCTTACTGCTCATACATTTGGTGAGGGGGAGACTGTGTGAAAACTCCTGTGTTTTTTATAAATTCCATTCATTTACCTGATATGTTCTTTTTGATGTTGTCAAAGGGGGAGAATATTTGTGAGTCATAGCTATCCTGTTGCTGCCTAGCTCTCTTGTGTTGTTTAGTGTTACATATGACTCATAGTGTTACCATCATCAAAAAGGGGGAGATTATTGTGTCCCTATGTTTTGATGATAGCAATCACCATTAGTCAATGTACATTTGCTATATATGTGCACATCTGCATGTTGTCCTGACTGATAGCCACCATGTACTTGATCATGTCATTGTTCATTGCTTAAAACGAAAAGTCAACACTTTGTGAACATAAAGGCAATGCATCTGCATAAATCCTGTGTGCATGGCATTTCATCGAACGTGTTGTGTGGACCATATAGAAGTCGTGCATTTTGTGAGTTGTTCATTGTTAATGTACATGCACATCTCTCCTTGTGTGATACATGGCCAGTGCATTTTCTTCTATACTCTGTGTAGTTGCTTTTACTTAACTGCATATAGGTCCATGCAAGCTTTTGCCTTGGGCAAAACACGGTCGATGCATTGTTGCCTTGAGTCAAACAAGGTCGGGGCTAATTGCACCCTGCACATGAAGTTCGTGCAGGTCTTTTCCCTTGGGCATACAGGGTCCGTGCACATTCTAGTTAGGCGACGTATAAGGTCCGTGCACAAATAAGGTCTGTGCACATCTGCTTTAGGAGTAAAGAAAGTTCGTACATTTTTCCCCTTGTGAGATACAAGTCGGTGCAAGTGCTGCATCGTGCACAACAAGTTCCTGCATATCACAGGTCATCTGCATACGATCAGTGCATGTTCTATTAGACTGCACAACAAGGTCCATGCATATGCATATTTGTGTGCATACAGGTCCGTGCATTCAAGTCTGTGCACATTTGCTTGGCAGTTGGAAGACAGTGCATGCTTGACACAGGGTCCGTGCATATCTCGGTTCATATTGCATATGCATAAGGTCAGTTGATTGCATTCATAGTCTATGCTAGTTGGCTAAGGTTGATTATGAGGTCCGTGCATAGTCAAGCATAATGTCAATCTAAGTCGGTGCTAATCTTGTCTTAAGCATATTCACAGTCGGTGCAATTTTTGCTGTGGGTTGGCATAAGGTCTGTGCATATTTGTCTTGATGACAGTTAGAGTTCGTGCATATTTGGTCATATGCTATTAAGGTCCATGCATATGCTAGGACAGTGCACGTTTCACTCCATGCACAAGCACACATGGTCGATGCTATGTTCTGTTGCACACTAGTTAAGGTATGTGCAAATCTGCTCATATGCTGTCAAGGTCCGTGCATATAGACTTACATGGTCTGTACTCAATTCCTCATAGGCATTCTAAGTCTGTGCATGTTTGCACATTGCGATATGAAGTCTGTGCTTAGCTATTTCCAGCACATCTCAAGGTTCGTGCATAACCTATCCAACTAGTCCCTGCAAAAGTGAAATATGGTTGACAACAAAGTGTTTGATCAAATGTTTCTTATCTTTCTATCAGGGACTTAAGTGAGCAGAAGGTCGAGTTATGTGGCTCGTGTTTAAACTTAAAAAGACACGTGATCTAAGGTAGCTATGGGCACGTGATCCGAGGTGGATGGTGGTCAGAAAGGATCTGCCACGTGGACCTGATTCTATCCAGAGTCCAACACGTGGACTTCCTATGGCGCTCACTTCTTGGCGGGAATGATCCCTCTGTAGATCCTAAGAAATCCACTTAAGGAAAAATTAAGAATATGAATAAATAAGCATGAAATAGCACGAGGTGCTAAGGAGAATTTGTGATCGCCAGAGACGCGAACGCCTCAAAAGAATATAACAATGAAAAAGTGTGGAGAGATCGCGAAAAATACCTTTAAAGGTGCGGGGATGTGAGTGCTTTCCTTTCTCTTCAAATCGGCCGGCCGATGAAGAGAGTTCTTCAATTGATTACCCTTGCAAAAAAGACACAAACACCAATGAAAGAAATTACATTAGAAATATGGTGAGTGTGTAGCATCAAATCCTAAATAAAAATATGAGCATGATAACATGGTGAAAAACACACCTTATGGGTGTTAGCCCTTAAACCCCTATGCAAAAGGGTGGAAAAATATGATGAATGATATGCAAAATAAAATAAGGGAAAGAGTGCAAGAGTTGCACTTAAAGAGGAGATACTCAACGTGGTTGAGCAGGGGAGTTAATAGGAGATAAAACATGCATGCTGAGCAAACCGATGATGATAGAGACAAAAGGAAGAATAAAATAAAAGAAGAAGGGGCCTGTGCTGCTCCTTTTGGCCTTGATTAGCGTTTGGGAGGAGGCTTTGATGGATGAAAAGGTGGGACGTAGGAGCCTTCTCCTTCAGCCACAGCAACACCACCCTGCGAAGGAAAACAGAAGAAGAAGATAGAAGAAAAAGAAAACAGAAGAAGGAAAGAAGAAGCAGAACCGAGGAGGGAAGAAGAAGAACAATAAAAACAACTGGGAAGAAGCCTCCGGAATCCAACCTAATTAACAGAGCCGCCGGCTCTATTAAATAGAACAGAACAAATATAGGAGAAGATAAGAATGGCAAGAGCCCTACGGAGGCAAGACTCCAGTCCCCAATCAAGGAAGGTGTCTAACGAAGCAAGGACTCTCTGGGGAAAGGGCTGCGAAGACATAAGATGAAGCACGCCCTGGGTCAGGGCGTCAATTCAAGAATCGACGACCGGACAAAGGGCGTCTCTTAAAAACACGCCTAAGACGAAGGGCGTCAACTCCTGGATCAATTTTGGAAATAACAACTCCTCATATTTAAAAAATGTAAAACACGCCTCAAACAAAGCCACTTTTAAAAAACACGCCCCTGGGAAGGGCGTTAATTTCAAGTCTGTAAAACGGGGAAGCCGGTCAAACAACAAGAATTGACGCCCTCATTTGTGGGCGTCCTTTCTCAAAGAAACGCCCCAGATCAGGTCGTATATTTCAAAAACACGCCCTTGCCCAGGTCGTTAATTTCAAAATTGAGATAAATGCCCAGAAAATCCAGAAAAATAGGAAAAAGGAGGAAATGAGAGAAAATCAAGAAAAATTGGGGAAAAATAGGAGAAATTCAATAAAAATGGGAAAAACCACTCAAACAAGCTAATTTGAGGGTCAAATGAGGCATTGCACGGCAATATGAAATATACTCAAAATAATGTCAATTTTAGCGTGTCTACACCCTCCACACGCCCTGGCGAATCATGAGAAGATCATGAACCTGAGTGCCATGATTCTGCCACATGGAGTCATCTGTCTGAGGCAGCATCATCACCTTCATCAAATTACCTCCGGTGCCTCTGTTCTATATAAAAAGATCTCATCATCCTTTGATGAGAGTGGTGGATATGGAGAAGTGCTGAAGCCTGAGTGCCGCCTGAGAGAAAGAAGAAGAAGGAAAAGAAAAGAGAAGAGAGAGCTAGTGTGTGATAAGAGAAGAAGAAGAAGAAAAGAGAAGAAGAGAGGATCGAGAGAAGAGAAAGAGAAGAGAGAGTGTTAGAGATTGAAGCAGACAGTGTTCAGCTATCTGTCAATTTCTGGATCAGCCCCAGACCAATCTGCTCCTGCGTGAGCTACATTCGTTTTCATTTTCTATTTGTTCTATTTTATTTTGTTGCTTTCCTTTTCCATTGTGTTTTTTGATCCTCTAGTTTGAAGTCGGGTTCCTCCTGTGGACTCAGGAGAAGGGAGACGTAGTCTCCGGTTGCAAGTAGTGGTGTGCTACTTGTGGGTTTCCCTCCGGTTTGGAGGAAGGGAGGATTGGTCCTCTGGTTTGCAAGTGACTGGGTGTCACTTGTGGTTTCCCTCCGGTTTGGAGGAAGAGAGACTTGGGTCTCTGGTTGCTAGTGACTGGGTGTCACTAGTGGTTCCTTCCGGGTTGGAAGAAGAGAGGAGTGTGTTCCTCTGGTTCAAGCTGTTAGGCAGCGTTTGTAGGTAAGCTGTGACGCCCAGCGGTTTCAAGCTGTTTGGCAGCAGTAAGCCACACTCTGGTTGGAGTGTGGGGTGGATGTTGGTCTGGAGGACCGAACCACCTAAAACTCCTTGTGCATCGTGATCTGATTAGCTCTCTGAGTTGGCTAGATGCATGTTTAGGATCGCTATCTAATTGCTTTTCACTCACGGTAGATGAATGCTTGGGATCGGTTCAATTGCATAGAATTATTGTGTTTGCTGGGCATGCAGGCTAAGTGTTCTATCATGTGTTTCATTAGAACATCTGTTTAGATCAAGCTATTTTACTGCGTTCCAATATTCTACAATTTTATTCATGCTAAGTGTCGAAGTAAGATCACTGGTTGTGCATGTTAAGTGTTCGAAAGAGATTCGCGTTAGGTTGACTGATTAAGTGTTTGAGTGTGAATCGTACTAGAACACCTGCATTACTGAATCATAGTTTTTATTTCCGCAAGATTTTATGAGTTCTGTGTTAATTGGGATCTAAGATTCAAATTGGGCAGATATTTTTTCTAAGGGGATTCATTCACCCCCCTTTGAATCCGAGCCTAGCATCCAACAGGGCGTGGTGAAGGAGGTTTTCTCTGGATCCTCAGGAGCGAGACGGATTTGGTTATATCCAGAATAACCATCCATGAACGATAAGGCTTCATACCCGACAGTGTTGTCCACCAATATGTCTATGTGAGGCAGTGGGAAATCATCTTTGGGACATGCTTTGTTAAGATCCCTGAAATCGATGCAAATACGCGCCTTTCCATCCTTCTTGATAACAGGGACTATGTTCGCCACCCACTGAGGATATAAGACAACTCTGATAAACTTGGCCTTGTACAACTTATCGACCTCTTCCTTAATCCTTAAGGCCATGTGGGGGTGAAATCTTCTTGACCTTTATTTTACGGGTGTTGCCCCTGGTTTAAGCACGAGTCGATGTTCCACTAAAGAGGGGTCAAGACCCGGCATGTCCTCATAAGGCCAGGCAAAAGAATCACTGTACTCCCTTAGAACCTTGATCAAATCTTATTCTACTTCTGGAGGGAGATTAGCAGCAATGATAATGGGCCTTGGGTCTTCTTCAGTTCCTAGATTTATTTCCTATGTAGGTTCATCCACCTCTGACGATGGCTCGTTGAATCTCTTTAATCCTTGCGCATACAGATCGGTGGTGTCATCTACATTGCCATCCTCATCATTGACCGGGTATTTTTCATCCATGATTTCATATACACCTAATCCGTTGTCGCTCCACACCCCTTCTTGCTCCTCATCTTCTTCTATCACAATCGTCGTAGCTATGAACTACGGACACTTCAGAAGAGCATGACATCACTGAGCGAGATCCTGCACGAACCTATCAGGAACGGATTTAGAATGACGCGCAAGCGGGTGCGGCTCAAGTGAGGAGGGGTTGGACGACCTAGAACAAGACCCTACTTCTCTAGACCTAACAGACTCTTCTTTCCTAGACTCGACGGACCCTATGTCTAACCTAGGGGAAAGGAAATCTAATGGGAAGGAAGCAGCATGGGACTCATGCCCTTGGGAGGAGGATGGAGACAAGATAGCATAATCTTCCACTGAAATCTCCATTTCAAATTTGACATTTTTTTTGGAGATTAGTGGAGATCATGCAGCAAGAAGGAGAAGAAGATGGAGGAGGAGGAAGTTGGAGAGGGAAGAGAGACGGGAACAAGACATCAAAGAAAGGATCATAAGAAGAGAACCACATATTGGAGAGATTGGATAAGGGGGTCCACAGAGTGGAGAGATCAATGGGTGGGCATTGCCCACATGCACACGGCATAATCAACACCGCGGTTGGTAATTCCGTCAAGAATGGATCAATCATGGTCGGAGGCGAACGAGGTATAGATTCCAACTGCTGGAAGAGAGACATAAGATGGGAGGGAGACCATGTAAAAACAACGGGCGAGCTCCCCTTTTCTCGCAGACAGTAAGCTGGTTTTTTCGGCTCAAACTGCATGAGCCGTACCTCTTGACTTTCTTTTTCATGAAACATCTTTTCAAAAGCCTGGCCATAATCAATCATGTCATCAATTGGCCACTTTGGAAGCAATGGTGGGCTGGGAAATACCTGAGCTGTATCTTCTTCTTTCTTGTGCTGACTCGGCTGTGTTTTTAAGGTGCCGGGCTAGAGAGGGCCTTTAATGAAATGTTGGTGGTAGTCCCAAGTCAAGGGACCAGAATCGCCCAGAACAGACAATGCAGACTCTCGATAACCAAGGCCCCTTCTATTCATCTTCCTTCCTCTGGGGACCGGCTTGGTCCGCCCCTATAATTGCATGTCGAGGCCTCTCCCCAGCTGATAGCCCAATTTCAATATTATGTCCCAGCTTTTCAAATCTCGAATCTGGGGCTTCAGTTTGATATTTACTGCTGCAGAGACAGGCTTGCGTGGTGCGTAAGCCCATGGGAAGTCCAGATCTAGCACTGAAATAACCGGTCGCGTGCTGGGCCACAAAGTTGATAGAATTTTATCCGATACGGCCTTCACCGACTGGACTGTGGACATACTCTTTACCTTAACCACCCTCCCTTGAAAAGGGAATTTTAGACATTGGTGGGCAGTGGATGGTACGAAGTTGAGGTTGTTGATCCACGGACGACCCAAGATAGCCTTGAACATAGGGTCAATGCCCAGTACGTAGAATTCAACTGGCATAGTGAGAGGCCCAAGCTCGGCCTGAATAGTGACTACCCCGTGACACGCCCTTCGAGAATTGTCATATGCTTCTATGGTTGTCGGGGTCGGCCTTAACAGATCTTCTGATAAATTGCAGGCTCTTAATGTGTTGAGAGGGCAAACATTGATAGATGCCCCTGTATCTACAAGCGTCGCGTCTATGCTGACTTTGTTTAGAGTTATGGAAATGCATAGCGGCATTTGTCGATTTTCCGAGGGTGCCAGTTCTGTCTCAGAAAATGTGATTGCTGGCCCTTTTGAGATTATGGCCAGAGCTATCGGCAGGCTATCCACTGCCATGTCTTCATTAACAATTACCTTCTGTAGAAAATTCTTGAGTGCATCCTGATGAAGGGTAGACCTTTTTATTAGCTCGAGCACAGAGATATTAGCGGGCACCCTGTCCAGATGGTGTAATAAATCATATTGCGTCCCCGGTAGTGGATCTGCCTCTTCCTGATCAACAGCCGACTGAGAAGATTGGGGATTAGGTGCGGGTGCACCAGTAGAAGGATAATTTCTATGAAACAAACGCCCGCTCCGGAGGGTGAGGTTATGGGCCGGCACGGCCTGGGATGGGTTTAAAATGAGTGGCTTAACAGGTCCAGTTGGGTGAGTGAGTGGTGTGGGGGAAGGTGTTGTGGGGATAATAGGCAAGGGGTTTGATGGAGGTGGAGTGATGATTAGTGCGGGCGTTGGTGACGGGGTAGAGGTAGATAGAGGGAGAATGATGGGGGAGTGGTTGGCTAGTGGTGTGGTTGTGGTGGAGGTAGACGGTGGTGGAGTAGAGGTAGACGGGCTTATGGGGAACGCGGATGGTAGGTCGAAAGGTTTAGTGGATGCGAAGGATGGTGGGGTTTGTTGGTTAGGTGGGAGGATGACGGAGGGAGCAGGACTGCGGTGGTTGTGGTGGAGGGCCATGAGCTGTTGTACTGATGCATCATCATCATAAGACCACCCGGCGTTGGGAGCCTATGGTTGGACGAGGTTGACCTGGGCTGGTGCCGGCGGTTGTGGCTGCGGAGCGGGAGGATGGTTCGGCATGGGGTTCTGATGGATCCCCAAGTCTTGAGTGGGCTACTATTGTTGCTGTGGTGGCGGCTGCTATGGCGGCGGTGCTCGTTGCTGTTGCACTTTCTGCCTCTGCGGCTACCTTCTTTTATCTTTAATTTCAACAATGGCCTTGTGCATCTCGGCCCAATCTATACGGTGCCCTTCATGCAAATCATATACCAGATCTCTGAACTGGAAACAACTTTCAATGGTATGGCCAGGTTGCCTGTGGAACATGCAATACTTCAGCTGATCAACGGCCGGGTTCCAGTTAGGCAATTCCGGAGGAAGTTGAATGGCATTGATGGACATGAGAGCCGAGAAAATGTCCGTGAGGGACTCGGGCAAAGGAGGATATTGGGCTCTCTTCGGGCCTGGGCGCTTATTGTTGTTGGTGTAGCCGTTGGGTGGAAGGACATTATGGTATTGGGGAGGTTGCGGAGGTTGTTGTGGAGCGGGGAATGTGTTTTATGGAGTGGAAAATTAAGGTAGGGTGAGGATTTTGTGGTGCGGAAAAAGTGGGTTGGGTGTTTTGTGGCGTGGAGAACTGGGGATTGCGGGGGTTTTGTGGAAAGTGGAATGGCGCGGATTGGAAAGGGAACGCAATGGCTTGCACCTACTCGTTGGTTTGGACTCCCTCGGTAACAGGCCCTTGAGGTTTCTTGTGATATTTGGGCTTTTGGGTTTCAAAGAGTGAGTGTATGGGGGAGTCTTTAAATTGGGTTTAAATAAAGCGCACCCGGCTATATAATTGGTGCATGTTCGATATGTCATTCATAGCAAGAATGTTACAGAAAGTTGGGGTAGCATTTGAAATGAGCAACTTAACCCTCTCTTCCTCCGGAAGGTGCCCCGGCACGCGAGCGGCCATCGGTCTCCAACTGTCGGCATATGTAGCAAACTCTTCATCTGGCTTCATTTTCTCGGCCACTAAGTCTGTGAAAGAATATTTCGGGCCAACCCGGTCTTGAAACCTTTGGATAAATTTTTATTTGACCACCTTGAAGCTCTCGGCATCCTCAAGCGGTAGGGCATAGAACCACTCCAAAGCAACTTCATCTAGGGATCGACGGAATAAATACGCCATAAGGCGATCATCATATTGAAACTGCGCCGATTCATACATAAAGTCCCTCACATGAATGAAGGGATTGCTATTCCCGTCATATTTGTGGTATGTAGGGAGCTCGGATTGTGGAGGGAATCAGATGTTATGAAAACTAGGAACTGGAACATCCGCTAAAGATTGTGGGTCAACCTACTTTTGGAGAAAGTCGAGTTGATGTTGCATGGCGACCCATTTATCAAGGAGGACTTGTTCCCTAGATGGTGTGGGTAAAGCATGGGGAGTGGGCTCAAAATCGGAAGCCGAAGGAGTGAGAGGAGGCCCATAAGAAGGATATTGGGCCAAAGGATGACCCGAATGGGCATGGACTTAGGCAGCCCCCTGCTGAGGGCGCATGAAATCAGATGTGCCAACAAGAACTTGCGGCATTGAAGGAATAGCCCGATAGGAATCCGCCTGGATAGATGAAGGGAGGACGGTCTTTCCTTTGTCAAGAGCTTGCTGGGCCGAACCAGAAGACTGACCCGTTTCCAGACTAGAGAATTGAATGGTCCTAGTCCGGACCGGAGTGAGATCAATTGGAACGGGCTGAACAGCGGGCCCATCAACTCTAGGCTGAGCAATGGAAGCATTGGACGCACCTTGAGCAATCATGGGAGAGGAGGCATTGGACCCCTGCAGAGCCTGATAGATAGCCTGAAGTTGGGCCAGATCCAACTGGGCCATCATTTGGAGGACATGATTGGCAGAATTAGGAGAAGAGAGGGGGTTGGTGGGCTGTGCGCCCTCCATAGAGATGGAAGATTGAGGAGGGGCGGACCCCTCTCCGGATTGGAAAGAGATGACCCGAGAGGGGTCTTCTAGAAGCCCCTGAGGAAGAGACTCCTCTTGGGAATGGAGAAGATCAAAGGAAGACATGTTTGACTCGAACAAGGGATTGAAATAAAGAACAGAAAAGAAATTGCCCCTAGGTGATGATTCTAGAGATCGGAACCAACTCCACATGCAACGAAAGACCTTGACAAAATGCAAACAACACAAACAACATAGAATGAGAGACTTAAAACAAAGACTCCACACTTTATGAAAAAGAAATAAAGAAAGGGATGAGAGGCACTCAAAAGTCAACCATGTTTTAATGATGCACCGATTTTATTGTTTTCTCCTTTAGAACCTTAATGATTTGAATTGAAATATTCTCTCCAACAACGTTCCTAATAGGAAGGGTATAATGGGCTTGGCTAACTCTAAGTGTAAACTCTCCCTTACTTATGCAATTCTAGACACGGTGGGGGAAAGGTACAACCGGCCCGACGTCCGTGTGGGAATCGACGGCTCGCAGGGACTTATGGAGGTCCTTGATGTGATCTCCAGGTCGGCCCCAAGGAATATGGAGATGAGAGGTTCACACACCAAGGTAGGAAAATGTAACTAAAGTGTGAATATGAATGATCCTATGTGCACCGGAGTGCATGCAAATTCTAGCCTAAAACTAACAACCAAATATGCAATCAATGATATGAATATGTATAACAACCAAGGGGGTGACCAGATAGCACCCAAGCATGAAAATCACAGCAAAAATTGCAAAAATAATAACAACCTCAGGATGCGTACCTGTAATTGGGGAAACGGTCTAAGCTGAGATCACCAGAGAGATAAGATGGCCTATTTCTAGGCCGCTTTTAAGCCAAAAACGGTCGAACAGTAGACCGCCAAGGAGACCAGAGAGCAGAAAATAGCAGGAAAACAAATAGAAAATCCGAGGAAAACACAAGGGCAACTAGGTGAAATCAATCAATAGCAGGTCAAACAGAGGCTCAACACGATTGGCACTAGATGCCCCACCGTGATCGCCAAAAAAAATAGGGTTGTTGATGTTTCTTCCTTTCTTTGTGTGGTGAAGATGATGTGAATATGAATATAGTGGTATGAGAGATATGAGTGAAAGTGAGCAAGCAACTAACAACTTAACTCAAACAATCACCAAAATCAGAAGCATGGGCATGTCATCAATGTTAATGGGAAAGAAAAATAGAAACACACGCCGGGGCGTGGAGCAAAAGGAGTAAAGTAAAAACACACACCGTAGGTGTGGAGCAAATAAAGTAAAAAGAAGAGCAAGCAAGAATGATGACAATGATGAACAGCACCCAACTAAAGAAGTGTGATCGTCACCAAGGTAATTAAAATAGCAAACTGGTCTAAATACCTTGGAAAGAGGAGGATGCAACACCCGCCCACAGGAGATGAAAACCAGCACTTTGCGAGAAGAAACAGTCCAATATCAGGCCGCCACAGTTCCTGAAACGGCCTTACGATAAGCCGCCTCAGATCCTGAAACGGTCCAACTTAGAGCCGCCAGAGCGCACGGAACAACAGATTGGGACTTGTATCTCCACCTCTCCCGGCTGGCCAGAAGATTTGGGCCTCGTGCTAGGAACCCTGTAAACCTACAAAAGAATGTAGAAGCATAAAAAGACAACCCAAATTAGCCCTATGAGAACTATAATGCAAAGAAACTAAAGTGCATGCAAAAGGAAGGGTGAATACCTGGGAGGTTGGTTTTTTTTAACCCCTGTGGGGCGTGAAAAAGATAGGAGGATGTTTAAAAATGTGATTGAGATGCAGAGAACGTGGAAGAAAAGAAGTGAGAAGATGCTTATGAATGTTATGAAGAGGGGAATGAACTAGAGAAGGAATCAACACAACACTATGAAACCCTTGGAACTCAATACTCCCTAGACTTTAAAGGCTTATGGACGTAGAAAGCACTTCTCCTTGATGGGTACTCGCTCAAGAACGTAGCAGCACCCCGACATAAACTCCAGAAATCTCTCCCTCAACCCATCAAGTCAAAGGTCCTATTTATAAGCCCTCAAACTCTAGGCTCGAGTTGGAGAGATTCTAGCGAAAAAGTAGGATGAAACTTAGCAAACTCTTGAAGATAATACTCCCAAGAGTCCATAGAAACAAACGAGAGCTTCTAAGGATCACTATCGAGAGAGAAATCACCAAATCAAAACTCTACTTCGACCACGGCGTAGTAGAGAAAAGATAGTTAATCAGGACTCTCTGTCTCTTGAAACGATCCTACGATAAACTGCCATTTGGAAGTAACGGTCCAACGATAGACTGCCACCCTTAGAAGATAAGGCCAACGGGCGAGAATTTCTTGAACAGGACTCTGAAGCCAATAAATGGTCTAATGTAGAACCACCACAATACCTCTAACGGCCATACGATAAACCGCTAGAGCTCAACGGATAACAAAGGATAAGGCTGAAAGAAAGACATTGGCTCGGGACTCTGGCGTTAGCAAACGATCTTAATATAGACCGCCAAACGTCATCAAAACAGCCATATAATAGACCGCTAGAGAAAATGGAGTGGCAAAATGAAGGAAAAGCCCACTAAGCTTCAATCCACGGAAAACACATAAAGAGCGAGACCCATCAAGGAGAATGACCCATGAAATAAGCCTCAAAATTGACCAAGATGGCTTAGTAAACAATGAATAACTCGGAGCATCATAAAGATAAATAAGGAGATGACCCAACTTATTAGTCATAGAACGGGTGTCAACACTAGGATACCAGCAGAAAGAAGCAGCAATCACATAAGCACAGTGCAAAGCAAATTTTAAGGTGGTTTGATCTCAACCTTGAGATCTACGTCCACCCCTTACTCAATCGAGTAAGGCTTACCACTGACTAACAGCTTGAACTGCTGATCCACAGCTTTGGGGATCAAATCCCTACAAACCGCTGAGCATTACAGCTTGTTAAGACCGCTGGTTTGACAGCTTAACCCGCTGAGCTTCACAGCTTGCTGACCACTGATACATAGCTTACAAATGATGTCAAAAATAAATGAAAAACCAAAATGGCAATGAAAAGAAATAATATAGCTCACTACGGAGCAAATTGACTCCAGATTCGATCCAGGAGTCAAGACATCAATATTTCCACTTAGACTCTCTTCTCACTCAAACGATCTTCACCATCTTATGACACTATGTTTTTCTCTCTATTCTTTGCAGCATGCTCTTTCTCTTGATCTCCTCTCTGACACTTCTCTCTTAGCCTCTAACTCTTCTCAACCTCTCTTCTGGTCTTCTGCTTTGTGTATCTCTGCACGTCTATATCTTCTTCTTCTGCCTATTTATAGGCGCATGCTGAGCCAGGTGGTCCCCAGAGCTTTTTGACTTTTGGGCGCGTAGAAGACACACTCCCGCTCACAAGAAATATTCAGAACTCATACTTTGTTGGGCCACGTGTCAAGAGTGGAGGTTGTGATGATCCACGTGGTAGAATATCAATTTTGCTCCCTACCTTGGATCACGTGCCTTTAATATGGTTCTTTAAGTTCCACGTGAGAATGATGCATACTGCCTTTATGCCACCCAGGTGTTCGATCATAGAACTGGGTTGGTTCTTCCTGTTTCTGTTCAAAACATAATGATTTTAATAAAGCATGTAATAGTGGTTAGCAAATGCAATTTCAGATGCTTCATGAGGTCAGGCAATTTATTTAAGTGAATGCTTAGAAATTCTTTAAATACATTGATGCATAAGTGAAGTGTTTAAACCTGTATGGCTAACACATGTAGTAGGTCAAAGTAACAACATCGACCTTAGTGAAATACATGTAGACTTTCATTGACAGACACACTGACTTGAAATGAAGATGCATCAACCTTACCTCATGGTAAATGTGCAAGGTGCATCGACCTTGAGAACAATAACTAACAAGCATCGACCCAATTTTAACATGCATAGACTTATGCTGCAGTAGTGGGTTTAATAGCATCGACCTTACTGAGACATGCATAGACTTGTCCTTCAGTCGCTAGCTCACTAGCATTGACCTTACTAACACATGCATAGACTTATCCTTCAGTCGCTACCTTCAGTCGCTAGCTCACTAGCATCGACCTTACTATGACATGCGTAGACATGTCCTTCAGTCGCTAGCTCACTAGCATCGACCTTACTATCCAGCAATATGAATATGCATCGACCTACATATTCAACAATATGACCATGCATCGACCTTGATATGCATAAGTATGAATATGCGTCGACCTTCATATGCAACAATATGAGCATGCATCAACCTGCATCGACCTTGATATGCAACATGCATTGACCTTCATATGCACAAGAACTCATTTTGACTAACGTAAAAGCTTTAAGATAATAATATTGCCAGAGTCAAACTAAGGTCAAAAATACTGTTGCCATCATTAAACTAGACATCAAAATCAGAGGAGACACAATATTCTCCCCCTTTTTGATGATGGCAACGCTGCTATATTTTGATGGCAACACTTATGCAACACTTATTACTTAATGAGTCAGAATATGCAAATATCACAGTCAAGTGCAATAAGAGTTAGATATGCATAGATAGAAACAAGGTAGACTCTCCCATATACAGAAACAAAGCAGACTCTCTCAAAATCTCTCCCCCAGCTAGAATCAAGAAATTCTAATTCTGCCATCAAGATCTCCCCCCCTTTGCCATCAGCAAACAAACAGTGATAGTGAAAAGTTTTGCTTGATAGGGAAATGACAGAAATTTTAGATGAAGGGAGTAACACAAGATCAAAAAGAGAGGAACATAAATATGAATATAAGCATAATCTGATTCATCCTTCATTAGCTTAGCATAGAAACATTAGATTCTTCTGACTGTAAGATTTCACATAATGCAACTCTGACAGAGATTTGGTTTAAGAATGATGAAAGGAGAATTCAGTATCCAAACTCTTTGAATAATGTTGCATTTGCATTTAATAGCAATAAACCAGACCTACAAAGTGATGTTCTGTTCAATCTCACTTCATCTTACTCATTCAAACCCAATGAAATTCTTAGGATATTCTCATTCCATGTATTGAGATTAAACACTTTTGACATTTCTGTTTTCTATTTACCACAGGGTGACATCATGATTTTCATTTCCTTTCTGCTCATAATTTTTTTGAACAGTCACGTGTAATCCATACCTTTTGACATAAGGATACACGTTGATTAGATGCCAATACCCCTAGTTACTCAGTAGAATTCACCATTCTGTGTCATTTTGAACAGAGATAACATTAGAGTGGTTTTTGACATGAGGCACAACACGTCTCAGGTGAAGTGATCCAGCTACTCACCACATATAATGTCATTGCTCTGCCTATAAAATTTTCTATCATCACAGTAATCTATTTAATCAGAGATAGTAGTACTCTTCATGACATAGGTTATCTTCATTTCTTTGATGAAGAGCCTAGTTTCTCAGTGTAATCTGCCATTGCTCTGCCTTCATGGATGTTGAATCATAGTTTTTAACATAGCTGCCCTTTGGTTTTGTAGAAGATTTTATGTTTAAAAATAATACACAATTCAAGATTTCAACCAAGATTATCATGAATGTTAATTTTTTAGATTTAGAGAGACCTTACAAAAACATACCATGGAAGATATGGTTGAAGACTATTAAATGTGAACTACAGCCTTTTCATTGAGTTCAAACTTTAGATTCTTTGATTCATTAGACTTAAACCAAATTTTTTTTTATGGTGCATCAAGGATTCTTATAGGAGAAGCTTTTTGAATTTCAAAGCTTAGAATAATGAATTGAAGACCAGATTATATTATATTTAGGTTGGATCATAGAGCAGTATAAAAATACAGCAGATAAAGCTATTGCCAACCAAATAGGACACACAACTGACAGAATGTTTTTGACACAAGCTCCCCCTGTCTATATGCATTATTGCTAGACACAACATTGAATACACAAACTCATGGACATGCATGTCAACCATGAACTCCCCCTTACTACATGCATAATGGAATGATATGCAAAATATAGATGTATGCATTATTGACCCATGGTATCAGGTGGAGGTGAACCTCTACACATGATATGGGTTTCCAGACAGAGATAACATGTCTTTCTCCCAGCGTATCATTTGATATACCTATGGGTCAGAGAGTGAAGAGCACCACACAACCATGTAGACACTGACAGTACCATATACAATATTTAGAGACAAAAGCATGTGTTAAAGTAGATAGAGACTGTCATTTATGCTGAGTATTTACACAGACCAAGTTCTCTTCTCAAATATTTAAACCTTTCATTATTAAGAGGCTTGGTGAAGATGTCAGCAATCTATTTTTCAGACTTAATGAAATTTAATTCAATTTCCTTTTTATTAACTTCATCTCTAAGAAAGTGGTGTTTTATTTCAATATGCTTAGTATGGGAATGGTGAACATGATTTTTTGTTAGACATATGGCACTAGTGTTATCACAGAGAATAGTAATACAACCAAGTTTAATGTGATAGTCAATAAGCTGGTGCTTAATCCAAAGGACTTGGGCTGCACAGTTCCCTGCAGCAACATACTCTAACTCAACTGTGGAAAGAGCAACAGTATGCTATTTTTTAGATGCCCAAGACACTAGACAACCACCTAGATATTGACAATATCCACTAGTACTTTTCTTGTCTATCCTACACCCTGCATAGTCTGCAACAGTGTAAGTTACAAGGTCTAACTCACACCTAGTAGGATACCATAGACCTAAATCCAGGGTGCCAGATAAATATCTAAAAATCCTTTTGACTGCACTCATGTGTGAATCCTTAGGACTATCTTGAAATCTAGCACACAAACACACTAAGAATTGAATATCAGGTATAGATGCAGTTAAATACAACAGGGATCCGATCATACCTCGATAGGTTTTGGAATCATCCAATTTACCTTCTGGGTCAGCATCAAGACTGGTTGATGTATCCATTGGTGTAGCAATTTCCTTGAGATTCTACAGCTTGTATTTCTTCAGGAGATCCTTGATGTGCTTTTCCTGTGTGATGAAGCTTCCTTCTGAGGTTTGGCAAATCTGTAGTCCAAGGAAAAACTTCAACTCACCCATTAAACTCATTTCAAATTTGTCAGTCATTAGATTAGAGAATTCCTCACACATAGATGGTTTGGTTGAACCAAATACAATGTCATCTACATAAATCTGAACAACAAGAATATCCTTGTTATCTACTTTAGTAAACAAAGTTTGGTCAACCTCACCTCTTATGAAGCCCTTACTTGTGAGGAATAAGGTCAGCCTGTCATACTAGGCCCTGGGAGCCTGTTTCAATCCATATAAGGCCTTATCCAACTTGTGCACATAATCAGGGAAATCAATACATTCAAAGCCAGGAGATTGTTTGACAAAAACTTCTTATTTTATTAAGCCATTTAAGAAAGTAGATTTGACATCCATCTGCTGAAGCTTTATTCCTAAGCTACATGAAAATGCAAGAAGAATCCTAATAGCTTCAAGTCTGGCCACAGGGGCAAAAGACTCTTCAAAGTCTACCCCAAATTCCTGATTATACCCTTGAGCAACTAGCCTAGCTATGTTTCTAACAATTTTTCCCTGTTCATCTGTTTTATTCCTAAAAACCCATTTTGTACCTATGATGGAGCCATGTGTAGGTTTGGGAACAAGGTGCCACACACATCATCAATATTTCTGGGTTCTATTTGAGAAACAAGAGCAAAAGAGTTAAGCTCATTTTCAATCCTGAATTGAGACCTAGTTCTACATGGTTCATTAATATTACTAATGAAATTTTCTAATGGGTGATCTCTAAGATTTCTGATATTGATAAGCTGATTACCTGAGTCCCCATTTACCTCCCCCTGAACTTCTGGCTCTTCAACTTCATCTTCAGTCCATTGTTCTACTTTTTCCTCTTCTTTATTCTCTAAAATTTCTCCTTCATCCTTATTCCTGCAAAAGTCACTTTTCGACATGTTAGTTGTTTCATCTAAAATCACATGAGGTGTCTCTTTAACAGTTTCAGATCTTTTATTGTAGACTCTATAAGCTCTTCATATTTCAGAATATCCTAAGAAAATTCCAGGTTCACTCTTTGCCTCAAACTTATCATGATCTCTTTTAGAGTTAACATGAATGAAACATTTTGATCCAAAAATCTTAAAATAAGCTAGTGAGGGTTTCTTACCTTTTAGTAATTCATAAGGAGTCTTTTGACTAGAAGGTCTTACCAAAGCCCTGTTGTTGATATAACATGAAGTATTCACAGCTTCAGCACAAAACTTTCTAGGTAATCCACTCTCAACCAGCATGGTTCAAGCCATTTCTACCAAGGTTCTATTTTTTCTTTCAACTACTCCATTTTGTTCTGGAGTTCTTGGTGTTGTATATGCCTTGCATATGTTTTGATGATAACTAAACTTTATGGTTTGAGGTTTCATGAGTTTACAATGATTCATACGATTCAGTTTTGCTACATGCTCCTTGACTTTGTGCTAACCAAAGAGTCCTTGTGCTCTTGCTGTTCATGTTTGGTTGAGATGGCAAATGGCTTTTGGAGGTTCATAATGTGGTTCATGTTCCTTTCATATGGAACTTTTGTGGCTAGTTATATGTTCAGAATCCTCATGCATATCTTAGTGGGAATTGGGATTGGTGATGGTT
Organism: Amorphophallus konjac; assembly: GCA_022559845.1. Taxonomy (NCBI): domain Eukaryota; kingdom Viridiplantae; phylum Streptophyta; class Magnoliopsida; order Alismatales; family Araceae; genus Amorphophallus; species Amorphophallus konjac. Next base: position 176,150,736 of record CM040125.1, read on the forward strand.
TTTGAACATGTAATGGTTTGTGCGTGGATGATTATACCATATGCGCTTGATCTAACTTCTATTCAGTTGATAATCATTCATGATAATGGAGATTTTGATATCCATGAAGATCTCGTGTTTTACTTTGTCTTTTACAGGAGAGAGATGGTTGGAAGACACCTACATATCACGTGAATACACGGTAATATCTATTTATGTGAATCTTGGTGGAAAGAGGTTGATATGTGGTTTTATAATGATTAAACTCCAAGGAACACTTGGTTTTTGTGTGTAAACATTTAACCTTTTCCTAGTCCCTTGTGCTATCCATGTTGTATATACTCACTTGATACCTTCATGTATTTTCCTCATATGGTTTTCTTGGTAGCTACAAGGTTTGAACCCCTCATGCAAACACTGGCAAACTGAGTTGAATGGAACTTGGTCACATGATACACTCACATTGGATGGTTGCAGTGCTATATGAATCTTATTGATAATTGGGTTGAATGAAGCTCAGATTATATGAATATTGTTGTAAGCACAAGCCTTGATCATATGGATATGTTTTGCTAGGCTAACAACTTGTTTTTGCAGGATCTTCATTGTTCAGCCGACCTGAGAGCAAGGGCCGGTCGACCAGAATTAACAGTAGCTCGAAATCTGGAATTTTACAGATTTCGGTCGACCGCCAACCCAGGGTCGGTCGACCGATTTTACCAGCAACCAAAAGCCCAATCTCTGTAAAATTCCGGTCGACCGCCCCCTATTTTCGATCGACCACCAGCCCTGATGCAGCCTTGTTTGACTTTGTTTTCACCAACATGTTCAAGCCTTTCTTGTGGACTTTTTAGTCCTCTAGCCTCCAAATTCGCCAGGAAATATGGATATGGTTTCTAGCTTGTACTTGGGCCATTCAAGGCTTATAAAAACAACTCTTGGGTCAAGAAACCAAGATGATGCAAGTGGATCAAAGGGAGGCTATCAAAGAAGAAAGAGAGCTGTAGAAACAACTCCGTGAACAGTGATCCGTCCAGAAGTTCTTCATCAAACCTCAAGCTTTTCAAGATCTATTAGAAGCCAATCAATTGGGAATCAAGTGGAGAAGCAATATTCATTCAAGATCTACATCATACACTCAAGGGGAGCCAAATCAGGAGTTTTCTCAACTATTTTTCATTTGTGTTTCTTCTTCCAAATTTCTTGAGCTTTATGTGTGTAATCCTCTAAATCTGGGAACATCAGTGTGTGTGTGTGTGTGGATCGCTTCAGATCTACACTTGTGTGTGTGGATTGTTTCCAGATCTACACTTGTGTGTGTGGATTGTTTCTAGATCTACATTTATGTGTCTGTGACCGTCTATGTACGGTCGTGTGGTTTATTGTGCTGCGATTGTTGCTGCATGTGTGTGTGTGTGTGTGTGTGTGTGTGTGTGTGTGTGTGTGTTGTTGATCCGATCATCGGATCGTGTTGGAGCTCGTCTCCGTGTGTGTGTTGGAGCTCGTCTCCGTGTGTGTGTTGGGACACGTCCCCGTGTGTGTGTGTGTGCAGGCGTCGCCCTGCGTGTGTGGTTGGAGTGTATCTCTGTGTTGGGGATTCATCCCCGTGCTGGTTTACAACAGTGAAGCCTCACCGGATTTTGGTGAGGGGTGGATCTAGGTTGCCGTTGTTGCATCTAAACCACCTTAAAAATCATTGTGCATTGTGGTTTGAATTGTGTGGTTTGGCTCATTTCTTCTATCCCCATTCTGTGTGTTCATACGTATATATTGTTTTCTTCATATTGTATCTTCCGGAACTAGCATAATTAGGTCTCATGTGTGACAAATCTTGATAGATCCTATTCTTGCGTTGCTAGTTCATCACATCTCTTTTAAATCAGGAAAAAGTTTTCTAAAGTTGTAATCACCCAATTCACCCTCCCTCTTGGGTGTCATTGATCGCGGGACTTCAATTGGTATCAGAGCTAAGGCTCGATTTTTTCATAGATTTAACAATCTAGAGAGATCCAGATCAATGACTACCAAAAAGTACACCTTGAATTCTCCACCGGTGTTTGATGGTTCTAACTTTGATTTGTGGTTAGGAAGGATGTGCAGTCTAGTCAACTCATACGATCCTAAGCTATGGAAGCTTATTATACATGATCCTTATGAGTTGCTTAAAGACAGATCTGTCTGGACTGCAGATTATAAGTTCAAACATGATCAAATTTGCTTGGTTCTAAGTTTATTCACCGCCGCAGTTAATGCTAATAGTTTTCCCTTTGTCTCCCGTTGCAACTCCGCAAAGGACATATTGGATGGCTTGGCTGAATTCCATAAAGAGAATGAGGACATATGTCTTATGGCAGGCACGAGTGATCACGGCAGTGATCAGCATAATGGATCACCCTCGGAGGTAAATTCAGATTCTAAAAATTTATCTCTTGATGATCTATTAGTTGCATACGATGAGCTTGCAAATAAATATAAGAAGCTGAAATCTGAAAACAAAAATTTAAAAAGAGTGTTGAACAAAACAACTGTGATTCCTCCTGTAAAAAATACTCACATTTAGAGGAATTGATTGAGGCTTATGTGTTCGATATTGAATTTCATAAATATCAAATTTCCTCCTTGAGAAATAAAAATAAAGAGCTGAGAGAGAAAATAAAGTCAATGGACAATGGTCAAAATGAACTTGTTCATGATAAAAAGTTTGCAAGAGAAAATGAGAAACTGAAGGAATTGAACATGGCCATTTCTGAAAGATTGTTGGTTCTAGAAAAAGAAAAATATGTGGTTTTGGATGAGCGTGAAGATGTAGAGGAAATAAAACAAGAAGTTGAATGTCTTAGGAAAAACAATGATGTGTTGAATGTTAGTCTTGCTACTTGTGAAGAAGAACTCGCCAACGCTCAATTGCACATTTCATCTCTTCAATATGAAATCCAGGACTTGAACAATTCGTTGTCCAAATTTATGTAGGGACAAGATAATCTGGATAAACTTTTGGGCATGAAAGTTAATTTTCAAAGGGAAGGCCTTGGCTACAATCCCGTAAAAAAGAAGTCTTTTGTGAATAAGGTTTATACCTCGTTTGTTCAAAGTTCAAGTATAGCCAGTACCTCTACTTCACCTCCAAAGTAGTCTTCTGTTCAAGAGATTCAAAAAGAAAATAAAAATATAAAAATCAATTTGTATCAAAAATCTAAAAATGCTGTTAGGACCACTATGCATGTTAAACATACTTCTGCCACACACACGCATACATCTAGAAAGAAAATGTCATGCTTTTATTGTGGAAGATATGGACATGCCATGCATGATTGTTTTATTATGAAGAATGATGATTTGGAAGCATGCAGGAAAAGAATGAACAATGGAAAAGGCAAGGGTAGGTCGACGCATCCCAAGGCTAAACAACACTACCAACCTATCATGTCAACACATCCTGTGTTCTGGACCCATTACTCTCAGCCAAATCCAAGGGAAGGTCGACCTAGGATTTCTAATGTGTTCAACACACCACCTGCATATTGGAAACAATATCGGAACAAAAAGTCACATGCTTCAAATAATCTTCATGCTTTCAAGTATTCAAAGTCATGTTGTCTTTATTGTGGCAAATCAGGGCATAACATGCATGATTGTATGATTTCAATGTTGTCAAGAAGCGAAAGCCTGCTAACCCACAAGGACCCAAGATGGTTTGGGTACCTAAGAATGTAAATTGAGAAATCCGTTTTGCAGGTGTGCCATGAGAATATGAAGTCTGAAATATGTTTTCAGTTAAGAAGGTAAGGCACACGGGTCAAGCGGCATAAGTCAGGTTAAAAGAAAAACCAAAAACTGAAATCTGAATGTTCAGGTGATATCCCTCTCACTTCTATAGAAAAGGTGTTATGTGTTGCTTTGTGCTGAATCTCATGTGTTGAGTAGTGGATGGTGGATCTAGAGGGAAGGGGTGAATATATCTACCCCTCTTTTCACAAACAACCCTCTTTATAGCTAGTTAACGAGAATCACAACGGAATATAATAGGCTTAACGAAGGACACAATGATTTGCTTAGCAAGATGAACAAGTAATGTAAAAATTAAACCTAAGCATGCATCTAACATAAAGCAATCGCACAATCAAACCACAACACACGAGATTTTAAGGTGGTTTGGACTGAATCCCCAGTCCTACGTCCACCCCTCACCAAACCCGGTGAGGCTTCACTAGTGCAACGCACTAAACCGCAGATCGAAAAAACCTCCGATTGCCTTCCTACTAACCACCGGTAGGGACGTCAACACCGCAGATCGGACAACTTCCGATTGCCTTCCTACTAACCACCGGTAGGGACGATTCACAGTTTCAAATGTTTGAATGAAATGGAAAGAGAATAAATATGAAAATACTCAAACAAGATATAGAATATGCTCAAAGAGAAAAGATCTTGTCTGAGATTGTTGGAGCTTGAATCTGATGCTTCAATGGTATCTTCTTCCTTGTGAAATGATCTTCCTTGGATCACCTTGAGTTGATAAAGAAGATAAAGGATGCAGATTTGATCTCCCTTGAAAACCTTGTGAAATCAGCTTCCTTGGATCACCTTGATAGCCTTGCTTGCTTTTGCACTTTCTTGGAGATTGCTTGCTTTGATATGAGCTTGAAACACCTTGGAATGGATGAAGAACTTCTTCACGAAGTACTATTCACGGCTACAGTACCTCTTCTTCCAAGCCTCCTTTGATCTCCCTTGATGCCTTGGATTCAATTGAGTTGATGAAGAAGTGTATGGATGTAGCTTTGATCTTCCTTTTGATCCCCTTGAGTTGATGAAGAGATTTATGGATGAAGATTTGATCACCTTTGAGAGCTTGCTTGCTTCTAGCTTCCTTGGAGGTTGCTTGCTTCAGATCTAAGCTTGAATCACTTGGAGTGGATGTAGAACTTCTGCACGGAGTACTGTTCACGGCTACAGTACCCCTTCTTCCAAGCACCTCCTCTAGCCTCTCTTGATCTATCTTTGATTCCTCTTGATCAACTAGGGTTTTCTAATCCTCTTGCATTGGTTTTATAGACTTTGAATGGTCCATAGACATTCCCCAAACCAGATCCACAAATCATGGGAGATTAGGTGAGTTTTGATTAAATAAATCCATGGAAAGGGGCTGGCCTCGAGGTGGAAAACGAAGTCAACAAATGTTAGCTCGGGGCTAGCGGTCGACCTAAAGCGGGCGGTCGACCGCTATGAGAAACACTGTAGACGGATGGTCCCTGGTATTTCCGGTCGAACGCTACTGGGCTGGCGATCGACCGCCACTGAGACTCGTGCAGACTGGGAGCTGCTGGCTGGGGCGATCGACCGCCCCTGTGCTGGCGATCGACCGCCAGCTGGGCAGACCTCGGGTTTTCCCGGGTCGGTCCGTTAACCTCTTTAGCTCCGTTGCTTGAGTCCTTTAGCAGTCCGTTCTCATCTGTGACATCAAACTTGATTGTCTTGAAGATTTCTATTGATTATATCACTCCTATAATCAAAATTTTGTTCTAGGGGCTCCGCCCCCAGAAGCACCCGCAAGGGGCACTGCCCCCTTGACCCCCACGACCTGACCGGGCAGGTCGATCCCCCCGACCTGACCGCGCAGGTCGATCCGCGTGCGAGGGCGCAATCATTGAGCTTTCACTTTTGCCATCTCCACTCCATTCCTTGGCATATCTGTCATGAAAGAACATCAAGTAGTTTAGTCATATAAGAGTGGTAAAACATCAATGACTTATAGTGTTTAGCCATTATCAAAACCAAGAATATCAAATAACTCAAATGACCACAGGATGATGTCGAATGACCCAAGTGACCACAAGATGACTCAATTGACCACAGGGGCACAACATCATGTGCTAATGTATATGTCTGTACATGCATTCCATCCGTAGTTGTATGCATATCTCTGTGCATATCATCCGTCAGATAGCATCTTGTTCAAGGGGAGCTTGAAAATTTTCAAATCAAATTTCACTTCATATATTGAATTTGCATATACCTTCACATTCTGTCATGCAAAAGTTGAACATGGTGAATTCATGTCATAATGCATTGCAATCCTCCCGTCGTCATCACATCCATGACTATATAGTATATCAAATGGTAACATGTAGAAGGGTAGGTTAAGCATTTCTGAAAACTATCACCACGCGTGAGGTGATCTTCGAATCTAAGTTCTCCACCCAGTACTATGAGTCAAGTACTTATAGGCTGCATATGGCATTAGAATTTTACTGAACGTCTCACAGTCATGCACACATTGAGGGGGAGTCGCCAGATTCGTCATATGAACTTAGTGCTTAGGTTCACACCTGAGTTATGCATTAAGTCTAGAGCTTCCTAAGGGGATGTTAGTTGTTAAGGGGACTCTTCATGTCATTGCGGATAAATCCGAATCGAAATTGATAAATCAAATCATTTCAACTTTGGATGCAGATCATACTCTCAAGAATCCAAAGTAATGTTGGGCCAGCTATGACTGCATTTGAATCAACTGAAGGAGTATCCTACAAGGATAAAGATGAGAGGATGCTTTTGCAAAACAACCTCCAGGATCGACTCAACGTCCTCAACATGTATATAAGCTGCAGGAAGTCTTGTACGGACTGAAGCAAGTACCCAAGGCATGGAATATGGCATGAAAGAAGCAAAGCCAATGTCAACTCCGATGGCCACAGCCACGAAGTTAGACAAAGATAAAAAGGAAGTGACTTGAGGGAAATGAAGGAATTGAGAAAAACAAGAGATTCTCAAGTCAAGGCCAAGGTTAGAAAACAAAAATATAAAATACTAACCTTCATGAGATTAGTGATTTTGGTGCTTGAAGGCATATGGTGATACATGCTGAACTCAGGTATTGATTCTAAAACCTAAATTGTCATTTCCCCAGTCTGCTATGGTGATGTTGCTCATTTGACAGGTGTCAATGTCTGAAAAACTTGACTTGTTATTCCTCTAGCATGATGAGATGAACTTGTCAAACTGTTTGAATGGAATTAGAAATTCTAAAGATTTATTGATTATTGAACATCTTCCAATCTAAATTGCTTGAGGACATTTGAACTTAATTGAGTATCTTGTATATCAAATGCTGAGTAGTGAAAAGGTGGATTACGTCCACCTGGAAACTTTCACTGTGCGTGAGTTGATCTTTGGATCAAAGTTCTCCGCCTCATACTAGAACTCAGAGAAGTCAAATGGTTGATTTGTGAATGAATCTTTGAACTGAGCTATTTCAATTGAAAATATGTTTTTGCTCAAACGATCCAAACAATTGACTTGTGGATGATTTCTCATTTCTAACTTGGGAAATGATCTTGAAAATCTATTTTTGAACAAAATTTTAAAAACAATTGGGTTGCATTGTTTGTTTTTTGATCATGTTTGCACCCTTGTTCATAAAGGCCATATCATTGAAAATGTTGTTGATAATCATTTGAAACTGAATGCCTTCTTGTGAAATATGTCAAATAGTCTGAAAAATAAACTTTTACATCTTGCTTTTGCACATTGCATTACATTCTCATGTTGTTATGGGTTGCATGCTTTCGAGTTCATGCATTAGATGCATTTAGTTCATTCATATGAAAATCTGACATCTTGCATCACATTGCATATCTGCATAGTATATTTGCATATCATGCATATAGTGCATATTTTAGAATGCATCATTCTGAACATTTCATGTTGCATAATGCCCAAATGAATTCTTCCAACATTGGTATACTACCTTCGGGTCTAACAATTCAAGAACTGAAATTGCATGTCTCTTCATTTTGCATTGCATATTGCATATAGATCCTCTCTGTGCTTGCATGTTATTATATGCGATTCACCTCCATCCTTGAAATTTCTATGACATTATGCCTTCTTGATAAATAATGAGCATTTGAGTCATTATTGGTGTGTTTCTTATTATACACTCTAGGGGAGTTCATATTTCATAAGTGCATCTATTTAGGGGGAGTTGCAATGTTATGTGTTCATGATATTTTCGGTATACATGCTGAATCAAATTCATACACTTGATGCACAAAATGTGAAAATGAGTGGTAGATAAAGATATAGGAATTTCCTTTCAACACTCTAGAGACTTTAAACTTGCTGCATGTATGTTGAAGAGACAGTTAAGAAAAAAGTTGCCTACCTATCCTTGTTGAAAAAATCTGAAATGAAAAAGAAAGGTAGAGCAATGCTCAGTCTCACTGAGTAAATTGGGCACATGTCACCTGAGACGTGATGTGGTTCATTTCTGAAAAGTGTTGAATAAAGTACCTCTGTACAAAATGAGATGAAAAAGTTTAGTATTCTGAGTAACTGGGGATTTTGACATGAGCTCCATGCGTCTACTCGCGTAAAAAGGAATTATTTGAACCTGATCATTATTACAAAAATTTTGTTTGTCCTTATGAAATCATTAAAATTTTGATGTAAAAAAATTATTGAGGTAGAGCGAAGCCTCCAATACGCTGCTCTCAAAATTGAAATGCAGTCTGTAAAATGTCTCCTTGTGTTAATCTGAAAATCTGAATATCCATATTACAACTATCATTTTTCACATTACTCACTCATACTCTTGAAAATTTGATTTAATATGTATTTAGAAAATTGATTGACTGCATTGACTTTTGCATGATTCCTAAATGATTGCAGAACCTTCCAGGTGTTATATATGAACATTCTAATTGTCATGACTCTCATGCACTTTTCCTATCCCATTCCCTTCTTAAGTAAGTAAGGGGGAGATATGCTGCATGTATATATATACGTAACTGTCTGGTTGCATTGTGTGCAATTCATATGTCATCATTAGTATGCATCTAGCTTCATGCATTCCCAAAGAAAATTACAAATCTGAAAATTAATGAAAATCCAAAAATTGAATGGACTTCAAATTCCTTCCATTTGCTAAATGAGTGTTTGGCTTTGAATGGCATCAACTTGATTTGTGAATCTTGGCCTGGACATCTGCTGTCTACATACCTTCCTGTCTCCATAATCAATCATTAAAATCTATGAATCAACATGTTTTGTTCACCATATCATTGCCTTGCTATTGCCTCATGTGAACTTCTGAAGTGGGCACTTATTGGTTTTTGATTCTTATTGATTTATTGCCTCATTTGTACTTCCTTGCCTTCCTCCCACTTTTTGATCATGTCAAAGGGGGAGAAAAATAGCTCTATCTGCGTCAATCATAAAGTTTGTCATCATCAAAAAGGGAGAGATTGTTGTATATGCCTTGCATATATTTTGATGATAACTAAACTTTATGGTTTGAGGTTTCATGAGTTTACAAGGATTCATACGATTCAGTTTTGCTACATGCTCCTTGACTTTGTGCTAACCAAAGAGTCCTTGTGCTCTTGCTGTTCATGTTTGGTTGAGATGGCAAATGGCTTTTGGAGGTTCATAATGTGGTTCATGTTCCTTTCATATGGAACTTTTGTGGCTAGTTATATGTTCAGAATCCTCATGCATATCTTAGTGGGAATTGGGATTGGTGATGGTTTTTGAACATGCAATGGTTTGTGCGTGGATGATTATACCATATGCGCTTGATCTAACTTCTATTCAGTTGATAATCATTCATGATAATGGAGGTTTTGATACCCATGAAGATCTCATGTTTTACTTTATCTTTTACAGGAGAGAGACGGTTGGAAGGCACCTACATATCACGTGAATGCATGGTAATATCTATTTATGTGAATCTTGGTGGAAAGAGGTTGATATGTGGTTTTATAATGATTAAACTCCAAGAAACACTTAGTTTTTGTGTGTAAATATTTAACCTTTTCCTAGTCCCTTGTGCTATCCATGTTATATATACTCACTTGATACCTTCATGTATTTTCCTCATATGGTTTTCTTGCTAGCTACAATGTTTGAACCCCTCATGCAAACACTGGCAAACTGAGTTGAATGGAACTTGGTCACATGATACACTCACATTGGATGGTTGCAGTGCTATATGAATCTTACTGATAATTGGGTTTAATGAAGCTCAGATTATATGAATATTGTTGTAAGCACAAGCCCTAATCATATGGATATGTTTTGCTAGGCTAACAACTTGTTTTTGCAGGATCTTCACTGTTCAGTCGACCTAAGAGCAAGGGCCGGTCGACCAGAATTAACAGCAGCTTGAAATCTGGAATTTTACAGATTTCTGTCGACCGCCAACCCAGGGTCGGTCGACCGGTTTTCCCAGCAACTAAAAGCCCAATCTCTGTAAAATTTTGATCGACCGCCCCCTATTTCCGGTCGACCGCCAACCCCGATGCAGCCTTGTTTGACTTTGTTTTCACCAACGTGTTCAAGCCTTTCTTTTGGACTTTTCGGTCCTCTAGCCTCCAAATTCGCTAGGAAATGTGGATCTGGTTTCTGGCTTGTCCTTGGACCATTCAAGGCTTATAAAAACAACTTTTGGGTCAAAAAACCAAGATGATGCAAGAGGATCAAAGGGAGGCCATCAAAGAAGAAAGAGAGCTGCAGAAACAACTCCCTGAACAGTGATCCGTCCCGAAGTTCTTCATCAAACCTCAAGCTTTTCAAGATCTATTAGAAGCCAATCAATTGGGAATCAAGTGGAGAAGCAATCTTCATTCAAGATCTGCATCATACACTCAAGGGGAGCCAAATCAGGAGTTTTCTCAACTATTTTTCATTTGTGTTTCTTCTTCCAAATTTCTTGAGCTTTATGTGTGTAATCCTCTAAATCTGTGAACATCAGTGTGTGTGTGTGTGGATTGCTTTAGATCTACACTTGTGTGTTTGGATTGTTTCCAGATCTACACTTGTGTGTATGGATTGTTTCCAGATCTACATTTGTGTGTGTGTGACCGTCTGCGTATGGTCGTGTGGTTTATTGTGCTGCGGTTGTTGCAGCGTGTGTGTGTGTGTGTTGTTGATCCTGTCATTGGATCATGTTGGAGCTCGTCTCTGTGTATGTGTTGGAGCTCGTCTCCGTGTGTGTGTTGGGGCACGTCCCCGTGTGTGTGTGTGTGCAGGCGTCGCCCTGCGTGTGTGGTTGGAGTGTATCTCCGTGTTGGGATTCATCCCCGTGCTGGTTTACAGCAGTGAAGCCTTACCGGATTTTGGTGCGGGGTGGATGTAGGTTTTTGTCGTTGCATCCGAACCACCTTAAAAATCATCGTTCATTGTGGTTTGAATTGTGTGGTTTGGCTCATTTCTTCTATCCCCATTCTGTGTGTTCATACATATATATTATTTTCTTCATATTGTATCTTTCGGAACTAGCATAATTAGTTCTCATGTGTGACAGATCTTGATAGATCCTATTCTTGTGTTGCTAGTTCATCACATCTCTTTTAAATCGGGTAAAAGTTTTCTAAAGTTGTAATCACCCAATTCACCCCCCCTCTTGGGTGTCATTGATCGCGGGACTTCACTTGGTGAAAAGAACCTATGTGTTATTCTATTTTCACTGCAGAAAACATCAAACTGTGAGTTTTCAAACTCACCACCATGGTCAGACCGAATATTAGATATGGAAAACTTACCATCCTGTTTTATTATGTAGAAGAATTCCTGAAATTCACCAAACGCTTCATTTTTGTGAGTTATAAAGAAAACCCAAGTAAACCTAGAGAAATCATCTACAATGACAAAACCATATCTTCTACGAGTTAAGCTAACTGATCTAGTTGGTCCAAACAAATCTATGTGAATCCGTTCAAATGGTTTAGAAGACATGCTTTCAGTTTTAGATTTTAGAGATTTCCTAGTGTGTTTTCCTTGAGTATAATTTTATTCTTTTCTTTAAATGATATTTCAGGTAATCCTTTTACCATGCAATTTTTTTTCAACTTATGCAAAATCTGATAGCAAGCATGACCTAGCCTACGATGCCAAAGGAATGCAATGTCATCTTTATTTGCAGACAGACACATGTTTATGTGGACTTCATCATCCAAGTCAACCATGTATATGTTATTGACTATTTTTCTTGTGAATTTTACAATTTCAAAATTTGGTTCAAAAATCGTGCAAACAAGTGAGTCAAAAACAACTTTATACCCCTTATCACACAGTTGACTGATACTAAGCAGATTATATGCAAGTCCTTCCACTAATAAGGCATCATCAATGCAACAGGAAGAACATTTACCTACTTTACCTGATCCTATAATTTTGCACTTTGTGTTTCCACCAAAAGTAACATGACCAACATTCTTTTCAGTTAACATACAGAACTTTTCTTTGCCCCTGGTCATGTGCATGGAGCAACCACTATCAAGAAACCATCTGTTGTGGTGGGCTGCTAGGCATACCTGCAAAATAAATTAAGTAGAGAATTTTGGAACCCAAGAATGTTTGGGCCCCATTGTAGCAGTCAACTCATGCAAGCAAGATAGCAGATATTTTGGGATCCACATTTGTTTTGTTGACTTAGTTGTTTTTGTGGAATTTTTATTTTTCTGGTTATTGTGCTTACTCTGGAGATTGTTTGGCTTTTGAGCAACTTTATGAGTTTTTAGAATATTGGAATTTTTGTGCCAGTTGTTGCTCTGAGAAGCATTAGGATGTGTGTATGCATCATAGAGCCTAGATTGAGTATTTCTGAGATGACCATAGAAATTCTGGTTTCTAGATGACCAAGGCCTACACTGTGTTGAAGTACCCCAAGGATTGCGCCGTTGCACCCAGTGACCTGAAGTACTCCTACTCTAACCTTTGTGTGTAAAGAACTGGAGTCCAGAAGGAATGTACATTGGTGCAGTATGGCTAGTGCCTCGACCTTTCTGTTGAGACTGGGTTATCTTGGTCTTGAGACCTCCTAGGACTTGAGTTCTAGTAGCTTGATTCTGACCCTGACCCTTGGGTTTAGGTGCAGTGAATTGTGTGCTACTTTCCCTAACAACATTCACTTTTCCGTTGCCTTTGTCCTTGTCACTTATTCTGTTTTGTTCAATGTTCATTTTTATCAGGGGATTGTATTTTCCTTTTCCCTTTTCAGCAATAAATGAAATTATTTTAGCTTCAAAGCTTTTCTTGCCAGTTGGATTAAATCATAATCCCTCTTTCCTGAAATTCACTTTTGTTCCAAGAATGGCATTCAGATTTTCAGTGCCTTGTGTCATGGCCTCAAGAGATTTTTGCTTATCATTTACTTCCATGTTCAGATTGTTAACAGTTTTCTTCAATTCTTCATTCACACATTTCACAGCCTCTTATTTCTAATTAGTTGTCTTTGTTTCCTCATCAAACATTTGCATTCTAATTTTCAATTCATCAATGACATTATTCAAGTTTTCATTTTCAGATCTTAGTTCTTTCAAAACATCTTCGTATTCATCTTTTTCAGCAATAGAGTTTTGTAAATCAGAATTCTCTTTCTCTAAGCATGCAATCCTATCATTTAACGAAGTATCACAAACAAGAGAATTAATTTTATTTTTGAGTCTCCCTATGCATATTATCATATTTATCTAAGATTTCAGCATATACGTCTTCCCAATCACTATGAGTGTAATCTTCAAAGGGAGAATTTACCTCATCATCAGTTTTCTCTTCATCCTCTTTTATATCCATCAGACATAGTTTGTCTTCTTCATTATAGTCAGAAGAGCTACTATGACTATCTTCTTCATCGTCGCTCCAGGTACTCACCATAGCCTTTATCTTCTTATTTTTCCATCTGGGCTGATTCTCTTTTTGCATCTCTGGGCAGTCTACTTTTAAATGCCCTGACTTCCTGCAATTATAACAAACAATGCTGTCAGACTTTTTCACAATGTTAGATTTAAGTTTAGAATGTCTTCTACCAGATGAGTATTTACGTCTGAAATGTTTACCTTCTTTCGTTAGAAATTTCTTAAACTTCCTAGTCAACATGGCAAACTCACCTGAATCTTCTTCAGAACTGGATAAGCTTTGTTCGCTAGAAGACCCTCTGCAGTTGGAGTTTACCTTAAGTGTCAGTGGCTTCTTCTTCTTCTCAAAGTCATCTACCCTCTTGAGATTCAGCTCATACGTCATGAGGGATCCGATTAGCTCATCGACACTAGTAGTTGCCAGGTTCCTAGACTCTTCCACTACAGTGGCCTTCGTATGCCAGATTGGTGTCAAGGATCGAAGAATCTTCCTGACAAGCTCGTACTCACTGTAAACTTTTCCCAAACTATTCAAACTATTAGTAAGTAACATTAACCTGGCATACATCTCAGAAATTGTTTCATCAGGTTTCATCTTAAAAGCTTCATATTCAGAAACGAGCATATTTTCTTTAGTCTTTCTTACCTGAGATGTTCCATCATAGATTACCTGAAGTTTATCCCACATTTCTTTTGCTGTGGTGCAGGATGACACTCTGGAAAACTTGGTGGGATGTAGAGCACATTGTATGGCATTGACTGCACTCCAATTCAGAGTTGACTTTCAAATTTGCTCCCGAGTCTAGACATCTTCATCTTCAGGAAATTCGAAAGGACCTCGGCTGGCCACCTTCTAGATTTTGTAATCCTTGGCTCTTAAGAAAACATGCATACGGTTCTTCTATTATGCATAGTCAGTTCCATTAAAGAATGGAGGCTTACTTATAGAATGTCCCTCAGCTGTTAGACCTCTAGCTTCCATTTTGTCAGATCTCTCTGGGATGTTAAGCCTTTAAGGAGAGTTAGGCTCTGATACCAATTGTTGAGTCGGATAACTAGCAGATCTAGAGGGGGGTGAATAGATCTACCCCAAATTCTTTTGAAATATAAGCACTTAAGATGCAGAATTAAAATGCTAAGGCAGACACCACCAATTAAAATACACAAGTTGATACAAGTAAGAGATTAACCAGATGATACACAGATGACTGCAATGAAAACAAGGATTTCTCAAATAGCAGCAGTAATATACGATAGAATATGTAGAAGCACACAAGTTGCAGACGAGATACTTGGTGGAGATTTGACTCAGGAGTCACTCACGCAAGGGAGACAACCTTTCAGATAGGCTTGACCTATCCTTCGAGTTACTCTTTTTGATATACCTCGTTGCAATAGTTAATTCAGTCAGGAGAGAACTACAAATCAAATCTAGGATACCATCAGAAAGAAGCATCAATCACATAAGCACAGTGCAAAGCAAATTTTAAGGTGGTTCGATCTCAACCTTGAGATCTACGTCCACCCCTTTCTCAATCGAGTAAGGTTTACCGTTGACTAACAGCTTGAACTGCTGATCCACAGCTTTGGGGATGAAATCTCTACAAACCGCTGAGCATTACAGCTTGCTAAGACTGCTTGTTTCATAGCTTAACCCGCTGAGCTTCACAGCTTGCTGACCGCTGATACACAACTTACAAATGATGTCAAAAACAAACGAAAAACCAAAATGGCAATGAAACGAAATAATATAGCTCACTACGGAGCAACTTGACTCTAGATCTGATCCAGGAGTCAAGACATCAATATTTCCACTCAGACTCTCTTCTCACTCAAATGATCTTCACCATCTTATGACACTCTATTTTTCTCTCTATTCTTTACAGCAGGCTCTTTCTCTCGATCTCCTCTCTGACTCTTCTCTCTCAGACTCTAACTCTTCTCAGCCTCTCTTCTCTTCTACTCTTCTGCTTCATGTATCTCTGCACATCTATATCTTCTTCTTCTGCCTTTTTATAGGCACAGGCTGAGCCAGGTGGTCCCCCAGAGCTTTTTAAATTTTGGGCGCGTGGAAGACACACTCCCGCTCACAAGAAAAACCCAAAACTCATACTTTGTTGGGCCACGTGTCAGGAATGGAGGTTGTGACGATCCACGTGGCAGAATATCAGTTTTGCTCCCTACCTTGGATTATGTGCCTTTAATCTGGTTCTTTAAGTTCCACGTGAGAATGATGCATACTGCCTTTATGCCACCCAAGTGTTCGATCATAGAACTGGGCTGGTTCTTCCTGTTTCTGTTCAAAACATAATGATTTTAATAAAGCATGTAATAGTGGTTAGCAAATGCAATTTCAGATGCTTCATGAGGTCAGGCAATTTATTTAAGTGAATGCTTTGAAATAATTTAAATACATCAATGCATAAGTGAAGTGTTTCAACCTTTATGGCTAACACATGTAGTAGGTCAAAGTAACTACATCGACCTTAGTGAAATACATGTAGACTTTCATTGACAGATGTAGACACGCCAAAATTGACGTTACTGTGAGTACATCTCATATTACCTTGTAATGTCCTAATTTGACCCTCAAATTACCTTTGTTTGAGTGGTTTTTCTCACTTTTTTGGATTTCTCCCTTTTTTTCACCCATGTTCTTATTCTTTCCTATTTTCCTGGATTTTTCTGGATTTTCTGGGCATTTTTCTCTATTTTTATGAATTTTTTCGGAATTAACGACTTGAAGAGGGGTGTCATTTCTTTTTAAGAAAATTAAAAGAAAATAAAAGAAAATTGACGACACATGCATCAGGCGTCAATTCCTCTCATTTTTCAATTTTTCTGGATTTTTTTGAGATTTTTTCGGATTTTTTTGGAATTAACAACATGTGAAAGGACGTTATTTTGATTTTTAATAAAATAAAAATCAAAAAAAATTGAAATTCACCACATATGTGAGGGCGTCACTTTCAAATTGAATATTTTAATATTATTTTCAACCCCTTTTGAGAGGTGATTTGGTGGCCTTCCGGGTGTCAGGAAAATTCGCAAAAATAGTCATTGGAATCAGCACATTGAGATGCACCTCCACCTAAAAAATGGGAAAATAATATTGAGAAATGAAAAATGGCCCTGTTTTGAATATTTTGAATTAACGACCTTGATTCGGACGTCAATTAAATTGACGCCCGAAGCAACAGTCGTCCTTTTGGCTGTTTATCATTTGGTTAACGCCCTCCCATGAGGCGTGTTTTTAAGTAACGCCTTCCATTCAGGCGTGTTTCACAAATTTTCAAAAAAAAGAAATATTTATTTCTAAAAATGATCCAGGAAGTGACGCCCTTGTCCAGGTCGTGTTTTTAATTAACGCCCTTCTGCAGGTCGTCAATTTATAAATTGACGCCCCTTTCCAGGTCGTGTTTCAGCTTTCGTGTTCTAATCGAACGCAGCCCTTTCCCAGAGAGTCCTTGCTTTGTTTGGTCACTTCTCCATCTTAATCTTTCCCTCCTTGGGCTCTTGTCCGTTCTTATCCCTTCTATCTCTTGGTTCTCCCCTATAAATAGAGCCCTTCGGCTCTGTTATAGAGGTTCCCTCCCTCTTCTTCTTCTCCGCCGAAATTCTTCTCCCCCGATTGTTCTGTCTTTTCCTTTTGCTTTTTTTTCTTCTTACGCAGGGGTTGCTGCTGCTTGGCTGAAGGAGGGGGGGTTCTCTGTGTCCACCAGTTTCATCCCTTGGAGGCTCCTCTCTCCCGAACGTTTAACCAAGCCATACGCAGAGAGCTTCTCTCCACATCACAGGCTTTTAGTTCTTTTTTTTTCTCTGTTTATCATTAGTACATATTCATACACGTTCATCTCTCGTTTGATCACACTACTCAACCACGTTGAGTCTTTCCACAGTGCAACCCTTGCACACTTCTTATTTTTCATATCATTCATTCATATTTTCCATACCCTTCTTGCATAGGGGTTTAGGGGCAACACCCATAAGGTGTGTTCTAATCTATGTTTTCATGCTCATCTTTTATATGAATTTGATGCTACACACCTTGGTTTCTAATCCATACTCTTTTATTGGTGTTTGATTATTTTGCAAGGGTAATCAATTAAGAAGAACTCTCTTCATCGGCCGGCCGATCGGAAGAGAAAGGAAAGCACTCACACACATCACCCGCATTCAAGGTATTTTTCGCGATCCCTCCACATTATTGTTTATATTTTTGAAGCCCTCGCGCCTCTGGCGATCACATCTCCTATTTTGCACCTCGTGCATGCTTTTTCTATCTATGCTTTTTCTTCTTTGTTCTAAGTGGATTTCTAATTAGGATCTACAAATTGGCGATCACGGTGGGACCCCTTTCGTTTTTCTTTTGATTACCCTTTCCCTTGGGCACCCACGTGTGCCATCTCCCCTTTTGCACCCACGGTGCGTCTCCTTTTTGTGCCCCACGGGCACCCTCCATTGTGCATTGCACTCTCCCCATGTGATCTGTCAATTTGATAGGTTTTTTAGAATTTGCACTTGTCCAAATTTTTTTTTTGATAAGCATGCTAAAATCTTAATATCCATATTTGTTGACTGCCTATGACTGTGAGTGTTTGAAACTGCTGGTCGTGGAGTCTTTCTGGGAATTAACGCCTCTGTCAGAGGCGCGTTTTATTTTAACGCCCTAATCCAGGGCGTCTTATTTCTGTTTAACGCCTTCTGATAGGGCGCCTTCCATCATATCTGCTGCTTTTGTGAACTCACGCCCTTCCCCAGGGCGTGTCTTTGTTGCTTAGCGCCTCACACCAAGGCGCGTTTGGAGATTTGACGCCCTCACCCAGGGGCGTCCGTTTATATACAGTGCCTCACCCTAAGGCGCATTTTTCACTACTTCTGGGCCCTCACAGCGATTCACGACAGCCACGCTGTCGTCCTTGGTAGCGCCCCCTGCCAGGGCGTTTCTTTCCTGTGGGTTTACAGAACCCTCCCGTGGGTGGCTTTTTCATGCTGATTCATGCTTATATTCATTGATTGATTCTATTACTGTGGTTGGCTCGCTTACCATGCATTCATTCATTTGCATTGGTTTGGGAGACCTCCTCTCTCAACACTAGGATTCCACACACCCTCTTGGTGAAGGAAGGACCCTCCATTGAGCACTCCGTCTCTTTGGATTGGAAATTCCTAAACCAAGCCTCCATAAGTCCCCGCACCCGTGGATTCCCTCACGGACGCCGGGCAAGTTGTACCCTTTGAAGTCCCAGGTTTAGTTGGCCATACACGGTGAGAGAGTGTTCCTAGTTGGAATTGAAGTGAACTCATATTGAAACTAGGTTCCTCCCTTGTGTGAATCATAATTTTGTTAAAAATCCTTAATTCACCAAGATTCAAACATAATAAGTCAAAGGTAACCATCCCAACTTGTTTGCTATTTCTGTGAATTGTTTTGATTGCACATTGAATTATTTGGATTACCTTGATAAGAAAGTCAACATGTTCAACTCAATTAATGCTCATGAGGGTGATCAACCTGGCACATCTTATTCCCCTCAATTTCAACATGTTCATCATTCTCACCATAATTCTTTCAAAGGACCACGTCCTCATTCTTACAGTGTTGCCCGACCCGTGGGCAATATCCAATCCCATGGTCCTTCAATCCAATCGCGAGCCACTACTCGTACGGGACCGTCTCGTCCCAATGATGAGAAGGTTTCTCAAATCATTCATGCATTAGATCATCTCACCCCTCAACAAATCCAAGCCCTTAAGGCCGCTGTTGAGGGTGCATCTCATTCATCTCATCCTCCTTCCAATCCTACTCGGGTGGCCCATCACCCACTTCCCTCCTCTATTCATACTCCTACTCGGGTAGTCCATAACCCATCTCCTCCTATTCACTCTTCTCCTCGGGTGATCCAACACCCGCCTCCTTCTATTCCTCCTCCACCACGGCTCCAAGGCCCATTTATTTCTTACAATTCGGCCCATCCAGGTTCCTCTACGGGTCGGCCCATTAATCCCCCTCCACGGCCTTCTAATGCGGCCCCTCCTTCAAGGCCCTGCCAACCCTATGTTGCTCAGGTCACACCCCTCCAGCAAACTCTTATTGACAAAATCACTCTGATGGAGGAACAATTAAAGAGGGTCACGAGCCCACGGCCCGCTCCTCCTACTCCAGTCAATCCCCTTCATGCCGCTCTGAATTATATTACAAAGATGGAGAAAGATTGGAAGGATAGGATGGATGACTATGGTATCGGCAGTTCAAGCAAGCAAGAGCCGACAGATTTCAACGCTCAAGTGGACACCGTCCGCCCTCCACCCGTCCGCACACTTCATTCATATGGCCTTCCACCTCCGCATACGCAACACCATTACACTCCTCCATCCACATATACGCCTCCACTACGATGTCCACTTGAATTTGATGATGAAGAACCGGCAATTGGAGAATTCGAGACAACATACGATGAAGCTTTGCAGGCACCCCTTCCGAGTTTCCTTCGCTTCCCGCTTCCCCCACTATCATTTGATGAACCCCCTACTCAGGACGAAGCCACCGTCCCTAATCCAACCCCTATTTCTGAGACCTCTTGGTGTTACGACGATGGGTCGGTACTTCAATCACCCACGCCGGCGCATCTTGAGTCTCCTCCTCCTAACACCGCTCGCCCCGTTCGGCGTTTTCTCCGCACCAAACCTCCACCAATTACACCTCCACCAGCTATGCCGATAACCTTCACAACACCAGCTTCCCCCGAGCCTTCTACTAAACCTCCACCCATTAAGCCATTAGCCTCCACACCATCGGCTTCCATCGAGCCCTCCATTGAACCTTCCCCAATTAACCTCCCGTTACCGCCATCTCGGCCCCCCATTACACCTGTAACCCCAAACCTAGCCACCCCTATTCCACTACTTAACCCTTCACCCTTACCCGTGGCTAGTCCTAAGCAGGATCCACCCTTTTTTGCACTCGAGTCAACCTCAACTGCTTCCAAGCAAGAGGGGAAGTTCGACGTGTTTGAACCTCCACTTCCACTCATCTTTTCTCCAACACTTTCCATTACACCGTCACTATCCATGGAGCCTTCCGCCTCCGCTTCACCTTCCCCTACCACTCGGAATGGGAGGCTTTCTACAAGCACTTGTGGCGAAGATAATCCAGAGCCGGGCAAGAAAGATTTGGCCATGACTGCGCTATTCAAGATGCAAGAGTTTATTTGCCGGATGCCAATCCGGGTTATTGTGCCAAGAACAATTGAAAAGGGCAAGTCGCCGCCATTGCTCAGAGAATGTCAAGCATTGATGCTGTGTAAGGGCCGGGCAGGGCACCCCTTGTCCCAACTTCCGAAGCTTGAACTCATTCTTCCATACAAGGGGCAAAAGACCATTTTGTTCAACACTCTTTATATGCCGCAATCCTTGGGCAACACGAGACTTTCTATCCCAACTTTCCAACTCCCTCACACTATTACTTTTCACTTTCCAAGGGAGTTGTCATTTACTATTGAAGCTTTGTCATGGGCTTGTGCTTCATCCATTGGGCCAATTGGCTATACACTTTCACTGCCATGGAAGGGCGGTTACCTTGGTACCGAAAGGCCTTCTTCTATTTCATCCACCTTCTTGTCTATCACATCTTCTGATGTGACACGACCTCAGACCTAATGCAAGCAAGCACAATCGCATTCAAATGGGCCGAATTGGGCCGCCGCTCTCTCGTCGCTCACCCAAGCCCGGGGTGACTTGGCAATGCCAAGGTAAGGTTGAGGGGTTGGGCCCTTGCTGGTAGAGGGCCAGCAAGGCCAAGATTTAATTCCCAATAGATTTGGAAGCCCAATTCAATGTGGCCGACGAAGTGCCAAAGGCACCGGTTGCAATTTCCTACGGTGATCACTCAAGTTTGTGGGGCTTGAGGATCGGGCTCTCACTCGCATAACCAGCGGAATTACGAACTAATATTGAATGACAAACACTAATTAGAGAGAAGGTTTGAGCACTTACTCGACCGGTTTGAAGAAACCGGTCCCGGTCGGAGACGAGGGCGAGCGGGGAGGCGAGTGGATCCCCACACGCCGCGGCGGTGTCGCTTGACCTGCCCAAACAAGTTACACCACTACACCTCTCGCAGGAGGGGGATCTTGGGGTGGGGGTTAATGGGATTACATCAATACTACCTCCACGCAGGGAGGGGCCTTCAGCCGGCCAAGCGGGGTGGGGAAATTAATGCAAAGAACGACGACTAAGTGTGGATGCCGAATCTGTCGGTTGTCTGCGAACAGGGACAGGGGGTCAGTGTTGCTGCTGTAGATCCCACTCACAAATTTTTCTGATAGCAAGACTAGCGGCGAAAGCTTTGTAACAGGGAGGGGGATGCCTCAGAATTTCTTCAATTTCTTCTGGAACCGTTGCTGGTCGGGGCAGGAGCTTGAACAGGGCCTCTGTTTCTTGGACTAACAGGAACTGGCTTCTAACAGCAGGATGCAGAGGGTACCCCGGCCACTCCCGTCATCGGAATCAGGCACCAACAGAGTCGTTGAAACCGTGGATGAATCTTGTTCGCAGCAAAACTGACGGGGATGATAACCGATTTCGGAGTCTACCTGTGGAACCAGAAGAGTGAAGAGGGGTCGATGCAGACAGTGGGAAGCAGAGCTGCGCAATCGTGGAAGAAAATTTGTAACTTCTGCTCCCAGATGCTGAATGGACTTCCACTTTTTGATTCTGAAAGTAGACAGGCCGAGTTAGGACTTTGAAGAAGAACTTGAGAGCTGATTCTTCCGTGGTTTGTCGGGACAGAGCTTCTATTCCAGATCAGGTCTTCTGTTGGGGCAGATCTGCGCAGTCGGGGTAGATTGGACCTCCCGGGCCGCACCAAACTCGGATGGGGGTGAGATCACTTCTGTTGCAAAGAAGACCCGGAGAAGCTTCCAACGATGGCTCTTGTGTCTTCAAACTCGTCCGGATGGCGTCGTGGTGGCCGCTGCAAGAGACTGGTTCGTCTGCAACCTGTGGACAGCAACCTGCAGCTCTTGTGTTGGCTTCTAAAGAAGGAGATGGGGGAGGTGTATGTATGAAAGGGGTGATGGGGTGGAAGAAGTAGTGTGTATGGAGGGATGGGGAATGCTACTGGAGATAGGAAGGGGATGGGAGGGGGCAGTGGGGGCAGGTCCTCAGCTGGAGGTAGGGGAAGGTGGAGGCAATGGAGGTGAATGGAGGGAGATGGGAGGGGCGACCCTAGCTAGAAGGGAGAGGGGGGGGGGCGGCCAAATCATGGAGGGAATGGTGGATTCAAATTTGAAATGGTCTTGGGAGTGGGGGAGTGTGTGGGAACTAGGGGAGATTGTGTGGGAGTGGGGGAAAGTGGGAGATGCCTCTTGGGACAATGGGAGTGGAGTAATGGCAACTTGGGAAAGTGGAGGGGTATTGAATGAGGTGGGTAGCTAGTGGAGGTGGTTGGGGAGGGGAGGAGAGAGAAGAAAATTCGAAATTGGGGTTGGAGGAGAGAGAAAGAGGGGTGAAATAGAGAGATTAAGAGGGGAATAGGTGGGGAATCTCTCCCCTAGGGTCTCTCACCCAAAAAACTAGAGGAATCACTCCAATTTGAACTCAAATGGCAATTTTAACTCATTCATTCATTAAGTTGAAATGGGGGGAATGTGGTCCTATATATAGGAAACCCACATTTCTACAAAAGTCCCTTACAAAAGACTCAATAACAAATAACCGAAGGGGTAGGGGGGGCTCATGGGCCAAGCCCGAAGAATTGGGCCCAATAGCACATTACACAATCTAATGACACTCAAACTTAAGAAAATAAATGCAAGACCTAGGAACATGACTCAAATAAAAGGGAAAATACATCAAATGACTCAAATAAAATTACATAGGACTCAAAATTAAATGACTAAACCATGCCGGATGCAACCGAGGTGAGGAGACGAACGGTAAACGTGGGCATGGGAGGTGATGTCCCCATCATACTCCCGGGGTGCGGAGAACTCGACTCTGTCAAGTAAGTGTCCTTCCCTCCTTGGAGGGTGTAGAAGTGGTACCGCCCTCAAGTCTCCCGAACGAGATCGATCCATCCACCTGCCGAGATAGCGCTCATATACCTTGCTCCGAGTGGTAGTGACTTGTTCATCCAATATTTGTTCAATTTGTTCACGCTGGGCTCTCTTGGCTGGTGGTTTATCATCATGGGTGGGTGCTCTCTCAAGGGAAGAAGTAGGCTCAATCTCCTCACTAGGTACCACCGTGGGTCCCTTATATGGCACTAGGTCGGTAACATTGAATGTGGGACTTATTCCATACTCCTCATGGAGATCTAACTCGTTGGCATTTGCACCTATGCGCCTCAAGACCTGGAAGGGACCAGACCCACGTGGCCTCAGTTTAGAGTTGGCTCCCGAGGAGAGCCTCTCCATCCTTACCATCACAAGGTCACCCACTTGGAATTCTTGGTGATGCCGATGAGAGTTGGCCAGCCTTTTATAAGCCTCATTCTTTTTGCTGATGTGCTTGCAAAGGTTTTCATGTCATTTTGTGAATGCTATCTTTTTAGTGGTTATGGGTGGACCTGGACAACCATAGATGGACCTATCCTGCCATGATGCCAGATGGACCATGATGAACCTTGGTGGGCCGGTGCAACTATTTGTGGACTTATCATGCAATGTTGTCATGTAGACTTTGGTGGGCCTAGGTGGGCCGGGGCAACCGTAGGTGAACCTATCATGTAAAGTGGTGATGAATGTGGGGGGGCCCGGACATCCGTAGATGCTTTTGACATGCTTAAGATCCATGATGAATGAAGGAGGACCATGACATCCGAATGTGGACCACTCATACTTTCTACTTGACATGTGGGTGATATGAATGAATGGACCCAACATAGTGTTCATGCCAAGGTGTATGGTAAGCCTAGACACATGCATGCTTTTTCCAAAGGTGACTTCCATGTGTATAGGTGTAGGACAACCTTTGAACTCCTATTGGAAAGGATCGAATGGATCTAAGAAGGTGGTCATCATGGGGTGGGGCACAACCTTATTACCTAGGGATATGTGGCCTAAGGTCATGGCTCCCAAGGTGTAACCCGGGTCATGGATGAGGTGGGTTTGGCCCAATATGGTGGGTGAGGGTAGGAAAGGGTGGGTGGTTGGTAAGATGGTTGGGTCATATGAGTCCCTTGACTCCCATTGGAATGGATCATATGGATCATAAAATGGGTCACCTAGGGGGAGGAACTCCATGTCCTCAAGATCCTTAAAAGGTGCTAAGTCATTCTTCTCCATTATAGTTGGGCCAATGTTCTTGACAAGTGAGTCGGCCATGAATGGAGGGCTTGGCTTTCTACCCGAGATAAGAAGCTCTAAATCGAGGAGAAGGTTGGGCTCATCCGGTGTAGGGAGGAATAGAAGGAGGTCGCTAGTGTAGCAACCAATGGTGCAAACCGAGGTGATAGACCCTATGCATAGGTGTAGGAGGCTAAGGCTCCTAGGTTGTTCAACCATAGGGGTCATCATGCTAGTCATCTCTAATTGCCATACTATGCCCTTGAGAAGGTCCTCTAAGGTCTCCACTTGATAGGATGCTTGGATTGTGGTGTGATAGGAGAAGAAGGGCACTAAGAGAAGATCTTGTTCTATGGGAGGGAAAACATGGGCCCGGATCTCTCTAATTGGGCTCTCCTTTAGCCAACTAACAATGGGTTCTCCTAAGATGAGCTTGGTCCCAACTAGAGAGGGTGATGTAAGGTGAGGACCATCGTGTGATGTTTCTTTCTCAACTTGGACTTGGGTTCCCTCCAAGGTGGGGAGTGGGTTTGGAGTGTCCTCAACTATTGAATTGGGTATGAGTTCTTCTACCAAGGAGGTGAGGGGGTCTTTTGGGGTGATGAGGGTTGGTGTGTGGTGCTCCCGGGGTGGAGGGTAAAGAGAAACTTGGATTGGGATTGGTAGAGTGGGGTTTGGGAGTGGAAGTAGTGGAGGCTTTGGTGGGAGTTGGATTGGGGTAGGGAGAGGAAGATGGGTGGGTTGAAGGGATTTGGGTTGATTGGTTTTGGGAGGAGTGTCCCCTTTTGGGGGTGATAGAGAGGTAGTGGTGAGGGTTACCATGGGCCTAGGTGGAGAGTTGGTCATGGGGCCCAATTAGGTATGGGGACCTATGGTTGTGGTGTGGACTACTTCTTCCAAAGCTAATGGAGTGGGAAGGTTCTTTGATGGTGGGGTGATGATGGCCGGAGTATGGTGCACCCGGGGTGGTGAACAAGGGCGGGATTCCCGCGGGTGGGAGAATATAAGGTTGTTGAATTTAAAGGTTCCCGAAAGGTGTGACGGATGCACTAAGCAAGTCCGACGTGTTGGGTCGATGTCGCCATTCCTTTCATCTAACCATTTCTTTCCTAGGATTATACATGGACCCGCCAATGTTCCCTTTTGACACCAAGCCCCATCCAAATACTTAGTCTTCCCGAACCATTTATGAAATTCAATAAAGACTTGGTCTCCATTGTGCACAATTTGTCCAGTCATAGAGAGGGTGGCTACAATTTCGGGGGATACCCAATTATCTTCTTCCATGTCAATGAAGTCAATTTCTGTGGGGCTCCCATTTGGTAGGTATGCTTGGGATATGATGGGAATTGGGGCCTTTTGGTCTGTAGACTCAATGACAATGGGAGGTGGATAATGCATAGAACGATCTGATGAGAACTCTAATGCAAGCGTGCCCATGGACTTGACTTGTGAGAACAAATCAAAGACTTGCTCTGATACCAATTGATGTGACACGACCTCAGACCTAATGCAAGCAAGCACAATCGCATTCAAATGGGCCGAATTGGGCCGCCGCTCTCTCGTCGCTCACCCAAGCCCGGGGTGACTTGGCAATGCCAAGGTGAGGTTGAGGGGTTGGGCCCTTGCTGGTAGAGGGCCAGCAAGGCCAAGATTTAATTCCCAATAGATTTGGAAGCCCAATTCAATGTGGCCGACGAAGTGCCAAAGGCACCGGTTGCAATTTCCCACGGTGATCACTCAAGTTTGTGGGGCTTGAGGATCGGGCTCTCACTCGCATAACCAGCGGAATTAAGAACTAATATTGAATGACAAACACTAATTGGAGAGAAGGTTTGAGCACTTACTCGACCGGTTTGAAGAAACCGGTCCCGGTCGGAGACGAGGGCGAGCGGGGAGGCGAGTGGATCCCCACACGCCGCGGCGGTGTCGCTTGACCTGCCCAAACAAGTTACACCACTACACCTCTCGCAGGAGGGGGATCTTGGGGTGGGGGTTAATGGGATTACATCAATACTACCTCCACGCAGGGAGGGGCCTTCAGCCGGCCAAGCGGGGTGGGGAAATTAATGCAAAGAACGACGACTAAGTGTGGATGCCGAATCTGCCGGTTGTCTGCGAACAGGGACAGGGGGTCAGTGTTTCTGCTATAGATCCCACTCACGAATTTTGCTGATAGCAAGACTGGCGGCGAAAGCTTTGTAACAGGGAGGGGGATGCCTCAGAATTTCCTCAATTTCTTCTGGAACCGTTGCTGGTCGGGGCATGAGCTTGAACAGGGCCTCTGTTTCTTGGACTAACAGGAACTGGCTTCTAACAGCAGGATGCAGAGGGTACCCCGGCCGCTCCCGTCATCGGAATCAGGCACCGACAGAGTCGTTGAAACCATAGATGAATCTTGTTCGCAGCAAAACTGACGGGGATGCTAACCGATGTCGGAGTCTACCTGTGGAACCAGAAGAGTGAAGAGGGGTCGATGCAGACAGTGGGAAGCAGAGCCGCGCAATTGTGGAAGAAAATTTGTAACTTCTGCTCCCAGATGCTGAATGGACTTCCGCTTTTTGATTCTGAAAGTAGACAGGCCGAGGTAGGACTTTGAAGAAGAACTTGAGAGCTGATTCTTCCGTGGTTTGTCGGGACAGAGCTTCTATTCCAGATCAGGTCTTCTGTTGGGGCAGATCTGCGCAGTCGGGGTAGATTGGACCTCCCGGGCCGCACCAAACTCGGATGGGGGTGAGATCACTTCTGTTGCAAAGAAGACCCGGAGAAGCTTCCAACGATGGCTCTTGTGTCTTCAAACTCGTCCGGATGGCGTCATGGTGGCCGCTGCAAGAGACTGGTTTGTCTGCAACCTGTGGACAGCAACCTGCAGCTCTTGTGTTGGCTTCTAAAGAAGGAGATGGGGGAGGTGTATGTATGAAAGGGGTGATGGGGTGGAAGAAGTAGTGTGTATGGAGGGATGGGGAATGCTACTGGAGATAGGAAGGGGATGGGAGGGGGCAGTGGGGGCAGGTCCTCAGCTGGAGGTAGGGGAAGGTGGAGGCAATGGAGGTGAATGGAGGGAGATGGGAGGGGCGACCCTAGCTAGAAGGGAGAGGGGGGGGGGGGCGGCCAAATCATGGAGGGAATGGTGGATTCAAATTTGAAATGGTCTTGGGAGTGGGGGATTGTGTGGGAACTAGGGGAGATTGTGTGGGAATGGGTGGGATTGTGTTGGAAAGTGGGAGATGCCTCCTTGGGACAATGGGAGTGGAGTAATGGCAACTTGGGAAAGTGGAGGGGTATTGAATGAGGTGGGTAGCTAGTGGAGGTGGTTGGGGAGGGGAGGAGAGAGAAGAAAATTTGAAATTGGGGTTGGAGGAGAGAGAAAGAGGGGTGAAATAGAGAGATTAAGAGGGGAATAGGTGGGGAATCTCTCCCCTAGGGTCTCTCACCCAAAAAACTAGAGGAATCACTCCAATTTGAACTCAAATGGTAATTTTAACTCATTCATTCATTAAGTTGAAATGGGGGGAATGTGGTCCTATATATAGGAAACCCACATTTCTACAAAAGTCCCTTACAAAAGACTCAATAACAAATAACCGAAGGGGTAGGGGGGGCTCATGGGCCAAGTCCGAAGAATTGGGCCCAATAGCACATTACACAATCTAATGACACTCAAACTTAAGAAAATAAATGCAAGACCTAGGAACATGACTCAAATAAAAGGGAAAATACATCAAATGACTCAAATAAAATTACATAGGACTCAAAATTAAATGACTAAACCATGCCGGATGCAACCGAGGTGAGGAGACGAACGGTAAACGTGGGCATGGGAGGTGATGTCCCCATCATCTTCCACATGGGCCACCCCAAGGGTAAGGAGGAGGATCTCATCCTCTCGCCCTTCACATTCGTCATATTCTTTGCATCTCATGCATTCTGTTGCATCCATGCATTCATCACATCTGTTGCATTGCATTCGCATACATTTGCACTTCTTCTTGCCCGGGTTTCCAAACCCGTATCTTCCCCGCCTTCCGGAACCTCCGGACTTTCTCTCAGGGCATCGCGCCCTTTTCTATCTTCTTCCTCCGGAACCTCCGGATCTTTCACCCCTCTCTTTATCCCTTGGGCATCGCGCCCCTTTCCGTCTTCTTCCTCCGAAACCTCCGGATCTTTATCTTCTCCTTGGGCATCGCGTCCCATGGTACCTTCCCCCTCTAGAACCGCCGGACTCTCTTTCCTTCCTCCCAGGGCATCGCGCCCTTTCTGATTCTCTTCCTTCGGAACCTCCAGATTCTCCATCTTATTCTCTTTATCTTCTTTCAGGGCATCCTGACCCTTCTGATTCCATCCCTCCGGAACCTCCGGACCCTCCTGATCCTTTTCATCCACTCTTCCCCAAGCACCGCGTCCCTCGGCATCTCATTCCCCCGGAACCTCCGGACCATCCATCTTTCTTCCGATTCATCTTTCTACTCTTCCAGGACATCACATCCTTCATTTTCTTCTTCCTTTTCCATCATCTTTTCCCCTATTTCTTCCTAGGGCACCGCGTCCCTCGATATTTTATCCCTCCGGAGCCCCCGGATTCCTCCTATCAGGATTCTCCTCCACAACCTCCGGACCCTCCGGATCTGCCTCTTTCCATCTATCAATTTCTTCTCCTAATTCCTCCTGATCATGGGTCCGACCCAACTTCTTCTACATCCACTGCCCTGGGCATCTGCCCTTTCTCCCATTGCTTTCGAGGCTTTAGTCCTCACTCTTCCTCCTAATTCTCCGCTTCTTCTGTAGACTGTTCCATGTGATCAGGGTCTCCACACCTTAGTGAGGGAGTTCTAGCCCTCGCCTCTCTTCCTTTTTATTCCTTATTCGTCTGAGTCTGGTCTTGGCACCACTCCTTCTTGTTAAGCCACTTTCAAACCCTTTGCTTCCAATCCTTTTTACTGCCAAAGAGGACTATCCCACGATGATCAACCTCGCCTCTGACAGCTGCTTCTACAAAGGTTGCAAGGTAACATATTGGCGTAAGTACTCATTTCATGATATCATTACCTTATTGCTTCACGCATGGTTTTCAAAATAAAGTGCTTCTTAACAAAATCAAAAGTGGTGTTTTAAACCTTTATCTTAATTAAATCATTCTCAAAAAGAGTCTTTAGGCTTGCTTTTGTAGCACTTTTGGTTAATAAGAACCCCGCGCTGGGAATTCAACATTCTCTCCCCGCTTGTTAAGAGCAACCCTTAGCTGGGCATTCCACACACTTCACGGCGTCCTTAGCCGGCTCCTTTGGTTAAACACCGTCCCTACTTTGGCCATGCCATGAGTATATCTGAAAGTCTTTTCTCTTCTTTACTCGGCCGAATGCAGGGGCAAGAGGTCGACGGATGAGATGACCCACCCAGGGTAATCCCCAATACGAGAGGAGTCTCAAATAGGGGCAGTCTTGACCCAAAATCAATATGAGTTTTCATATGAATTTCATGATATACATCTCGCAAAAAGGGCTATTATGAAAATCAAGTCAAAATGATAAAAGTAAAATTGAGAATTATGGCATGACAAGAGTGGCAAAGTCCCCGCAGGGAAAACCCTGGTCGTATGCATGTCAAAGGTCTAAAAATCAAAGGCACAAAGCCCCGGCACAACAGACTACCTCTTTGAGGGGAAACACCTTGGAAGGAATTCAAATCCTGACATCTCCCATCATGCATAAAGCTTGTCACAATTGTTCTTCTCTTCTCCCTCCAAGACCGAACGTTTCTCAGGTATGGCCTTGATAGGGGCACCGTTGATCAAAGGCGGTCGGTTATAGGATGCCACTTTCAATGCACGCCCGATTTTGGGAAATTTTAGCAAAAAGGGAAGGAACGAGGACCCCCAATTAATGGTTTAAACACCCTTTGATGCTGCATTAGTTATGTCTAAACCAAAATCCAAAAAAAATTGAATATTGCAAAATCAAACAAAAATTGAATATTTCATGAGTAAAATCAAACAAAAAATCAGATATTTCTCCAAAGATTCATAAAAATTGAAATATTTTTCAAAATCCATAAAAATTTGAATATCTTTTTCAAAAACTCATAAAAATTTACATATTTCAAAATCCAAAAAAAATTGCATTGTATTTTTCTGATGGTGCTTTTGCAGGAACAACTTTGCAAAGACCAAGAGCACGGGATGAGTCCTCTCTCCACGTATTGCTATCAATCTATTGATTCTTCCCGATATTCTCATGACGTGTCACCTTGGGCATTTTGATTATCATTTCCTCATATCTCCTGATTATCATTCATCTCCAAATCATTTAATCAACTCCTGCTGATTTCACTTGATCACTCTGCCGCTGGGCATTGCCTGATTCCGGTTAAATCGAAACCTTACATGCCAAGATTGTCATCCTCATGACAAAACGACAAACAATGATGTTTTGCAATGTAATGCTATTCATGCTATACATGTTTAAATGATATTTATACAAAATTTGATTGCTTTGATGTCCATACCTGCTATTGATGCTTTGATTCATGCTATGCTTGCTATGCTTAAATGCCTTATTCATTGCTTGTTATCTTTTATATCTTGGCTGATGAATCTTTGAGCGCAGGAAGAGGCTCTTGGTCCCACCGACTGGGCATCATCATCCAAGCCCCACGGTGCTTGCACCTCATTTCTCTGTTCCCCCATGTTTATTGCTCCATCTCTCCCTGTATGCATTCCTACTATATGTTACATACGCTATTAGATTATATCAAGGACCTTGTGGCTTTGGTAAATCTGGAATTTGAGTTCCCCTTCATCAAAAACGATGGCGATTCTAGAGGCATCTTAGTCATATGGATAGGCCGTTGAGCCGTCCAAGACTAGAGACGATGGTTCCTTTTTGCGAGTTGGTGCACGGATAAACGGGCTTCGGCTTAGTATCAGCTCGCAGAATGGGTTTCTTGACCCAATCTTGGCAGTTTAACAATATTATCCTTGATTATCTTATATTTTAATTTATTTTAACCTTTTCCTTTTAAACCCATCATACATTCATATAGGACTTTGAATTAACTTTGGAAAATCACTCTGATAAGCTGATTTTGAGGGTTAAAATTGATCACTATTTTCCAAGATATGAGATATTCATTGCTGAATGGAATCCTCAGTTCGCCTTGTTGCTGTTTTGGGTCATTTTCTCGAAAGCTCCTTGTTTGGATTTCTATCATCTTATTTCAATCCTTTTCCCTTGATCCACCTTGGCTGCAGCACGTCCACATTGGCTGGTAACCGCTCCCCAATGGTGAAACCTACAGGTTTGTGACCTGGGGTACTTCCACCGCGTTGGAAGTTGATCATTCTCCTTCGTGCCCGCGTGCACACTCCCTCTTTTTATCCAAACATCGTTGATTTCAGTGAATTTCCCGGGATTGCTTCATCTCGAGCTTTTGATTTCATTCTCATCAAGTGATGTTGATTGCGTGTCTCATCACACCTTGGCATCTACTTTTCAGTTTGCTCTGCTCCCTTGCAAAGCAGACGCCAAGGCGGGGTAGCTGTAGACACGCCAAAATTGACGTTACTGTGAGTACATCTCATATTACCTTGTAATGCCCCAATTTGACCCTCAAATTACCTTTGTTTGAGTGGTTTTTCTCACTTTTTTTGGATTTCTCCCTTTTTTCACCCCTGTTCTTATTCTTTCCTATTTTCTTGGATTTTTATGGATTTTCTGGGTATTTTTCTCTATTTTTATGAATTTTTCAGAATTAACGACTTGAAGAGGGGCGTCATTTCTTTTTAAGAAAATTAAAAGAAAATAAAAGAAAATTGACGACACATGCATCAGGCGTCAATTCATCTCATTTTCCAATTTTTCTGGATTTTTCTGAGATTTTTTCAGATTTTTTTGGAATTAACGACATGTGAAAGGACGTTATTTTGATTTTTAATAAAACAAAAATTAAAAAAAATTGAAATTCACCACATATGTGAGGGCGTCACTTTCAAATTGAATATTTTAATATTATTTTCAACCCCCTTTGAGAGGTGATTTGGTGGCCTTCCGGGTGTCAGGAAAATTCGTAAAAATAGTCATTGGAATCAGCACATTGAGATGCACCTCCACCTAAAAAATAGGAAAATAATATTAAGAAATAAAAAATGGCCCTGTTTTGAATATTTTGAATTAACGACCTTGATTCGGACGTCAATTAAATTGACGCCCGAAGCAACAGTCGTCCTTTTGGCTGTTTATCATTTGGTTAACGCCCTCCCATGAGACGTGTTTTTAAGTAACGCCTTCCATTCAGGCATGTTTCACAAATTTTCAAAAAAAAATATTTATTTCTAAAAATGATCCAGGAAGTGACGCCCTTGTCCAGGTCGTGTTTTTAATTAACGCCCTTCTGCAGGTCGTCAATTTATAAATTGACGCCCCTTTCCAGGTCGTGTTTCAGCTTTCGTGTTCTAATCGAACGCAGCCCTTTCCCAGAGAGTCCTTGCTTTGTTTGGTCACTTCTCCATCTTAATCTTTCCCTCCTTGGGCTCTTGCCCGTTCTTATCCCTTCTATCTCTTGGTTCTCCCCTATAAATAGAGCCCTTCGGCTCTGTTATAGAGGTTCCCTCCCTCTTCTTCTTCTCCGCCGAAATTCTTCTCCCCCGATTGTTCTGTCTTTTCCTTTTGCTTTTTTTTCTTCTTACGCAGGGGTTGCTGCTGCTTGGCTGAAGGAGGGGGGGTTCTCTGTGTCCACAAGTTTCATCCCTTGGAGGCTCCTCTCTCCCGAACGTTTAACCAAGCCATACGCAGAGAGCTTCTCTCCACATCACAGGCTTTTAGTTCTTTTTATTTTCTCTGTTTATCATTAGTACATATTCATACACGTTCATCTCTCGTTTGATCACACTACTCAACCACGTTGAGTCTTTCCACAGTGCAACCCTTGCACACTTCTTATTTTTCATATCATTCATTCATATTTCCCATACCCTTCTTGCATAGGGGTTTAGGGGCAACACCCATAAGGTGTGTTCTAATCTATGTTTTCATGCTCATCTTTTATATGAATTTGATGCTACACACCTTGGTTTCTAATCCATACTCTTTTATTGGTGTTTGATTATTTTGCAAGGGTAATCAATTAAGAAGAATTCTCTTCATCGGCCGGCCGATCGGAAGAGAAAGGAAAGCACTCACACACATCACCCGCATTCAAGGTATTTTTCGCG
Organism: Amorphophallus konjac; assembly: GCA_022559845.1. NCBI lineage: Eukaryota > Viridiplantae > Streptophyta > Magnoliopsida > Alismatales > Araceae > Amorphophallus > Amorphophallus konjac. Next base: position 176,184,845 of record CM040125.1, read on the forward strand.
ATCCCTCCACATTATTGTTTATATTTTTGAGGCCCTCGCGCCTCTGGCGATCACATCTCCTATTTTGCACCTCGTGCATGCTTTTTCTATCTATGCTTTTTCTTCTTTGTTCTAAGTGGATTTCCAATTAGGATCTACAACAGACACACTGACTTGAAATGAAGATGCATCGACCTTACCTCATGGTAAATGCGCAAGGTGCATCGACCTTGAGAACAATAACTAACAAGCATCGACCCAATTTTAAAATGCATAGACTTATGCTGCAGTAGCTGGTTTAATAGCATCGACCTTACTGAGACATGCATAGACTTGTCCTTCAGTCGCTAGCTCACTAGCATCGACCTTACTAACACATGCATAGACTTGTCCTTCAGTCGCTAGCTCACTAGCATCGACCTTACTAACACATGCGTAGACATGTCCTTCAGTCGCTAGCTCACTAGCATCGACCTTACTATCCAGCAGTATGAATATGCATTGACCGGCATATTCAACAATATGACCATGCATCGACCTTGATATGCATAAGTATGAATATGCGTCGACCTTCATATGCAACAATATGAGCATGCATCAACCTGCCTCGACCTTGATATGCATAAGTATGAATATACGTCGACCTTCATATTGAACAATATGAGCATGCATCAACCTGCATCGACCTTGATATGCAACATGCATCGACCTTAATATGCACAAGAACTCATTCTGACTAACGTAAAAGCTTTAAGATAACAATGTTGCCAGAGTCAAACTAAGATCAAAAATACTGTTGCCATCATTAAACTAGACATCAAAATCAGAGTAGACACAACAAATCGGTCGACCGAAATCTACAGGTTGCAGGTGTGATGACCCAGACTCCGGATAGCAGGTAAACCCGATACCACTTGGAACCTGCGAGGCCTCCCAAGAGCAGAAAAGCTCCGAAGAGAAAGAACGATATGTGATAGTACATTGAACTTCCAGATAAAGCAGTAAGTAATTAAATTTTGATAATCAAGATTGCTAAAATAGCAGAAATAAAATTACATTTTCTATAACAATTAAAACTAACCGAGTCCAGTCCAAAGAAAGACAAGTACAGTCCAATAGAAAAGAGAACGTACTCTCAAGTCGGGGGGAACCCAACACTGGCAATGCTGGCAACTAAAAACTACGCTGTAGGTACCTCCCAGTACGAGGAAGAATAGCTACACCTGAAAAGTTAGGGGTGAGCCTCCTATCACTGGCTCAGTAGGGATCCCACAGAACCCTACCACAAAACACGCAGTAACAGTAGTGATACACTAAAGTAAGGTAGTAACAACATGAGTAGGAATAACAAAAGTAAAGAGGAAAGCCATAACACAGAAACACGACAGCTGAAGGAACCTCGGCCCTCTAAACTACTCCAAACAGTAACAGAAAGGTGAACCCCGATCTCACAAAGTCGAGCGTTACCGATCCATTGTCAAATCACGAAACCCTATCGTGAAAAGCCTAGCAAAACAGGCAAAAGACATACATGAACTCACCATCGTGTACGCTACATAGAACCCGTAACCTCGAGTGAAGCCATGCACAGGCTACTCGGACAAGTCACAAAAACACAAGTCATCGTGTCAAGTGACAGAAGCACCTCCTCACTAGAAGAACAGCCAGATGTGTCCACTGACGTCTTACACTGCACCTCAAGTGTCTCCCACTCGCCTCGAACACGGTAACTAAGACATGAACCAAGTACAAGGAACAACAGTAACATGTGACTAGTCAGGGTCACGCCCGTCGGTGCTCGTCCAACCGCCCCCCTGACCACGTGTGCACACACAAGTCCAATGCCTTGAGCCAGGCCTCTAGCTAGTTTCCCCCCCAGTAGGACGCTATCGCAAAGCAAAGGGGCCCACGGAAACTAGCCTAAAAACTATCAACTAGGAATTGCCCCGCCACCACTCCCAGGTGGGCCAATACACAGAAGTGTCGTCAGGCTACGACTAGTGGAGGTTCACTAGACACAGAGACTCAAAACAGCGAACACTGAAGTACAGATAGGGTAAACACACACCTGTCGCACGTACCACAGAGCATAATGTAGTGCACAACTGTAACCAAACTCAGGACAGTTAACTAGACCTACCGACAATGATCCTTCAGTCACAAGACTCAGGTCAAGATCATCGCACATTACAGCAACACACTGTTAATCAGCCTAGTCCCTAAGCCAAAAACCACGGGAAATGCATCAACAATGAGTCCTCGGCCTCCAAGCCATACAAAATTCCGTATAACACGAAACATGGAACATGAGAGATTATCGAAGGCCTCAAATCACATGACACACAAACCAAGGTATTATTGTCGCATCTCTACGGTTTTGATGATGTCATACACTATAAGTCAAACTTGATTATCCCAACATCACATATTCTTCATATTGTGTTTTGTCTGATTTACTCTGAGCTGTTTGGAAATGCCCACATGAAATGAAAGTTGGTGCATACTTTGCTTATATGCATTTCAAGTCGGTGCATTCACTGTCAACTCGGTGCATACCCTGTCTTTTGTGCTTTTGTCAGTCGGTGTAGTTTATGTGTTACGCATATTGAGTCAGTACAGTTTATGTGTTACGCATAATGAGTCGATGCAGTTTTCTCTTGGCCATTTATAAAGTCTGTGCATATGCCGCATCTCCAATGAACCAGGTCTGTGCATCAATGTTTTGAAATAACGCTAACTCTGTGCAATGGCTGTTCCGTGCATGATATCATCTGTGCATACCTTTACATAGTGAGAGTGAAGTCGATGCAATGTTTTGCTTTAGCACATCGGTGCATGCCTCCCACGCATGATCAAAGTCAGTGCTTTGTCTTTGCCTTGAGCAATAATGTCTGTGCATGATTGTAGTACGATGCATTCTGAGTCTGTGCAAGTCTCGCATTGATTTACCCATACTAAGTCAGTGCAGGTTTTGTTCTGTACGTATCAGGTCGGTGCACATTCACTTGTCTTGCATACGTTCTCATATGCACACCCAAGTCCGTGCATTCTCTGCATCAGGATGCTTGAAGTTGGTGCAGTTTCTATCTCGGTGCATATCAACGTCGGTGCAGTCTTTCTTTGTCGAAGGCATGCTAGAATCGGTGCATTGTTTTATCTTGTGCAATAATGCCTGTGCATGTTTTGGCTTGTGCATAGTCTAAGTATGTGCATTGCTATAAAATTTGTGCATATCCTGAAATACACGACACATGGTCTGAGCATTGTTTGGGATATGGTCTATGCATGTGTCTAAGTCATTAGTTTTAAGGTCAGTGCATGGCTGTTAGAGTCCTTGCTTGTCTTGCTATATAATACGCAAAGTCAGTGCATGACCTTGGTCAATGTAGCCTTCACTAAAATCTTCTCTTGCTTGGCATGTCTGTCACCCGGTCGAGCATGTGTTTGGCGAACCCAAAACCAGTGAGGTCACTCTACGTGGAAGTCAATGTACCAGGTTTAAGGTCTCGTGATCCTAGGCAAGGACTAGATAGGATGATCCTGACACGTGGAACCAAAAAGGGATCAGATCTGTGAAAAGAAATGGGAGGGAATCGTGTTGGCCATGCGCTATCATCTTGCTATAAAAGGAGGTTGAAGACTGCACGAGAGAGCTACTGAAGATTGACGAAAAGAGAGTGCATCTGAAGCCACTGCGTGTCCAACGATTTCCTATTCGAGAGAAGAGCCTGCCAAGAGTTGGAAGTGTCTAAGTGATCATAGTTTATTTTTGAGCTTGAATAGACTGCTTCTCTGGAAGCTACATTATCGCTGTTTTGAGTGATTGTTTCGTGTTTTCTTTTTCATTTTTCGAGTTGTTTCATTCATATCTCTATACTGTCTTGTTACCCTCTGAGTGTTCTCAGAGGAAGGGAGATTGGTTCTCTGGTTGCGAGTGTAGGCAATTCACTCGTGTGTACCCTCTGGTTTAGAGGAAGGGAGGTTGGTCCTCCAGTTCTGATCTTGCTGGGGCAAGTTCAGGTTCAGATCCTGTAGGTCGCAGGATCAGTGTTGAGGGATTTGTTCCCTTGTGGCAAGCTGTGAGGCAGCGGTTGTCAGTAGACTGAGTCTGCAGTGTTCTATTGCTTAGTGCAAGGAAGCCTTACTCCAGTGGAGTAAGGGGTGGACGTAGATTGCAGACCGCAATCGAACCACCTTAAAAATCTTCTGTCCCTTGGTGTGGTTTGATCTTGTCTGCTACTGTTTTCAGCTCACCAGGTGTTTGATCTTTGCACTTCTTAAGTCTTAATTTCATTGAGCATTTGCCTTTCTAGTTGTTTCGTGGCTAGACTTGAGAAGGATCCCTGCTGCGCTTTTGAATTGTTTAATTGATCTTCGAATTAGATTGAATTTGGGGGTGATCTATTCATCCCCCCCTTCTAGCTCACCCATCGTGTGAACTATCAATTGGTACCAGAGAAGGTTACCCATCATGTGGTCCAATGGACAGGGTAATTCTAGATCTAGTGGTCCTCGAAGCTTCATGGCTAAGGGACAGTCTATAAGTCGCCCTCCTTTCTTTGATGGTAATAACTATTTCTATTGGAAAAATAGGATGGAGGTGTTTATGAGAGCACAGAGCCACAAGCTCTGGAGAGTGATCACCATAGGGCCTTACGATCTTCCACCGAATGAAGATGTGTGGACGGAGGATCACGTCAAACTTTCAACCATCAACTAGTCTGCCCTGAACATCATTCAAAGCGCGATTCACCTTGATGAGTACGCCCGAATCTCAGCATGCAAGACCGCCAAGAAGATGTTGGACGAATTGAAGCTGATATACGAAGGTACATCCCAAGTGAAGGCCACTAAGGTAAATATGCTCACCTCCGAATATGAATTGTTCAAAATGAAATCTGAGGAGACTATCACTAAAATGTATGCCAAGTTATCATTGATCACTAACAGTCTTAATGGGCTTGGGAAACAGATTTCAGAAGGGGACTGGAGAGGGGGATTTCCGCAGCCCACCACAAAGGCAGCCCAACAAGACCCACAAGGTCCAACCAGGTGAGCCCACCCGAGTGATAGCCCACAGGGCCCACTTAGGGAGAAAAGCCCAATAAATAAGACTCGAGGAACTAACTCTCCCCGGCGGCCTTCTAGGCTCGGAGGGCCCGAGACAACGGTCAGGTCCCAAGGAAGGTCCAGCCTAAAGCCCTCTCCCCATCCGAGAGAGATAGGCTCCAGCCGACCTATCCGACCCCACCCTCGCCGGGCCATGCCTATCGCTCGGACATGAGCTAGCATCCCCGAGGCTCGGTAAGGCCGGTTGATTATCTACAGGTGCAGCCGTTCAGAGTCCTCCGCCAGCGGGAGAGTCAGGGGAGCCGCCAGACTCCAAGGGGATAACGTTCCCACGATCAGGCCATGAAAGCCCCCGTTAAAGACGTAACTCCCGCCGGGAACCCCTCAGCTTACCGGACTCCTGAAGGCGGCGCACTATTTAAGCAAGGGATACCCTCCGGAAGATGGTAAGATGAACTAAGCATTCACACACCCTAAGCTCCTGAGCACGATTCGCTTCACCCTTTGGTGGAGAGGATTCTCGCGCATCAGCTCTCTCCTCCCCCCATTATTACTTCCACCATAGCTCTACTGACTTAGCCATCGGAGGGTTTTGCCCCAGGGAGATCCCCTGGGCCCTCTGATACGTTTCCCTATCTTGCAGATTCATCTTCTGGTGATCCATAGCCCGCTCAGATCCAGCGCGAGATCTCGCCTCTTCATCTGGCACCGTCTGTGGGAAACGCACGAAAAGTCGAGATGGTGAGAAGAAGCTCAGGGAGGAGATCCGCCGGTGGGGCAGGTAAGGCTGTGGCGGCGGCGGGAGGCGCCCCCTCTAGGGTCTCGCAGAGCCCCCCCTCCAACGCCAGTATCCCCACCAATAGGCCACCACCCCCCCGGCGGAGACAGGGGCACCCCTCGACGGTGGCGCCAACGCCTTCCAGGCCCTCAATGAAAAGATGGACGTCCTCGTGGAGCTCATGAGGGCCCAGGCAGCCAGGGACGCAAGGTCCCGCGCCCCGTCAGGAAGTCCCCCTCGAAGGAGTGCGACGCAGCACACCGCCGGAGGCCGCTTCACCCTCCGCGGCCGACAGCTCCTCCGCAACGACGTCGGAGGACCCTCGCATGCTCCGCCTACGGAGCAAGAGGCTTCCTCCACGCCGAGAAGAGGGAAGCAAGGGGCGAGGCCGCCGCGCCTGGGCACTAGTGCCCCGGGAGATCGCCAAGACGCCCCCCCCAGCCCCACGGTGCGACGGCAGCCAGAGCTGTCCCTCCGGCTGCGAGATTTCGAGAGACGGTTCGCAGAGCAAGAGCGCGCCCTCCGCGCCCTACAGAAGACCTCTCTTCCGGAGGACGAGGAGAAATCCCCTTTCTCCGAGTACATCTTGAAGGCAGAGGTCTCTCCCAGAGCCTCCATTCCAACCTTCAAGCTCTACGACGGCCAGGGCGACCCAGCAGACCACTACGATAGCTTCGACGCCCTGGTGACCCTTCATGGAACGCCAGACCCCATTAAATGCCGAGCCTTCACAGCCACCCTGGTCCAAGGTGCTCAGGCATGGTTCCGGGCCCTCGCCCCTGGGTCTATTCGAGACTTCAGGCAATTCGAGCGAATTTTCAAGGAGAGTTTCGCCGGTAGCGCCCCCCCAAGGTCAGCAGCGGGGCTCCTGGCTCTCAAACAGGCGCAAGGGGAGAGGCTCCGGACTTACGTCCACCGATTTAAATCGGAAGCCCTCAGGATCCCCCGCCTGGATGTGGCCTCAGCCACAACCGCACTGACCGGGGGCACCCGGGACGAGAACCTCCACCGCGAGCTTGTCCTCCACCCTCCCTCGACCCTTGCCGAGCTAGTGACTCTGGCACTGCGCCACGCCGAGTGCGAAGAAGTACTCAGCGCCTGCCGAGACGCAACCGGCTCGGGTCGGGAGGGGGACAAGAAGCGGACCTCCGAGCCAAACCCTGGCTCGGGTAAGAAGCGCGATCGAGAAGGAGAGCGCAAAAGAAAGTACGAGCAGTACACCCCCTTGACCGCACCAGTCTACGAGATCTATGAAGACATCAAAGACTCGGGACTTCTCCGCCAGCCCGAGCCAATGAGGTCGAAGAACCGCAAGCGGGACATGCATTGCCTGTTCCACGGTGACCACGGGCACCACACCGGAGATTGCCATCAGCTCCAGGACGAGATCGAGCGCCTCATCCATCTGGGGCACCTAGCCCGGTTCACGACCGGGCACAAAGAAGACCGAGACGCCGCATAGGAGATCGACAACGCCCCCCGAGGGGTCCACATCAACGTCATCTCTGGAGGAGCGGCATCGGGCGGCGACACCAGCTGAGGGAGGAAACGTCATGCCGAGCGAGCCAGCCGAGCCTTAGAGCCCCCCAGAGGCCCGCCGATGGAGCCCCAGGTCATAGTCTTCTCCGACCAAGACCTGGAATGGCTGAGCACCCCGCATGACGATGTCCTCATTATCTCGGCCACGATAAATCACTGTAATGTAGACAGGATTTTGGTTGATAATGGGAGCGCCCCCGATGTATTATCTTATGACTGTTTTCTCAAGATGGGGGAAGACCCATCCAAACTCCGCCCGATCCGAACGCCCCTTTGCGGGTTTAATGGCCTGGCCACCTACCCCGAGGGAGCCCTAAGCCTGCCGGTCACTATCGGCACCCCACCCAAAACCGTTACGGTCATAGTGGACTTCATAGTGATTAAAGGTATGATAGCATACAACGCCATTTTCGGCCGAAAAATTCTCAGCCGAATAAAGGCCGTACCATCTACCTATCACCAAAAAATGAAGTTTCCCACCAAAAACGGGTTGGGGGAAGTCCGAGGTAACCAGGCCACGGCTAGAAGGTGCTACAACATCTCGGTGGAAGCCTCAAGGCCGGACGGGAAGGATAAGGGCCCCAGGGGAGTCGAAGGAAGAGCCGTGACCACCGAGCCCGGTGGCGAGTTATTAACGGTATTCCTGAACGACGACCCGGCCCTAGGAGTAAGGATCGGCGCCGACCTACCACCAGAGGAACAGCAACAATACAAGGAATTTCTTTCTGAGTATGTTCGGGTCTTCGCTTGGTCCGATGATCAACTCCCTGGTATACCAGAGGAAACTGTGATGCACAAGCTCAACCTCGATACCACCGTGAGACCCGTACAGCAGCGGAGAAGGAAGCATGCACCCGAGAAACAGGCGATCATCAAGGCGCAGGTCACCAAGGGACAGGAAACTGGTCTTTTTAGACCGGTCCTGTACCCAACGTGGCTAGCCAACGTCGTCCTGGTGCCGAAGACTACAGGCAAGTGGCGAATGTGCGTAGACTTCACCGATCTGAACAAGGCCACCCCCAAGGACTGCTATCAGCTACCGAGCATCGACCAATTGGTTGACTCAACCTCGGGCAACGAGATACTCAGTTTCCTGGATGCCCATTCGGGTTATCATCAGATCCGAATGAGCCCTGAAGATGTCGAGAAGACCGCCTTCATCACCGACTACGGCGTGTACTGCTACACCCGGATGCCCTTCGGATTGAAGAATGCTGGAGCCACATACCAGCGACTGGTCAACCACATGTTCGAGGGACAGTTAGGTCAGAACGTCGAGGCCTACATCGACGACATGCTCGTCAAGACCCCGAGGGCCCAAGACCACTTCACCGACCTCGCCGAGACTTTCGGCACCCTCCTGAGGTACAGCATGAAGCTCAACCCCGCCAAGTGCGCCTTTGGAGTAAGATCCGGGAAGTTCCTAGGTTTCCTGGTCACTCAGCGAGGGATCGAAGCCAACCCCGACAAGGTCCAGGCCATCCTGGACATGAGCCCGCCCACATGCATTAAAGACGTCCAGCGTCTGACGGGGCATGTCGCTGCTCTCAGTCGTTTCCTGTCCCGTGCGGCCGAACGATGCTTGCCCTTCTTCAAGCTGATGAGGGGGCCAAAGATATCATCTGCTACGTTCGCATGGGATGGGGAATGCCAGACAGCGTTCGCCGAGCTCAAAGAGTTCCTGGCTTCGCCCCCGGTGCTTTCCAAGCCCGTCCCGGGCGAGGTCTTGTTGCTCTATCTCTCGGCGACGCCATCAACGGTCAGCTCGGTCCTAGTCTGAAATGACTCGGGAGTCGAGAGGCCGGTCTACTACACCAGCAAGGTGCTCGGCGAGGCCGAGCGGAGGTACCCCGCAACCGAGAAACTCGTGCTAGCGTTGGTTACCTCCGCAAAGCGCCTCCGACCCTACTTCCAGGGGCATCCCATCACCGTGCTAACCGGCGAGCCGCTGAAGAAGATTCTGGCCCATCCCGAAGCCTCGGGGCGACTTGTCAAATGGGCCATCATGCTCGGGGCCTACGACATCTCGTATCGGCCGCGATCAGCTATCAAAGGACAAGCACTCACCGACTTCATCGCCGAGAGCACCGTTCCGGTCGAGGACAGGCCTCCGACGGCAACCGGGCCAACCTGGGAGTTGTTCGTCGATGGATCGTCCAACTCGGTCGGTAGCGGCGCAGGGATCCTCCTAAAGTCCCCCGAAGGAATAGAGTTGCAATACGCCCTAAAGTTCAACTTTCTGGCATCCAACAATGCTTCTGAGTACGAGGCCCTTATCTCGGGAGCCCGCATGGCCCGACGGTTGGGGGCCGAGCGAGTCAGGATCCACACCGACTCCCAGCTAGTTGCAAGCCAGGTCAATGGCGAGTACGAAGCTCGGGAGGTACCTATGATCAAATACCTACAGTTGGTCCGGAGCCTGGCCCAGCAGTTCGAGGAGTTCGAGGTAGTCCGAATAGCTCGAGAGCAAAACTCTCGGGCGGACGCTCTCTCCCGACTGGCCTCCTCCCTAGACCCGGAAGGTACACGATCGGTCCTCCTAGAAGAGCTCGAGCGCCCGAGCATAGACTTGGAGCTCCTCGCCATTGACTCGGCCACTTCCGGTGACTGGCGCTCCCCCTACCTGTCCTGGCTACGGGACTCCCGGGAGCCCTCCGACCCTCGGGAAGCCCGTCGAATGAAGTACCAAGCCCGGCGCTTCGTCATCCTCGACAACGCTCTCTACCGAAGATCGTTCTCCGGGCCCCTTCTGAAGTGTCTCGGTCCCGACGAAGCAAGCCAAGCTGTTGAAGAGATTCATCAAGGCCTGTGCGGAGCACATTCAGGAGGTCGGTCGCTGGCCAGAATCTTGCTAAGACAGGGGTACTGGTGGCCGACCCTGCAGCGCGACTCCACGGCCTACGCACAACATTGCGACCGTTGCCAGCGGTTCGACCATTTGGTCCACCAGCCGGCCACGGAACTTATCACCCTTACCGAGCCCTACCCTTTCGCTCGGTGGGGGATCGACATCCTTGGGCCATTCCCAACGGCTCAATCCCAGAAGAAGTTCATCATCGTCGCCATCGACTACTTCACCAAGTGGATCGAGGCTGAAGCAACAGCTAGGATCACCGAGACAGTCGTCTGGGGTTTCGTATGGAAATCGATCATCTGTCGCTTTGGCATCCCCCGAGTGATAGTGAGCGATAACGGGCGGCAATTCGACTCTCGATACTTCCGAGACAGATGCGCCGACTTAAATATCCGCAACCACTTCACTTCGGTCGCCCACCCTCAGGCCAACGGGCTGGTTGAAAATGCCAACAAGACCATCTTGAAGGGCATAAAAACCAGACTCGGCAAGGCTAGGGGTAGCTGGCTCGAGGAACTGCCTAGCGTACTATGGTCGCACCGAACGACCCCCAGGACGGTAACCGGTGAGACCCCTTTTCAGCTGGTATATGGCACCGAAGCTGTCGTTCCGTTAGAGATCGCCAATCCGTCTCTCCGAGTGATCAGCTTTTCGCCCGAGGCAAACGAGCAGAAGTTACTCGAGAACCTCGACCTGGCAGACGAACTCCGAGAGATCGCGAACGTCCGAGCTACGGAATACCAGCGCCGCCTCACTCGGTACTACAACACCAAGGTCCGAGGCAGACAATTCCAACCAGGGGACTTCGTCCTCAGGAAAACCGAAGCCTCTCGACCACTGGAGGTGGCAGGCAAGCTATCCCCCAACTGGGAAGGCCCCTACCAAGTGATCGAGACGCTCGGAAAGGTGCGTACATGTTAGCCACAATGGAAGGGGAACCCATTCCCCGGACATGGAACGCAACCACACTACGCAGATTTTATTTCTGAAAACTGTATCGACAAATCGGGTAAAATAAACCCTCTTTTTTGCATTCATTCAAGATAACTGTTGGTACATCAGAAAGGCAACTGCCAGTACATTACATAGTGAAAAGCAAAAATCCATCTAGCACCGCGGCAAACGGCCATCGCCCGACCGACCTGGTCTTGACCTTCTCGCACCCAGCCACTGACTCTGCCTCACGTAGAAACTGGCTCGGACAAGAGATAGTCGACCCAGTTGGCTCGGGTGGACCGTGACAAAGGTGACAGAGGGACAGCAAGGAGAAGGCCACCTTTCACGCGAGGAAGGCTACCTTCCAAGTTGGCAACAACCTGGAAAAAGGAGCGCCGTGAAGGTCTCCTCTCTGCCAAACTACCAACTCTTTGGAGGCGAACAGAAAGCAAGCAGCCCCCGAAGAGTGAAAGAAATGAAGAACAAAAGAGAGAGAAAGAGGCTGCGGACAGAGGTGAGGAAGGAACTGGAGCTGCCTCCTCCCCTCCCACGGAGGGGAATGGCGGCCGGCATCCCTAACTCCCCCATCCGCCCTCCATCTCGGCGTCCGCCCGGAAGCCTCGCCGGAGCCAAGAGGAGGCAAACGGCGTACCCTCGCACGTCGAAGCCCTCTCCAGATCCGCACGGCGACCGTCGGACCCGTCTCATGCACGCGTGGCAACCGTGGGACCCGACCGATATTCCAGTACAGCTGGAACCGGCCGCTCCCCGTCGTCTGCGGCGTCATCTTCTGAAGGGTCCTCTATGCTCCGATCGCGGCGGCGCAACGCAGAGCGAAAACGAGGGAACAAGAGCAGACCACCGGCGAGAGTCCTAAGTGTTAAGAGGGAAGGAGCACCCTTCGGTCCTTTTTATAGGCCAAGGGAGGCCACGCGCTTAAATGACTCCCCCCTCGAAAACACGCTATAGGACCTCCCTTGGAAGGTCACCTCCAATTCCTCGGCCCCCGCCCTAGCGGGATTCGCGAAGCGCCTCGACTTTCAAAGCATGGTGGAATGAAAGGACGCCCCGCCAGAAGTCTCCCGAATCGGCATGCGAGAACGGTGCAGAGAATATCGACACCTTCCAACTACCCCCGATACGCCAGCCAAATCACGGCAAAGATAACGATCAAACGAAGTAAGTCCTTTATTACCTCCTATAAAGAAATCCTCTTACAAAAGGAAAATAGACAAAAAGGGGAAGGGGCAAAATAAAACATAATACATCAGGCCTCGGGCCCACTTTGAAGCTCGGGAACAGCAGTAGGGGATGCGTCACCCCCGGTGCCTTCGGTGACGGCCGGCCCGGAGACTGACCTCGCCTGTGCGAGAACTGTCCCGGTCGTGAGCCCTCCTGGAGCCTCCGGAGTTGGTGACCCCGCTGGAGATGACTCCTCCGGTTCTCCCCCGGCCGAGGATGAGGAGCTGGAAACTGACTCATCCGAGTCATAACTCTGGCCGTAAGGAAAATCACCCCCGGCAAGGTGCTCATTGGCATAGCTCATCGCCCAGTGATAGCCCTGCCTGAATCCCTTTCGGGCACCCCGGCGGAGCGCTACCTCATAGTAGGGTAGGGCAGCTTCAATCAGGTCGGCCGAGTAAGCTTCCGAGCCTTTGTAGCGCTCGATCGCCTCCGCCTCGACCTGCCCGTCCCGAGCCCGCTCCGCCTCGGCCGCACGCTCTTCCGCCCTCGCCAGACGCTCCTCTAGCTCGGTCATCCTCCGCTCGGCTTCGATCGTCTGACCCTCCGCCCGGGCTCGGTCCGCCTCGGCCTCAGCGCGAAGGCGCTCCGCGTCCTCCGCCCGATCCTGCAGCTCGCTGCGCTCAAGCTCCCAGAGGCCGTCCAGCTCGATGTGACGTTGACGCTCATCTTCTAGATGTTTGCTCTTCCTCTCGAGCGATTCTTGGGCCCTTGCTAGCTGCTCGGCCAGCGCCTCGGCTTCCCGTCGGCTCGACCGCGCCAACTCCCTGAATGCGAGGAACTCCCGCCGGAGCCCCTCATGCTCCCCCTCGAGCCGGGATAGTTTCCCCTCGCACCCACCAAGGGTCCAGGCGAGCCTCGACCGCTCCGCCTCTGTCCGGGCATGCGCCTCCGCCATCACGGCCGCTGTCCGAGCTATGACCAGGCCGCCCTCCATCAGGATATCAAGGACCCCGGCGGGAGTGCTGCGCCTTTCTCCCCCCCTCATCCTCTCGGCGATCGACCGACAGAGCCGGTACAAGTCGCCCGAGATACCGAGCCTGACCAGAGGTTCCGGCAAAGGGGACTGCTCCACCCTGGGCACCCCGCCAGAAGACCCTGTTCGGGCAGCGAAGCTGACCGCCCCGGGCACCACGGTCGGTTGGGGTTGCAACGCCTCCCCGGGCGAACCCCCACCCTCGACCGGTGCCGCGGGATCAACCGCACCAGCAACTGCCGGCACTTGGGGTTGCGACGCCCTCGCGGGCGAACCCCCATCCGCGCCGACCAATCCCTCGGTCCCAGCGCCGGCCACACCGGCACCGGCCCCCTCTGCCCCCACAGAGGGGAGAGTCGACCCATCACCTCCCTCTGCGGGGCCCCTGGTCTCCTCGGCCCCCTCTCACCCGGCGGATGGGAGAGCCAGCCCGGAGGGGTCGGCCCCATCCTGCCCCCGAGGGGGGAGCGCCGCTGAGCCAGAATCACCCCCGACGGTGATAGGAAAGTCGGCTTTCTTGGCCCTTTTCCTGGCCTTCGCGGCCTCCCGCAACTTCCCCGCCAGGGGATCCTTGCGCTTCAGGCCGGTCGATCGAGAAGTCCCCTCGGGGGCCGCCCCCTTGCCCTTATCTCGGGCATGGACGCGACCCACCAGGGCATCAGGCTCATCGACTGCCGAGTCATCTCCCAGATCGATGACCTCGGCCGCCTCCTCCAGAGGCTCCCGCCTCACGTCTGCAACAAGAAGAAGCCCCGGTCAGGAGGAGGAAAAGAGTTACCACCCCCGAAAAAGAGCCTTAAGAGCTGTACCTGTCGACGTCAACCGCGAGAGAAGACACCGTTCGATGTTCTCCGGCGTCACCAGCTCCTCGGTCGATTGACGGTTCTCCAGCAGACGGGCAGCCTGCTGCTCCACGTGGGGGGGGGGGAACTCCTCCTGACGAGGGGGCAGATTCGGGTGAAAGTTGGGCGAGGTCCGGCATCTCTAGATCTCGTCCGTCGCCACCGCCTTCACCCAGAAGAATTGGCTCTTCCACCCCTTGTGCGAGGAGTCCTTCGCTGCAAGCGAGATGCAGATCTTATTCCGCCGCGCCTGGATGAAGTAGAAGCCTTTCCCCGCCGACTGGTGCGCTTTCAACTCAAAAAAGAAGTGGAAGAGGTCCAAAGAAAGAAAAATGTCGTGCTGAAGACAAAGAATCCGGAAGGCCGAGAGCAGCAGATATGAATTGGCCACCAACTGAATAGGCGCCAACCGGAAAAAATTAAGAAGCTGCAGCACGAAAGAGTCGAAAGGGAGCCGAAATCCACTCTTCCAAACCAGAAGGAAGGTGTAAATGAGCTCATCACGATCATCCATACTCGTCTCGTATGGAGTGGCGGCAACAAAGCTGTATCTGAGAGGCAGGCGAAAACGATGCTCCAGCCTCCGCACCTCCGCTTCCCCCAACTCACTACAGTTGGGGACGGGTTCCCACCTCACCGGCACAAGCTCCGGACTCTGATCCGCCATCGAGTCAGGAGGAGATCCCTCGTACGAGCTCGAAGACTCCGGGGGAGAAGGAAGTTGCCTGACCGCCTCTGCGGTTATCCTCGCCAACTCCTCGAACGCCGCCGCAAGGCTCCGTGTTTCCACTGTGCTCTCACGGCGCATCAAGAAGCAAGGAAAGCCTAAAACCCTGGAAACCTAGAACGATAAGCAGCGCCCCCTAAAAACCCCTGAGGGTGGCGGCGCGCCGTTCCGTGCTCTGAGAAAAAGGGGGGCCCCTTCATTTCGAATCCGTCAGGATCATCATTACGTGCCTCGGCGACCGCTATAAGCGGCTCCATAACGCCAACGGAATTCCACCCACCTGAGCCACGCTGGTCCAAAGCCTCGAAAAAATACTCATCCGAGCCTCCTTGGCTCGGGAGTAGGAGGGGGACAAGTGGAGAGGGGGATTTCCGCAGCCCACCACAAAGGCAGCCCAACAAGACCCACAAGGTCCAACCAGGCGAGCCCACCCGAGTGATAGCCCACAGGGCCCACTTAGGGAGAAAAGCCCAATAAATAAGACTCGAGGAACTAACTCTCCCCGGCGGCCTTCTAGGCTCGGAGGGCCCGAGACAACGGTCTGGTCCCAAGGAAGGTCCGGCCTAAAGCCCTCTCCCCGTCCGAGAGAGATAGGCTCCAGCCGACCTATCCGACCCCACCCTCGCCGGGCCATGCCTATCGCTCGGACATGAGCTAGCATCCCCGAGGCTCGGTAAGGCCGGTTGATTATCTGCAAGTGCAGCCGTTCAGAGTCCTCCGCCAGCGGGAGAGTCAGGGGAGCCGCTGGACTCCAAGGGGATAACGTTCCCACGATCAGGCCATGAAAGCCCCCGTTAAAGACATAACTCCCGTCGGGAACCCCTCAGCTTACAGGACTCCTGAAGGCGGCGCACTATTTAAGCAAGAGATACCCTCCGGAAGATGGTAAGATGAACTAAGCATTCACACACCCTAAGCTCTTGAGCACGATTCGCTTCACCCTTTGGTGGAGAGGATTCTCGCGCATCAGCTCTCTCCTCCCCCCATTATTACTTCCACCATAGCTCTACTAACTTAGCCATCGGAGGGTTTTGCCCTAGGGAGATCCCCTGGGCCCTCTGATACGTTTTCCTATCTTGCAGATTCATCTTCTGGTGATCCATAGCCCGCTCAGGATCCAGCGCGAGATCTCGCCTCTTCAGGGACATTGTCAGGAAAATTCTTAGGTCGCTATCCCCCGCTTGGCACCCTAAGGCCATAGTGATAGAGGAGTCTAGGGATCTGTCGAAAATGACAATCACTGAACTGATAGGATCCCTAATGACCTACGAAATGAACTTCAAAAGGAATGGTGAAGGAAGTGAGAAGAAGAGCAAGAACATTGCTCTCAAGGTGTCCAGTAGGAAAAGTAGCAGCAGCATGTTGAGTTATGGTTTTGATGATTATTGTGACTGTTAAGTTATGATTTTGATGATAACTAAACTTCTTGTATGATGCTATGGTTTTGATGCTAACTATATTTCATGTGTGATTAAGTGAATGATGATAACCAAACTAAATGGTTGATTGTTCCTATCGACTGGTTGAATATGATTGAGTTGAACATGTGCTTTGAATGCTTCCTATGCATACTCTTCATGGAGAGATGCTAACTACACTTCATGTGTGATTAAGTGAATGATGATAACCAAACTAAATGGTTGATTGTTCCTGTTGACTGGTTGAATATGATTGAGTTGAACATGTGCTTTGAATGCTTCCTATGCATACTCTTCATGGAGCTTGGTTACATGATGTATTCATATTGGACAAATGCATATCTATTGATCTTGACCTTTAGTCAATCATGTTTTCCAAGTGTTCACTTGTATATGTGCATGGCTGAATTGTTCTCATACTTTGCTCACTTGCATAGAAATAATTCTTGACCTTTAGCTTAAAGCTTTTATGGTTCAAGTGTTTGTATGCACTTTGAACATTGGCTTTCATATATGCATTTCATATATTTATCATATTGATTATTAAGCTAAAGTTCTAATCATTTTTATTATGGTTTTGTAGGTTAAATTCTTTGTATAATCCCTCCAAGATCAAAGGAGTTTGATGCCACCGAGTTTGGAAGGGTTGCAATGGAGTTTGGGGCTAAAATATAGTAGTCTGGAATTTACTGTAGCTGGCGATCGACCGACCTGTAGCTGGCGGTCGACCAAAATTACCAGAATTCAGAAAACTGTAGTTTTTCACATTCGGGTGGTGGCCGGTCGACCGAAAATTCCAGAATGCAAAAATCTCCATTCTGCAGATTTCCGATCGACCGCCAGCCTACCTCCGGTCGACCGCCAACCCCGAAGCCACTTTTGTTGACTTGGTTTTTCAATCCCGTGGAGAGGTATTTTCACCCATTTGCTGCCCCCAATCAAGGAGGATTTCGTGGATCTGGTCTAAGGCTTGTCCAGGGGCCATTCAAGGGTTATAAAACTCTCATTTGGAGTCACAAACCCTAGCCATCCAAGGGGGAATCAAAAGAGATCCAAGGGAGATCAAGTGGGTGCTGTCCAAGGAGGAAGAAGAAGGGTACTGTAGCCGTGAATAGTACTCCGTGCAGCAAGTGTTCTTCATCCATTCTCAACCCATTGAAGGTATATCTGAAGCCAACCTCCTCCAAGGAAGAGAAGAGAAGCCAAGCAAGCAAGCAAGGATTCCAAGAAGAGTGCCTAAGGGAGAAAAAAGACAAGCGAAGCAAGTAAGAAAGGAGAAAAGCCAAGCAAGCACGGATTGAAGCTCCGGTCAAGTGAAGATTCAAGATACGTTCAAGATCCGCAACATGCATTCAAGGGAAACCCAAATCAGGAGTTTTCTAAACTAAGCCTCATCGTCTTTATGTTTTGGGTGATGTATTTGTGTTCGACATTAACTGAAGAACTTGTGTGTGTGTGTGGATCGTTGTTGGATCCGTGGTCGTGTGTGTGTGTGTCGTATTTGATTCATGTGTGTGTGTGGATCTTCCTAGATCTACGTTTGTGTGTGTGAGGGTCTATTTAGATCCGTTTTGTCTCGTGCGTGTGGATTGCTACACTTGTGGTAGCGGGTGTTTATGTTGGTGATCCGGTTGTCGGATCGTGTTGGAGACATCGTCTCAGTGTGTGTGTGTGTATTGGGGCACATCCCCGTGTGTGTGTGCAGGTGCCGTCCTGCATGTGTGGTTGGAGCGTCATCTCCGTTTGGGGATTTATCCCCGAGTGAAGCCTCACCAGGTTTGGTGAGGGGTGGACGTAGGATTACCGTCGTTGCATCCGGACCACCTTAAAAATTGCTGTGCATTGTGTTTGATTTGTGTGGTTTGTTCCATTTCGTCTACCCGCATTCTACGTGAGTGTGAGTGTACATTATAGTTCAGATTTTATCATCGTTCATCTTGCATAATCTATCTCATCACCAAATAGAATTTGATAAATCAAATTGTGAGTGAATAGATTTGATTCTCTTAATTAGTAGTTTATCACATATTTTATAAAAGGCCAAAAGTTTCTTTAAAATCTGTAAACACCCAATTCACCCCCCTCTTGGGTGTCATTGATCGCGGGACTTCAATTGGTATCAGAGCTAAGGCTCGATTCTTTATAGATTTAACGATCTAGAGAGATCCAGATCAATGACTACCAATATGTACACCTTGAATTCTCCACCGATGTTTGATGGTTACAATTTTGATTTGTGGTTAGGTAAAATGTGTAGTCTTGTCAACTCATATGACCCAAAGCTATGGAAGCTTATTTCACATGGTCTATATCAATTGCCTAAGGACAAAAGTGTCTGGACTACAAATCAAAAGCTTAAACAAGATCAAAATTGTTTAGTTTTAAAGTTGCTTACTGCCGCAGTTGATTCTAATCGCTTTCCCTTTGTCTCCCATTGCAAATCCGCGAAGGAAATATTGGATGGATTAGCAGACTTCAAGGAAGAGCATGAAGACGAATGCCTTGTGGCAGGCACGAGTGATCAAGGGAGTGATCAACCAAGTGGATCAAGCTCAAAGGTAAATTCTTATTTTGATAATGAAGATGAATTTTGGTATGAAGATTTGTTGATTGCATATGATGATCTTGTTGATAAATACAAGAAGGTAAAATTCGAAAACAAAAAATTGAAAAAGAATGCCGAACAAAATAATTGTAATTCCTCTTGTAGAAAATGCTCACATCTAGAGGAATTGATTGAGGCTCATGTGTTCGACATTGAATTCCATAAAGATCAAATTTTCTCCTTAAGAAATGAAAACAAGGAGATGACTGCTAAGCTAAATTCAATGGCCGATGATCAAACCTTGATAAATGAACTCATTCATGATGAAAAGCTTGTAAAAGAAAATGAGAAACTGAAGAAATTGAACAAAGCTATTTCTGAAAGATTGTTGGTTTTAGAAAAGGAAAATCTGTAGTTTTGGATGAGAGTAAAGGTGTGAATGAACTAAGACAAGAAGTCGAATGTCTTAGGAAAACCAATGCCATTTTAAATGTCAGTCTTGCCTCATGCGAAGAAGAACTCACCAACACCCAATTGTACATAACATCTCTAGAAACTGAAATCCATGACTTTTTTTTTTAACTAAAGTCATACTTGCAAGGGGCAAGGGGAGATACTTGACCCCGACCACCTTACAAGAAAATTTTATATATAGTAAGCAAAAGGGAAAGAAGAGGGGTTGGGGATACATGAGACAACTGAAATCCAGGACTTGCATAATTCATTATCTAGATGTGTGTTCGTCATATTTGATTCATGTGTGTGCGTGGATCTTTCTAGATCTATGTTTGTGTGTGTGGGGGTCTATTTAGATCCGTTCTATCTCGTGCGTATGGATTGCTGCACTTGTGGTAGCAGGTGTTTATGTTGGTGATCTGGTTGTCGGATCGTGTTGGAGACATCGTCTCCGTGTGTGTGTGTGTGGGTGTATTAGGGCACATCCCCGTGTGTGTGTGCAGGCGTCGTCCTACGTGTGTGATTAGAGCGTCGTCTCCGTTTGGGGATTTATCCCCGAGTGAAGCCTCACCAGGTTTGGTGAGGGGTGGACATAGGATTGCCGTCGTTGCATCCGAACCACCTTAAAAATCGCTGTGCATTGTGTTTGATTTGTGTGGTTTGTTCCATTTCGTCCACCCCCATTCTACGTGAGTGTGAGTGTACATTATAGTTCAGATTTTATCCTCGTTCACCTTGCATAATCTATCTCATCACCAAATAGAATTTGATAAGTCAGATTGTGAGTGAATAGATTTGATTCTCTTAATTAGTAGTTTATCACATATTTTATAAAAGGCCAAAAGTTTCTTTAAAATTTGTAAACACCCAATTCACCCCCCTCTTGGGTGTCATTGATCGCGGGACTTCACAGCAGCGGTAGTAGCAGTGGGGAGTCTGACGGTTTGTCAGACCTTGATCAAGAGGAGCAACATATGCTCACTCGTCAGTTTCGGAAGATTCTGAGAACGAAGGGAAAAACATTTAGAAGGAAAGGGTCGTATCCCTCTGGTAAGAAGTTTGATTCTAATAATGATAAAAATAGGAGCACTAAAAAGATTACATGTTATCACTGTAGGAAGATAGGTCATATAAAAGGTGAATGTCCTGATCTCCAGAAGAAGGCCTCCAAGGTGCAGAAGAAGAAACCTCAAGCTATGGTCTGCATGTGGAGTGACGAGGAGGAAGACCCAGAGGCTAGATCTTCCGAGGAAGACGAAGAAGGAATATGCCTCATGGCCAAAAGGGATGAAGAGGTAACCAATATTTTTGAGAATTTTACAATTGATGATTGGGAAGATTTCTATGCCGAACTGCTAGCTAAGTTTAACGCCTTGAGTAAAGAGCATAGGATGGTAAAGAGAAAACTGAATGTTGTCACTGAAGAACAGATCCAAACTATCCAAGAGAATCTGAAGTTCAAGGAAGAATTAGAAGAGATGAACTCTCTTAGAAAAGAAAATGAAGACCTTACGTCTGAAAGTCAAGAAATACAAAAACAACTTGATGAACTTAAGTCTAAACTTCAAGAGAGTCGGAGTGAAAACAACTTAATGATTGAGGAGAATGAAGCTGTCAAGAAGGTGAATTCTGAACTCCAGAAAAATTGTGAAACATTACAAAAGGAGCTGGAAGATAAACAGAGAACTCTTGAAAAGTTTGTTCAAGGAAAGACGAACTTAGACACCATGCTAGGTATAGGGGTTAATTTTAACAAAGAGGGTTTGGGTTTCAATCCAACACACAAAAGACCCTTTGAATTCAAAACTACAACATTCTGTCCAGAAAAGGGAAAATAGAAAATGGACACACCATCAAGTTCTAGTCATGATCAGAATGTCCAGCAAACTGAAAATAATTCAACAAACCATGTCCAACAACACTCTAAAACTGTTAAGAAATCAACCAGACAAGCTTTCATGTCCATCAACCAGAACAAGAGTGTTAACAGAACCAGGCAAATGACCCACAATAGAAATTCAGATTTAAATAAGAACATGGATCTGTTCAGAAGATACTGGGGAAATCATGCTCATCATCAGGGATTCTTTAATGAGTATGCTTTTCCTAGATAGTCAGGGTCGAATAGATACTCGAGGAATGAACAGTCCAACAGGAACAGGTTCAACATCAATAAATCAAGTGGATAGAACTTTAGTCATAACTTCAACAAAATTGCAAATAGAGTGCAAACGAATAATACCTTGAGACATGTCTGGATTCCAAAGTGTGTGCTTAGAGAGTTGAATAATATTTTTGGACCCAATCTATCTTGGGTTCCAAACCACTTTGCTTAATTTACTCTATGCAGGTTAGCCTAGCAGCTGAGAACAATAAGTGGTATCTAGATAGCGGCTGCTCCAGGCACATGACAGGTGACCGATCCAAATTCAGCAAGCTGAAAATGAAGTTAGGGGGTCTGGTCAAATTTGGAGGAATGAACAGAGGTAAAATTGTTGGCATTGGAACTGTTGGTAAGTCTTCCACAAACTCTATTGAAAAAGTTATTCTTGTGGAAGGTCTTCAACACAACTTGATTAGTATTAGTCAGCTATGTGACAAGGGTCACAGAGTTGTGTTTGATAACGACTCCTACAAAATTCTTGAAATAAATTCTGACAATGTGAAGTTTGTAGCCAATAGGATCAATAACGTCTACATTGTGGACTTAGATGATAAATCAGAGTCAAATCTTTGTTTGTCAGCTGATTTTAAAATAATGCTTTTACTTGGCATAGACGCGTAGGTCATGCTAGTTTCTCTTCTTTGAATAAATTGGTGAAACATGATTTAGTTAGAGGCATGCCTAAGATCAAATTTAGTTCAATTTCAAAAACATGTGATGCATGTGCGTTAGGCAAACAAACCCGCAAATTATTTAAGCTCAGGTCTGAGCCTTTGTCCTCTAAGCCAATGGAGCTTTTGCATATGGATCTCTTTGGCCCAACCAGGACTCAAAGTCTAAATGGAAAGAGATTTGGGTTTGTTATTGTAGATGATTTTACTAGATATTCTTGGCTATTTTTCTTGGCAAATAAAAATGATGCTTTTCAGAAGTTTGAACATCTTTTCAATAAAGTCAGACAAGAAGGAATTCACAGAATTTCCATGATTCAGTCTGACCATGGAGGATAATTTGAAAATGCTACATTCTCTAAATTTTGTATTAAAGAGGGACTGACTCACAGATTTTCTTCTCCTAGGACTACAAAGCATAACGACATAGTGGAGAGAATAAATCGCACAGTCATTGAGATGGCCAGAACCATGCTGATGGAGAGTCAGCTACCTAGAAGATTTTGGGCAGAGGCAGCCAACACCGCTTGCTACACCATCAATAGAGCCTTGGTAAGACCCATCCATAAGAAAACACCTTATGAGCTCTTGAAAGGGAAGAAGCTTAATGTCTCATATTTCAAAATCTTTGGTTCAAAATGTTTCATCCACAACAACAATAAAAGAGACCTAGACAAATTTGATGCACGAAGTACTCTAGGAATCTTTCTAGGATACTTTGAAACAACTAGGGCATATAAGGTTTTCAACTGCACAGATAAGACTGTATAAGAGACACCTCACGTCATATATGATGAAACAAACAATCTCACTAACTTAGATAATGATGACGGTGGTCAAAAGAAGATGGAGAATTCTTAGAGGACCAAGAGAATAAAGAAGCTGAACCTCCTGAAGTATAAAGTACCTCCAATTAAGTAAGTTCAGTTGAAGCAGGTGAGTCCTCAACAAATCTGAAATTTTTGAAAGATCACCCAGTAGATAATATCATAGGGAATCTTGAAGATCCACTTAGAACAAGGTCTCACTTTAGAAATGTTCATAATCCATACCTAGTTGCTTTGGTTTCACAGATTGAACCCAAATCAGTACAAGAGGCTCTAAATGATCAATCATGGGTTAATGCTATGTGTGAGGAGTTAGGTCAATTTGAAAGAAATAATGTCTGGGAGCTAGTTCCAAGACCAGAAAATACAAATGTCATAGGAACTAAATGGGTCTTTAAGAATAAAATGAATGAGGATGGAATTATTTTGAGGAATAAAGCCAGACTAGTAGCCAAGGGCTACTGTCAGGAATTTGGAGTTGATTTTGATGAATCCTATGCACCTGTTGCTAGGATGGAAGTAATTAGGATTTTATTAGCTTTCACTTGTTCTAAAAATATAAAACTTCAACAAATGGATGTTAAAAGTGCTTTCTTAATTGGAGTTATCAAAGAAGAAGTTTTTGTTGAACAACCTCCCAGATTTCAATTTTCTCCTCAACCTAACCAAGTTTTCAGGTTGAATAAAGCCCTATACGGTCTGAAGCAGGCTCCTCGAGCCTAGTATGAAAGGCTGACCGAATTTCTGATCAGCAAGGGCTACCACAGAGGTAAGGTGGATCAGACCTTATTTACCAAGAATTCGAATAAAGACCTCATCATAGTTTAGGTATATGTAGATGACATTATCTTCGGTTCAATAAGTACTGAACTATGTAATGAATTTTCTCAATTGATGTCTGCTGAGTTTGAGATGAGTTTGGTAGGTGAATTAAAGTATTTCCTTGGCTTGCAGGTACAACAGCTGGAGAATGGATGTTTCATCAACCAGACCAAATACACATTGGACATACTCAAGAGGTTTGGCATGAACAATCTGAAACACATCACAACACCAATGGGAACCAACACTTCATTGGATGCAGACGAATCAGGTAAAGAAGTTGATGCAAAGCTATACCGAGGTATGATTGGATCTTTGCCTTATTTAACTGTCTCGAGACTTGATATACAGTTCAGTGTAGGAATGTGTGCTAGGTACCAATCTAGACCCACAGAATTACACTTAGCAGCTATAAAAAGAATTTTCAGATACTTATCTTCTACACACACCCTAGGTTTATGGTTTCCTGCATCATACACTTTAGATCTTGTTGCATATACGGATGCTGATTATGTCGAGTGTAAGTTAGATAGAAAAAGCACTAGTGGTCATTGTCAATTTCTAGGTGGGTGTTTAGTCTCTTGGGGTTCCAAGAAACAACACTCTGTGGTCCTATCCACTGCAGAGGCTAAGTAGCTACAGGGAGTTGTGGTACACAGGTCATTTGGATTAAACACCGGCTTCAGGACTATCAAATAGACCTGGGGTGCACACCCATTTATTGTGATAATACTAGTGCTATTAACCTTGCAAAGAATCCTGTTTTGCATTCTCAAACCAAACACATAGAAATCAGGCATCACTTTATCAGAGATGAGGTATCTAAGAACACTTTTGAACTAATCCATGTAGGCACTGCAAATCAAATAGCTGACATCTTCACTAAGCCACTGGATAATGAAAATTTCACATCTTTGAGGAGAGAGTTAGGTATTTTTAAATCTTAGCTCCATGAATAAAATGCCTTCATGATTTTGTTTTCAACATTTACATTTTCTTGAATAAAATGTCTTACTTCCATGAATATCATGTCCTTCCTCTGTGTCCTTAACCACTCATCATGAGTATGCCTTCATATCATGTCATATTGTGAGGGGGAGTTCTGTCTATATGCGAGATGTTAAGTTGAGGGGTCTGTCAAATTGCATATACTGCATGTGTCATAATTGAATAAAAAGTTCATTGAGTGAGGGGGAGTTGTCTCTATGAAGGTTGACTGATTCAAAAGCATTTGAGAGATATATGTTGCTATTGTTTCTTATGAAAGATTTAATACAGTTCATTCACAGCAAGTAGAATCCCATAATTGTCTTAAATCCTTAAGTCTGAACAACTAAAGCTCAGCTAGAATCTTTCATCTAGTAACTTAGCAGAGACTTGGGTAAGGTGTACGAAGAATATCTCCTTACACATTTCATGATCATGGAACAAGCTAAACTTATATGTCATGAAATCTGCTAAAAACTTGAAACCTAGACTACAAAGAACACATTCTTTAAGAATCAGTGCTTCTGGTAGGTATTGTTTTCAAACACTCATATTAAAAATATATAAGGGGATGAAAACAAAAATTTACATGCTTAGAGCAATGGTCTGATTACTGAGAAACTGAGTGTTTCATCAAAAAGAAATGAAAATTTTCTTCAGTCATGATGTGTCAGATTATCTCTGTTAAGAAGTGCACAATTTTCTATCATGACAGAGCAATGGTAATAAAGTGGTGAGTAACTGGGGAGTCTGGCCTCTGATCAAGGTGTCTCCTCCCGTAAAAAGCCATAGTTACTAACTCTGTTCTCTAAAAAGAGAGGTAATACGGTTCTCACATTGAGTAACTGGGGAGTCCGGCCTCTGATCAAGGTGTCTCCTTAATGTCAAAGATGTGACCTACCAAGTTACCTATTGATCAATATTCTGCTCGTTAATGAAAAATATATTTCATTCAAATCCCTGGTTCTTGTTGCTAGTTCATGGACTGTTTGTCCTCAATACCTCAAGAACTTTGTTATGAGAAACAGTCTCTTGCAGTCTAACTAGTATAGTTTTGATCAGCTCTCTCTTAGCATATATGTTCACCCTTGATCCCTAATCATATTCTCTATACGCAGATAAACTTCAATTCCTCTTCTAGGTCTTTTCTTGATTACTTGATTTGAAGAATCTACGTTTGTTTTAGTGCCCTACTTAATCTTTTAAGATCTGCTCATGGGTCATTCTCACTGTGAAAATACTACATTTTACTCTCACTTATCCAACTACTGCATATCTCTTTCATCTCCTTTTGATGATGTCAAAGGGGGAGAGTTTGAGGGGGAGAGTCAGGAGGGAGAGTCAAATGATGGGGATAGTGTTTTGTTGTGGCAGGAGTAAGTGTGTAATGTTGCATGCATGCTTGATCACTGCCTGATCACTCATTTTTTTAACTACATTGACAATAGATTGACTCATAGTGTTGTCATCATCAAAAAGGGGGAGACTGTTGCATCTCTACGGTTTTGATGATGTCGTACACTATAAGTCAAACTTGATTAGCCCAACATCACATAGTCTTCATATTGTGTTTTGTCTGATTTACTATGAGTGTTTGGAAATGCCCTCATGAAATGAAAGTTGGTATATACTTTGCTTATATGCATTTCAAGTTGGTGCATTCACTGTCAACTTGGTGCATACCCTGTCTTTCGTGCTTTTCTCAGTCGGTGCAGTTTATGTGTTACACATATTGAGTCGGTGCAGTTTATGTGTTACGCATAATGAGTCGGTGCAGTTTTCTCCTGGCCATTTATAAAGTCTATGCATATGCCGCATCTCCAGCGAACTAGGTCTGTGCATCGATTTTTTGAAATAACGCTAACTCTGTGTAATGGCTGTTCCGTGCATGATATCATCCGTGCATACCTTTACATAGTGAGAGTGAAGTCGGTGCAATGTTTTGCTTTAGCACGCCGGCGCATGCCTCTCACGCATGATCAAAGTTAGTGCTTTGTATTTGCCTTGAGCAATAATGTCTGTGCATGATTGTAGTACGATGCATTCCTAGTCTATGCAAGTCTCGCATTGATTTACCCATACTAAGTTGGTGCAGGTTTTGTTCTGTGCTTATCAGGTCGGTGCACATTCAGGTCTGTGCTTATCTCACCACTGGGTTACAACCGGGTTGACCAGAAACCATAATGACCCTCGAAATAACACAAAACACTGCTCGGTATAATGGCACTCTCAGACACTCTATAACACGGTCACAGCCCTCATAGGACGTCCAAGACATCCACAGAACAATGGGCTAACCAAGGGGTCAAAGCCACATTAACCGGAAACCAAACCAACACAAAAGAATACTCTGGGCAGGTGGCGGTCTTACCCCTAGCTGCTAAAC
The DNA here is from genome assembly GCA_022559845.1 of Amorphophallus konjac. NCBI lineage: Eukaryota > Viridiplantae > Streptophyta > Magnoliopsida > Alismatales > Araceae > Amorphophallus > Amorphophallus konjac. The sequence goes on from CM040125.1 coordinate 176,212,064, forward strand.
CAACCTAGCGGTCATCCAAAGGGCCGCTACCCTCAAGAAGCCCCAGATACAAAATCCACGGAGACAAGAGTCTTGCGGTCTGCCTGAGGCCGCTACTAACACCAGACAGTCTCCTTAGGGCTGCAAGCAGGACCTAGCGGTCATGACCTGGCCGCTACGCCCAGTCAACTCCCAAAATAGTCAAACCATTCTGGCGAGAAAACCACGGGTCTCCCCAAAACCCAGTTTTTCCACGCTCTAATCGCGTCTAAACGACAGGGAAACATCCCTTGACTCGATATCCACCTTCCACAAGCTGGAAGGGATCAAACCATGCACAAAAACGCAAGAAACGGGCGATTCCCATGAATCGACCCAAAATGACTCACATGGATAGTCGGGCTCATACCGGTTCCGATTCTCAACCAAATGCAATGAAACTGGCGAGAAATGATTCCCAATATGCCAGGGGTTCAAATGAAACCATTTAAACGACAAATCGTTGCCTGGAATGGGGAACACGGCTCACACCCCCCGAACATGCATTTCACCCAAACAAGGGAAATCCCACTCAAACTCACACTGTTCGGCTCCAAATTGTGAGAAGATGCAGGAAAAGAGTAGGGCATATGTCCCCCTACCTCCACCAAAGATCTCATGAGCCGAAAAGGCCACAATATGCCGAAAACCATCACACGGACAACCCACGTCGACTTTGAATCCATGAATGGGATCGCGCCAACGCCACGCTCCGATACTCGCGCCATCACGCCTCAAGTCGGTTCCCCGCCGTCACTGCCTCACCCAGCTCCGCTCCGGTCGTACGCCCCGGGGGAGAGGAGAAGAGAGGAGAGAGAACGGAGGGGGAGAAATGAGAGAACGTGAGGGAAGCGAGAGGAGAGAGAAAGGGTTAAGAAGAAAAGAAAATAGGAAATTAACAATTTTCCTAAAATCTGATTTTCTGCACAAAAATCTATAAATTCAAACAAATACGAAAAAATAGTCTTCGCGATCCTCGGAACGAGCACAACGCACCTGTAGCATCCCAGAGTCACAAAACTCAACGGTTCACTCTACACAGGGTTCCGCAAGTTATACAAGGGAAAAACCCGAGTGGATTATAAAACACGTATCAGGACGCACGAAAGCGATCTGAAAGCTCTCCAATTCCGATTCGAAGAATCTAGGATATTGCAGTAGGGGTCTGAAACCTGTAACTTTTTGGTTGACCAAATACGGCGGGCGACCCAATTTCCTTGTGTTCGAAACCCATTTAACATGATCCGTTTGGGCTGAAAATTGACTCTCTTGCCCTTAGGGTTATCATACATATATTGGGGCATGTTCTAAAAGGTTTTGACAAGGGTTAAATGGTCTTTTCATACATCTCATGTGTTGATATATATGAGTTGCGAATTTGGGAAGAAATATCCAAGTGCTAACATTCTATCTATCTTGTAGGAGAAGAAAGGGAAGAAGGAGAGGAGTAGAGGAAGATATGTGGATATCATCTACATCATTGCATTTCTGGAGATCGTGATAGAAGATAAAGAGAAGCGGTTTGAAGAGAGGAACGCATTGACGTTCAAATCGACGGCATCCATCTTCCCTCTGACATTAGCATTAAAGAAGATCATGTACATCCCTTTCTACATTTGGGGACCTATTTCTTCACCTCTTTTACATATATTCCATTGATTTACATTCGGTCTATGAGCATGTATTGATCATATATTTATTTTTTAAACTTCGACTCTATGTGTGTGTAGAACCGTCTGCGTACGGTTGGGGTTTATTGTGCTGCGGTGTTGCAGCTCGTGTGTGTGTGTATAAATCCGTGGTGGATCGTGCAGGAGATGACATCTCCGTGTCTTTGAAGCGAAAGCTCCGTGCGCTTCAGTTCGAAGCGAGTGGATCCTCACCCTTTTGGTGAAGGGTAGACGTAGGGAGCCCGTCGTAGTCCCGAACCACCTAAAAAATCTGTCTCGCATCTTGTTTGATTGTGGTTTACGTGTTCATCTTGTTCATATTGATCGTGTGTGATCGATAAGCTTGAGGGAACTGATTTATTCAAGGCGTATATTTCGTTTGATCATATTTCGTGTTGGTAGTTATTTTATTCTGCTACGTTAAAATTAAAAACTACCATTACGCTTGGTGGGGACAATTCAACCCCCCTTCTTGTCCATACGTACATCTAGGGACAACAATCTGGTATTAGAGCGGGTCTCTGATTTTTAGGACAACCTCACGGTTGTAGAGTAAAGATCCTTTGCTATGGCCAACAAGGGAATGCTCCCCGAGGGACATTCAATCCATCGACCACCCTTCTTTGATGGTACGAATTATCCCTATTGGAAAAATAGAATGACTGTGTTCATGTGAGCACAAGGTTATGATACCTTGAGAGTCATAAGTAAAGGCCCTTATGTTTTACCTCCGAATGAAGATGAATGGGAAGATGAACACATTAAGTCCTGTGCAAATTTTAGAGCTATGAATATTATTCAATGTGCAGTACATCTGAATGAATATTCACGTATATCTATGTGTTCATCTGCGTAGGAAATGTGGAACAAGTTGAAGGTTATTTATGAAGGTACTTTAGAAGTACGGGAGACAGACAAATCTGCTAGTTCGGGAATATGAGCTGTTCACAATGAAGCCCGAGGAGAATATAAGCGATATGTATGCAAGGCTAAGTGAGATTACAAACAACTTAAAAGCCTTGGGAAAAGAGTATTCAAACCAAGATCTGGTCAAGAAGGTGCTGCGGTCACTCACGCCGCCATGGCATACAAAGGCGACGGTCATCGACGATTCGAAGGATCTCACCACACTCATGGTGGATCAATTGATCGGGTCATTGATGACTTACGAAATCAACATCATGAAGTCAGTTGAGGAGGAAAGCAAGAAGAAGAAAATGATTACACTGAAAGCTAATCCAGGATCGTGCGAAGAAAGTGATGGAAACTCATCTATGGATAGTGATGAAGAAGAACTAATGGCTCTTGTCACAAGGAAAGTTAGAAAATATTTTAGAAGAGCTAGAAGAGATGGAAACTTTCCGAGGAGATTCTTGAGGAGAAATGCCAACAAGAAAGGGGAGCCGAGCAAGAAAGAAGAAATCATATGCTACAAGTGCAAGAAAGCTGGCCACATGAGGGGTCAATGCCCCGAGCTCTAGAAGAAGCTGAAAAAGAACAAGTCAAAGAAAGGGAAAGCGATGAAGGTAACGTGGAGCGATAAGGATACGGATAGCTCAAGATCCGAAGGCGAGAAGGATGAGCTGGACGAGCTGGTCCAGAATTTATGCTTGATGGTAAATGAAGAAAATTCTGAATTAAATTCTGATTCCGAAAACCTCACTACTGAACATTGGCAATTACCTTGTGCTGATATTTATCGAAAGTATAAAAGGTCTAAGAATGATGTCAAGAAGTTGAAAAAGAAGTTTCATGATTTGATTAATTCTGCAAATCCATGTGATAGATGTAGTTTCTTTGAAATGCAAGTTGAAAAATTAAAAGAAGACAAAGAAGATTTTCAATCTAAAAAGACTTTGTATGAAGATGAATTGGCATGCTTGGAAGCTGAAAAATAGAATGCTTATGAAAACATGGAAAACTTGAAAATTGAGAATGATAAATTGGTAAGGGAGTTGGATGAACTCAAATTAAGATTGAATGAGTGTGAGAAATCAAAGAGAGAATTAGAAACCAACTTCAATACCATGCATGATGAGCTAAGAAAATTGAAAGATGTTGTTCAAAAAGAATTGAAAGGAAAAAAGAAAACATTTGAATATGGTGAGACTAGCAATGGAAATGCTAGAAATGAGAAGAGTGATATGGGACACTCTCCTATAAAGAAAAATTCATTTGTGAGAAATCAATTTCAAAAATCTTATGATTCATATTGTCATTCTCCCGTTGACTCATGCATGAACTCATATGTCGATTGATCATATATGCATAAGAGTCGTTTTAGAAAGCCAAATGTCACTTATTTTTATTGTGGAATGTTCGGCCACTCTATGTATGTATGTGATTTGATGAGGGCCGATGATGAGTATTTTGAAAGAAAAATCAGAATGCATTTTGTTCAAGGATAGAACTAACACTTCGGGACCCAAGCTTGCTTGGGTACCTAAATCAACTTGAGATGTGTTTTGACTGTGCAGGTCTGTCTAAGAGCCAAGTGGAACAAATGGTACATGTATAGTGGATGCTCCAGACATATGACAAGCAATAAGGAACTCTTCTCAGACCTGAAGAAAAAGGATGGTGGACTGGTTACCTTTGGTAGGAATGACAAAAGTAAAATTATGGGAATTAGATGGATAGGTAAGGATTCCAACCAGTCTATTGAAGATGTTTTACTTGTAGATGGTTTAAATCATAGTTTGCTTAGCATTAGCCAACTCTGTGACAAAGGTCACAAAGTTGTTTTTGAAAACAGACATTGCTCAATTGTAGATAGAGTTACTAATGAAATAAAATTCATTGGGCTTAGAGATGGAAACATTTACTCAATTGATTTTGAAAGTTCTCAAAATGAAAATCTCTGTTTAGTTGCTAATAAGTCAGATGATGCATGGTTATGGCATCGACGACTTGGTCATGCTAACTTTAGTATTCTTTCTAAACTGTACAGAAAAGATTTGGTTAGGGGTTTTCCAAAGTTAGATTTTCATGTAAATAAAATTTGCGATGCATGTGCTATGGGAAAACAGACCAAGGTTTCTTTTAAAACAAAAAACATTGTCACCACTTCTAGATCCATAGAACTCCTTCATTTGGACTTATTTGGTCTCACTCGGATACATAGTCTTGGAGGGAAACTTTATGGGTTTGTTATTGTAGATGATTACTCAAGATTCACTTGGGTGTTATTTTTAACCCATAAGAATGATACTTTGCAAGAGTTCGAAGATCTTTGTAGGAATTTACAAAATGATAAGGGGTATCAAATCAAGGCTATTCGGAGTGATCATGGAAGAGAGTTTGATAACCATGACTTTGATGATTTTTACAGGAAACATGGGTTTTCACACAACTTTTCAGCACCTAGAACCCCACAACAAAACAAAGTCGTGGAAAGAAAGAATATGACTGTCACGCCCCGAGCGCGGAAGATACCCGGAGACACGTGACGAGTTTATATCAATCATGTCAATCAGAGTGGTTGTGTATTCGACACAAGACAGAGATGCGCAAAATAGCAAGATAACCCAATCCTTTATTATTAATAGGCTATTACAAATCCAATACTCTGTTAAATAAAAGAAAAGTACACAGTTGACTCAAGAAACTAGGAAAAAGACTAGATGACACTTGGACAAGCTCTAGCTCTTTCACTCTTGACCATTCCCATCGGATTGACTTCCATCGTCGTCGGACTTACCTGAAAAGTAAAAATGGACAAACGGAATGAGCGAACGCTCAGTAGGAAATTATATCTCAAGTACTAGCAATGGGTTTAAGTAATTACATTTTTCATGAATGCAATAAAGCTATGCATGCTCGCATAAAATGACAAGATGGAGAGAATGTAATATCAAGGAAATAAGATGAACTTAATCATGAACTTTCAACAAGGTAACAAGTTTATTCAAGATATTCAAGCAAGTACGTTTAACAAGTCATGTCAAGAACTTTGGCTATCATGTATCAAGCAAGTAAATTACCCTTTTTCGGGCCACGCAATTCATGTCAAGTCAAGTACGATTCAAGTACAAGATGTGTGTGGAATGTCCAATCAAGCAAGTCAAGTACTCGGTATAATGCCAGATACCTTATCATTTTAACTCCCATGGGCACAAGTACTTTCGGGTGCTCCTCCCAGGACCAGATCGGGCCCTATATGCGCAGGCATTTATCATGTGTTTTGACATCCACTCTTGTTTATATAGCCAATATAGAATTTCAATAATCAAGCTTGTAGACGTGTATGACAACTTTGACAGAATGGAGTCCAAAATATGACAAAGGACATAGAATGGCGATAATAACGGTATAATCACGATATCGATAAAAATTTAGGTAGAATATGGTTCCCTTAACTTGGGTACCATGACAAATCAGTATGGACATTCTTTATATAGAATTGAGGTCCACATGAACAGTATATCAAAGGTAAGATACCCTCATTCCTATCATAGAATTGAGATTTTTACAAGAACGACATGATATGGCATGTTATCATCATCCCATTAAGAATTTCTTATGATATACTCTTTGTATAATCATAAGGGCTGGTATCCCATGTTTCTTTAGAGTGACATGGCATCAATGGTGTAATGGGTTTTTAGGGTACAACCAGCTCAATCGACCGTGAGGGAATCCAAGGTACGAGGAGTCTTACGGAGGTCTCTATGACTAACTCGCTAGTCCAAAGGAACGGAATGTCCAATGGAGAGCTTGTATGTCAATGAGAGTTGAGTGTGATCGATAAAACAACGTGAAAAGTGGGACTATACTCATGGAGTGGAGAATAGTGCCGATATATATGTATATGTATAATATGAAACCATCGGTTAACAGAATCAGGATAAAAATCATTTTTCAGAAAATAACGACTTAAGTAAAATCGTGTATCAAGTAATTAACGCCTATCAGAAGGGCGTTTGCATATATTTCCATTTTGCAGAATTTTCAAAATTCAGGAATTTATCTAAAATGCGCCCTGGTCAGGGTCGTTTCTTCAAGATTTGACGACTGCAGCAGCAGGCGTCTTATTATTTACTTATTTGACAGAATATAAATAATTTTCAGGATTTATCGAAAACACGCCCTGGGAAGGGGCGTTACTTATTTAATTCCATTTTTTTACAATATATATATTTTCAGGAATTGACAGAAACGCGCCCTATGAAGGGGCGTTATTTACATACTCACGCCCTAGTTCAGGGCATTAGTTTCACAAGTCACGACCTAACTTAGGTCGTTAATTCTTCAAGGGTCATGAACAGTAACGAAGTTATATAACAAGCAATTTTCCGAGATCAAATTTCATGGACAGGACAGGAAACTAGCAGGAAGAGTCATGCATTATATTAGAATCAAGATTTCATATATATCATCTTTATAATATGGGTATTTATGATTTTCATGAAATTAACGCCTGTGTACAGGGCGTTGATTCTGAAATTGACGACCTGTTTAAGGTCATTTCTTTACAAGTAGCGCCCTCGTTTGTGGTCGTATATTGCAAAAGCACACCCTTTGTAAGGACGTTTCTTTCAAGAATTCATCAGAAACGTTTAAAACTTCGGTGCATGCTCATATGATTTCACTACGATCCTTATATACTTTGGGCTACATACTTGAGAAAATCCTACCTGAAGATTTGAAGATTGATATGAAAGGGGACGTTGTTGCCTTACAGCAACAATAACAGGAGGACGAGAAGGCTTTGATGAAGAACCTTGTTCTTCGGTTCTGTAACTCCTACAAGAACAGAGGAAGAAACATTAGTATTTCTTCATACTACTTGACCGAAGGTAAAAAGGGAAAAAGAACAATACCTTTGTTCTTCACGTCGTGTGCTCTCTTCAACCTGTAAGAAGAGAAGGAGATGAAGAGTTAGTAACTCTTCATTTGACAGTAAAATAAAAAGAAAAGAACGTTCAGTTCTTTACTCACCGTAGCAGCGATCGATCAAATAGGTTTAGGGTTCGACCGGACAGGTTTATTTATAGGATTTTTGGAGTTCTAACAAAAGTAGTGTTTTATTGAGGGTAATATATCCCTAATAGAGTCCTTACCCTAGTAGACACTTACTGGATTAGGTAAATCCTTCCCTGGATAAGCTCTGGGTTCGAACGGTTCACAAATGGAATTAACGACTTCGGTCAGGGCGTCGATTCTTGAATTGACGACCTGGTGCAGGTCGTTTCTTAAGAAGCGCCTTGTATAAGGGCGTTCCTTGTTTTAAAACACGCCCAAGTAAAGGGCGTTTCTTGGCCTTGCCCTTTTTGGCGTTTGGAATTTGACGCCGTCAGGTGAGGGCGTCCTTTCTTTAGTCACGCCGTAGATAGAGGCGTTTCTTTTTAAATTAACGCCTTACTAAGAGGCGTTATTTGTATCTTGTTTTATTTCATCTATTTAACCCTCTTCTTATTATCTGTATTACTTCTGTAGTATATATATTTTAATTCATTTCAAATATTCATTTATCAGGGTTGCTACACCCTCCCCCACTTAAAAAGAATTTGGTCCCCAAATTCAATATATATATAAATATACATGTGGAGAGTGTAGAACATATACCTCTTAGAATAACTCGGGAAATCGTTTCTTCATAGATTCCTCGGTCTCCCATGTCGCTTCGTGTTCAGGATTCTTATTCCATTGCACCTTGAGCATGGGAATAATTTTATTCCTTAGAGCTCGTATTTCTCTATCTAAGATCTTCATAGGCTTCTGTTCATAGGTGAGATCTTTCTGGATCACCAGATCTCCATGTTCAATAATATGAGATGGATCGTGCACATACTTCTTCAACATAGATATGTGAAACACATTATGCACGTCGGATAATTGAGGAGGCAACGCGATGCGATAAGCAACCTCGCCAACTCTTTCGAGTACCTCAAATGGTCCGATGAATCTTGGCGTAAGCTTGCCCTTAACACCAAATCTTCGTATGCCACGTCCAGGCGATATTTTAAGAAATACATGATCTCCAACCTGGAATTCAAGATCTCTTCTTCTTGTGTCAGCATAAGCCTTTTGCCTGGTCTGAGCAACTTGCAATCTTTCTCTGATTACTTGTATCTTCTCAGTTGTATCCCTTACCATGTCTGGACCTAATAGTTGTTTCTCTCCAACTTCGTTCCAGCATAAGGGTGATCGGCAAGTCCTTCCATATAAAGCTTCGAAAGGTGCCATTTGGATACTAGCTTGGTAGCTATTATTATATGCAAATTCCACAAGTGGCAAATATTCATGCCAGCTTCCACCAAAGTCAATGATGCAAGCTCTTAGCATATCCTCAACAACTTGATTAACTCTCTCGGTCTGACCATCCGTTTGTGGGTGAAAAGCAGTACTAAAGTTGAGCCTTGTTCCCAACGAATGTTGTAATCCCTTCCAAAAGTGAGAAGTAAATCGAGGATCTCTGTCAGACACGATTGAGACAGGAATTCCATGTATCCTGACTATTTCCTTGATGTATAGTGCAGCTAGCACATCAATTGACCATCGGCTTTTTATTGGCAAGAAATGTGCCGATTTAGTTAATCGGTCAATGATAACCCAGATTCCATCATGTCCTCCTTTTGATTTAGATAAACCCATGATGAAGTCCATACCAATATCCTCCCACTTCCACTTAGGAATATCTAGAGGATGTAGTTTTCCAGCAGGCTTTTGGTGTTCTGCCTTGATCTGTTGGCATGTGAGACAGCGAGATACATAGTCTGCTATTTCTCTTTTCATATTAGGCCACCAAAAGTTCTTCTTTACATCGTGATACATTTTGGTTGATCCTGGATGAATAGTGTACCTTGATCGGTGAGCTTCATCTAAGATCTTCTTCTTTAATTCCGGACAGTCGGGTATACAAGTTCTGCCTTTGAATAATAATCTTCCATCAGAAGTTAGTTGAAAATCAGATTGTCCTTCTATTCTGCGTTTGATTTCCACTAATATAGGATCATCATCCTGAAGCGCTTGTATCTCAGATAATAAATCTGACTGTATGCTTACATGAGATAATGTGACAAATTTGGCTTCCTTGTCCAAGCTTATATTGAGCTCGGAGAATTGTTCTAGCAACCTCCATTCTTGTATCATACAATTGGCTATCATTGCTCTCGGCTTTCGACTAAGGGCATCAGCCACATAATTACCCTTTCCGAGATGGTATTGTATATTGAAGTCGAAGTCCTTGAGATATTCTAGCCAGCGTCTTTGTCTCATGTTTAGCTCTTTTTGTGAAAATAGATATTTGAGACTTTTGTGATCGGAGTATACAGTAAACTACACTCCATATAAGTAGTGTCTCCATATCTTTAGGGCAAATACCACCGCGGCCAGTTCTAAGTCATGGACGGGGTAATTCTCCTCATGCTTCTTCAGTTGACGTGAAGAGTATGCTATGACCTTTTCTTGTTGCATTAGGACACATCCGAGGAAAATGCCAGAAGCATCAGTGTAAACCTCGAATTTCTCTCCTTCTATTGGTAGAGCTAACACCGGGGCTGTAGTGAGATGATCCTTGAGAGTTTGGAAACTTCTTTCACATTCCTCACTCCATTCATATCGGATCTCCTTACGAGTTAATCTTGTAAGTGGTACGGCGATCTTAGAGAAATCTTTGATGAATCGCCGATAATAGCCTCCAAGACCTAAGAAACTTCTGATCTCGCTAGCATTGGTTGGTCTTCCCCAGTTTCTAACAGCTTCAACCTTTGATGGATCAACAGATAGACCATCCTTGGATATCACATGTCCGAGGAAAGTCACTTCTTCAAGCCAGAATTCACATTTGCTGAGCTTTGCATATAATTGATTTTCCCTCAATACTTGCAATGCGATCCTTAAATGCTCCTCATGTTCTTCCTTAGTTTTGGAATATATCAATATATCATCAATGAAAACCACCACAAATTGATCTAGATAAGGCCTGAATATGCTATTCATTAACTACATAAAGGCAGCAGGGGCATTTGTTAGTCCAAAAGGCATAACAACAAATTCGTAATGGCCATACCTGCTTCTGAATGCAGTCTTATGAATGTCATCATCCTTGATTCTTAATTGATGATATCCCGACCTGAGATCAATCTTGGAAAAATATTTGGATCCTGAAATCTGATCAAATAACTCATCGATTCTCGGCAGTGGATACTTGTTCTTGATAGTGAGATGATTCAACTGTCGATAGTCGATGCACAATCTCATGGATCCGTCCTTCTTCTTCACAAATAAGACTGGTGCTCCCCACGGGGAAGTACTTGGTCTAATAAACCCTTTTCGAATTAGTTCCATCAATTGCTCCTTCAACTCTTTGAGTTCCGCAGGGGACATTCTATAGGGTGCCTTTGAAACTGGACCAGCACCAGGGACTAAGTCAATGGTGAAGGCCACTTCTCTTTGAGGGGGTAATCCCGGAAAATCTTCCGGAAATACGTCTGGAAATTCTTGCACTACCTGAATGTCTTCTATCTTGGTTTCCTTAGCTTCTTTAACAGTGACAAAGGCAAGGAAGGATACACATCCTTTCCTGACGAGCTTGCTTGCTCGAAGAGCCGAAATAAGAGGGGATTTGTTCCGACTCTTGGGGCGAGTAAAGACTAACTCTGGAAAATCTTTGAAAGCAATTTGGCTATTGCGGCAATCAACCGTTGCCTGGTATTTGGATAACCAGTCCGCTCCCAGTATAACATCATACTCCTTTAGATCGAGGCATATGAGATCTATAGGTAAATTCCTACCTTGAACCATTACCTCACAGTTTTGGTAGTGATGAGTAATATCATTTTCGCTTCCAAGAGGAGTAGTTAGAACTATTTTTATCCATTCTGGTTCTAACGGTAACGGGTCGGCAAACTTCTTAGAAATAAAGGAATGCGATGCACCCGTATCAAATAAGACATAAGCACTTTTGGAATAAACTGTTAATGTACCTTCTACCAGTCCACCTTCTTCTTCTGGTTCGGTCTCCTGGATTGCATGAAGACTAGCATTCTTTGTCACCGGGCGTTTACCGTCACCGGCTTGGTCATTCATTAATGGACAATCGGGAATCCGATGTTCGCGACTCCCACAACGGAGACAAGCTCCTAATTTCCTCCAGCATTCTTATGTCTTGTGACCAGCCTTATCACAATGCTTGCACACTACGTTTGAAGGTGTAGTGGTGATAGAGAAGGGCTTGGTCTTCTTGAATTTTTGATCTTGAGAGGAAGGACCTCCATTACTAGGCCTCTTCTTAAAGTTGGGTTTAAAAAAACCCGAACCTGTGACTTGCTCCTTCTTGTCTTTTCCACGGATCTTATCAGATAGTTCCGTGGCATCTTCAAGTAATTGAGCTCGGCGCACTATTTCAGAATAAACTTGGATGTCCATAGGCGCCAGTTGAGTAATATAGTGGGGCCTAAGCCCATTAAGAAATCTACGGGCTTTCATCTTCTCCGTGCTAATAAGATGCTTAGCATATCTAGACAACCTGGAGAACTGAGCTTCATAATCTGCTAATGATAAAGATCGTTGCTTTAATGCAGCGAATTCTACAGCCTTCTTTTCTTGGACTCGGTCCGAGAAATATTTAGCATTGAAGTATTCCACAAATTCTTCCCATGTTACTTGAGTAGGGTCGATGGTTGCTTCAATAGACTCCCACCAGCATCTAGCATCTTTCTCTAACTGGAATGTAGCTAATAGAACTTTGTCCTGATCCGTGCATTGCATAACACGGAATATACGTTCAGTCTCCCGAACCCAATGCTCGGCATCGTCCGGATCGATCGATCCTATGAACTTCGGGGGATTCATGTTCTTAAAGGCTTGGTGTAAGCTTCCAGCTCATGGAGTACCACCTTGTGCTACCTGTTGTAGCACTTGAGTCATCCCTTGGAGGGTACGCTGCATGTTGCGCCATTGAGCACGTTCGGCAGCCATTATCCTACAATTATAATAGCTACATTAGTATTATATCACTGTGATCTTATTAAAAGACTCATTGACTCTTACCCCTTGGTTCTACCCAATCTCACTTGGTTAAACGTTCAACTTATCCTTGGACTTGGGTTTTTCCTAGGAATTGAATACCTTAGGCTCTGATACCACAAAAACTGTCACGCCCCGAGCGCGGAAGATACCCGGAGACGCGTGACGAGTTTATATCAATCATGTCAATCAGAGTGGTCGTGTATTCGACACAAGACAGAGATGTGTAAAATAGCAAGATAACCCAATCCTTTATTATTAATAGGCTATTACAAATCCAATACTCTGTTAAATAAAAGAAAAGTACACAGTTGACTCAAGAAAATAGGAAAAAGACTAGATGACACTTGGACCAGCTCTAGCTCTTTCACTCTTGACCATTCCCATCCGATTGACTTCTATCGTCGTCGGACTTACCTGAAAAGTAAAAAGGGACTAACGGAATGAGTGAACGCTCAGTAGGAAATTATATCTCAAGTACTAGCAATAGGTTTAAGTAATTACATTTTTCATGAATGCAATAAAGCTATGCATGCTCGCATAAAACGACAAGATGGAGAGAATGTAATATCAAGGAAATAAGATGAACTTAATCATGAACTTTCAACAAGGTAACAAGTTTATTCAAGATATTCAAGCAAGTACGTTTAACAAGTCATGTCAAGAACTTTGGCTATCATGTATCAAGCAAGTAAATTACCCTTTTTCGGGCCACGTAATTCATGTCAAGTCAAGTACGATTCAAGTACAAGATGTGTGTGGAATGTCCAATCAAGCAAGTCAAGTACTCGGTATAATGCCAGATACCTTATCATTTTAACTCCCATGGGCACAAGTACTTTCGGGTGCTCCTCCCAGGACCAGATCGGGCCCTATATGCGCAGGCATTTATCATGTGTTTTGACATCCACTCTTGTTTATATAGCCAATATAGAATTTCAATAATCAAGCTTGTAGACGTGTATGACAACTTTGACAGAATGGAGTCCAAAATATGACAAAGGACATAGAATGGCGATAATAACGGTATAATCACGATATCGATAAAAATCTAGGTAGAATATGGTTCCCTTAACTTGGGTACCATGACAAATCAGTATGGACATTCTTTATATAGAATTGAGGTCCACATGAACAGTATATCAAAGGTAAGATACCCTCATTCCTATCATAGAATTGAGGTTTTTACAAGAACGACATGATATGGCATGTTATCATCATCCCATTAAGAATTTCTTATGATATACTCTTTGTATAATCATAAGGGCCGGTATCCCATGTTTCTTTAGAGTGACATGGCATCAATGGTGTAATGGGTTTTTAGGGTACAACCAGCTCAGTCGACCTTGAGGGAATCCAAGGTACGAGGAGTCTTACGGAGGTCTCTATGACTAACTCGCTAGTCCAAAGGAACGGAATGTCCAATGGAGAGCTTGTATGTCAATGAGAGTTGAGTGTGATCGATAAAACAACGTGAAAAGTGGGACTATACTCACGGAGTGGAGAATAGTGCCGATATATATGTATATGTATAATATGAAACCATCGGTTAATAGAATCAGGATAAAAATCATTTTTCAGAAAATAACGACTTAAGTAAAGTCGTGTATCAAGTAATTAACGCCTATCAGAAGGGCGTTTGCATATATTTCCATTTTGCAGAATTTTCAAAATTCAAGAATTTATCTAAAACGCGCCCTGGTCAGGGTCGTTTCTTCAAGATTTGACGACTGCAGCAGCAGGCGTCTTATTATTTACTTATTTGACAGAATATAAATAATTTTCAGGATTTATCGAAAACACGCCCTAGGAAGGGGCGTTACTTATTTAATTCCATTTTTTTACAATATATATATTTTCAGGAATTGACAGAAACGCGCCCTGTGAAGGGGTGTTATTTACATACTCACGCCCTAGTTCAGGGCGTTAGTTTCACAAGTCACGACCTAACTTAGGTCGTTAATTCTTCAAGGGTCATGAACAGTAACGAAGTTATATAACAAGCAATTTTTCGAGATCAAATTTCATTGACAGGATAGGAAACTAGCAGGAAGAGTCATGCATTATATTAGAATCAAGATTTCATATATATCATCTTTATAATATGGGTATTTATGATTTTCATGAAATTAACGCCTGTGTACAGGGCGTTGATTCTGAAATTGACGACCTGTTTAAGGTCGTTTCTTTACAAGTAGCGCCCTCGTTTGTGGTCGTATATTGCAAAAGCACGCCCTTTGTAAGGACGTTTCTTTCAAGAATTCATCAGAAACGTTTAAAACTTAGGAAAACTATATGCAGGTGCATGCTCATATGATTTCACTACGATCCTTATATACTTTGGGCTACATACTTGAGAAAATCCTACCTAAAGATTTGAAGATTGATATGAAAGGGGACGTTGTTGCCTTACAGCAACAATAACAGGAGGACGAGAAGGCTTTGATGAAGAACCTTGTTCTTCGGTTCTGTAACTCCTACAAGAACAGAGGAAGAAACATTAGTATTTCTTCATAATACTTGACCGAAGGTAAAAAGGGAAAAAGAACAATACCTTTGTTCTTCACGTCGTGTGCTCTCTTCAACCTGTAAGAAGAGAAGGAGATGAAGAGTTAGTAACTCTTCATTTGACAGTAAAATAAAAAGAAAAGAACGTTCAGTTCTTTACTCACCGTAGCAGCGATCGATCAAATAGGTTTAGGGTTCGACCGGACAGGTTTATTTATAGGATTTTTGGAGTCCTAACAAAAGTAGTGTTTTATTGAGGGTAATATATCCCTAATAGAGTCCTTACCCTAGTAGACACTTACTGGATTAGGTAAATCCTTCCCTGGATAAGCTCTGGGTTCGAACGGTTCACAAATAGAATTAATGACTTCGGTCAGGGCGTCGATTCTTGAATTGACGACCTGGTGCAGGTCGTTTCTTAAGAAGCACCTTGTATAAGGGCGTTCCTTGTTTTAAAACACGCCCAAGTAAAGGGCGTTTCTTGGCCTTGCCCTTTTTGGCGTTTGGAATTTGACGCCGTCAGGTGAGGGCGTCCTTTCTTTAGTCACGCCGTAGATAGAGGCGTTTCTTTTTAAATTAACGCCTTACTAAGAGGTGTTATTTGTATCTTGTTTTATTTCATCTATTTAACCCTCTTCTTATTATCTGTATTACTTCTGTAGTATATATATTTTAATTCATTTCAAATATTCATTTATCAGGGTTGCTACAAGGACGCTCGTGGAGATGGCGAGAACGATGCTTGCTGAAAATGGCTTACCAAGCTATTTTTGGGCCGAGGCGGTGAGCACGGCCTGCCACATCATCAATCGAGCTATGGTAAGACCAATACTCCAGAAAACTCCATATGAGCTGTATAAAGGTAAGAAGTTGAATATTGCATATTTTAAACCTTTTGGTTCTCCATGTTATATTTTGAATAATTCTAAAGAAAATTTAGAGAAGTTTGTCACAAAGAGTGATAGAGGTATATTTCTTGGATATTCTGTATCATCTAGAGCATATCGTGTATATAACCTACGTACTCTTGCAGTAGAAGAAAGCCCACATGTGATCATTGATGAATACACTTTAAGGTTATCTAATAAAGATAATCATTTTCTTGATGTAGGGCATGGAGATGGAGAAGAAAAGAAAGACAAGGAAAAACAAGACGTGGATCAAGCGGAGTCGAGTAACAAAAATGATGAAGTTCCAACCCAAAATGAAGACCTCCCCAGGCAGTGGACGTTCCACAAAGACCTCCCACAAGACAATGTTATAGGAGATGCGGAACAAGGCATAAGAACAAGGGCTTCAATCAAGGAAGTTGAATAATTTGATAATCTTGCATTACTTTCTGATATTGAGCCCAAATATGTAAATGAGGCATTAAATGATAATTTCTAGATCTTGGCTATGCAGGAGGAATTACACCAATTCCAAAGGAATGAGGTGTGGTTTCTTATGCCTAGACCTAAGAATCACCCGGTGATTGGAACTAAGTGAGTTTTTTGGAACAAGCTTAGTGATCAAGGGGTGGTGATTAGGAATAAAGCCCGGTTAGTAGCCAAAGGCTATAGTAAGGAATTAGGAATTGATTTTGATGAATCATTTACACCCGTGGCTAGGCTTGAAGCGGTTAGAATATTACTTGCCTTTGCAAGCTCTAGGAATATAAACCTTTTTCAAATGGACGTTAAAAGTATATTTTTGAATAGTGTAGTGAAAGAAGACGTCTATGTTGAGCAGCCACCGGGATTTGAAGATGAGAAGCACCCGGACCATGTGTACAAACTTGACAAAGCTTTTTATGGTCTGAAGCAAGCCCCCTGTGCATGGTACGAAATGTTAAGTACCTTCCTTTCAGAAAATGGCTTCAAAAGAGGTAACGTCGATCAAACCTTTTTCATTAAGAATGATAATGAACATATACTTCTTGTACAGGTATATGTTGATGACAATATCTTTGGAGTCACATGTGATTCATTGAATGATGATTTTGTTAAATTGATGCAGGGGGAGTTTGAGATGAGTTTGATGGGGGAGTTAACATTTTTCTTGGGTTTGCAAGTGAAGCAGTTAAAGGATGGAATCTTCATAAATCAAAGGAAATACACAAAGGAGCTCATCAAGAAATTCAAACTCGACAATGCAAAGCCACAAAAGACATCCATGTCCACAACGGTGAAACTGAAGAAGAGTGAACAAGATAAGTCAGTCGATCAGAAACTTTTTCGTGGAATGATTGGTTCTTTACTATATTTGACTGCTAGTAGGTCGGATATCATGTTTAGTGTTTGCATGTGTGCTAGATTTCAATCCGATCTGAAAGAACCACACATGTTAGCAGTTAAAAAGATTTTCAGATATTTGTTAGGCACCACAGATCATGGTCTTTGGTTTCACGTAGTTACAATTTTGATTTGGTAGCTTACACAGATTCCGATTATGCTGGGTGTTTAGTGGATCGTAAGAGCACGAGCGGGTATTGTCAATTTCTTGGAGGTTGCATGGTTTCATGGGGCTCTAGGAAACAAAATACACTAGCATTGTCAACTGCCGAAGCCGAATACATGGTTGCCTATAGTCCAGAATTTATTTGAGAATTTTCTGGCATTATTAGCAATTAAATGGACTAATTTAAATTTATTAATCAATATAAGGCCAAATGGTGTTAATAAATTAACCCAACTCACTTAATTAGAGTCCAAAAAGGTTTTAAGACCAGGCCCATTAAGTTTGGCCCATATTCTAGAAGGTTATTAAGCCTATCCATGAATTTTTAAGGATAAATACTAATTATATAGATAAATATATGGATAGGTAAATAAAAGAGTTTTAATAATTAGAAACTCTAGCTACGACGACTGTAACGGTCTATCGTAAGACCGCCACAGCCGTGTAACGCGGTAGGGTTCGACCGTTACACTCTGCGTATTCCGTGAGTAGAAGAAGTTGTAAAAAGATTGGAACTTGATGTTCCTATCCACAAGCGACCTAAGTGGAACAATGTATAAAGAGTCTAAGAACTCTTAGAGATTAGGTTTTAATAGATTAAGGACTCTAAACTCGATCTAATCTTCAAACCCTAGCTAGAACCCTATAAATAGGACCATGTTCTGAACTGTGCGACCCTTACTTTTTGGACGTAAAGAATCAGGTAAGGAGTCACTATCTCAGGTAAGTTCTTTAGAGGCATTTGTTTACAATACTTTAGACTAACTCCCCTCCAAATTTCACATCTTTAGGTCAAGAGGTCATGGAGATAGAACCTAAAGAAGTCGCTGGAAAAGTCACAGAAGAAGGAAAACTAGGGCAAGATTCTCAACTCAATTCAGAAGATACAGACTAAGTTAAGAGGTAGGTTATCTCATGAATGGCAAAAATAACCTGATAGGACTAAAAGCCCTCTGGTTTGATTGAATTTCATGCATAGTAGAGCATTAATTTCATGTTTTACTAGTTATTATACATGTCATGCATCTCTTAGCCCTAATAGAGAAATTAAAGCATGTTATTCATCTAATCCACTGATACCCATGCATATAGATAGCCTATACTTCATCATCATGCCTAGAATAGATATGATGTTTGATTTACAGACATGATGTGAGTTGATCTCTTTGTGTTTTACATGTTTTCTGTTAGCAGACGCTCTGACGCATCAGCGTAGGATCGTCACACTCATATAACGGCCCTACGACAGACCGTCACACACCCTGTTGTTTTTAAATTTTCACTGTTGTCTCTAATGCACTAGGACAGGCGCGTTACGTTCATGTAACGGCTAGTTCCTGACCGTCACAATCACTGTGATGCCCCATCTCTAGACCGTCAGAGTCTATGATCTGTCAACCCTAGACAGAATATAACTTGCCAATATTATTTATTGTTAAGCCTAGTTACCTAAGTTTTAACCTGATCATGTGATTTTAAGGTTATTTGATTGTTCATGATAGGTATTGCATGATTTGGTGTCTCATTGTTATTTTAAGTAATGTTAGTTTAATGAGCCCAATTCTATAGTTTGTATTATAAAGCATGACTTTTCTTTTTAACCTTGTATTGATGGAGTTTTCATCATGATTTTCATATTGATTATACATATCTCTCTCTGTCAATAGAGTCATTTCTATAAGTGCATGGCACATATTCCGGTATGTTGTCATTAGTTCACACTTTGCACTATAGGAACACAATCTTGGACTTGAGGACCTCTCTATTGGATACTCCTTCCAATGGACTAGGAAATCATTGTTTCAAGGCCTCCGTAATTCTCCGCGATCCTGGGATTCCCACTAGGACGCCGAGTTGGTTGCACCATTAAAAGCCTATTAAATAGAATACACTATCGTTGTTTCTAATTCTAGTAATGTAACGGTCTTGCACTGGACCGTCAGGCTCACGTAACGGCCCAATGAACGACCGTCACATTCCTCTTAGTCTATTTTCATCTTTCTGGACTCGGATCACTGTAACGGCCCATTACTGGCATGTCACATTATGTAACGGCCCGGTAAATGACCGTCACACTGCTGGCATATGTTAACCCAAGGTTTGACCAAGGGTTGATATTTCAATGATTCTAGATAACCCTTGATGATCTAGAACTTATCATATTACTTAATAGACTTAATGTAATGAATGGAAGATAATAAAAATACCGTTATGCTGTCGATTTATTTCTAAGAGCATGACATTGTTTAAGTCATTTTCTTGACTCATTCTTGCATCGAAGCATTAATTCATTGATTCTAGTTATCATGAAATTATTGGCAGTACCACATTCTTGGCCATACTTTACTGTTATATTACGTGGAAGTAGCTTAATTTATAACTGAAGATGCGATCGAGCACTGATTGTGTTCAAAGGCTCTATGCTAGTCCCCTCGGCTGATTACCGGAAACATACTATTTTATAAACAATGGGGTATGATGCTATCGGCGTCGCATTGCGCTGGGAGTACTATTTCTATAAATAAGTGAAGATCCACGATACGACACGACATGACATTCTTGCTTGATATTCCACAGAAATTCACGAAGCACTTGCTCATAAGCATAAGATGCTAAAGTGATGAATATGTGACTTGCTAGTACATTCTTGATATATTCTTGCTCGTGAAAGGCCAAATATCATGTTCATGTTATATTCTTGCTAGTTCATTCTTGATCATTCTATCTTATCTTGTTACTTTGGTTTTATCGCATGATTGATTCGCATTCGCATGATTTTACCTTATTCTTTAGAGTTAAAATGTTAACTACTTTAATAGTGCCTTCATGTTGATGCGAAGATACCTGCTGGGCAAGTGTGCTCATTACCTATTTCCAATGTTTTACAGGAGGTGGAAGTAGTTCGGATTCGGATTCAGGCTATACTAGTAGTGGGTCCGGAAGTGAGTGAAAGTCTTGTAAAGCTACGAGTGAAGACTTAGGAAGTTTATCATGTTTAGATTGAGTCAATGTAATTTTCCTATTTCTTGAGTCTAATAGAAGGAAAAGATGATGAAAAGTGGTTGTATTATGAATATTGATTATTTATGAAATAAAGTTGAAGTTTGATTAAATCATGTGCAATTACATTTATGTGTGTGATTGTCTTGCGCTCTGATTGTTCTTGCTTGCAAGAGGCTTACCATGCCGGCTGTTCGCGCTCCCCGAGCGAGTCTTCCGCTGTAAATAAGGCTCGGGGCATGACATTGCCGGTAGTTTTGTAGCCCAAGTGCTATGGATCCAACAACAGTTAGTTGATTTTGGTATTATCTTGAATAACACACCCATTCTTCATGATAACACCTCTGTGTTGACACCTGAAATATAACAGACAATAGAAACGAGACATAATGGAAGATTGAGTGAAAGATGAAGATCCCGGAAGTCCCTGCAAAACCAGGATTACGGAAGATTTATCACTGAAGCTACCACCCGGCTGAAGCCCTCCCCGGCCAAGCAGATGTCCGGTATTGTCGTTGCTCAGACAGTAGTACTGATGAAGAACTGCAGTCCACTGACTGATGAAATCCCCAGAAATATTCTGATGAAGCTATGCTAACTCACCAATTGATGGGCCTTCGCCTACCCTGACGGACTCGAGGGACCGACAAATGAAGGGACAGATTAAGCGGCCTTAACAGCTCAAGTTTACTGATGAGGAAGCATAAAAGACTAAAAGATCTAAACGGGCCCAGTCGTGTGGTGCCGAGAGCCCAACAATACCCATATGAGGAAGGGGCGCCGGGAAGCCTACTGCCTCCGAATAAGGCACGCCGGGAGCTCATCAACCGGGCGCCGAGATGATCATGCCGATAGGGAGGGGGTGCTATGCCTATAAAACCCCCTTTCTCTCGAGACGAGAAGCGGGCAAGAGGGAGGAGAGAAAAGAAAACCTCATCCAAAAAATAGATAGAAAAGAGAGAAGAGACCCTACTGAAAAGAAAGAAGAAGAGAAGAAGAAGAAGAAGCTCCAGGTGGGCTGCTCGGGGGAGGGAGAGGAGTCAATGCTCCACCCTCCCCCCCCATGTTTGCTTTTATTTTGATTTCCTCTGTATGTAATGGTATATGCCTTCATGCTTTAGCTATTCAGATGAGGTCGAGAGTTCTTTTCTTCCCTGCCTCTGTTCCTCCCCTTACCCGTTTCTCGACTTTAGCCTTGCAGTCGATGTAAGTGGTGATAATGAGATGAAATGAAATTTAGTGGTTGCCGTGCTTGATATTAGGCAATCAAAGTTTTGCCCTCTGTCTTTCTATGAATGTATCTTTCATCTGAACGTCCAATATTCTAGACGTTTCGGTTTTCAGAGTCATTCTCGTGAGTCTGTGCTTCAAAGAGGAAGGAAGTCAGGGCCCCAATCCTTATCTAATGGGTTATTGGGTCCTGTTTCCCTCTCCCCTCCTGTCTCGATGGCAGATTCTTCGCAGGCATCTGAGTTTCTTGCGAGGCCCCCAAGCCGTTTAGGAATCGGAGACATCAATCTCTTGATTTCCTGAATTGCTGGCTATAGAAGATGTGTCCCGTCTGTAGACGAATGCGATCCCAGGAGGTTCTGATAAGTGATGACCTTGACCCTTCGGTCCCTCAGCAAAACCCTAATGCCATGGCATCGAAGTCCACAGTGCCAGACTGATTTGATCCCCAGATACGGTCCTAATCAAATCTGAATTCCAAAACAGGGCTGTCGGAGCTTCTCGGCAGCAACAGCCCTCGGCGCAATGGTGAGCACGCCGGGAACCAGCGCGCCGAGAACCCCCTTGCCTGTTCATCTTCCTATGCCGAGAGCCCCTCTTTGGCTAATCAATCCGCGCCGAGATCCTCCTTTCAGGCCAATACACTCATACCACGAGCCTGTCTCTTCATCTACCTTTCAACCCTTGTCCAACCTGTTATATCAGCTGAAGGGGATATTCATGGTCGCCATATGTACCTCAGGGATGAGATTAACGGGAGGAAACCCCCCCTACATCATCTTAGATCAAATCCATTCATAACCCTATAACCTAAGGGGCCATACCACTGTATAAGCCCCGACGGTTCTTGAGGGGATAGCAAGCATTGCCATGGGCACCTGCATCATGAGGGAGCCCAAGCCTTCTTTTCGGTTATCATCCCGTACCCGTGGATGACGGCCTATTTCCTTTGGCATGACCCGAAAGAAAGGGAAACGCTACCGAAATTCTATCCGACAGGGTGAACCCCGGAAGGCCAAGGGAGTGTGATCGATACGCACCCCGCTTGACTCTATCCATCGGGAAAATGAATATCATAGACCCTCCAACCGAGCAGGGAGTTCAAAGGGGAAGATCCCCTGCTGTTTATCTGGATTCCATCCCGTCGCTACGTGGATGGCTTCCTATCCCTATTTGGCATGTCTATGAGCCCGGGGGATATGCCGCCCAATTCAATTCATCCAAGCTCGACACGTTAATCATCTGCCGGCTCCCCTTTATATGCATGCCTGTTTAGGATGGGACAGAGCCAACAAAGCCCCAATCCTCACTGTGGATTTCTGGACCTTGTTTCCCCCCTCTCTCCCTCGATGTCATCGATGATTTAAACGTCGCGGAGTCCGTGATTTTCTTCTCAAATTTCTCAAGCCACTAGGGCCATTGCAGGGATCAGAGTTTGTCGTCTCTCGATCACCTGGATGGTCGGCAATACTGATGGCGTGAAGCCTGTTCCTGAGAGCTCGAAGGCCCGGTGACTCTGATCCCTCGAACCCCTTTCATCTGTGACCCTCTGCTGTCAACCTGGTAGGCCCCTGGCTCTTTCCTCACTTGCCTCCTGAATCCATTCCCCAGGCCATGTCTGAATCCCGTGAAAAACCCCCAAAACAGGGTACCGTAAAACCCCATGAGCCCTCACGGCGCTCAAGCCCAGCACCTTCTCGGCGTGAATAGTTCCCGGCGCGGCGCGCGCTGGGAACTCCTGCACCGAGATCCTCTTCTTCCTCCCTTTGGCCTAGGCCGATAACCCCCTTCATGGCGCGCCGGGAGCTCCCTTCAGCCCACGCCGAGAAGACGGGCCATACTCCTGATCCTTATGCCGAGAACCTCTTTCTTCTTGGCCTAAACCTTGATCCCCATGTTGTACCCATCCAAGGGATATACGGAGAACACTTGGCATCCCTCAGGAAATAAATCAATGGGGAGGACCTCCCCTACATCGTCTGTTCCGATCCGAATTTCTTTATAACCTTATGGACCTAACGGGCTATGTCACTACATGTGCTCCGACGGGTTCCGAAGGAACATAAATCAGTGCTATGGATGTGGGTGATGGCCCTGGGCCTGGTGCCCCCTTCTTTTCCGGCTTTCATCCCGGCATCCCGTGGATGATGGCTTATCTCCTCTTGGCATAATCCAGGATAAAGGGAATATGCTGCCAAAATTCATTCGTATCACCTTGAGTGATCATGGTATTCTCTCCTAACCCCGCTGGCCCACGGAGTTCTGCCCTTGCATGTTCTCCGATGGTCTTCCGAAGGGGGATATCAATAAGACATCACGCCTGCACAGGGTGTGCCATGTCGCACCGGTCCTTATCCGGATTCCGGGTTAGATATACCCGATCTTTTATGGATCCCACCCTGCCACTGCATGGGTGGTTTCCTATCCCCATCTGGCATAGTCCAAGGTAATGGGGACATGCCGCTGGATTTGCTCCGCATTTGATGTATCCTTGCTTCACTCAGGCCATTTAACGCCCTGCTGATGAACCAACCGTCTCTCTCGTTTGAGTCTTATTTTTGCCGCTACCTTCCTACTATTTTTGGCGTTTAATCAAGGGTTGTCCTTCTTAGGAAGGGCGTAATTAACGTCATAGCCTTTATGGTATGACGGACTTCGGGTCCCGACTCGAACTTCACAATCGACTGATTAAAAGTCAGATCGAGCGCATAATAAAATTGTCACCCCGGTGACTGGCACGCCAATAAATCAATAAATAACATCCATATATATATATATATATATATAAGAGAAGAGAACGAGAAAGCGCGTTCCACAAGTCTGGCACGCCCGATGGGACCGAGTCTCCCTTCATCTCTACGCCAAAAATAGGAGGCCCAACGGGCCCCCCTCAAATTTCTGATTCTGTGCGCTTTCCTTATTTCTAGGAAGCTACAATGACTACTGGACTCATGTCCGTGTGCTTCGACCAACAACCGATCGATGTGCATGTCCGAGAGGGTTACCTGGCGGTACCGCTGTCATTCGGGTCGATGCCCCCTGCTGTCGGGCTGCCGAACTGCCTGGGCCTCGTCTTCACCGACCTTCTGCAGGTTGACAACAACGAGCAAGGCACTGCTGCAAGTGCCCCGATGAAGACTGCTGATAACAAGGGTAGCTTACCAGAGAGGACGACCTCGACAGCCGTCGCCTGCTATGTTCATCATGTTCAAAGGAGGGACACGGTCCCCGCTGCTGCCCAAATGAAGAAAAGAACTAACCGGAGGAGCCGGTATGCTGCTGCCGACCGTCGTCTCTCAAATTCTGGGAGGACGATGATGATGGGTGACGTTAGGGTGAACCTCAACGGTCGCCCGAGAGAAGTCCGGCCGGACAGGATTGTCCCGACCATCCAGATCGACAACAAGTTCCAAGTTCTGGCCACCAGGAGGGCCAACGGGGAAACTGATGAGAGGAAGCCACTGGCGCCCAAGCCAGCAAGATATAAACAGGCGACCGAAGAAGATTCAGAGCTGGGCCCCAACTCGAGATGAGGGGAAAGCTACCGAGGATGCTGTTGCCCGCTTTAGGGCAGAGAGCAGAAGAAGAGAAGGAAAAGACATAAGAGATGATGCTGCTGTTTACCCCAGGGCTTGGGGTAAGAAAGATGAGAAAGAAAATGAAGAAAGAAATCTGACCATTGTTCGCCCCAGGATGAGGGGCAGAAAATATGAGCGGAAGCAAGACCTCTCGGTCCCCCATCCCAGGGCTGGGGGCAGAAGATGGCAAAGGAAGAACTATGATGCTGCTGCCAACTACTGCCAGGATGGCGACAGAAGATTTGAGAAAGAAGAAAGAATGACAACAAGCGAACCAGTCGCTACTGCCATTCTAAGAAGACCAAGAGCTTGTGCCAGACAGGCTGATATATTTAGATATTCCAAAGCCGAGCATCTGAATGCTCAGGTGGCAAGACTGGCTCATCAGTAAAGAGGCCAGAAAAGACTGATGCTCCAACCAGAGCCACAAAGGCACAATCAAGAAGAGATGAAGCAAGTGGCTCAAGACTACTTCCACTACCTGGGGAATTCTACCCTCGGTCAGCAAAGATTATCCCGTGCCCTGGGCACCGTGGATGAAGAAGAGGAAGAAACCCTTCAAGAAGTGATGCTCGAAGTCTCCTCCTCCGATTCCAATGATTATGGGGAAGGCCGCAGGGCCGGATATGGGAAAGAAGACCTGTGTGGGGAAGAACCTGAAGAAAGAATATCGATCTTTGACCGACTCAAATATCCCGACCAGGCAAAAAGAAAAGTCTACAGGCAGAAGGGAAAGATGCAGATCTTCACCTGTAACATGGCTGGACTTGTCAGGAGGCAAGACATGCTACCAACTCAACCGAACGAGCTACTCAGGCTGGCAACCAGACCCGGGCCTGTCACAAGAAGAGGCCAGGCGGCAAAAGATAAAATGAAGACTAATGGTGAAGCCTGCAACATCACCACTATGACGGTTAATGTGGTGACAGCGGAAGAGGGAGATAATCCCTTCATTGATGATGCTGAAGGGACTTCAGAAGATATACAGATCCCGTCCACCCTGGATCCCATGATCCAGATGATGTTCAGAAGATACCAGCAGGAGATCAATGCTCTCAGAAGACAGCTCAATGAGAGACATGAAGCTACACCGGTCTCCAAGCAAGCCGAGCCTGTCGGGCATACTTCCAGCTCAACAGAGACGGCTATCCCAGCTAATCCTCTCCTGGCTGATAAGGGCAAAGCGCCGAGCCAACCTGTTCCACAGCAAACAGTAGCTCAGCCCTCTACGTCTCAGACACAGCCTACCGCGCCCACCTTGCGCGCCACTGTGATGACAACTCCTCATAGTCAGCAACAAGCTCACTTCTTCCCAGAAGACATAGATCCAGCCGTAGCCCACAAGCTGATGATTGAAAGAATTATGGAGATGAAGCTGTCTGAGAAGACTGGCGATGATGTTAGTACCTATGATGTGTACAAGGTGCCATATCCTCCCCAATATGCTGCTAAGAGACTACCTCCAGGCGTCAGTAAGCCGCCTAATTTTGAAAATTTTAATGGCCAGGGCTCCCCCAGAGAGCACATAGCTTACTACACCACAATCATGGGCGACCTGGCAGTCGATGAAGCTTATCTGCTTAAGTTCTTTGGCTCATCCCTTACTGGGTTAGCCTTTGAATGGTATTCAAGCCTGCCAGCTGGATCGGTGGTTGATTGGCCTGATATGCAGAGAAAATTCCGCGACAGATTTCATGTCACTGAAAGAGAAATCACAATAGCAGAGCTATATGCAACCAGGCAGAAGCAAGATGAAACTGCACTGGACTACATCAAAAGATGGAGGAACTTAGCCATGAGATGCAGAAGACCCCCCCATCAAGAAGATGCAGTGCTGATATGTAAACAGAACCTCAGGAGAGAGGTGCTAGAAAAGATGATCGGTGCAGATGTCAGAACATTTGACCGATTAAACAATATAGTGGCGGAGGTTGAGACGTTCTTGTCCAAACGTCCAACCGCCAATGTTCCCAATTTGTTGAAAGGTAAATCTAATGATCGACGACCATCACATTCTGAGGCCAACACCGTCGATTTCAGAACCTTCGAGCAGCAGAAAGGGAAGAAGGGGGCAAATGAAGCTCCCCCGCCTGAGGGTGCAGCAGAAAGAAAAGACAAGGTCTCTCTAAGAGACAAGATGAAGAAGGCTTACTCTTTTCCCAAGGAGAAGACGGCATCACTATTTAACTGGGCATATAAGTTCAACAAGGTAACATTGCCTGAACCGAAGAGACCTGAGGATGCAGCAAAGAAAGATGATCCGATGTTCTGTCCATTTCACCGTGCGCTGGGGCACGCGATTGAGGATTGTTATGTCTTCAAAGATATCATGGAAAGAATGGTTAAAAAGGGTGAATTGTAGCTGGGAGATTATCAGGTAAAGCCGCCTCATCCACATGAGCCTCCGCCCTGGAGAATGGCCGCCAATATGATCTCAGTTTACCAACAGCTGCCTAAGGAAGCCGTTGAGGAATGTACCAGGCATACCTATGAAGCTTGTTTCCTCACCCCACTGAAGGATCAGGAGGGATGGCAGACGAAACCCATAAAGAGTAGAAGGAAAACTCCCGCAGCCAGTACCAGCGGGGTGATTATTCGAGGTGTCACACCAAGGCCTGAACCGCCTCCAGTAAAGCCAGTATGGCGCACAGCTGAGACCGGGCCAGTCATCCGGATCCCTACTCACAACCGGAGGAGACAAACTCCCCTACCCGCACATAAAGAAGTAAGTCCTGCAACCAGGCGTCTACAGCAGTATATCAATGAGCTCGATGAATATGAGCAGAAAAAGCCCAAACACCTGCTGGTAAAAGACTGTATACTCTGGGAGCAGCTCGAAGAATTGAAAATTGAAGAGCAGCCAGAGGCAGAACAAAGAAAAGATGAGACTGAGCCCTTCTGGGGGCAGGAGCTGGCAAAGCCAAATTCCCAGCAGAAGAAGAGACGGCCCAAGCCCAAAAAGGGAAAGAAAGTCACGACAGTACAATGTAACACCCTGTCAGTGCTCTTTTCCTTGCCTGGGGAGGATGATGAGGCTGAAGCATCAAATGCCCTGCTAGAAGCCAACCATGCTGAGGCCTCTACCTCAGCCCATGCAACACGTTCTGGGAAAAGATGGGGACGCCCACCACCAGCTAATCATAATATTATATTCAGAGGGGAGCAACCCTACTAGATCCCAGAACCAGAGGTACGAGGTGTCTAGGTTCCTCCCCCTACCAACTTGTACCAAGAGAAAGAAGAAGCTCCTTCATTCCTGGAATTCTTGTCCAGTTTGGAGAATGAGCAATTAGCTGACACTGCTCCAGCTAAAAGCAATAAATGCCAGCAGACTGCAGTTAGGAAGCAGAAGCAGCATGAAGAAAATGAAGGAAGTGACCCTCTAGCAAAGCCAGGGGCTGTTGCTACAGAAGAAGCCTCCCGGGAAACAGGGGAAGAGAATGAAACTGGGACTGGGCAGCAAAGGCCACACGCACCACATGAACCTCCAAGACCCCGATGGGCGGAAGAAATGAGACTGTCTAATGTCCGGGTAGGCAGTCGAATCATGAAGATGTTGAAGAAGCTCCCAACCAGGTTCTCCATCTGGGAAATCCTCTCTCTGAGTGAAGAAGCCCGCCAAGCAATTGTGGATGCCTTGCAGTCACCGGCACAATATGAAGCACTCTTAACAGAAGTGAATTCTGGGCCATCGATCACATTCACAGAAGATGATATGCTAATCCCGAATTCCGGTCATAATAGGCCACTGTATATGAAGGGTTCCCTGAACTGTCAGCCGCTGAGCAGGATACTGATAGATCCCGGGGCTGCTGTGAACATCCTCCCATACCGCATCTATCAGAAATATTACTTTGATCTGCAGCTTACCAAGGTCAGAGATATGAAAATTGCAGGGTTCAACCAGAAATGTGAAACACCTCTTGGGGTGGCTGATTTCAACCTCACATTGGGCGACCTCACTACCGTGGTACGATTTTATGTGATCGATTCCAACACCACGTATAGGGCCCTGCTGGGGAGACCGTGGCTGCATGAATATCAGATAGTGCCCTCCACGCTACATCAGTGCATCAAATACTGCCATGAAGGAAAAGAAGAGAGGGTGTTTGCGGATCTGCATCCCTTCGAAGTATTCGAGTGCCATATGCTCGATGCGTCCTACTACACGGAGGTGTCGCGAAAGGGTGAAGAGAAAGAGGCTGTGGTCAGACAGAAAAAGCCGGTGACGAAGGCAAGAGATTGGTCTCCACCGCCCCCAAAGGGCTATATTAAAAAGCATGAGGTAGCTCACATCTCTTATGCCGGTGACTTTGCTCGGATCACCCCTCCTAGCATTCACCCGGATGATATCAATGAAGAAATGAAAGAAAAGTACACACAAGTGGAGGTGCCGCAGGGTTTATTTAAACCCATCGTTAGCCTTGAGTACCAGACGGTGCTACCACTGAAGACTATGAAAGTCCCTCCCTTCTGCGAACCTCCTGCCATATTCTACACTGGGGAGTCAGTCGAGGAAGATGATCAAGACTGCATGGTCCCTGAAGAGGCTGCAAACCAGATGGTGCTGATTACGGGCTTGGACTATACTACCCGACGGGTTTCGCAGATGTTCTCTAAGATGCAGATGCCATCGCTACAGTCTGCCGCCCAGAAGAAAGCATTCAAGGAGTTATGGGATCTGCCTCGAGATACTAATGAATTGAGGAAGATCACACAGCACCCGGGACTGGGCTATACTTTACAAGAATACTATGAGGCCGAGGTGGATGTCATCTCTACCTTCTACCAGCATGAAGATTCCCCTGGGGTGGGCTACGACCCGCACCCTTCGGAAGATGAAGAAATCATTTATCAGTCCATAACAGACAATGAAGCCCCAGACAATCAACCAGGGACGGGAACGTCTGATGAAACAAAGAAAGATTGGTGCTGGGAAGACCTATCTTCCAAAGAAGATCTGTTCCATGCTGAAGCAAAGTTTGACACGGGAACCCCGGATGAAGACCAAGCAGCCAAAGAGCTGAGGGAATGCTTGGAGTTTGAGCGCATCCTGGAAGAAGTCCGGGCTCTACAGAATGATGATCTCTCAAGGGAGTCTGCATCAGAAGAGCCTCTAAGGGTGGAAGACTCCGTCTTTGAGTTTCCTGCTGATCCAATTACGTCCTCGGGGCACACTGAACAGAATACAACAATTTTGGCCGTATATGATGAGCCAGCACCCGCTGATGACCAATATGATGAAATAGAAAATCATGAAACTGAAGAATATTATATCCCGGGAGGCTTCATTGACTTGCAAGAAGCCCCGCCCGAGGTCGAAGATGGAGGTCAGGCCACCGTCGTGTTAGCGCAGCAAGAGTGATATAGAAGGGGGGGGATGAATAGATCACTCCCAATTTGCAGAAACTCAGGCGGAAAATAGATTCTACTGCTAACGCACCTCCTTAACCCGTACACAGAGAAATATAGATGAGAGTGAAGAACTGATCACTTGAAGGCAAAGGGACAAGCAGATGAAGAGCACAAAAATCAATAGCAAACCACAGAGGAGGCACTCGGTTTTTAGGTGGTTCGATTGCAGTCCGCAATCTACATCCACCCCTCACTCCAACTAGAGTGAGGATTCCACTAGACAAAGCTAGATCACAGCAGACTCATTCTGCGTACAAGATGCTGCCACACAGCTTGAACACCCAAGGGAAACAAATCCCTCGACCAAGCTCTGCTACCCACAGAACTTGAAACCTATTCTAGCTCCCAGCTAGAACACAACCAGAGAATCCTCTCCCTTCCTCCACACACGGAGGGAAACTGTTAATGATAACCTGTCACTAACAACACCAGAGATCACCGATCTCTCTTCCTCTGCAACTCAGAGGGAAACTGGAGTAGTACTCCCTTCCTCCACACACCGGAGGGAAACCAATTCAAATCAGAATGGAAGAACAAAATAAACGAAAACAAAATAGAAAGAAAAACCAATGAAGAAGAAATCGGTTCTGAAACCCAATACAACTGTAGCTTCAAATGAAGCACTTCATCAATCCACACACACTCTCTCTCTCGAGCAAACTCCTCTCAGATATGGAACTCTCTGCTTCTTTTCTTTTCTGGATCGTGCAGACTCTCACCAATGGCTTCTGCTTTTTCTTTTCACGATCGAACTTCTACTGAAGGATGAAGCTCTATATTTATAGCAGATAATGGCGTGTGGCTGCCAGGTTCCCGCCCATGCACTTTTGGCCAGATCATTTGAATTTCAACCACATGGCAGTATCTTGACAAGGTTGCCATCCACGTGTCATGCGCCTGTTGTCTTGGATCACGTGTCAGGTGCCAACCTCGATTCACGTGCCCAATCATCAGCCTGAATCGCCTGCAGACAGACAGATGGAATGTATAGACTTAGTTAGTTCAGGCTTTTAGCAAGAATGTATATACTTCAGAAACATCAACTGAGTAACTGTGTACAATCGTGAGAGAATGTATAGACTTAATGAATAAACGCATGTATAGACTTTACCAGGGTATGCACAATGCAATGCGTTGACGCTACACTACGTGCCTATGCACTGCGTTGACGCAGTGCAAAGTGTCTTTGAAAGCTGTAAATAGCAAGGCATGCTGTACAGACTTCAGACAGCATGCATCAGATGACTCTGTATGGACTTGAAGACCCTTAGCCAATGTATAGACCTCTAGAGGAGACAAATGTGTAGACTTCACATTGCTCAGCCACTGCATAGACTTCACAAATCCTAACCAGTGTACAGACTTGTAATGAGTGTGCTGTGTGCTCTGAAGACTCAAGTTGTAATAACAGAATGTATAGGATTGTGGTCGTACAACCCAATGTGTAGACTTGTAAAAAGTGGACAATAGTCAGACTTTGATGCTGATCAAAAGACCCTTGGTCAACAGCCAAGGCGTCAACGCTTCCAGTGTGCAGCGTCACCTCAGCTCCTCAAGAAAAATGCTCACTCCCTAGGCACGCAGACCAATGCGTCAACGCATCCAGTGTCAGCGTCGACGCAGTGAACAAGAAGGAAGCGAAAGACGCACCATTGCGTCTACGCAGTCAGCCAAGTGCGTCAACGCACTAAAGGCATGCTACCCATGAAGTCAGATAGGCTATACAGACTCTGTGGATGTAAAGCAATGTAGACTTCAGACTGTATAGACTTGAACCAAGACGAGGTGAAGACTTCACGTTGTATAGACTTGCCAAATCAGTTGGGCGATGTACAGACTTGAACAGATCCAGCTGAAGGATGTATAGACTTGGAATCCACTGTACACGACTATACAGACTTTGAGGCTTAATGCAAAGGCCACTGTACAGACTTCTAAAAACTGATGCGTTGTATAGACTTTCATGAGACGCTAAAGTCTATACAGACTAGACCAGTGAGACACTGATAGAGACGATGCAATGCGATGTGGAGACTTTAACATTAGACGCTGCATGAGACGGTAGGCTGTACAGACTTGCAAAGAGTGTAGGGTGTATAGACTTGAAAGTCTCAAGATGAAGTGCAAACATGCTGAGTTGACGCTGCAGCCCAATGAGTTGACGCTGCAACGTATTACTTTTACGTTCAACTGATGATGTATAGACTTAATCAAATGAAGAACCTGAACAGAAGAGTCTACGCATCAGCACACTGAGTTGACGCACTGGTGTGAGAACAGAGACATGCAATGACTGAAGGGTTGACGCATCAGCACGCTCAGTTGACGCACTGATGTGAAGACTGTGCAGACAGAGTGTAGGTAGAATTAAGGTAGAGCATGTTATCTGACAGCCATTGAACTGTACTCACTCACATGATGAAACAGCATTAATCTAGAGATAGAAGATTGATTTATAGTGTGGGACATCATCAAAACCATAGGGATGCAACACGTCGATGAGCTTGTAGAAATAAATCTGGGAACCGCAGATGAGCCAAGGCCGACATTCCTCAGTGCACTGCTGGAGCCAGCTACTAGGGAACAGTATATACAGTTTTTGAAGGAATTCCGAAACTGCTTTGCATGGACATATGATGAAATGCCGGGACTGAGTTCTGATGTGGCGCAGCATCGATTGACAATAAACCCAGAGGCTAACCCTGTAAAGCAACCTTCCAGGAGAATGCGTCCTGAACTGATAAATCAGATTAACAAAGAGGTTGACAAGCTGATTGATGTAGGCTTTGTCGAAGAAAACCAGTATACTACATGGCTGGCCAATATAGTGCCCGTAAAGAAGAAGAATGGGCAGATCAAAATATGTGTTGATTTTCGGGACCTTAATAAGGCTTGCCCGAAAGATGATTTCCTGGTGCCAATCACTGAGGTGATGATCGATGCAACTACTGGCCATGAGGCCCTATCATTTATGGATGGGTCATCCGGATACAACCAGATCTGGATTGCTGAAGAAGACAGAGTGCACACTGCATTCCGCACCCCGAAGGTGATATTCCACTACAAAAGGATGCCGTTCGGCCTCAAGAATGCCGGCGCTACCTACCAAAGAGCCATGACAAAGATCTTTGATGATTTGCTCTTCAAGAAAGTACAGTGCTACATTGACGATCTGGTGGTGAAAACTAGCAGAAGAGAAGACTATTTGTAAGACCTGAGGATGGTGTTCCAGAGGTTGCGCAAATATGAGCTCAAAATGAACCCTATGAAATGCGCCTTCGGCGTGTCCAGTGGAAAATTCCTCGGGTTTATTGTCCGTCATAGGGGCATTGAAATTGACCCATCCAAGATTAAAGCTATCCAGGAGCTCCCTCCA
This sequence comes from Amorphophallus konjac, assembly GCA_022559845.1. Lineage (NCBI taxonomy): Eukaryota > Viridiplantae > Streptophyta > Magnoliopsida > Alismatales > Araceae > Amorphophallus > Amorphophallus konjac. The sequence continues at coordinate 176,246,269 of CM040125.1, forward strand.
CCAAGGAATCTGCACGAGTTGAGATCCCTGCAAGGGCGTCTGGCCTACATCCGACGATTTATATCTAATCTATCGGGAAGATGCCACCCCTTTCACAAGCTCATGATGAAAGATGTGCCGTTCCTCTGGGACGATGGCTATCAAGAAGCTTTTGAGAAGCTGAAAGAATATCTCAAGACCCCTCCAGTGCAGGGGGCACCTACTAAAGGCAGACCTTTAATACTGTACATTGTAGCCACACACTATTCCCTGGGGGCAATGCTGGCACAGATAAATGAAGAAGGCAGAGAACAGGCCTTGTACTACCTAAGTAGAAGGCTGATTAGAACTGAAGAAAGTTATAGCTACATAGAAAAGACCTGCTTGGCACTGGTCTTTGCTGTCAAAAAGCTCCGACACTATATGTTGTCACATGAAGTCAGATTGATATCTACAGCAGATCCGCTCAAATATATATTGACTCAGCCAGTACTGAAGGGCCGGTTGGGCAAATGGGCAGTAATTCTGATAGAATTCGATATTACCTATACACCCCAAAGGGTGATAAAAGGATAGGTCGTGGCTGATTTCTTCGCAGAACATCCTGTGCCAGAAAATGATATGCTAGGGACTGAATTACCCGATGATGAGACGCTCGAAACCTGCCAGGCTCAGTCAGCTATGTGGCAGTTATTCTTTGATGGAGCATCCAGAACAGAGGCGGACTCCGATGGAAAGACCAGAATGCGGGCCGGAGCCGGTATTGTGCTGAGATCACCGGAAGGGGAGGTTGTGCATACTTCCTGTTCTATAAACAAGCCCTGCACCAATAATGAAGCCGAGTATGAAGCTCTGATAATCAGACTCCATATCAGCCTCAACATGGGTATCCAAATGCTTCAGGTATTCGGGGATTCGATGTTGGTGATAAAGCAAATCCAAGGGGAGTTCGAAGTGCGAAAGCCAGAACTGAATCCCTATCACCAAAAGGCTGTGAGCCTCATGGCGAAATTCTATCATATTGAGCTCAGGCATGTGGGCCGTGGACATAATGCCCAGGCTGATGCACTGGCAAAGCTAGCCAGCTCACTAGCAGTCCCGCCAAATGAGACACTGAACATTGTTGTTATGAACCGGCGGCAAGTCCCCAGTATGCTAGAAGGGTGCCCCGAAGAAGAAGAAGTCGCTACTGTTAGCACAGAACAGGCATCTGACTGGAGACAACACTTGCTATAGTGGTTCCTGCACCAACAGCTACCGTAGAAAAGAGAAGAGAAGATGAAACTTCTGAGAATCAAAGATTCTTATGAATTCAGAAATGGGACTCTGTTCCGAATAATGGCAGATGCGCACAAGAAGATTCTACTCCGCTGCCTGTCCACTGAGGAAGCTTGGCAAGTGATGAAAGAAGTACATGCTGGGACAGCAGGTGCCCACCAGGCTGGTCCCAAGATGAAGATAGAAATCAAGAAGCTGGGCTACTATTGGCCCACCATGTTCGAAGACTGCTGTAAATTTGCAAAATCATGCCAGAAATGCCAGGAGCATGCTACTGTGCCTCGAAGGCCTCCTACGACATTGCATCCTATAGTTCCCAGTTGGCCGTTTGCGCAATGGGGAACTGATGTAGTCGGTCCACTGCCGACTTCCTCGGCTGGACATAAGTACATACTAGCCATAACAGATTACTTCTCCAGATGGGCGGAAGCTATAGCATTAAGAGAAGTGACAGGTGAACTGGTCGCCAGATTCATCAAGCAGAACATCATCTTCCGGTTCGGGATCCCCAGCCGAATAATATCTGACAATGGAAGTCATTTCAAAAATCAGAAAGTCTATCGACTTGCCGAAAAGTATAAGATCTAATGGAGGACTTCCACCCCTTACAATCCACAGGCAAACGGATTGGCAGAAGCTTTTAACAAGACTCTCTGCACCTTGTTGGCCAAGGTCGTTGGTTCAAACAAAAAGGACTGGGAAGAGAAAATGTATGAAGCTTTGTGGGCATATCGCACCGTCTTCAAGACACCTACAGGGTGCTCACCATACTCATTGGTATACGGCTCAGAGGCAGTGGTTTTACTAGAGCTGGAAGTCCCGTCACTCAGAGTGGCAGTCCAATATGACCTGGCCCGTGGCGAACAAACCAATGCTGAAAGAAGGTTAGAAGAATTGGTTGAATTGGAAGGGAAGCGCCTCCAAGCTCAGAAGAATATCCAAATGTATCAGGCCCACATGGCCATTGCATTCAACAAACTCGTAAAAGGATGAGAATTTAAGAAAGGTGACCTCGTCATGGTCAAGAAAAAAGAAGTCATGGCGTCCAACCCAAAAGGAAAGCTAAATGCTAATTGGGAGGGCCCTTATGTGATACAGAGGGTCTACGAAGGAGGGGCCTACATGGTTGTTAACCATCGAGGGGAAATCCGATCCTCGCCACTCAACGGTAGACACCTAAAGCTGTATCATGCTGCACAACCAACATTCCCCGAGTAATCGGACAAAAGCTACTCTTCCTCAGTTTAGCGGCACTCCGCCCTAACCGAGCTACCCTCTTTCCTTGGTCTAGCGGCACACCGCCCTGGCCAAGCTACCTTTTCCTTGGTTTAGCGGCACTCCGCCCTAACCGAGCTACCCTCTTTCCTTAGTTTAGCGGCACTCCGCCCCAACCGAGCTACTCTTCCTTGGTTTAGCGGCACTCCACCCTAACCGAGCTACCCTCTTTCCTTGGTTTAGCGGCACTCCGCCCTAACCGAGCTACCCTCTTTCCTTGGTTTAGCGGCACTCCGCCCTAACCGAGCTACCCTCTTTCCTTGGTTTAGCGGCACTCCGCCCTAACCGAGCTACCCTCTTTTCTTGGTCTAGCGGCACATCGTCCTAGCCAAGCTACCTTTTTCTTGGTTTAACGGTACTCCGCCCTAGCCGAGCTACCCTTCCTTCATCTAGCGGCACTCAACCCTAGCCAAGTCACCCCTTATCGTGATATAATAACATTCTGACCTGTCACTCTCTCTAAAAAAAAGGAGAGAGAGAGAAGAAAAGAAAAAGAAAAAGGGAAGAAGAAAGAGAAGAGACAAAATGGGGTTAAAAATAGAGATACCCCGCCAGGCTTGTTCAGGCTTTTTGGACAAGGGCAAAAATGGCCAAAACCCAGCTGTGGTGAAAACCCGAAAGGGCACTGCAGGCAAAATCGGGTACCCCGCCACGTGAAAACCCGAAAGGGCGCGTGGGCAAAAGTAAGAGGGGGCTGGCTCCGGTGAAAACCCGAAAGGGCACTTGGGTCAGTAATGTGGTAGCCCCAAAGAAAGTCTCATCTCCCACCATAAATTCCTCGTCGATCGGCCGGCACCTTGTCTGATCAACGATTGAACCCACTCGGTATAGACCCTACGTCTATCCTGATGAGACCCTTATTCACCCTATCCAAAGTCCCACCATGGTGAAACTCACCGTTGATCGACCGACACCCCGCCCGATCAATGATAAGACATATCCAGTTTAGACCTTACGTCTATCCTGATGAAACCTATGAATTCCTTTGCATTGGTATAAACCCAATACCAATGATGAAACCTACCTTTGGTCGACGGGCTCGCTGCCCGATCGGCAAAGAAACCGGTCCGGTTTAGACCTTACGTCTGTTCCGACTAGATCTGCATATTTCTCTACGTCCCGCCGTGATGAAACTCGCTGCCGATCGACTGGCACACTGCCCGATCTGCGATGAAACCTGTCCGGGCTAGACTCTACATCTATCCCGATGAAACCTATGAAATCCTTGCATTGGTATAAACCCAATACCGATGATGAAACTCGTTGCCGATGGACTGGCACACTGCCCGATCAGCGATGAAACCTGTCCGGGATAGACCCTACGTCTATCCCGATGAAACCTATGAAATCCTTGCATTGGTATAAACCCAATACCGATGATGAAACTCACTGCCGATCGACTGGCACACTGCCCGATCAGCGATGAAACCTGTCCGGGCTAGACCCTACGTCTATCCCGATGAAACCTATGAAATCCTTGCATTGGTATAAACCCAATACCGATGATGAAACTCGCTGCCGATCGACTGGCACACTGCCCGATCAGCGATGAAACCTGTCCAGGCTAGACCCTACGTCTATCCCGATGAAACCTATGAAATCCTTGCATTGATATGAACCCAACACCAATGATGAAACCTGCTATCGATCGGCTGGTGCGCTGCCTGATCGACGCTAAAATCCATCCAGGGGGGACCTTCCGTCCGCTCTGACAAAACACGACACAACCCTTCAAATCAATTCAGACCTTCCGCCTGGATAGACCATGAAACTTTATTCCTTTACGTTAATGTCGACCCCACATTAACGATGAAACTCACATTCTCAGCAAACGGCCTCGTGCCCGAGCTGCTATTTATATCCTCTAAATCAATTCGGACCTTTCGCCTGAATAGATCATGAAACCCTACTTCCCTTTGCATTGATGTTGACACCCACATCAATGATCGTGTGTCCACAATAAACATATGGCGCCATGATCCATATGATGTAAGTTCTGGTCCCAGAAAAGACAATGAAAAAGGAAAAGAGAAAGAAAATGACAAAAAAAGTATATATATAAAAATGGGGTTGAAAATAGAGATACCCCGCCAGACTTGTTCAGGCATTCTGGACAAGTGCAAAAATGGCCCAAAACCCAGCTGTGGTGAAAACCCGAAAGGGCACTATAGGCAAAATCGTGTACCCCACCACGTGAAAACCCGAAAGGGCGCATGGGCAAAAGCAAGAGGGGGCTGGCTCCGGTGAAAACCCGAAAGGGCACTTGGGTCAGTAATGTAGTAATTCAAAAGTCCCACGCCGACCAGCACGCTACCTTCACCTCCCCTTCACTGATGAAGCCTTCCATCGGTCATCTGGCTCTATGCCCCACCGATGATAAAGCCTTTCCGGGGTAGACCTTACGTTCACTCTGATGAAATCTACATACCCTCTTTCAAATGTCCCACCGATAATGAAACCCATCACCATTCTGATAAAGCCTATCCAGCTCAGACCTCACATCTATCCTGATGAAACCTACGTATTTCTTGGTAAAGTCCCACCCGCCATAAAACCTACTGGAATAGACCTTACGTCTGTCCTGACGAGACCTACACCCTTACATACGTCCCACTGTTGATCGACCGGCACCTCACCCGATCAATGATGAAATCCTATGTCCGGTTTAGACCTTACGTCTATACTGATGAAACCTATGAGACTCTTTGCATCGATATAAACCCAATATCGATGATGAAACCAACTGTTGATCGACCGGCACCTCGCCCGATCAATGATGAAACCCTGCCAGTTTAGACCTTCCGTCTATTCCGATGAAACTTATAACACTTTCTTTGCGTCGATATAAACCCAATAACGATGATGAAACCAACTATTGATCGATCGACACCTCGCCCGATCAATGATGAAATCCTGCCAGTTTGGACCTTTCGTTTATTCTGATGAAACCTATGAAGCTCCCTTGCATCGATATGATCCCAATATCGATGATGGAACTAGCTATTGATCGACCGGCACCTCGCCCGATCAATGATGAAATCCTATCCAGTTCAGACCCTACGTCTGTCCTGATGAAAACTATACACCCTTTAATGTCCCGCCTGCTATAACCTCTGCCCAGTCTAGACCTTACGTCTACTCTGATGGAACTTCTTTATTCATATTCCTGCAAGTTGTCTCCCCCGCAGCACATATGGCCAAGAAGGACGTTTGCTGCTACCAACAGAATTCGATTTAAGCACCTCCTCGGATGCCATCATGCGGTGGAGCGAGTCCCCCATCCTTTCTATGAAGGGGTGGACGCTCTCCTGCCTAGTACGAGTCATTCGCATGAAGGACTGCTAAAACCACTACCCCACTTCCCACAGTGATAAAACCACATGCAAAAGAAAAAAAAAAGGGATGGATACATATAGAGCCAAAGAGTCCTTTTCATTGAAAAAGGGAGTACATAGAGGGTCCCCGAAGAGACATTGTATCACAATAGAGGACAAAAGAAAAAAGAAAAGAAATGATTCATGGCCGTCGGAAGATGTCTTCGAAGGCCAGAAGACCCACATAGGGGGCGACCCCTAGTTCATGAAGTCGAGCTTCCTCCTCCTGCAGTCGAACAGACTCGTCCCGAAAGGATGCCACCTGCCCCTCCAATAGAGCTACTTCTTCCTCGAGCTGTGGCCGGTAAGTTGTTATCTGCGGCAGCTCAGCTCGGAGACCAGACAGTTCAGCCTCCAGAATGGCTATTCGGTCGCGCACGAACTGCTCCCGTTGCGCCAGAGACTACAGTTGGCACTGTCGCTCTTGAAGAATAAAGTTCATTTTTCTAGCTCAGATTTGCACTCCATCCTTTGCAACTTCAAAGCCGTCAGTCTGTCAGACATAATGTGCGCCAAGAAATCCCGGCGATGTACAAATTTTAACAGCAACAGAACCCGCTGGGTCCATATCTCTAGAGGACAACCCATTGCCTGTAAACCAGCGGTGAAACGCTCGGCTATCTCCTTCAACTGCGGATAAGTTAGTCCGGGCTGGGATTCCACTAGCTGGCGCAACATGTCCAGATGTTGCCAGACAAAACTCTCAGGTGAAGCGAAGCCAGGCAAGGGAAGTGGAGCCACTTCAAAGGTTACTTCACTGTCAATGTCTGCCCATAGGGTGATATCTGGCTGAGAAGAAGAAGACGGGAGGTCTGCCGAAGGCGCCAACTGAGCTCTCTCTACAACCTCTGACGAAGCCGAGGGACCTTCCACCTCCATCTCCTCGAGGGTCACCATTTGGATGCTCGCAGGGGTAACTCCAGTAAGTGCCGGAATGGTTGCTTCCTGGGTCTCTAATGCAATACCCGCACCTTCAACATCCTCTTCGCAGGGTACCTCCTCCTCAGATTCCGAAAGTATGGAGATAGATTCCGGGGCAGTTATAGACAATACTCCAATTTCTGTAACGGCTATCTCTCCTTCTTCCACCCCCGCTGCAACAGCCAGTTCCTTCAATGTCAAGGCTGCAGGGGTCACAGCCCGGAGAGGCAAGGGTTCACTCTCCATGATTGATGTTATAGGAATTGTCGATTCAGGCGCAATGGTCAGCACTGCGGCTGGTATAAAGGCGGAACCCCTAATTGGGTCCATCTCAGCTCTGAAATCCAGGACCTTGATGAGAGCCGGGCTTTCCCCCGAAGTCCTCAAGTCCAACAATGCTAAGTCCGTAGAGGACTGTACCCTCACCGGCACATGGCGGATTATCTCAGGAACGCCTGCCCAGGCTACTGTCGAAGCAGGAACAATGGCCAAGGCGTTAGACAGAGTGGCTTCAAAGGCTGCAGTCATCACCGGGCTAGCAACAGGGGATTCCTGTGAACAGATCAATACAGCATCAAGTAGCAGATAAAAATGGGAAACAATGTGGAGAAGAAAAGAGACTCACTTCTAATGTAATGTCAATGTCCTCAAAGGAGTGCAGAGGAGAAGAAAGTCCCGTTGCTGAAGCAACAAAAGGAGAAGTTATATCTGCCTCGGTATCCAAGCCGCCGAACTCTTCTTGTAATTCCTCCCCAAGAGATAGCACCAGCAACTTGGAGGGGGTGAATAATGGGACAATGGTGGTGCATGCGGATGGGGCCTCTGATTTGGAAACACCCTCTGTCTCGCTCTCGCTGAAACCTGCTTCTTCTCCATCTACCTCAGAAGCGGTCGCAGAGCTACTAGAAGAGATTTCTACACTATCCACGGGCGGGACCGCCATTTCTAACGTCTGCCTGGAAGAATACCGGGTAACTATACGCCTCACAGGGACGAGGCCCCGTTTCGTCTGGGTCTTATGACCCTCCTGTGGCTGAGTGATATCGCCAGCCTCTCCCGTAATTTCAGTCTCCTCCCCGACCGTCACTATAGGGAAAAGCTTGTGAGAGGGACAATGAAAAGTAATTGAAATATGCAGAAAAAAAATGAAAAAAGGCATGCTTACCCTCCGCCTCATTAGCCGGCGTGGGAGAAGGCAGCCTGGTATCCACCACAGAAGATGCCACAACTGGCTCTTGGGTTACGCAAAAGGGAGGGGTCAAATTCAAGGACTTCTTTAAAATCCAGCAAAAGAGGATGAAGAATGCAACTGCAGGCTATTGATGTTACCCTGAACCGATGTCTGAGCAGCCTCCCTTTGAGATTCGAACTCATCAAATGAGGGAATATCAGGGAGAGGGGTCCCAGTGTCCATCGCTACCGAAGCCGACTGCTGAGCATGAGCCTTGTTGGCCTTTTTTTTCAATAGAAACCTAGCCTAGAGGTCAATGGGAGAGTGAACCCCTTACCAGAGGTAAGGAGAAAGCCACTCCACCATCAGACCACTAGGAGGCAAATTATTTCATTAAAAATGAATAATGAGTTACATCAATCTAATACTAGGCAAGCCTAGTGAGTCCAGCCGAGCAGCACCTTTTATAATAGAAGGGAGCTCACTATATAAATAAAAAGAATTACATTTATTAGTGCAAGCAAAGGAAGCAAGTAAGTCTGCTGCAGTGTTGGCTTCTCTATAGATATGAGAAACAGAAGTATGCTGAGGTATATTGTTCCAGATATCCCTGACATAGCTGAGAATAGACCAAGGACATGTGATTTCCTTGTTAATAATCCTGACAAGAGTGAGGGAATCACATTCAATTTTAACTGGTCCGGATTCAACAGTATGCAAATAATAAATGCCATCAAGAAGAGCACGGGCTTCAGCAATTAAACTGCTAGATTGTCCATAAAAGTGTGAAAATGCAAGGATGACCTTGCCTCTTGAATCCCTGATAATCCCACCTCCTCCAGAATCACCAGACTGTTTAAATGCCCCATCAGTATTTAACTTAAGAGATGGCCACGGAGGACATATCCATTTTACAATCTTAGGCGGTTGACTGCACAAGGGTTTAGTTTTAATATCCAGATCATTCAAAATGTTCATGTTAGAAACCTTCGGTTCTTTTAGAACAGCAGCAGAGCAAACTCTTTTAACTTGATAGATGATATGATGGAGGATATTGAATTTTGATAAGGCTTTGTCCTCATATCTAACTGAATTCCTGGAATTCCAAATCTCCCATAATGCAAAACCAATAGCTGCAAGGCTAAATAGACCAAATGTTGTTCCCACCTGAAGATGAAGAAAGGAATTCAGAAGCAATTCCTTTATTGTTCGGCCTTCAATATGAATACCAATAGCTTTAATTGCAGTCCAAATGTGCCCAGCCAATTCACTGTCAATAAAAAGGTGATTAAGGTCTTCCACTTGAGGAGTCAAACAGCAAGAACATTTAGAACAAAGACCAATACCAATTCTCTGAATATTTGCATCAGTCGGAATGCAATTATTCAATATTTTCCAAATATGGATTGATATTTTAGTAGGAAGCCAATTAGACCACAGCCGGGTCCAAGGGAAAACAGATTGGGAGTGACTGTTTACCAGACATTTATAAATGGAAGAAACAGTACACTATCCAGATGAGGAGATAGTCCAAACTCCCAAATCATTTTCCTGATTAAATTTCACTGCCTTTATAGCTTGCTTTATATTGCAAGGGAAAAATTCCTCAATCAGGTCGGATTCTACAGCAGTAGGTTGTTGAACAGCAGCTCTCACTGAAACCTTTGAATTTGGAATTATGTCATTAGGTATGTAAGAATTCAGACATATCTGACCCAGCCATTTATCATGCCAAAAATTAGTGTTTAAACCATCACCAATAATAACCTGCTTATGCTGAATAATAATATCCTTTGCCTTAAGCCAACTTCTTCTAGCAAAACCCTTCATGTTTTTGAATTGAATGTCTCGAAGATGGCATTGATGCATATACTTTGCTTTGAAATAAGAAGCCCATAAGGAAGTAGTATGAATAGCCTGCCACAACATTTTTGTCCGAAGAGCAATTTCCATGGATCTCAGTGACATAATACCAAGGCCACCCTTTGAAATGGGCCTACATAAGGATTTCCAAGATTTCCAATGCCTCTTTTTGCCAATGGTAGAAGAGCCCCAGAAAAAATTTGCACAGGCCTGCTCAATCAAGTTATGAATACCAATGTGCAAAGGACTGGAGAACAGTGTGTATATAGGTATGGAAGAAAGAACATGTCTAACAAGAATTAATCTGGCACCTTGAGATAATAAACTTGCCTTCCACCCATCTATACGCTTTTGAATAGAAGCAATAATCCCTGCGAAATAAATCTTTTTAGTCCTGCCAATCAGCAAAGGAATGCCAAGGTATTTATGGGGGAAAGACATTCTTGAAAAACCAGTGATATTCTGAATTCGCTGTGAAACAGAGCAGTGCATCTTTGGATGAATTAGAAAACCACTCTTGCTGACATTGATAAGCTAACCAGAAGCTTTTTCATAAGTATGGAGGATCTTAAGCAAGATCCTTATAGACTTGGAGGAGGCTTTGCAGAAAATCAAAGTATCATCTGCAAACAAAAGATGAGATAAATTTGGGCATCTCCGAATGCCAGTGAACCATTCAATATGATTGCTGATAAAAGCCTCTCTAAGAGATCTGCTCAATGCTTCCTCTGCAATAATAAATAAGGATGGAGCAATAGGGTCACCTTGGCGAATACCTCTTGAGGATTTAAAAAAACCAGCAATATCTCCATTCAATAAGATAGAAAACCAGCAGTTATTGAGCAATCTATCAATAAGCATAATGAAGTTATTACTGAATCCAAATCTGTGCATAACAGCATATAAGAAATCCCATTCCAATCTGTCATATGCTTTAGCCATATCAAGCTTCAACATAACATTCGAACATCTTGTTTTTCTACCCAATTCTAGGGAAAGCTCTTGGGCCAAAGCAGTATATTCAATAATCTGTCTCCCTTTCACAAAAGCAGACTGCTCAAGAGAGATAATTTTTGGCAGAATGGAAGCCAATCTTTTATTTAGAAGAGATGAAATAATCTTGTAGAAGAAGTTGCAAAGGCTAATCGGCCTAAAATCAGTAATGTCCACAACATTATGCTTTTTTGGGATTAGAGCAATCAGGGTGGAGGTAACACTACGAGGCAAGGGATTCCTGGAAGAGAAAGCTTCCTTCACAGCACTAATGACAAGAGAACCAATTGTATTCCATACCTTTTGAAAGAAAGCTCCAGAGAAACCATCAGGCCCCGGGGCACTGTCAGCTGATAAACTGAAAACTGTCTCTTGAATTTCTGAATCAGTAGGCATTGCACACAGACTATCATTTTCCTCCTGGTTTACTAAAGCAGGGATGCAGCTTAAAAAATTATTATCAGTGTAATGATCCTGTGTAGAAAAGGCAGTCTGAAAATGAGAGATAGCTATTCTTTTCATGACCTCATGATCAGAGGACAAATTCCCATCAGAGGTTCTTAAATGGGCAATTTTGTTTTTTCATCTTTTTGCAGTAGTAGACATATGGAAAAACTTTGTGTTTCTATCCCCTTCAAGTAGCCATTTTGCTCCAGATTGTTGCCTCCAAAAACATTCCTGCTGCATAAGTCTATCAGATTGTACACTTTTGGCTTCTTCAAGAAGGATAAAGTTTGCATCAGTAGGCTGCAAGTCATAATTATGCTCAGCAAGGAGAACAGCATCTTCGGCCATAGAGAGATTTGAGTGTACATTGCCAAAAGTTTGTTTATTCCAAATCCTTAACATTTTTCTCATAGCATGAAGCTTAAGGTGTAAACAGACCATAGGGGAGGATGCAACAGGACTAGAGTGCCAACAAGCTTGAACATCTTCAAGAAATTTCTCATGCATGATCCACATTTTCTGAAAGCAAAATCTGCTGAATCGTCTGTCCTGGGAGAGCAATTTAACAAGTAAAGGAGCATGATCTGAAGCCTCTCTGGATAAGTGTTCAATAGAAAGAGGGAGTAAATTAAGCCAGGCTGCATTTAAAAGAACTCTATCCAGCCGAGCCCAATTGCCTCTGCCCCCAGACTGGTTATTATGCCAGGTAAATTTTGAACCAGTGTATCCACCATCAAATAAAGCACAATCAGAAATGCAATTGTTAAAATCTGTCATAGCTGAAAGAGTAGGAGGGTTTCCACCTAATTTTTCATCCTCATTAATAATGCAATTAAAATCACCTGCTACAATCCAGGGACCATTATACAAAGAATGGATATGGAGAAGAGAAGCCCATAAAGTTTGCCTTTCAGAAATAGTGCACTTTGCATAGACAAAAGTTGCTTGAAATTCAGGAATAATTGTACTGGAATGTGTAAGTGTAATCTGTTGATCATCCCTGCTAGTAACTGAAAAGTTCAACGGGTCCTTCCAAAAAACCCAGATGTGAGCCAGCCCATCAGAATTAGCAACAGCTTAGTCCATACCTATTTTTTTGCAGATATTATGCAGTCTGTTGAATTTGATTTTAGGTTCCAACAACACAATACAATCAATACCATGAGTCTTGATCAAAAATCTCACTCTACATATGGAAACATCATTTCCAATACCTCTAATATTCCAAATAATAATATTCATTGAGAATGCCTTAAATCCGGGATATGTCCAGTGGACCCTGTCCTCTTCATTGATCTAGTAATGATCCCTGGTCGCTCAGTAAAGGCAACTAGAGCATTTTGAATTTCTGCCTGTTTAGCTATATCCAGTCTATTGTTAGTGATCTCATCAGGAGGAGGGTCCACAGAAATACACAAAGTTCTAGTATCTGCCGGTTCTGGATTAGGATCAACAATGTCCTCTTTATCTTTGTTTTGGATTGAAGGGAGATCCATCAATGTACGACCCAAAGCTTCAGTATTAGCATCCATAGTTTGAAACTGATCAGCCAAGGTAGAGAATTCTGATGTATGAAATTCTGCCTGCTTTGCTATGTCCAGAGGTTCACAGCCAGTAGAAAAACCCCCATTTTCAATATTCCCTGTGATAGTATTCCCTGAATCATTGCACTTTAAAAGAACCTCACTCTCATCAGCAGGTTGATGAGAGCATTCCCCCAACATCTGGTTTTTGGTAGGTGAGTGGGCACCAGAAGTGCAAGCATTAGTGGACAAATTAACTTCAGCTTTATCCTTTTGATTAAGAATCGGCTGCCAAACAGCCTTCCCTTTGGGTTCGTAACTAGGCAACGCATGAGAGGAAGTAATCAGCTTTGACTTCAAATTAGTATCCAAAATCCTTGACCCTTTGCAATTTACCACATTATGACCAATGCGAGAGTAGGAAGTATAATAAGTTGGAAGATCCGGATATAGAACATCTTGCCAGGCACCACCTCCAGGAAAACCAATCCAGACTCTAGTTGGGCGAGGCTTAGAAATGTCAAGTTCAATACAAACCCGAGCAGCAGTAGTTTGGGATAAATTCAAAGTAGTGTGATCAACTTTCAAAACCCTTCCAATGTTACCAGCAATCGATCGTATCAAATGCTCAATGTAGAAATTAACAGGAAGCCCAGGAAAGGAAATCCATACCGGAAGGATGGGAGAATCTGTCAGGGGCGAGAAATCCATAGTCCATTTGAAGAATCGAAAGAGCCTACCATGAACGAAAAGGGTCTCCTTTAGCAGCAAGGTAAGGTAATCTTCATAATTTCGGAACCTTAGAAGAAGGTGTCTTGAGTCAAGGGCGCTGATCATGAAGTCATCCTTGAATCTGCATCTACTCGACAAATGACCTCTGATGTCTGCAAATGGAGGCCTACCCTGTAGCGTGCGAGCAACCAAAGAGAAAGCAAAAGGCTGAAGAGAAGCAAAAATCTCTTCCAGGGAAAAGAAGACTGCAGGCTCGCCACTGTCGGTCAAGGCCGGAGCATGAACAGATCCCTTGATCACCGGCGGAGGCATTGTGGAAGCGAGCACCTCCGCAAACGAACGAGGACATGAAGGTAGCCGTCCGTCACCATCCAAGGAATCCCGGAGAAGGCCGGGACTAGGCACCAAGGGGGCCACGGAAGGCCCCCCTGGATCGACCATCGGAGAAAACGACGACGTTGTCAACGTCAAGGTCAAGGTCACCTTCTTGGCCTTCCTGGCCTTCCCGACTGCAGCCTTGACCGCAGAAACCTTTCTCTTCTTGCCAGGAGGCAGGGGAGTGGTAGTCGGTGCTGCTGCAGGGACTTCAAAATAAGTAGGCTTCTCAGCCTGCGTAATGATCTTTCTGTATAGCCCCTGGCGCTTTATATCCGGCCTGCCTGTTGAAGACGGCAGGGAAGCAATGAGGTCAGTGAATGCAAAGCTTAAATATTCATCAGAAAGCACTACAATCAGAAAAGAAAAGATCATACCTGCTGGGCCATCATAAAAGATAGAGAGCGGCCAGTACAGATAAGCTACCTCCTTGATAAGCCAGCAGACATCACCAAATATCTGGCATTTCTTCACTAAAGCTGCTAGATCACTATGACCACGTGAGTCAAGGCATCGAAATAAGTCGAGGTGGTCCATGCCCCAACCATCGACATAATGAAAGGAGATGAACAGTGGCTTATTCAAGATGCCGGCTAGCAGGCTTTCCGCAGACAACCCATGTAAGTTCAGCAGAATGAACAGTTAAGACATTTGCTTGTAGTACGTCTGAGTCCTGTCCTCCCTACGCACAAACGTCCTATATGGATGAAATCTATCTGTCGGACCCCTCCAAGGGACTACTGCCGGGAGCGGCTCTTCGACAGGAAATGGGTATTGTTGCGCCTCCAAACGAGCGCCCCCCACACTGCACAGATGTTTCAAGCTCTGCATGAAAGTGTCCTCGTTGATAGCAGCAAAGATAGGAGCAGGCGGGTCGGAATCTTTTTCCTTCAAAGCCCGACGCTGGGCCAGATATTTCTCCGCCTCCCTCTGGTGCTGTGAATAAAGCCTCTTCAGGTGGGCCTCGGGGATGTCAAACACTGGTCCGGGCTGTTGTTTCAAAAAGGAACGCTCGGCCACGTCCCAGAATGCACCCCTACTATCCCTGTAAAAGCTGGTTCAAATGTTCCACCATTTGATGTATTCTGATGTTACCCGGGGTACACGGTTGGAAACGGTGGGAACTCTGAAAACTGCGCCATCCTGGCGATGATAGAAATCCCACCACAACCGGCCATCACCGACAATGGCGGACCCATGCTTAGCCCAGCTATCCAGGGGAAATTGAGCGACTGATGTAGGGATATGCTGGTCATAACCAAAGTTCCGCCCAAAGCGGAATGGATAGTATGGTTCCAGAAGAAGCAGACCACCATTTCTGAAAACTAAGACACTAGGCCGAATGGCCATGGCCCATCTGACCAGCTCCGGCTCCAGAATAGACCGAGCAGTATTAAGCCCTGAGACAGGATGGACATAGGTCTCTACCTCTTCCAGCTTGCACTCTCTCTGAGAATGAATCAAAGGACCTGAACCTGCCGCCAAGCTCCAGAAATGAATGCTGCCAGGGGCATCCACCGGCACCTTTATCAGTCGGCCCCTTATTTGGAACAGCTGATCATAGAAAGGACCAGGTTCAGCACTGACAAACTCAATCATTCTGGGCAATACCGTATCTGCCTGCAAAGTTCTGGGAGCCAATTCAGGAAATAAACTGCAGACCCAGGCATTGAAAAAATGAAAAGGACCCACAGTCCTCAAAGAACGGGGAGTCCGATGCTTGTACAAATCTCCCAAAGATTTGTAGATTAAACACAAGGCCACCGGGCAGAGCGACAGCCTCATTCCCCAGGTCATCTGACAGGCCGGGTATATAGCTTCTGGCCGGATGATTGTCTCGTCCCTTTGAGGGAGAGCGAAAGTGCACAACCAGAATGTGAAGTAAGCCGCGTAATGTGTGATGGGGTCTACGCCTGCTGGGTTGGGACCACCTCTGCCTGCACGGCGCAATGAAGATGGCAGCTCTGACTTATAGCGAGGAGTCCTTATCTGCTTGCTGGCCGTCGGACCCATGGAAGGGAAGTCTGCATATTTCAAGGGGCCGTCAAAGAAATACTGAATCCACTGCCCTATTCGGACCCTCAGCTTGCTGCCTTTCTCTCGGGGATGATAGCCTTGGGAGGACCCTCTACTATACGCCAGACAGATGGAGCGATATGCCTTCATTAGATACCAGTATGAGAAGCCAAGGGAATACTTGCCTTCACCATCGGAACTATCTTTCTCAGAATCTGCCAAGCAGACTTCTTCATACGGCTCGCCATCAATAGGCAGTCCGGAAAGCTGTGATAGACTCCAGAGGTCCAGAGATGTCTCACCCTCTGCTGTATAAAATATGTTGAATAAAGGGCAGAACACTTCAAACATTCCACAGCATAACTCTCGGGATATGGGGTATCAAAATCTGGAAGCAAAGACACTATGATATACCCCGGCTCTGATCAGCAGAGGGGCATATTCCTTCAGAACAAACTCAGTAAACTCCACTGCTCCTACTCGAAATAGGTGGGCGTCAGTGATCTTGGTATCTCCAAACCAACCAGCGGCCAAGTGATACTTGAACTGAACGGCCGAACAATTCAGCACAAAAGGCTCTTCGCGGTACCCCCACTTTACTGGTGCCAGGAAGAGACCATAGCCGGGCTTCTCCCTATGAACTCGGCCACTGGCAGTATCCCACCGACCAGGTGTGAACTCCGGGGCCCGGGTCAGCATTTTCTTTTCCGGCTCCAGCTCTGATATGCCAAGGACTGCATCCCAGTCACGCTTCTCCCCGGGAAGATATATAGCCTTCCCACGATACACTGAATCTTTCAGGCTGTCTCTCTCGACCAGAATTGCAGCTTCAACTGCACGAGCTATTCGATAGTCTCGCATTCCACCCATAGTGAAAGTCCGAATAAATGGCATCAAGTGCTTGTCCTTCGGGAAATCCGGATGATAATCAGTGCCCCGTCTGAAGCATGTTTCCATGACAGTGGAGTATACCCGGGATGTTGACACCGTGTCGGTTTCAGAATCAGACGATTCATCAACGGAAGTGATTTTGTCATATCCGAAGTCTAGACTGTGCACATTCAGCCAGTTTACTGTGGCCCGTGATATATCTGGCTGGGCTGACGAACTGGCCCCGACAGCTCTAGAGGATGCAGCAGCAGAGCCGGAAGCCATTGCAATATCTGCAGTCAGGAAAAAGAAATGTTAAGTAAAAGACCTAAGATAAGAGGCAGTTTCGTAAGGATTATTATATGAAGCCCCTGAAAATTTCAGTAGCATCTCCCCTTATTCGGGGTCTGCCCAAGGAGAATAGGGAGTCGCCAACCAAGAGGGGGCGATCCCGGAAGCAAAAGGGATTAAATCCCCAAAGAACGTCCTACCCGGGCGAAGTCTAATGAGACGGGAAGAAAGATGGACGGCCGGAGGGGAGGAACTCGCCGCCACCGCCGAGAAGGAAAAGAAACTGAAGAGAGAGAAGAGGCCGTATCGAATGAGAAGGAAGGAGGCTTTCGGCGCCTTAAATAGAACCCTAAGCAAAGAGGTTCTCGGCGTGGTCAAATGCGCGCCGAGAACCCCCACGCCGAGAGCCCCCCTTCGGCCGAAAGGCACGCCGAGAAAGGGCCATTGAGAACCCCAGGCCGAAAGCCCCATTCGGCCAAAAGGCACGCCGAGAAGTGCTGCCGAGAGCCCCCCTTGCCGGGCGCGCCGAGAAGCTCTCCGCCGAGAGTCCCTACCGGTGATTGCGCCGAGAAGCTACAGGCCGAGAGAGCTGTGACGAGAGTATTCAAAACAAAGAGATCAAAAGTAATTGAAAGAAATTACAAGAAAAGTCAATGCAAAGAAGCTTCCAAGCTGCAAAATGAAAGATGATTAGCAGTCCCAAACTGAGAAATGGGTTCAGATGCTGAATTATGCACCTGCAGGCACCGTGTCATTTATTCTGCACTCTCGCTACCTGCAAGTGGGGGTCATTTGTTGACACCTGAAATATAACAGACAATAGAAACGAGACATAATGGAAGATTGAGTGAAAGATGAAGATCCCGAAAGTCCCTGCAAGACTAGGATTACGGAAGATTTATCACTGAAGCTACCACCCGGCTGAAGCCCTCCCTGGCCAAGCTGATGTCCGGTATTGTCGTCGCTCAGACGGTAGTACTGATGAAGAACTGCAGTCCACTGACTGATGAAAATCCCCAGAAATATTCTGATGAAGCTATGCTAACTCACCAATTGATGGGCCTTCGCCTAGCCTGACGGACTCGAGGGACCGACAAATGAAGGGACAGATTAAGCGGCCTTAACAGCTCAAGTTTACTGATGAGGAAGCATAAAAGACTAAAAGATCTAAATGGGCCCAGCCGTGTGGCGCCGAGAGCCCAGCAATACCCATATAAGGAAGGGGCGCCGGGAAGCCTACTGCCACCGAATAAGGCGCGCCGGGAGCTCATCAACCGGGTGCCGAGATGATCATGCCGATAGGGAGGGGGTGCTATGCCTATAAAACCCCCTTTCTCTCAAGATGAGAAGCGGGCAAGAGGGAGGAGAGAAAAGAAAACCTCATCCAGAAAACAGATAGAAAAGAGAGAAGAGACCCTACTGAAAAGAAAGAAGAAGAGAAGAAGAAGAAGAAGCTCCAGGTGGGCTGCTCGGGGGAGGGAGAGGAGTCAATGCTCCACCCTCCCCCCCCCTTGTTTGCTTTTATTTTGATTTCCTCTGTATGTAATGGTATATGCCTTCATGCTTTAGCTATTCAGATGAGGTCGAGAGTTCTTTTCTTCCCTGCCTCTGTTCCTCCCCTTACCCCTTTCTCGGCTTTAGCCTTGCAGTCGATGTAAGTGGTGATAATGAGATGAAATGAAATTTAGTGGTTGCCGTGCTTGATATTAGGCAATCAAAGTTTTGCCCTCTGTCTTTCTATGAATGTATCTTTCATCTGAACGTCCAATATTCTAGACGTTTCAGTTTTCAGAGTCATTCCCGTGAGTCTGTGCTTCAAAGAGGAAGGAAGTCAGGGCCCCAATCCTTATCTAATGGGTTATTGGGTCCTGTTTCCCTCTCCCCTCCTGTCTCGATGGCAGATTCTTCGCAGGCATCTAAGTTTCTTGCGAGGCCCCCAAGCCGTTTAGGAATCGGAGACATCAATCTCTTGATTTCCTGAATTGCTGGCTATAGAAGATGTGTCCCGTCTGTAGACGAATGCGATCCCAGGAGGTTCTGATAAGTGATGACCTTGACCCTTTGGTCCCTCAGCAAAACCCTAATGCCATGGCATCGAAGTCCACAGTGCCAGACTGATTTGATCCCCAGATACGGTCCCAATCAAATCTGAATTCCAAAACAGGGCTGTCGGAGCTTCTCGGCAGCAACAGCCCTCGGCGCAATGGTGAGCACGCCGGGAACCAGCGCGCCGAGAACCCCCTTGCATGTTCATCTTCCTATGCCGAGAGCCCCTCTTTGGCTAATCAATCCGCGCCGAGATCCTCCTTTCAGGCCAATACACTCATACCACGAGCCTGTCTCTTCATCTGCCTTTCAACCCTTGTCCAACCTGTTATATCGGCTGAAGGGGATATTCATGGTCGCCATATGTACCTCAGGGATGAGATTAACGGGAGGAAACCCCCCCTACATCATCTTAGATCAAATCCATTCATAACCCTATAACCTAAGGGGCCATACCACTGTATAAGCCCCGACAGTTCTTGAGGGGATAGCAAGCATTGCCATGGGCACCTGCATCATCAGAGAGCCCAAGCCTTCTTTTCGGTTATCATCCCGTACCCGTGGATGACGGCCTATTTCCTTTGGCATGACCCGAAAGTAGGGGAAACGCTGCCAAAATTCTATCCGACAGGGTGAACCCCGGAAGGCCAAGGGAGTGTGATCGATACACACCCCGCTTGACTCTATCCATCGGGAAAATGAATATCATAGACCCTCCAACCGAGCAGGGAGTTCAAAGGGGAAGATCCCCCGCTGTTTATCTGGATTCCATCCCGTCGCTACGTGGATGGCTTCCTATCCCTATTTGGCATGTCTATGAGCCCGGGGGATATGCCGCCCAATTCAATTCATCCAAGCTCGACACGTTAATCGTCTGCCGGCTCCCCTTTATATGCATGCCTGTTTAGGATGGGACAGAGCCAACAAAGCCCCAATCCTCACTGTGGATTTTTGGGCCTTGTTTCCCCCCTCTCTCCCTCGATGTCATCGATGATTTAAACGTCGCGGAGTCCGTGATTTTCTTCTCAAATTTCTCAAGCCACTAGGGCCATTGCAGGGATCAGAGTTTGTCGTCTCTCGATCTCCTGGATGGTCGGCAATACTGATTGCGTGAAGCCTGTTCCTGAGAGCTCGAAGGCCCGGTGACTCTGATCCCTCGAACCCCTTTCATCTGTGACCCTCTGCTGTCAACCTGGTAGGCCCCTGGCTCTTTCCTCACTTGCCACCTGAATCCATTCCCCAAGCCATGTCTGAATCCCGTGAAAAACCCCCAAAACAGGGTACCGTAAAACCCCATGAGCCCTCACGGCGCTCAAGCCCAGCACCTTCTCGGCGTGAATAGTTCCCGACGCGGCGCGCGCCGGGAACTCCCGCGCCGAGATCCTCTTCTTCCTCCCTTTGGCCTAGGCCGATAACCCCCTTCATGGCGCGCCGGGAGCTCCCTTCAGCCCACGCCGAGAAGCCGGGCCATACTCCTGATCCTTACGCCAAGAACCTCTTTCTTCTTGGCCTAAACCTTGATCCCCATGTTGTACCCATCCAAGGGATATACGGAGAACACTTGGCATCCCTCAGGAAATAAATCAATGGGGAGGACCTCCCCTACATCGTCTGTTCCGATCCGGATTTCTTTATAACCTTATGGACCTAACGGGCTATGTCACTACATGTGCTCCGACGGGTTCCGAAGGAACATAAATCGGTGCTATGGATGTGGGTGATGGCCCCGGGCCTGGTGCCCCCTTCTTTTCCGGCTTTCATCCCGGCATCCCGTGGATGATGGCTTATCTCCTCTTGGCATAATTCAGGATAAAGGGGATATGCTGCCAAAATTCATTCGTATCACCTTGAGTGATCATGGTATTCTCTCCTAACCCCGCTGGCCCACAGAGTTCTGCCCTTGCATGTTCTCCGATGGTCTTCCGAAGGGAGATATCAATAAGACATCACGCCTGCACAGGGTGTGCCATGTCGCACCGGTCCTTATCCGGATTCCGGGTTAGATATACCCGATCTTTTATAGATCCCACCCTGCCGCTGCATGGGTGGTTTCCTATCCCCATCTGACATAGTCCAAGGTAATGGGGACATGCCGCTGGATTTGCTCCGCATTTGATGTATCCTTGCTTCACTCAGGCCATTTAACGCCCTGCTGATGAACCAACCGTCTCTCTCATTTGAGTCTTATTTTTGTAGCTACCTTCCTCCTATTTTTGGCGTTTAATCAAGGGTTGTCCTTCTTAGGAAGGGCGTAATTAACGTCATAGCCTTTATGGTATGACGGACTTCGGGTCCCGACTCGAACTTCACAATCGACTGATTAAAAGTCAGATCGAGCGCATAATAAAATTGTCACCCCAGTGACTGGCACGCCTATAAATCAATAAATAACATCCATATATATATATATATATATATATATATATATATATATATAAGAGAAGGGAACGAGAAAGCGCATTCCACACTCTGCCATTAACATTTCTAAAAATTCAGTTTTACATTCTCGCACAAAGCACATAGAGATTCAACACCACTTTTTGCGAGATCATGTGAGTAAGGGTCATTTTGAGCTTATACATGCAAATACTGAAAACTAACTTGCAGATATTTTTACAAAACTCTTATCTCCTGAAAATTTCACAAGAATAAGAAGAGAACTAGCAATTTGCTGTTTGAATGAGTAATTATTCATATTAGGCTTGCATACACACTTTTGTTTATTTTGCAAATAACATTTAAATTTTGCATACATTCAATCTCATGGTTTAGATTGCACATATCCTTGCATCCTTGTGAATAGGAATAAATTTTCATCATCCTTTCATTCACATGCATATGCTTGTACATACTTTCTATCTTTGCATGCTTGAATGCCATGATTCTTCGATATTTCAAATGGTGTGTTGTAGAATGGTGGATTTTGTCCACCGGGAAACACTCACCATGCGAGAGTCGGGTCTTCGGACTTACATTCTCTGCTACGTATCAGAAATCATCTTGCATGAACTTAATTCCAAATCCTTGCTTGATTGCATGTATATACTTTAAGAAAACCTTTTCTTGAAATATTATAAGACCTTACTGTTGACACCCATTTTTTGTCTATGAGTTGAGTCATTCCTCTTACCCCTATTTTGATGCCTCAAGTTGTTCATTACTCATTGGACTATTTTTAGGCATGCCTTTGGGTTTATTTTATGGTTACTTCCTCCCTAGCTAGGTTTGCTCTTGAAGACAGGCTTAGTGGGCCTTGATTTCATTTGGTCTTTGGGATAAATGAGCTTATTTGTGCCATTTTATTAATTTCCACCGCCCAGCATATAGGCGGTCCATCGATAGACCGTTTGGAGTGTTAAGCGGTCACTTTGGAAACCGTTTGATGTATCTCAGGATTAATCGGATATTTCTCTGATTTTCCGCTATACAACCTGATACACGGTCTGTCGTTTGACCGTTTATTCAAGTTGGGTGGCCTATTGGAAGATCGTTTAGTGAACTAGCGTCGACCTTAGTCTCGTTGGCGTCAATGTTAGTCTTCACTAGCGTCGACCTTGTCTTTTTGGCGTCGACCCTCGCTTTACTAAGCGGTCTATTATTAGACCGTCCCGTGAGGCAGCGGTCCGTTGAATGGCCGTGTGGATATGGTCTTTGGATAAATAGTCATGATTATCTTTCTTTATTTATTTTCCACCAACATCCTTATAGACAATCTACCTTAGACCCTTTGTATGTGTCGGACGGTCCATCATTGGACCGTGTATTGTGCCAGAATCCTAAATCGGTTGATTTATCAGATAATTATCTGTTTATCCTAATTTTATTGATTTATCACCTACACATTATACACGGTCTAGAAATGGGCCATGTATATCATTGGACAGTGCACAGTAGACTGTGTTTATTCTGAGAGTCCTACGCCGTGTCACCCGGTCTGTTCTGGAGGATAAATGGATAATTTATCTTTTTATTTATTTATCACCGACACCTGTAGGCGGTCTAGCATTGGACCGTGTACCAGGTGTGAGCGACGTCACGCGGTTCGGAGTTCGATGGTGCGGGGAAGAGGATGCGGAGTGCGCGCGGGCTCCTCTTTTTGTTTGTTTTGCTGTTTGCTGCAACACAGAGATGAGAGAAGAGAGAGAAGGGGCCACCACGGGAGATTGCTCCGGCGGGGCGAGCGGGACAAGTATAATATAGCAAGATATGGGGTTCAAACGGCCATAGCGGGAAGTGACTCGCCGCGACCTCGGGGGGACGGGAATGGTGCAGAAATTAAATAACAAGAATTGAAACGGCCATTGGGGAAGTGACTCGCCGCGGCCTCGAGAATATGAGCAGAATATAGCAGAATATAAAAGAGAATATAAGAACAGAGATTTAAACGGCCATTGGGGAAGTGACTCGCCGCGGCCTCGATGATATGAGCAGAATATAACAGATTATAGAGAGAATATAAGAACGGAAATTTAAACGGCCATTGGGGAAGTGACTCGCCGCGGCCTCGATGATATGAGCAAAATATAATATAATATAGAAAGAATATAGGAACGAAAATTTAAACGGCCATTGGGGAAGTGACTCGCCGCGGCCTCGATGAAAAGATGTGATCGCCAGGGGCCGAAAGACCCCAAAATAAGAAAGTGATCGCGCCTACCTCAAGAGCGGGACATGGCGGGTTGCTTCTTCCTCTCCTTCCGGCCGGCCGACGGAGAGGGCTTTCCTCGGGTACCCTTGCAAAACAACGACAAATAAATGACAAGTGGATTAGAAAGATGGAGGTGTAGTATTCAAATCCTCGCGGTAAAAATAACGAAATGATGGCAAGACACACACCTGGTTGGTGTTATCTTTTAAACCCCTCTCGGACTCGAGTAGGAGGAAAATGAGATGATGGATGCAAGAAGTATAAGAGAAGAGGCGCCCTTGTGAAGGGGGATAGAGGATGCAATATGATGAATGTAAAGAACTATGGAGAAAAAGGGGAAGAAAAAGCTTATTGGATGAGCCGAGGGTGAAATCCGGCGGAGCTCCGGCAGCGTGGGGACGACGGGGAAGCGCGGTGGATGAAGACGACCTTCCTCTCGCGAGCGTAGGCACCCGAGAAGCCGGCAGAACCTCCACCTACAAAAGACCCCACGGGTTAGAAGAATGACTCCGTAGCCTCTAGGCTCCGGCAGCCTATCGGATCACTGCTTAGCTCCTCTAGAACTGAGGGGGGGGGGCCTCTATTTATAGAGCTCCGGAAGGTGGAGGCGTCCAGGACCCTGGACACCTCCATCAGGGCCGAAATAATATTTTATTCTATTTTTATTGATTTTTTTAGAATACTTTTATGGGGGCGTCCAGGGTCCCGGACGCCTCTAACAGGTCCGCCGAAAACCGACGACGGCCGCACGCGGTTTGGCACAACGCGTGGTTTTGTGAGCGGCGTCTCGTGATTCAGAAATGGGCGCGTCCAGTCAGCTGGACGTCTCTAAATTTGGCTTTTTTCACACACGACAAACCGTCGTTCGGTGGCCGGCGCCCGTGAGTGAGTTGATGGAGGCGTCCAGGGGCCTGGACGCCTCCAAAAGTTTATTATTTTTTTATTTTTCTTTTGTCTTTTGTACAAGGGCTGGCATTTTAATTTTTTTATTTATTTTTATGGAGGCGTCCAGGGGCCTGGACGCCTCCATTAATATGTATTTTTTATTTATTTTATTTTTTTATGCCAACTGGCATTTTATAAATATTTATTATTATTAGTTTTTATGGAGGCGTCCACGGTCCTGGACGCCTCCATTAATATATATATATATTTTTATTTATTTTTGGGCCCTGAGAAAAATAATAAAATAAATTAAAAAAATGGTGGCGTCCAGGGGCCTGGACCCCCCCATTAAGACCCACCCGGGTCCTCAAATCAGGCGTCGGCGGCCGCCCGGCAGACCCCCTTCTTGATTCCGGAACCTCTTGATGCGTCCGACTGGTGTTGATGCCGTCCGAATGCCGTGACGAGACGATTCCGGATGCCGAAAAAGGCGGAAGAAGACTCAGAAAAAGGAAGCACTCGAGCGATTCGAAATGCGTAGGCCATCGCGGGGCGTCGTATAGTAATATGAGACTTTTGTTGTGCCCCTGTGGTTATTTGAGTTTCACATGGTCACTTGGGTCATTCGACATCATTCTATGGTCATATGTGTTCTGTGATATTCTTGGTTTTGATAATGGCTAAACACTATTTGTCATTGTTGCTTTTCACTCTTATATGACTGACATATGTTCTGTTGTGTTTATGACAGATATGCACATGAAAGCTCAATGTTGCGCCCTCGCACGCGGATCGACCTGCGCGGTCAGGTCGCGGGGATCGACCTGCCCGGTCAGGTCGCGGGGGTCAAGGGGGCAGCGCCCCTTGCGGGGGTTTCCGGGGGCGGAGCCCCCGGAACAAAATTTAGAAATGCTCAAAGCATATTCTATGTTGATTTCAATCCCAAAATACATGAAATTGATGAGGACATGAATATCTTGACTTATGAACATGTTTCATTGGTCTAACACTTCATTTTTGCAGGTATAGGTATTTCCGGTCGACCTACACACCTTGGCCGGTCGACCAGATTTGCCAGAGCCTAAGAATTCCACGTTTTACAGGTTTCGGTCGACCGCCCCTGCCTTTCCGGTCGACCGGTTCTTCCAGAAACGAAACCTCCAAGAATTACAGATTTCGGTCGACCGCCCCCAGGCGTCCGGTCGACCGGTTTTCCCAGAACTGAAATGTTGACATTTTTACAGGTTTCGGTCGACCGCCCCCAGGCGTCCGGTCGACCGGTTTTGCCAGAGCCGAAACGTTCTGGCTGCAGCAGGTTCCGGTCGACCGGCCCATGAATTCCGGTCGACCGCCAGCCCCGAGCCTTCATTTTTGACTTTGTTTCCAACTTCGAAAAGGGCCATTCAACCTTGATTTCTTTAATCCAAATGTCACCTAATCACCCACAAATTGTGGATCTGGTCTGAGGCTTGTCTATAGACCATTCAAGGTCTATAAAACCAACACATGAGGGGATGAAAACCCTAATGCTTCAAGCCTTCAAGGGAGCCCATTTTCGAGCTACTGTAGCACCTCCGTGAACAGTGTTTCGGGAGGAAGTTCTTCATCCATCCTCTTCATCTTCTCAAGGGGATCCATTGAAGCTCACTCTCAAGGGAGATCATCTTCATCCATTCAAGTTCTTTCAACCTCATTCAAGTTCAAAGAGAAGATCAAGAGAGAAGAATTGAAGGAAGAGGTACTGTTCACGTGAACAGTACTCCGTGAAGAACATTCATCCAATCAAGGGTGAATCAAGAAGATTGAGTTGAAGCCAAGAGGATCCTTGTTGCTGATCAACATTTCATACAAGGGCCAATTCATTTCTACTCATAACTCAATTTCTTGTCTTAGTTCATTCACATTTGTTTTCCTTTCAATATTGATTAAACATTGAAGTTGTGATTCGTCCCTACCGTTGGTTAGTAGGAAGGCAATCGGAGGTGTTTCCGATCTGCGGTGTTGACGTCCCTACCGTTGGTTAGTAGGAAGGTAATCGGTGGTTTCCGATTTACGGGTTGGTGCGCTGCACAAGTGAAGCCTCACCGGGTTTTGGTGAGGGGTGGACGTAGGGCTGAGGATTCAGTCCGAACCACCTTAAAAATCCTGTCTAGTGTGGTTTGCTTGTGTGATTGATTAGTTCTAGATGCATGCTTAGGATCGAATTATTATATATCTTGCTTATCTTGCTAAGTGAATCATAGCATTCTTGGAAGCTAGTTTCTATTCCGCTGCAATTCATTTTAACTAGCTGTTTAGAGGGCCGCATTACGAAAAGTGGGGCTGATCTATTCACCCCTCCCCTCTAGATCCGCTGTCCACTACACAACAACTTTCTCATGAGACGTCAAGAATGGCGTGTCTACAGCTGCCCCGCCTTGGCGTCTGCTTTGCAAGGGAGCGACACGTAGTGGAATGGTATCGAAGTGGACTGAAATGAAGTGGGAGCGGACTGATAAGTTAATGCCAAGGTGTGATGAGACACGCTTGTGACGTTACTGTTTGGAATCTTTCCTGAATTTTCAATGAGGCGACCTTGAAGGAGGTCTTTCAAATATTGACGATTGCTTGGACGGAGATCAAATAAGGGAGGGTGAGATGTGCACTCAGGCACGAAACAAAAGAAGACCAACTTCTCGGTGTGGAAGTACCTGGGTCATAAACCGGAGGTTTCACCTTTGGGGAGCGGTTACCTGCCAATGTGGAAGTGCTGCGGCCAAGGTGGGTCAAAAAGGTAAAGGAATATCTGAGGGTCTGTCCAAACAAGGGTCTCCTTTGGAAGAGCAGCGTAGGGCTGTCTCAAAGAAACTCAGTATTTCATTCAGAGTGGAATATCTCATATTTGTAGGAATTGAAACACAACGGCTTTCACAATCGAATCGCTTGAATGATCTTCCGCAATAAATCAAAGTCCTATATGAATGCATGCTGGGTTTAAAGAAAAATTCAAAACAAACTAAAATAGAAAATAGCCAAGGATAATATTGTCAACTTGTGAAAAACGGGTCAGGATACCGATCCGGTGAGCTGATACTAAGCTGGGGCATGTTTATCCACGCACCGACTCACTGAATGGAACCGTCGTCCCCATTCTATCACAAATTGACGGCCTATCCGTACAACCCAAACTCTTCCGGGATCATCACCGTTTTTGTTGAAGGGGAACTCCAATCCCAGATTCGTTCGGGCCGCAAGGTCCTTGACATGTTCTAGTAGCGTAGGTATCATATACTATGATGCATGACATGGTGGGACCAACCAATGAAAGGTGGGACAGGAGATAGGACAAAGACGTCCGTTAGTAAAACCTGCACAGGCCAGCAAAGGTTAGCAACATCAAAAGGTAGCAGAATCGCACCACAGTTCAAAGGAGATCTAGACAGAATCTTGACAATGACCACTGATGTGACATGTTCTGTCCTGTAGCACCCTTCCCTTCCTATAAGAACTCCCCTTAGGCTAGTTCATTCAAATGCACCAAGGTGGGTTTTGGAAGCTCAGGAGAGGAAGGAGAGGAGAATCTAAAGATCTTCAGGATGGAAGGAGAGTCTTCCCGCGTTATGAAGAGGAGCAAGCCTAGCAGCGAGATTAGGCGACTTTCCGACCTCGAGGGTCATCTGAGTGGGACGATCATGTCGCATATGGTAAGCCGACTCTTTTCAAATTTCTGCACGTGAACCTTCTTCTTACTTCCTTCATTTCTTCTTCTTTCCTCTCCCAGCCATATCCACTCTTCCCAGGCCCGAGGAAGTTTTCCAAGCTGCCATGGCTTTCAAAGCTGATTTCCAATATCTCCATTGGCATGAGGGCCATACTCTCGAAGTGGCATCTGCAGGGGCTCCTTATTCACGCCAAGCATTACGAGAAGATTCGTATGGACTGGGCGGCTATGGGCGCGCTAGTGGAGGTCTGGCATCCCCAGACCCACACTTTTATCTTCCCGACCTTCGAGGTGACCATCCTCCTCGAGGAGGTGGAACTTCTGCTTGGTTTGAAGAAATTCAAGAGTGACGGGAAGGTGAAGGCTATGCGGATGCTGACACGGGGTACTTCTGAAAGCGTCCTTGGAAGCTTCATGCCGCCCGACGCAGCTAGAAAGGTCCGTACTCAGAAGGGGATCGATCTCCAAAAGCTTGCGGAGTGGGTCATGAACGCCCTGAGAGGGTCACCAGATGATGATTATTTGGAGGGAATCATGAAGGGGTTCACTATCTGTCTGGCGGGTGCTCTCTTGTTTCCTTATACCGACAACATAGTGGAGGAAGACCAGCTGAGTGCTATCTGCGGGATCTGGCGTGGAAAGAGGGTGGGACCCGCCGTCCTCGCCTATCTTTACAGCGGTCTTACTGCCTCGAGCCTGGGTAAGCCTCCATTTGGTTGTGCACTTGTCTTGAATTGCTGGCTGGATTTGCATTTCAAATTCGACCACCGCGAGGGAATGCCAACCGCTTCGAAGCTCTTCCAACAAAGCCCGCTTCACCACATAGCCGACGTGTTAGGCTTTGGTGGTACTGTAGTGAACCGCGTTCCGTGGCTGAAGAAACGTGAAGACTGGCGGTCTCACTTCCGCACCGTGACACAAGGCTTCTTCACTTGCGCACCGGCATGTTTGCTTTCGCTTGATCTCCTCATGAGGCCTTCTCCCGAAGTCGATCTTCAACTGATCGGCGCGACGGAGTTTGTTCTTTACAACGCGCATCGGTGCTGCCTGCAAATTGGCATCCCACGCCATTCGTTCCCGCCACCGACTGGCATCGTTCCCTTGAAGAAGAGGGAGTTGGGTACTGAAGCGGACGCGAAGGAAGCGAAGGCCATTAAAGCACCCTGGAAGACAAGTGTTGCGGGAAAGGCGTTAGCGCACGTGGTGGAAGAATGCGAGCCGTGGAGGGCTTATGTAACCGAACTAGGGAAGTTAAGGCCTAAAGCGCCTAAGCCCCTGATGTAGTTCACTCTGCTTTTCTGATGGAATAAAATTTGGCATTTGGATGTTTCGGACCCCCGTCCCCTTAATTATTATCTTTTTTTATGGTTTTTCTTTTTCTTTGTGTTTTTTATTTTGTTTGGATTATATACATATTCTTATATAAATATATTACATTTTTTTTTGTTTAAAAATTTTTTATTATGGGGGGCGTCCAGGGGCCTGGACGCCCCTATTATTTTTTATTTTATTTAATTTTTTTGTTTTGGGGGCGTCCAACTGTCTGGACGCCCCTAATTTTTATTTTATTTTTATTTTATTTTTTTTGTTTTGGGGGCGTCCAGGGTCCTGGACGCCCCAACTATTATTTTTTATTTTATTTAATTTTTTTGTTTTAGGGGCGTCCAGGCGCCTGGACGCCCCAAAAATTTTTTAAATTTTGAAATAAATAAAAATAATGGGGGCGTCCAGGCGCCTGGACGCCCCAAAAAAAGAAATTCCTATTTAAGGGCTGCCCCCCCTGTTGCTCATTTACTGTTCAATCTGACGACCCAGTCACCCAGACGACCTATTCTTAGTCCCCATGGAGCGAGGAGGATCGAGCCAGGGTCCAGGGAAGCGAAAACGACTGGCTCGTCGTGCGAGGAGGTTGAGGGATGATGCCGAGGAGGCTGCAGCAGAGGAGATTGCTGCGGAGGAGGGGATGGAGGTGCCTCTCCTAGCTGCGGAGGCTGCTGCGGATGCTGGTGACGCGGGAGAGGACGATCACGACCCGGTAAGTACCTCGGAATCCTCACTCTGTGGTTCAATAGGCTAAAACGGGTGTGCGAGAGGTTGTGAGAGAGAGGCGGGTACTGAGAGAAGGAGGCGTCCAGGGACCTGGACGCCTCCATGTTTTCCTTTTCCTTTTTTATTTATTTATTAATTTTCGTAAATAATAAAATGAAATAAAATAATATTAAAAATAAGGAGGCGTCCTGGGCCGTGGACGCCTCCATAAAAATATATATATTATTAATAATTTTAGTTTTGGCCATTTTTGGGTTTTTTCTAAAATAAAAAAAAAGGAAATTGGGAGGAGGCGTCCAGGGCATTGGACGCCTCCACAAGAAAATAAAAATATTTTTTTTTATTTTATTTATTTTTTTAATATTTTTTTATTTTTAAAAGTAAAAATAAAATAAAGAGAATAGGTGGTATATATATACAGTGTTATTGTTTATTACTGTTCATGATGCTGATGTGTTCTTTGTTGGTTTTGTGGTTTGCAGGGCGTGATGAAGGGCCGGATCAGCTGGTCCTTGGTGGTGGCAGCATACCGTGGGCTGCCGGATTTCCAGAGGGCGCGTGTGGACGCCATGGGCTTTGGAGCTTTCCTTAGGATCGAGCCCTTCCGGCTCGACCTTCCTCTTATCCAGGCACTGAGGGAGCGGTGGCACGCACCGAGCCGGGCGTTTCTGATGCCCTGGGGGCACATGGTGCCGTCACTGGAGGACGTGGCTCGGATCACCGGGCTACGAGTTGACGGAGAGGCAGTCAGCGGGGTCACCTACCCCGACTACCGAGAGAGTGCCCTCGACCTGCTGTGGTTAGAGACGAGCGTGACTGATAGAGACAGCAGGGTAGTCGGCCGAGTGGAGATCATGGAGGCGCTCGGATTCGTCGACCCGCGTCAGCGGGTTAGCGAGACTGGAGCAGCGTTCTTGGCTCGACTGGAGGGGGATGCTCGTGCTGCTTTCACCCAGGACCCGAGCGAGCGGGAGCTGGTGGATCTAGACCTTCGGAGGTTTCTTTTCTTCTTCCTGGGCCGCCTTCTGCTGGGGACGAAGGGGGATGGCATCCACTGCTGTTTCCTCGGGATCTTGGCGGATCTGGACAGAGTGGGGCACTATGCGTGGGGAGCGGCTCTGCTTGCCCATCTGATTGCCGATCTCTCCCAGACTTCGGAGAAGGAGACGACAGTCAGCGACTTCGCACCTTTCCTCCAGGTAAACATTTTATTTATGCATTCTCACAGTTAAATATGCAATTATTGTACTAATGATGTATGATGGATGCAGGTGTGGAGCTATTACTATTTCCCGATGGGGAGGGCTAGGCATGGGAACAGGAGGGCCGTGCCTCTGGCGCGGCAGTGGAGGCCGGTCGTGGTTGCAGCACCCCACGGCTACCAGCTGGCGTCACTTCGTCGAGAGCTGAGTGAGTATCCCGAGGCCATGGTATGATGCGTATGATTTTTTTTTGTGTTTATGCATGCGACTGAATGGTAACTAACATGATGTATGTATGGTGATGCAGGTGGTGTGGAGGCCCTACTTGGGCATGGGCGATGCTGGCCAGCCCTGGGTTGTAGCAGGTCTTCCTCGCTTCAGGCGGGACGTGTGGGTCCATTGCCTGAACGAGATTGAGCCGCTGCGGCTTAGACTGGTCATGAGGACGTTGGGGCTGGCCCAGGAGTGGGTAGACGTAGATGCGCCGGCCCGCATTGGGCGGAAGACCAAGGGGAAGGCGAAGATTGTGGACTGGCGTACGCGCTTCCCAGCACAGTACCAGGACTGGCAGCAGGGCGGGGTCCCAGTGGTGTCCCATGTACAGGACAGCACAGACTACATGAGACGGTACCGAGCTACGTACGGGGACCGCCTCTCCTTGGGTGGTATGGCAGGGGTAAGTGAAATGAAACTGCTCCACCTTTCTATATGTATATGCATGGGATACTAACTTATGTGTAATGCAGGATGCTCGTGATACCATGATCGCCGACCTGCGGGCCCAGTTGGCGGACGCCAGGCGACAGTTGGTGGCCATCCGACAGGAGTTGGAGATCCTGGTGAGTTTATGCAATGCATTTTTTGTGACCTAGATTTTTGATGCTTAGCCTTTGACTGACGTTTGCCCCGTGTTTCAGCGGGCCCACCAGACAGCGGCAGCCGCGATGGCTGGTGGAGCGGGTTCCAGTTCGCGGGGCCCTCCTCCGGAGGTTTCTGCCCTCCAGGAGCAGCTGGCGTACGCGGTGGCTCGGGCTGAGGAGGCCGAGCGTGACCGCGAGGCTCGAGTGAGTGCTTGCTTGGCCGCGACCCTTTTCTAGCTACTTTCCTTCTATCACTGTTTTCTTACGGTGCATGCGTGCCTTGACAGGTGGCCGAGATCCGAGAGGCCCTGGCTCGTGCTGTTCGTGCTGAGCAGGAGCGCGATGCCCGGGTGGCAGAGCGTGACGCCCGGATTGCGGAGCTAGAGGAGGAGCGGCGACGGGAGGCTGAGGAGCTTCCTCGCGACGTAGTGGATCTGCGGATCGCCCTCGAGCTGTCGAGGAGAGAGGCGATGAGGGAGAGAGAGGAGAGGGAGAGGGATAGGGAGAGCGTGGAGAGGGAGAGGGAGAGGGATAGAGAGAGAGAGAGGGAGGAGCGACAGCGGGATCAGACCGAGAGGAGGGCTCTAGAGGCCCAGCTGCTGGAGCTCCGATTGAGTCTTGGCACGGCGGAGGGGAGGCTTCGGGAGAGCGAGGAGCGGTACCAGAGGGCGAAGGAATGCGGGGCGCGACTTCGTCAGTCTGGTTCTTTTTCCATGGGCAGCTACCTGGTTTCTTCGGCCGAGGAGCGTCGTCGCGCCTTCGAGGCTGGAGTGCCACCGCAGGGCCAGGCGAGCACGGCTTCTCAGGGTTCACAGAGGTCGCGGAGGCCCCCTAGGGATCTCCGTCAGAGGAGGGAGGAAGGAGATGACCAGGAGGGTGACGGTGAGAGTTAGAGAGTTGCTTGTACGTCACCCTTCTCACTATATGATGTACTTTCGGCTATTATATGAAATGGAAATGGCTTTTGTGTTGTGTGTACTTTTCTCTCTCCCACACTTTTTTTTCCTTTTTTTTTGCACTGAGTTGTCCCTTGAGGCACGCTCCGCGAGACCTTGCCCTGAGCAGCGGGGAACTATGTTTTGCACGGGGGGATTTTGTTTCCTTTCCCCCCTTTTGGGCGCGTCCAGGCGCGAGGACGCGTCTTAATCCTTGATTTTAAATTTAAAGCGACGGGTGGTCCTTTCTTCTCCCGTGCCTTACTCGCAAACGAGCCCGCCTTCCGCCGAAACGCGCTTGCCCCTTTTTCATCTTCCTCCTCTTTTGATCGATGGAGTTCGGTGGGCCCGACCGTGGTGAAGGTGGAGAGGGACGAGGAAATCCTCGCCCAAGGAGGGACGCGCCCGATCACGGAACGGCGTCCATGGAGGAGGAAGGGCCGCTTCGGGCCCCCGAGGGACCCGAGGGGCCCGATGGCGTGGGAGGAGGTGAACACGGTCCGGTAGGTCCTCCGATCTCTTCCTCTTTTAATTCATTTTGGGTTTTGAAGCGAGCCGGGCGAGGAGGAGAGGGTTCGGAGAGTGTTGCACTCAAATGATGGACGCGTCCTAGACAGGGGACGCGTTCCTTTTGACTGATATGGGACCCCTTTCTTGGTGCAGGACATGGCAAGGACCCTGGGCCTGGCCGATGAGTGGGAGAGTGCGGACGAGCCGAGCCGCGTCAGGAAGGAGAGTCGCGGCAAGGCGAGGCTCGAGGACTGGCCCGTACGTCTCCCTGGACAGCAAGGGGGTGTACTGGTGCAGGACAGTGCCGACTTCCTGCGGCGGCAGAGAGAGAGTTACGCGGGGCTTCCCGAAGCTGGGGACACGCGTGGCATCGGCGGCTCGCGCGCCCAGCTGTCAGAGACTAGGCGGCAACTGGCCGTCGCTCAACATGAGCTGTCGCTCCTGGTAAGTTACGTGTCGCCCTTTTAACTTCAGATTTTGGAGTTTCACTGACGACCGTTGTTTATTTTGTTCCAGCGTGCCCAGCAGACAGTGACGGCGGGGATGATTGGTGGCACATCTTCCAGTTCCTCGGCCCCTTTTCTCGAGATTGCTTCCCTCCGGGAGCAACTTGCCGGTGCGGTGGCCCGTGCGACCCGGGCGGAAGAGGAGCGTGACGCCTGGGTGGCGACTGTAGCGGAGCTGCGGCATCGTGGTGAGGAGAGACCTTCTCCAGACATCCTGGAGTTAAGGGTTCTTCTGCAGATGATGAGGAGAGAGGTAGAGAGAGAGAAAGCCGAGAGAAGGTCCGAGCGACAGCGGGATCTGACCGAGAGGAGGGCCTTGGAGGCCCAAGTGAGGGAGCTCCAGCTGGGCCTTCAGGCCGTCGTGCAGAGGCTAGGAGGGATGGAGACGCGCTACGAGAGAGCGCGAGAGTTCGGGGAGCGACTCCGCCAGTCCGGTCGCTTTGCCGCCAGTGGCTTCTTCGCCACGCCAGGGGAGGAGCAGCGAGTCACTGCTGCGGAGCAGGCGCCCAGAGGCGAGGCAGGTGCTACTGCACGGGGATCCTGGAGGCTTCTGAGGGACCCTCACCTCGGGGGAGAGGAGGAGAGTGCCCGGAGAGATGAGTGATGGTGAGAATTGGCGGGCTAGTGGACCCGCCACCTCTCTATGATTGTAGTGCTTATGACAGCTTATGTAGAATTATGAATGGAGTGATTTGATTTTCTGCTGTTTATTTGTTCTTTTGTGCGTTCCTTCTTCCCTACGCTTCTTCTCCTTTGCACTGTTCCCATGTGACGGATCTGTCGAGACTCCGCCTCGAGCGGAGAATCACGTCTTGTTGTGACCATTTTCCACGGGAATCTGCCGTCGAAGTCAAAACTGACGGCCCTAGTTCCTTTTCCCGGATGTTGTGCCAAATTTTGCGGGCGTCCTCCAAAACATGATAGGGTATCCCTAGACAACATAGGGGCTATTCGTCCTATTCTTCGTCCAGTCAATCACCCTGTGCGAGCGGTGAAGCGACACATGGGGCCGCTTGGCCGGTGTCTTATTGCGAGGGCTACCATCGACAGGTGATGGAGGTAATCTTGGCCCGCACTCCTTCCATTTCTATAAATTCTTGTCCCTTTTATCTTCCCAGGTATATCGAGGAATAACTCGAGGAGCACAAGTTCTTACGGGAGAGGAGGAGTTCAAAATTCTGAGAGTTGGATGGAGGGCGAATCTTCCCATTCCTCGAAGAGAAGCAGGTCCAGTGGTAGTAGTTCCAGGAGGCTTTCAGACCTTGAAGGGCACTTCAGCGAAAGGGCCCAATCACAACTCGTAAGCCAAGTTTTCTTGCCCTTTTCTCATTCTTTCTTCCTTTCTTCTGATCAAACCTCACCCCCATTCCTTGTATGTGTAGGTTGTGATGAAATCACAAATCTTATGGGAGTTGGTAGTAGCAGCGTACAGGGGCCTCCCAGATTTTCAGAAGGCGAGGCTAGACGTGATGGGATTTGGTACCTTCCTTCGGATCGAGCCGATCAAGCCCGACCTGGTTCTGATCCAAGCCTTGTGTGAGAGATGGGACCCAGTGAGCCGGGCATTCCTGATGCCCTGGGGGCACATGGTGCCCAGCTTGGAGGATGTGGTCCGGATCACAAGCCTGAAGGTAGAAGGCGAGGCAGTGACCGGAGTCACTTACGCGGACTACAGAGAAGGTGCCCAGAAGTTACTGGGTTTGGACCTAGATGGTCGGAAGAACAGGTCGGTAGCTAGGGCGTCCCTCATGGATGCATTAGGGCTCATCGACACTCGTCGGCGGGACGATGAATCCTCAGAAGAGTTCATGGAAAGGATGGAAATAGGATGCCGTGCCGTGTACTGCACAGATTTCGGCAACTGGGAAAGATGTGACATAGATTTGAGGAGATTTCTCCTCTTCCTTTTGGGGAGATTGGTACTGAGCTCGAAAGGGGATGGTATCCAATGTTGCTTCCTGGAGCTGCTGTCAGACCTTGGAAGAGTAGGGTATTATGCCTGGGGAGCCGCCATGCTGGCACACTTGTTTGCAGGCCTATTCCAAGAAACGGATCGTGAGATGACTGTGAGTGGTTTCACACCATTCATCCAGGTATTTTTTTGGTTTTGCTTGTTTTGTATTTTTTTTGTTGTTTTCGCAAGGTGCTGATGACCTGCGCCGAGCAGTTATGGAGCTATTATTACCTCCCTATGGGGAGAGCTCGACATTGGCGACCCGTGATGGTGCCGCTAGCCAGGCGGTGGGAACCCGTCATGAGTGCGGCACCCCTAACCTACCAACTGATGGTGTTAAGGCGGGAGCTACAGGAGTTCCCTACGCGATGGTAAACTGGAGACCCTACTCAGACATGGTCGATGCCAACCAGCCGTGGGTTCTAGCAAGTCGTGCCCGGTTCGGACGGGAACTATGGATGCACTGCCTGAATGAAATCGAGCCGCTTCGGCTACGATTAGTTATGAGGACTTTAGGACTAGCTCAAGAATGGGTGGATTCAGCTGCGCCACCTCGTGTCGGGAGAAAGACGCGGGGACCGGCGACTTGCATTGACTGGCGCGTGCGATTCCCCGAACAGTATGAGGACTGGCAACGGGGTGGCACGATTGTAGAATCACAGGCGCGGGATAGCGAGGACTACTTGCGTCTATATAGGACAAAGTACGCAGAACGGTTCCAACCCAGGGGACTTGTGGAGGTAGGTTTCCCCTTTTCTCTTCTCTTCTTTCTCCTTTTCTTGGTTTTTCTGGTGAAAATGCTGACTTGTAAGGCAGCAGGATGTCCGGGATGCCATGATAGCGAATTTACGAACTCGCTTGGCAGAGATGGAACAACAGTTGGGCGATGCCCGCGGAGCTACGAGCGCCTTGGTAGGTGTACAGTACGTTCCTAGTTAAGACCCCAGATTCCAGATGTTGGCTGCTAATTCACATGGTCGCAGCATGCCCAGATTGGCGCAGCCTCCCCAGCGATGGGAGTAGGTGGTGCCTCTTCCAGCTTGTGGATTCCCACCTCAGAACTTGACTCGCTTCATGAGCAACTTGCTCACGCCACGCAGCGTGCTGCGGAGGCAGAAGGAATGCTCTGTATACAGGTAAAAGTTTCAGCGTTGAGTTCTCTTTGTTTACGCCTTATCGCGTATCTGAGATGGTACACTCGGCAGGAAAAGGAGACGGAAGAAGCGCTTGCCCAAGCTGCGCATAAGGAGGCTAGGATAGCAGAACTGGAGAGGGAACTGCGGCGTCATCCTGATGACGACTCATCCAGGGATGCTATGGAACTGAGGATCACTCTCCAGTTAGAGAGGGAAGACCGTGAGAGAGAACGGGCAGAGAGGGAAAGAAACGCAGAGAGAGAAAGAGCCAACAGTTTGGCTGAAAGGGAGGAGCGAAGGGCCATGGAGGCCCAACTATTCGAACTCCGAATCGGCCTTGGTCTTGCTGAACAGTGGCTGAGAGATGGTGAGGAGCGCTACCGAAAAGCACGAGAGCGTGGCTTTCGTGTTGGTAGCTTCTCTGCTGCTTCCGCGGATCAACGCCGGGATGTGGGAATAGGAAGAGGAGTACAGAGCGGCAGGAGTACCGCTTTTCGTAGTTGGGTAGCACCTTTGAGAGTGTTTTGCCCGGAGAGTAGTGGGACGAGTAATGCAGAGAGAGAGGGCGGAACTTGATGTAAATTTTTTGGTTTTTGGAATAAAACACAAGGTTTGGTTTGTTTGTTTTTTACCTTTGCTTCAGTTACCTGAATCCCTGCACACATCACTGAAACAAACAAATCAGAATTTCTGTTCTGACTTGGCCCATTGCTCAATAAGCAAATGGTCACTGTGACTGTCCTTGATAACTGGTCAAGGGGCCAAGCCTTTATTTAACGAAGGCAAGGGAAAGATGCGGTGATGATAAATGTGACAGGCAAGCACACGAATGCAAGCGATATTAAAAATGAGATGATGCACGTAAATGCAATCATGCAAAATTGATTTGTTTTCTTTTTTATATTTGACATTTTTTTTTGTTTTATCATAAAAAGATTTTTTTTGTTTGTAAATATGTACATTTCTCTTTTCCATTTTTTTGTGCTTTTATCATTTCAATTTTTTTATTGCTAACGCCCGGCAAGCACCCAAATGGCACCTAACCTACGTGAGACAGGGGTTTCTTACTAACCTCCCAGGTATCTTAAGTGCACGTCTAGGTTGATTTGGGCCTCTAGACCCCTCGAATGACGATCCCGCCGGCTAAGACTTACCCTGATGACAATACCGTCATGCCATGCTTAGGCTCCCAGTTGCTTCCGACCACAGGGATTCACCCAAAAGGTGTTTGAGGTAGATGATTTGCCCGACCCGGGTCTGTTTCCTCACAACTCTAGATGGTATAAGATGGAACACCCTGGAACCCTAACGACCAACCGCGCGACGCTGACCCGGAATCAGACGCCGTCGCACCCATAGGTGACGCGCTTGCATTGGCCTAAGCCCGAGGTTAAACAAGAAGACATCAAGGTGGTAAACAGGGGTCTTGACCAGCCAGAAACACGGAGACTCCTTCGCAGCGATAGCTTTTGCTTTTTCAAAGTAGGCAACCAAAATGTGTATATTAAAATAAGGTCGCAGACCCTGGGCAGTTTTCACCTTTCAGAAACTCCATCGAACCTTCATCTTTAGAGGGAGAAGGAAGAGCGTAGGGGATAAACCTCCTGAGAGGACCGGCAAAGCCGTTAACCCGGCGAGCGAATAAGGGCCCATTAACTCTTTCCTTTCGGACAAATTCGGACCAAATCTCGAGCATTTACATTCCACGGCCCCCCTTTGTGGATTCAGACTTTTGCTTTGAGGGGTTCCGTTTATCGTACCAGGCACGGTCACGACCAGGCTTTTCTCTTGATTTTGATTTTGTATTTCTTTCTGTGAGGGAGATATAGTCATTTGACGTTGGTGGGCTCCCTCTTCGTATGCCTGCGGGGACACTGCCCTCTTCTCGTGCTCTGATCGATGCTCGAGGAAATGGGTCCTACTCTTGCCTTTGGGGTTTGAGTTTCGGTTTCTCATGCTCAGCGTTTTAAGGGCGCCGACTGTCTCATTTGGTCGAAGAGAAAAGAATAAAGATTACAGCTTCCGGAGATCTTCTAGGTGTGGCCCTACCGTAGGTGATGCTACCAACTTTTTTGAATAAAATACATAAGTGAACACATGTTAGCTTCCTTCGAGCGAGCATAGGCCGACGTGGCCGGACAGGGGTCTCCACGGTTCTGGCAAACCAAGACCCGGTGCCTACCAAGCCTTAATGGGCCCTATCCTAACATGAAGGTTAGATGCAGGGACTTAACTACATGGTGCCTGCCGGGCATCGGCATTTTGAATTTTCCATATTTTTAGTGGTTTTCAATATTTCCTTGTTTTTGATGTTTTTTATCTTTTCATCATTTTTTTGTTTTGTGCTAAGGGTAGTATTTCTTAAGATAAAGCCCATTCCAAGGGTGGGATAACTCGGTCCCTTCGGCGTTGACTAGCTTGTAGGCGTTGCCAGGGTACACGGCTTGAATTACAAATGGTCCTTCCCAATTGGGTTGGAGCTTAGAACGCGGCCCTCCAGGTTTGACAAAAATTCTTTTTACGACCATCTCACCGACTTTGAATTTTCTCTCAATGACTTTCTTTTGGTAAAAGCGAGCGAGTCTATTTTGATACACACGCGCGTGTTCGGCGGCGGCCAGCCGCTTCTCATCCAAGAGTTCCAACTGGGCGAGGAGTGAATTACGACGATCGTCGAGGGGAAATTCCTCATCCAATTGTACCCTGAGAGAAGGGATCAGAGTCTCGTACGGGACTACCGCTTCCATACCATAAGTGAGGGCAAATGGAGTCTGCCCGGTGGGGGTACGGATTGAGGTGCGATAGGCCCATAGGGCTTCGATAAGCTTTTCTGGCCAGTCTGAAAACTTACTAGACTCGCAGGTTTTTTTGATGATTTTGAGCAATGTTTTATTGGTGGCCTCCGCTTGACCGTTACCTTGTGGGTAATAAGGCGATGAATGATGCAACGCAATTGCGTACCTTTTGCAGAGGTCCTGTAGGTCCTGAGAAATGAATTGTGGCCCATTG
The DNA here is from genome assembly GCA_022559845.1 of Amorphophallus konjac. Taxonomy (NCBI): domain Eukaryota; kingdom Viridiplantae; phylum Streptophyta; class Magnoliopsida; order Alismatales; family Araceae; genus Amorphophallus; species Amorphophallus konjac. Next base: position 176,286,817 of record CM040125.1, read on the forward strand.
TCGGTGACGATCGTGCTTGGGACGCCGAATCTGGCGAGAATGTTCTTCATGATGAACTTGCAGACTGTTGACGCCTTGATCTCCGCGTAAGCTTCGGCTTCGGCCCATTTGGTGAAGTATTCCGTCGCAGTAAGGATGAAAGATTTCTGCTTGGTGAGGGAATTGGGATCACCTAAGGGACCAATGATGTCGAATGCCCACATGGAGAAAGGCCATGGGGAGGATATTGGATGAAGTGAGGAAGATGGTGAATGGATTTTATCGGCGTGAAGTTGACACTTGACACACCTACGGACATAGACAGCACAATCCTCTTCCATAGTGGGCCAATAAAAGCCTTGACGAATGATCTTCTTGGCGAGCATCTGACTATTCATGTGGCCACCGCACACACCCGAGTGCGTCTCCTCTACACATTTCCAAACCTCATCGTCACCAAGACATCTTAACAGAATACCAGTAAGGCTCCTCCTATAGAGTAGACCTCCAATCAATGTGTATTTCTGAGCCACCCTTCTTATGGCTTTCTTGTCCTCTGTGGTGGCCCCTTCAGGATAAGATTGATTTTGGCAATATTTGACAATTTCATAGAACCATGGTTTCTCTTCATCAGCCAGTTCTTCTTCGGCCTCTGCCAACATGAGCTCCCTTTTCTCAAGGATATCTTCCTGCAGGATCTTCCTTGCTATCCTGTCTTTGATGTTTACGTAGGAAGCATCATCGACTGCAGGGGCGTGAAGTTTGTAGATGGAAATGGACTTAAACCATCTTCCTAGAGGGAACCTTATGGATGATGCCAATGAGGCGAGGGCATCGGCGAGAATATTCTGATGACGAGGGATATGAACAAAGATCAGTTTTATGAACAGTTTGGCAAAGGCAGTAGTGAGTTCTTGGTATGGCTTGAGTTTGGGATCGCGAGTGCGATACTTAGTGAGTACCTGGCGAAGGATGAGTTGACTATCACCTACGACTCGCAACTCAGTGATACGAAAAGAATGAGCGAGTCCTAGGCCAGCTAGAAGAGCTTCATATTCGGCTATATTGTTGGTGACTGAAAATTTGAGCTGGTATGCCAATGGGAATGTGAGGCCTTCCGGCGACAGGAGGGCGATGCCGATTCCTCTCCCTTGAGAATTCAGAGCTCCATCAAAATATAGTGTCCACATTGGCTCATCTGATTGGTTGATGGACATTAGTTCCTCATCTGGAAACTCTGATTGGACGGGATCGAACTTGAGAAGAGGATGGTGAGCGAGATGCTCGGCTATGGCATAACCTTTAATCGCCTTTTGCTGGATGTAGGTGATGTCGAACTGAGAGAGAAAACTTTGCCAGCGTGCTAGCCTATCCGTAAGGACGGCTTTCTCCAGAAGGAATTTGATAGGATTCATTCGAGCAATCAAGTGGACTTCGTGAGCCAAGAAGTAGTGCTTCAATTTCTGCACTACCCAAACGAGGGCAGCACAGGTTTTCTCCATGCCGGTGTACTTCTGCTCACAGGGATTGAGAAGTTTGGACAAGTAATAGGTTGCCCGTTCCTTGCCTTCTTCATCAGCTTGCGCGAGGACGGCTCCCACGGAGTCATCCAAGACTGAGATGTAAAGGATCAGAGGTTTTTCTGGTTTAGGTGGAATGAGAACGGGTGGACTAGCCAGATATTCCTTCAACCCTTCAAAAGCTTTCTGACATTTAGAATTCCAGTGGAATTCTACTCCTGGCTTGGTCAACTCGTAGAGAGGTCTACACCTTTGTGAATGTTGAGACACAAACCGACGAATAAACTGCAGCCTGCCGATTAAACCTCGGACTTCCCTCAAATTCTTGGGAGGCGGCATATCCCTGATAGCCTTGGCTTTGTCGGGATCTATCTCGATCCCTCTTTTACTCACAATGAACCCCAGCAATTTACCTGACGACACACCAAACACACACTTTTTCGGGTTCATTTTAATTGGAATTCTCTTGACCTTTGCAAGACCTTAGCCAAAACTTCTGGATGTTCCATCCTGGTCCTTGATTTCACCAATAAGTCATCCACATACACTTCCAGATATATGTGCATCATGTCATGAAATATGGCCATCATCGCTCTTTGGTAAGTAGCTCCAGCATTCTTTAACCCAAACGGCATGACCACGTAACAATATGTTCCCCAAGGGGTAGTGAATGACGTCTTTTCCTGATCCTCTTCTGCCAAACGAATTTGATTGTATCCTGAAAATCCATCCATGAAAGAGAGGGTTTCGAAACCTGCCGTGTTATCAATCAACACATCAATGTGAGGTAAGGGAAAATCATCCTTTGGACACGCGCGGTTAAGGTCCCGGAAGTCGATGCAAATCCTGACTTTCCCATCTTTCTTCATGACCGGGACAATGTTCGCCACCCATTGAGGATAAAGAACGACTCTAATGAACCTGGCTTTGTGGAGCTTATCGACCTCTTCTTTCATTTTCAAAGCCATCTGAGGGTGGAAACGCCTTAACCTTTGTTTTACCGAGATGGACCCTGGTTTTAGGGTTAAACGGTGTTCGACCAAGGTTGAATCCAAACCCGGCATATCCTCGTAGCTCCATGCAAACGTGTCCTTATATTCCTTGAGGACCTCAATTAATGCCTCTTCTTCAGAGGGTGGTAGGTTGTCACTTATGAGGATGATCCTAGGGTCTTCCTCAGTCCCCAAGTTGACTTCTTTGGTGGATTCTTCTACGGCGGTTGACGGCTCGTCGAATCTCCTCATTCCGCTAGCGTATGCGCCCGCCGCATCCTCATATTCTTCACCCTCATCTTCAGTGGGGCATTCTTCATTCGTGATCTCGTAGACTCCATACCCTTCATCAGATGCACAGTCGCCCTCGCATTCTATTTCGGGTAGCTGGATGGGATTTTCTAACAACTGGGGGATGGCAAGAAGGGCCTGACACCTGGCGGCCAAATCCAGAAGGAATCGACGAGGGATCTGCCTACCCTTGGATTTCTTCATAGGTACTACCCTTGGCCTATCATTCCTAGATTGACTAACAATATTTACAGAAGAAGAGGAAGACGAAGAGGATGGTGTAGAATGTACAGGAGAAGACCCCTCAGAGGAGGGGTAGAAAAGGTCGCTCATCGGACCTTGGACGGGTGGTCCGCAAGGCGGTACGCACCCGTGGGAGATGTAGGAGGTTTCCTCAACGAAGATGTGTTGTTGGAGAGTTTGAAAATTGACGTTTTTTTTCGTTTTCATTTTTAATGACAAAGCAGTGAAAAGAGATTGGAGGAGAGAGGAAAGTGGTTATGGCTAGAGGATTGTGGGGCTCGTAGAGCAGATCATGGTTGAAGACCTGGCGCGGGTTGAAAAGCCCGCGTAGGTATGTAAGCAAAGAAGGGGACCTGGGAAGATCATCAGACAATTGTCTGGCCCAGGAAGAAGATATCAGCAAAGGCTGAGACGAGTGGATGGAGAAGATGGCGGCTAATGAGCCGTCGATGGCAATGTTGAGGACGGATGAAGATTCGTCGATGACATGGTCCTTCTGGCGAGGACGAGGATAGTTTGGAATCTTGGCAAGAGTGGTAATATTCTCTGGTATCTCGGAGATCAATGGTGGTCCTTCAAGCTGTGGGGACGAGAACATCCTTTCCAGTGCAACAGAAATGTCCCGTATGTCGAACCATTTATCCCACTCGCATTCCGGATCTTTGATCTTGCTTCTTTTGGTGATCCTCGGACATTTTTCAGCAAAATATACAGCATGTGATTCCCCATATGCTTCTCGTGGGTGATCTCCCATCTGAACAACGGGCCCTCTGTTGAAGTGGTTTGATAGAGTCCATGTGAGGGGCTTCCAATCCGCCTTGAATGGTCCTTTGAAGCCTAGGCCAAACCTGCGGTTCGGCCTAATTTCCTTTGGCGGTTTGAGCATTCCCTGTAACTGTGCGCCCAGCCCTTTTCCTTGTTGATAGCCGATGTTCCTCATAATCTCCCAACCTTTGGAGTGAAAAGGGAGACACGATGTTGTGGTTGCCCTGACCGGCTCTTTTGGTGCTAGTGGCATGCGAGATGGATCACGCACGTCCAGCAGTGATAATATGGGCCGATGAGACGGCCAAACAGAGGGCAGAGAGGTGTTGATAGCATCCACTGTGTGAAGGACAGGTGTACTGACCACTTTAATAATTCTCCCATTGTAAGGAAACTTCAGGCACTGATGGTTGGTGGAAGGCACAGCGTCCATGGCTTCAATGTAAGGACGACCCAGTATAGCCTTGAATGTGGGGTCCATGTCGAGGACATGGAATTCCGTGGGAATTACCATGGGGCCTAGTTCTGCCTTCAGAATAATCATCCCCTGCGGCGGCCTTTTGCTATTGTCATAGGCCGTGACCGTGATCGAGGAAGGTCTTATTTGTTCCTCGTCAACCCCACACAACTGAAGAGTGCTCATGGAGATCACATTTATGGACGCACCCGTGTCGACAAGACACGGGTTTATGGATACCCCATTAATTTTTATTGAAATGCACAATGCATATTTCCGAGATTCCTTGGGAGCGAGCTCGTAGTTGTGAAACATGATGACTGGTTGTGTGTCTGTTGGGGTCAGGACGGTCGAAATCTTCTCCACGGGGAGGTCTTCATTAACCATGACCTTTTGAAGATATTCCATCAAGGCCGCCTGGTGGGATGTGGATCTTTGAAGTAGCTCTAGGATGGAGATCCGGGCAGGCGTCTTGTCCAAGTGTTTCAGTAGATCATACTGTGTTCCAGGGATAGCTCTTTCTGGTTGTTCTGCATCATCCTTCTCTGGCTGAGATTGCTCGGGATTCTGACTGTTGTGGGGGAAAACCCTGTGGAAAATCCTTCCACTCCGGAGCACCATTGCCTGTGGCTTTTGTACCTCTGTGGGGGTAGCAGTGGGTTTTAACAGGGGTTTGAGGGGTAGTAGTGGAGGAATGGTTGATGAAGCAGGGGTGATGACGGGAGCAGGGATTCTGATGAGGGGTTTGTTAGGTGGAGGCATGGCGGAGGTAGAGGGGATATCGCGCGGATTATGAAGGATAAGGGGTTTGGAAGGTGGAGGTGGAGGTAAGGTTTGAAACAGGTAAAGGTTTTGAGGCGGATGGTGGGTGATGAGTGGTTTTGAAGGCATTAGTGGTGATGTGGTGGAGAACGACGGGGTTATGTATGGTGGACGGATGATAAGGGGTTTAGAAGGCGTAGGGGTAAATGTGGTAGAGGTGGATGGTAAAGTGGGGGAGTGGGAGAAGGTGAGAGGGTGTGAAGGCGTAGTAGAAAGTGTCGGTTGATAGGAGGTCGGGGTGCGGATGAGAGGGCGTAATGGTAGTGGAAATGGTGAAGGCGATACCGATGCGGGTTGATGAGAGAGAGGTGCTACCCGGGCAAGGTGAGGGGGTTGCATGACGATAGGGTTGGAGGTATAAAGAATGGAGGTACTTTCCTGGTGCCACACCTGCTCTCTCCCGACTTCCGGGAAGGAGGAGATGGGGTTAACCTGATGATTGGGCTGTTGGTGCTCCGGTAGTGGATTCTGGATTATGCCCATGTCGGGCTGTTGTTGTGGGGCCTGCTGAGGCTGTTGTTGTTGTTGTGGTTGCTGCTGCTGCTGCTGTTGTAACTGCTGCTGTGGCCTCTGAGGAGGTCTCCTAGCCTTGAGAGCCGCGACGTACCGTCTCATCTCATCCCAATCTATTTGATGTTCATCATTCATATCATGGATGTAATCTTTGAAATGGAAGCAGTAATCCACTGTGTGTCCCGGCTGCCTGTGGTAGACGCAGTATTTGGAGGTATCAACATTGGGGGGCCAGGCGGGCCTTTCTCTGGGTAGGGCGAGTTGGTTTGATGCCATGAGGGCATTAAAAATATCTGCTGAGGTTTCTGGCAATGGTGGATAGTAGGCTCTCTTAGGACCGAGCGGCCTCCTTTGTTGCTGTTGGGGACCATAGTTCCCCGGGGGTGGAACTTGGTTGTACTGAAGCGGTGGTTGTTGTTGTTGAGGTTGTGGTTGTTGTTGCTGGGGTTGGCGTAATGGAGGCATATTATCCTGGGGTGGATTATTTTGGGGTGGAGGACGGAGAGGGAAAGGACCTGATTGAAGGGGTAGTCGGGGCATTTGTTGAGGCCTTGGGTTGACTGCATAGATGGCATTGTTGACCGCACAGTTGGCATTGTTGACCGCACTGACTTGCTCATTTGTCACGACCCCTTCTGTGGCTCCGCCCGGGACACCAGCGCCTGTCTTTCTGACCACTTTGGGCTTCGACGACTCAAACATGTTCATGATGGGGGAGTCTTTTAGCTGGGTTTGGATGTATCGGGCCCTTTCATAGAGTTCCTCCATTGTAGTAAGTTTATTCATGGCGAGGACGTGTCTGAACTGCGGGGTTGCATTAGACACAATCATCTTCACTTGTTCGGGCTCGGAGAGGGTATCCCTTATTCTTTCCGCCAGAGACCTCCATCTATCAGCATATCGGACAAAATCCTCGTCGGGTTTCATCTTTTCGGCCACTAGGTCGGTAATGGAGAGTGAGGGACCGACCCTATCCCTATATTTCTGCAAGAACCTTCTCTGCACTATTTCAAAATTCTCGGCCTCGCGGGGCTCCAGAGAATAGAACCACTCAAGCGCGGGACCATCCAATGATCTCCGAAAGAGGTATGCCAGGGACCTCTGATCGTTTTGCCAATAGGAGGACTCATACATGAAGTCCTTGAGGTGAATGAAGGGGTTGCCGGTACCATTGTATCTGCGGTACGTGGGCATTTCGGAGGGAGGGAGATGAATGACGGGGAGGATTGGCAAAGCAACCTCCGGGGTGGCTTTCACGTCCACCATTCTTCTCAGATTTTGAAACTGCTCGTCCATGCGATTGAACCTATTGAGGAGCGATTGGGCGAGCTCCTCTGGGGGTGAAGGTGGCACTTGCCATTGGGGGAGAAACTGTCTCCCGGAGACTTGAGGGGGAAACCCGGAATGAGAGGGAACTGTCGGACCACCGACAGTTGGCCCTGGCTGAAACGGTGTGTGAGGAACACCGGGAGTTTGAGATTGTGACGGGAATTGGAATGAGGGAGGTTGTTGGCTCGATTGTCCTTGAAGCGAGGGAGACTGGATGGCTTGCGCCAATGAAGGAGATGGAATGGCCTGCACGGACTCGTGGAGAGGTGCGATAGTCGGAGTTGACTCCTGGGGCGTGGGGGAAACAGATTTCCCCTTTAGAATGGCCTGGAAGGCCCGGAGCTGTTCAGAGGTAAGCTCCGTGTTGGCGAGGACGCCCAGTAAGGAAGTGATATCCTGTGGCGGGGACGTGTCCCCGGCAATAACCTGCACCTCATGCGGGGGGTCATGAGAAGGACCCGAGTCCATAGCATAGACTCGCGGGTCGGCTGTCAAACCACGGCTAGGGTGGTTCTCCTCAGAAGACTCGTGAGACATGCTCACAGTTCTCCCAGAACGCAAAAACATACACTAGCAAGTAGGTAGCAGAGATTATCAAACAAGTGGATGCCTTTACGCCTTTTTTTTTGTTTTGATTTTGATGATTTTTTTGTGTGTTTTTAGCGAGATCCGAAGTTCACACAAGATAGGGACCCTAGTTTATTTTTGTTTCACCGCCGTGTCAGCTAGGGTCTCTCGTCTCACCACGAATGAAATGACTAACTTCGGGGAACTTCAATGGTACAACCAGCCCAGTGAACGAAGAGGAGATTCTTCGATGTCGGGGACTTACGGAGGTCCCAGTGTAGGAGATTCTAGTCCGTTGAGAGGAATTCCCAAACGGAGAGTCCTTCCTTCACCGGGAAAGGGTGATCCTCAAAAAAAATGAAAAAAAAAGGATAGAAAAGAGGAATGGATGTATGCAATGGAATGCTGACAGGTATATGGAGTGGGAAAACAACAGAAATAACAAACATGTAATAAACAAAGAACCAATCAGAACTGACGGTGCTGCCGTGAGCACAACGGGGGCGCGCGTGGGCGCCAAGGTGGAGAGGCACGGGTGGTGCCGAACTTGCAAGGGTAGCCGAGAGGAAGCAGTAGAAGTCCCACCGTGATCGCCAATCTGTGAGCGACGTCACGCGGTTCGGAGTTCGATGGTGCGGGGAAGAGGATGCGGAGAGCGCGCGAGCTCCTCTTTTTGTTTGTTTTGCTGTTTGCTGCAACACAGAGATGAGAGAAGAGAGAGAAGGGGCCACCACGGGAGATTGCTCCAGCGGGGCGAGCGGGACAAGTATAATATAGCAAGATATGGGGTTCAAACGGCCATAGCGGGAAGTGACTCGCCGCGACCTCGGGGGGACGGGAATGGTGCAGAAATTAAATAACAAGAATTGAAACGGCCATTGGGGAAGTGACTCGCCGCGGCCTCGAGAATATGAGCAGAATATAAAAGAGAATATAAGAACAGAGATTTAAACGGCCATTGGGGAAGTGACTCGCCGCGGCCTCGATGATATGAGCAGAATATAACAGATTATAGAGAGAATATAAGAACGGAAATTTAAACGGCCATTGGGGAAGTGACTCGCCGCGGCCTCGATGATATGAGCAAAATATAATATAATATAGAAAGAATATAGGAACGAAAATTTAAACGGCCATTGGGGAAGTGACTCGCCGCGGCCTCGATGATATAAGCAGAATTTAACAAAATATAAAGAGAATATAGGAAACAGAAATTTAAACGGCCATTGGGGAAGTGACTCGCCGCGGCCTCGATGAAAAGATGTGATCGCCAGGGGCCGAAAGACCCCAAAATAAGAAAGTGATCGCGCCTACCTCAAGAGCGGGACATGGCGGGTTGCTTCTTCCTCTCCTTCCGGCCGGCCGACGGAGAGGGCTTTCCTCGGGTACCCTTGCAAAACAACGACAAATAAATGACAAGTGGATTAGAAAGATGGAGGTGTAGTATTCAAATCCTCGCGGTAAAAATAACGAAATGATGGCAAGACACACACCTGGTTGGTGTTATCTTTTAAACCCCTCTCGGACTCGAGTAGGAGGAAAATGAGATGATGGATGCAAGAAGTATAAGAGAAGAGGCGCCCTTGTGAAGGGGGATAGAGGATGCAATATGATGAATGTAAAGAACTAAGGAGAAAAAGGGGAAGAAAAAGCTTATTGGATGAGCCGAGGGTGAAATCCGGCGGAGCTCCGGCAGCGTGGGGACGACGGGGAAGCGCGGTGGATGAAGACGACCTTCCTCTCGCGAGCGTAGGCACCCGAGAAGCCGGCAGAACCTCCACCTACAAAAGACCCCACGAGTTAGAAGAATGACTCCGTAGCCTCTGGGCTCCGGCAGCCTATCGGATCACTGCTTAGCTCCTCTAGAACTGAGGGGGGGGGCCTCTATTTATAGAGCTCCAGAAGGTGGAGGCGTCCAGGACCCTGGACACCTCCATCAGGGCCGAAATAATATTTTATTCTATTTTTATTGATTTTTTTAGAATACTTTTATGGGGGCGTCCAGGGTCCCGGACGCCTCTAACAGGTCCGCCGAAAACCGACGACGGCCGCACGCGGTTTGGCACAACGCGTGGTTTTGTGAGCGGCGCCTCGTGATTCAGAAATGGGCGCGTCCAGTCAGCTGGACGTCTCTAAATTTGGCTTTTTTCACACACGACAAACCGTCGTTCGGTGGCCGGCGCCCGTGAGTGAGTTGATGGAGGCGTCCAGGGGCCTGGACGCCTCCAAAAGTTTATTATTTTTTTATTTTTCTTTTGTCTTTTGTACAAGGGCTGGCATTTTAATTTTTTTATTTATTTTTATGGAGGCGTCCAGGGGCCTGGACGCCTCCATTAATATGTATTTTTTATTTATTTTATTTTTTTATGCCAACTGGCATTTTATAAATATTTATTATTATTAGTTTTTATGGAGGCGTCTAGGGTCCTGGACGCCTCCATTAATATATATATATTTTTATTTATTTTTGGGCCCTGAGAAAAATAATAAAATAAATTAAAAAAATGGTGGCGTCCAGGGGCCTGGACGCCCCCATTAAGACCCACCCGGGTCCTCAAATCAGGCGTCGGCGGCCGCCCGGCAGACCCCCTTCTTGATTCCGGAACCTCTTGATGCGTCCGACTGGTGTTGATGCCGTCCGAATGCCGTGACGAGACGATTCCGGATGCCGAAAAAGGCAGAAGAAGACTCAGAAAAAGGAAGCACTCGAGCGATTCGAAATGCGTAGGCCATCGCGGGGCGTCGTATAGTAATATGAGAATTTCTCATGAGACGTCAAGAATGGCGTGTCTACACCAGGTTGAGCAGCCCATCGTTCGACCGCGTACCGATCCGAGATCCTTGGGTTAACTGAGTTTTCTCTCTCCACCCGTGGTTAAATCTCTCACTTGCTCCGCCATTTTCTCTGCGGATTCTCAACCAAATGAGACCTTGTTTGATCCTGGCAGGAGATGGAAGTATTATCCATGAATTATCTTTAATAATCTCGAGCTAATTATTGCTGAAAACCCCTCAATTTCGAGTGGACTTTCAGGGGTCTATAAATAGTACCCTTAGTCTAAGCTTCAAAAGGGGGAGATCCATCGTCTACGTCGAAGTGTTGTCGGATTTTCACGCGAACTGTAGCCAGGGAGGGAGGCTCTCTACATTCGTTTGGGCCTCTGGTTCAGGGAGTAGTAGTTTTTTATTTGGTTTTGGTCTAAGTTTCTAGTCATTCTTTCACCCATTGCATGATCATTTCTTCCCTTTTCTATCCACATTTTTTCATCCCCATTCACATTATACCACAGCCTCCTACTATTTTTCACGCCCGGGTTAAAAACCCAACCTCCAGGTATTCCCCATTCCAATATGTGCATAGTTTTTCACTCATTCTTATAGATACTACACGTTCATGGGCTAATTTGGGTTCTATTTTCTTGTTCTTTGCTTTGTTTTGAAGCATAGCACGAGGCCCATCCCCTCTGGCCAGTCGGAAGGGGTGGAGGATCCAGTTCCACAACTTGAAGTCTGGCAGTTCTACACGGTTCATCTTCGTCCGTTGGATACGGTACATGGTCTGATGCGGACCCTTTATCTCCTTCCCGTGGCTCACCACGGACCGTTTGGGCGCCAGTCGGTCTTCATCCCGCATTCTCTCTCTAGCGCTGTAAGCGGCCTATCGATCAGCCGTGTATCTGTTTAAGCGGTCCACCTTAGACCGTATTCATCTTGACAGCGCTGCGTTTTTGGTGAGTGTCCTCATCTTGTCCCCTTTCCAAGGTACGTAGTGCTATTTAGTTTGCATTTCATGTCTTGGTGGTGATCACGATCTATTCACACGCTTTTCCTACCCTTTTAGCATTTTATCTTCATATTGTGATTTAGAAAGGAGGGAAAAGAAAGAAAGAGAAAGAGAGAAAAACTTGTCAACACCCCCTTTTTTGGCGATCACGGTGGGACGCCTACTGCCCATCGTGCTTCTGATTTTACTGACCTACTCTTCTTTGAGTGGTTTGATAAGTTGTTAGTCCACTTGGGTTTGCAAGTTCGATTGTTGCTATTTTCTATTCCTGTGCTCTTGTGCGGTCTTCTGAAAGGCCGTTTACATTATCACGCGGTCGGTCGATAGACCGCCCACTGCTGCCTCAGGTACGTTCCTACCATTCATATTTCTGTCGATTGGCTCTTGTCACACGTGTTGTGTCCCCTGTGGTTCTAGAGTTTTGATGATGACAAATATTATGCCTCATTATGTTTACATCCTTGATGATATAATCTTGATGTTTATGATAAACTGACAGAACAGCTTTTAAGAATGTCTTACGGGTCATGAAAAGGTCAACCAGTGACAGGTAAGATCAGTGCACTGTCAGATCAGGTAATTGTAGTGCCTTATGCCTTGATGATACTTTAGCTGATGTGCATAAATTGTTTTGTGCATCATTTGACAAGTCTGTACATTGTCTCTCATGCATTGCATGTTCAATGTACATACTTTCCTGTTGCAAACTGCATGTCATTCATTGGAAAAGTCTGTACATCGTTGGCTTGTGCATGCATCGTCTTTCAAAGTCTGTACATTGCATCGCATGCTCACACACTCGCAAGTCTATACATTGGCTGCTGCATGCTCACATAGTCCATGCGTTCATTCATTGATCAAGTCTATACAGCCAAAGCCAATGCATTTCACGTCTCACTTAGCATCTCATGCTATACTGCTAAGTCTGTACATTGGCAAAGTCTATACATCGCCACTTGTTCATGCATATGTGCAAGTCTATACATTGTATGGTCATCCACACTTAAAGTCTATACATTCCTTATCTTTACCTACGTTCAGAACACTAAGTCTATACATCGTCAGGTTGCTTGATCAGTGCATTAACAGAGTCTATACATCGTCAGGTTGCTTGCACATAAAGTCTATACATTCGTTACAGCTCAGCTCGTGGCTTAGTCTGTTCATCCATGTTCATTTTGCATGTGTGCATCCCTCAGCAAAGTCTGTACACTCTACGGTTGGTTTATGCATATACAATGTCTGCACAGTCCATACATATATTAGCCATAGCCAATGCATTTGGGCATCGTTCGTTACAGACAAAGTCTGTACATTGGCAAAGTCTGTACACTGCATTGCACGAGCTGAAGTCTACACATTGCCGCTATGTGTGTGCATCGTTTAGCACGTCTATTCATCCGATAGCCTTGCCTCTTGTTTTCAAAGTCTGTACATTCTTCAAGGGCATAGTCCATGCATTCAGATCAAGTCCATACATTGTCTCGCTCACACTTTTAAAGTCTGTACAGAGCTCTGCATGTTTTGCATCGGACAAGTCTATACATCGCTGCATGCATTTTTTCAAGTTTGTACATGGTCTTGGCATATGCACACACAAAGTCTATACATTGCAAGACCAAGTCTGTACATTCCTAGAATGCATCATCTCTCAAAGTCTGTACAGCGTTTGCCTAGAATGCATACACTAAAGTCTATACATCCGTCTCACTTAGCGTCTCACTCAGCGTCTTTGTGCATGGAGCATTCAAGTCTGTACATTGTTTTCTCATGCACGCATTCAAGTCTGTACATCATTATCGCTGCATACATCAAAGTCTATACGTCCGTCTCACTTAGCGTCTTCTCGCATTCACGCTAAGTCCATACACTACATTTTGGCATTGTTCATTACAGCAAGTCTGTACATTATTTTCTCACGCACGTAAACGTCAAAGTCTGCACATTCTCTACTGTCTATGCATCGGTCAAGTCTGTACACAGCTGCAGGCTATTAAGTATGTACAGCCCATGCTCTTCATGCATTCACATAGTCTGTACATCATTTTACGTCGTGCATACTTTGGTATCAAGTCTATACATTCGCTGTGGCTTGTTCATGCATCCTTCTCATCAAGTTGTACATTGCTTGACAGCATGCCTGAACACTCATCGTCAATGTACATACTTGCCTATATGCTGCATCATGTCTGTACACGCTTAGTTCAAATCCTGAACTAACTCGATGCATCCCTTTCTTCTCTTCGTTCAGGATGATTCAAGCTGATGAGTGGCACGTGATCCGAGGTTGGCACCTGGCACGTGATCCGATGTGTTCTCTGGATAAAGGGGGCACAAGCCCTGCACATACCCTAGCTGCTGCCGCTATAAATGGAAGACTCCTCCATCAGAAGAAGGAAGATAGTGCTGAGAGTAGATAGTGATCGAAGCAGAGGGGCAGAGAGCAGAAAAAGCAGAAGAAGAAAAAGGAGAGAGCAGCAGAGAGGCTGAAAGCAGAAGAAGAAAAAGAATGAGAGAAAGAGAAAGAGAAGCAGAGAGAAGAAGAAAGAAGAGGAAGAAAGAAAGAGAAAGGAGAGAGCTCGTGAGGAAGAAGAGAGACTAAAGCTTCATCAGAACACTTGTCTGTCTGGCAATTGGATCAGATCCAAACCAGATTTGCTCCTGCGAGAGCTACACTTTGTGGATCTCATTTCCAACTTTCTGATTGCTGTATTTTCGTTTCTTGTTTTCTTTTTACTTTGTTCTTTTCATCTGATCACTATACTTTTTGATTCTCTGGTTTGAGGTCGGTGTTCCCTCTGGGTTTCAGAGGAAGGGAGACTTGGTGTCTCCGGTTGCAAGTGGCTGCTGTCGCTTGTGGGTTCCCTCCTAGGTGGAGGAAGAGAGACTTCGGTCTTTGGTTGCTAGTGACGGGTAGTCACTAGTGGTTTCCCTCCTGGGTGGAGGAAGAGAGACTTCGGTCTCTGGTTGCTAGTGACGGGTAGTCACTAGTGGGTTCCCTCCGGTCTGGAGGAAGAGGGGAGGTTGTTCCCCTGGTCAAGCTGTTAGGCATCACTTGTTTGCAGACTGAGTCTGCGGTTCTAGCTTGTGCTAGTGGAAGCCTCACTCCGGTTTGGAGTGAGGGGTGGACGTAGGTCTGTGGACCGAATCACCTAAAAAATCTACTGTGTCGTGGTTTGCCTTGTGCGTTTGCCCCTTGTCTTCTACCTCTTTCACAGGTTGTCTGATCATTCTTGTTTCTATCTGAAGTGACCTTGAGCATTACATTTTTTGCTAAGTGAGTCTGGTTTGCATAGTTCTATCTTCGGCATTAGACTTGATCAGTTTCCATCAGTATAGTTAGCAGTTCAACTGATTGATTAAATGTTTATTTGAATTTCTTCTTGAAGAGCTCTATAGCTTTTATTCCGCAACTGTGTCTAGCAGCAGACTTATTGTTTTTTAAGTGGGGCAATTTTGTAGAGGGATACATTCACCCCCCCCCTCTGTATCCATCGCACCGTCCCAACAATTGGTATCAGAGCAGGTCTCTGACTGATCAGATCCAACGATCTGCAGAGGATCCTATCATCTTTGGTGCATTTTTGAACTTACCTCCTGTTGCATTAATCTGATCTGTTTCCATGGGTGATCCACCGGTTTTCAACGGCTCTAATTTTAATGTGTGGTTTGTCTGTCTACGCAAATATGTTATATCAGTTAATCCTGATCTGTGGAAGTTAATTTCACACGGTCCTCATAGTTACCAAAGAAAGTGTCCAAATGGACCGACAGTCACAGATCAAAGGATGAAGAAAATCAGAAAGCCTTGAATCTGATGAAAGCATCTACTGACAAAGCCTTACATTCTTGCCTTCAAGATTGCAGGTCTGCTAAGGACATTCTGGATGTGCTGAAGCTAGCTCACAGGTTAAATGAGGACAGGTGCATGATGGCTAACGGAAGAAATCAAAGTGGCAGCCAAAATGAAGAAGAGGATGATGATGAGGTAAACCTCTTCGAGATTTATACTTTAGATGATTGGCACGGTGCATATGGTGAGTTACTTGAGTCACATGAGATGTTAAGAAAATAATATAAAAAATTGAAAAAGAAAATTGATCTAAATAGTTCAGAGTCCTCATGTGAAAATTGCTTAAAACGTAAATAGTCCTATGTTGCATGCTTGTCTGAAGTCCAAGTGCTTAAGAAACAAATTGGCTTATTTAGAGAAGAAAATCAAGAACTTGTATGTGAAATTTCTGAACTAAAAGAAAAACTTAGCTCGATTGATGATGATCAGGTTCATTTTAATAACTTAGTTCAGAATAAAAAATTGTTGAAAGAATTTGAATGTGTTAGCTCTGAATTGAATGTTCTAAAATCTGAAAATGAATGCCTTAGGAAACAATGTGAAAAACTCCAGGCTCAAACAATATGTTCTGGTAAATCTGCATGCAATGATTGTCCATTTCTCAAGGAAGTAAATGAAAATCTTCACTCAAATTTAGAATGGCAGAAGGAGTTAATTGTTTCCCTAAAGGAAGAAAACAAAGATCTGTTAAACAAGACTCTGGAGCTTGAACAGATAGAGGAAGAGCTGAATGATAAAATGAGCTCAATGAAAATTGATAAAGGCTCTGTTGAAGAAACTGAAAATCTGAAATCAAAAAATGACAAATTAACTAAAGAGGTTGAAGGATTGAAGCAGTTGAACACGGCTATGTCAGAGAAACTTCTTTTCTTAGAAAAAGGAAAATCTGTTTACATTGAAGAATCTGAAAAATTGAGAAATCTGGAACATAAAGTTGAGGAATATAAAACTGCAAACAAGGTGCTAAGCGAATGTGTAAATTGCAATGAACAAGAGATTGCCAATTATGAAATACAAATCGTTTCTCTGGAAAATGAAATTAAGGACTTGAATAATTCCTTGTCAAAATTTGTGGATGGAAAAGATAATCTGGACAAGATTCTAGGAACAAAGGTTAATTTTCAGAAGGAAGGGTTGGGCTATAACCCTTCAAACAAGAAGAGTTTTAAAAATAAAGTTCAAACTTCCTTTGTGTCCAGCTCAACTTCTCACATCCCTTAGAACCTTCCTAGTTATCAGTCATCTCCTCAAAAGAAAACAACAGAAAAACAAAAAGAAAAGATCCAACATGTTTCTCTCCCCACTTTGCATGTTTCACCCACACACTCACATGCATCTAAAAAGAAAATGATTTGTCATTACTGTCACGAGATTGGCCATCTGATGCATGAGTGTAGCTTAATGGAACTAGATGATTTGAATGCTAGGAAATTTCATGATAAAAATTCTTCATCTCAGAAAAGGAAAATTGAATGTTTTCACTGTGGGAAATTAGGACACACGGTTACACAATGCTGGTTTGTAAGTGGTAAGAAAACATATCTCAAATGCTCTCACTGTAGAAATCATGGCCATACAGTCAGGGACTATTGGCATATCCAGGGTAGGAATGTGAATTTCAAACATGCTAAATTCCCTGCAAATAGAAATGTTTTTGGTAGATATAAATCTAGTCTTAAGAGAGAAAATCTTGGATGTTTTGAATGTGGAAAACCTGGCCACCGAGCTTCTGAATGCTGGTTGGCACGATATGGAAAATAGTATGTTCATGTAAATAACAGAAATTTTCATGATAATGCACACAGATTCCATGCTAACAATGATGTGCATAAAAAGAATTCAAGATCTGCTATTTCATGTCATTACTGTGGAGCCTTTGGACACTCCATGAGTGATTGTAAAATAATGAAATCTGATGACTTACATGCCCAAAGATTGTGGAAAGCACCTATCAGAGGTGTTACTAACAATGTAGGACCCAAGAAGTCTTGGGTACCTAGAAACACAAAATGAGATCTGTGCTTTGCAGGTATGCCTTGGTGATGAGGAGTAAAAGGGGGTCAAATAAACCAAGGCATCCAAAGTTTGGTAAAACCCCACCTCTGCTGGTAGACATTTGAGTTTTTGATAACGTTGTCTAGATAGTTGCATATCATGTTTGATTTGTTAATCAAAATTTCATGCATATAGCTTCTCAACTGCATCTATGCTTGGCATTAAGATCTCTCAATAAATATGATATGTTATCTGCGCAACAGTTCAACTGAAATTGGTGCTTGAATACTGAATTCTGAATTGATTGAAAGTGATTGAAAATGAATTATACATCATAAAACTGAAAAGCTGAATTGAATAAATCTATTGCTTGGACGATGTCTCATGCTTAAAAATGTTCACCTACACATTTGACATGCACATGCATTCACAATTGCATATAAGTAGCATGTTGTCAGCTTAAGGTGCATATAGAACTGCTTCTGCATTGGATTGTCATGCATGACTCTTGGTATATAAATAGTGAGATACTAAAGGGCAGATGAATTTTGTCTGGAAGTGCTTGCTATGTGTGAGGTGGTCTTTAGACCAAGTCCTCCGCCTGGTACCATAGGTCAGTGTTGCACGAAGAGCAGTCTAAATGTTCATGTGATCATTGCATATATTACATGCTGTCAGCTCACTGCACTTGCATTTACTGGTTAGAAGTGTCGACACCTTGAGTGCTAGCTCATGCATACATTTAGGGGGAGTATTATTCATATTCTTGAATTCACATAACTGTCTATCTTGCTCATTTCTATCAACTAAACTTCCCATTTTCAGTTTGAACTGCTATCTTGCTTAAATCCCTGTGATGAATGTGAAATGCAACACATTTCAGCTTCCTGCTTCAACTATTATCAGCCATTTTCACTCATCCTATCCATTGGTATCTGTTGAATTGGCTGTTCTTTAAAATGATTCGGCCTTCCCTGAAAATTCAGAAAGACTTCTCTGTGCATATCCTGATCATAAATCTGAAAACAACTTAAAGAGGAATCTACTATTATATAGGACTATGAATGTCTGATACTTTCAGTCGGTTGAAGTTTCATGTATGTCTTGTGTTTGTTTATGAACATATCTTGAAAATATCTGAGTTAGTCTTAATAAACTTTAACCAACATTTTCACGTTGTGTCTTTTAAACTCTTCTGAATTCTGAAAATTCTGAAATCATGATATTCTTTATTTGATATGTATGAAATTAGTATTGTTTTTAAACATCTGAGAATCTGGAACATGTCTAAGGGTAAATCTTGTCAGAGCAATAACTTTGGTCACTGAGAAACCATGTCCAAAGGACTGTGTCATGAGGTGCCATAGTTAACTTTGCTTAAGAATGATTGATAATCTGGCAGAGCAATGGCGTGCGCACTGAGAAATACATCTCACTCATCAAAGAAATGATTTGTAGTGTGTCATGAAGTGTAAATGCTATCTCTGTTCTTATGAAGCATGACAGTTAGTCCTTCCAAGTGCTTAGGGATACTGGCGTCTAAACAACGTGTATCCTCTAGTTACAAGGGTGTACTAAACTCAAGTGCTCATGAAGAATGTTATGAAAATTGTTGCTGATCTAGTGTATCATTTGAAAATGTGTGCAAAGAAATATTCTATTGGAACCCCTTGACAGAAACAAATGTTTTCTTATGTGTTTAACTTCAATACTATTGATTGCATCTCTTAAAGGAATCTTTGAAATTGAGTGAGTAAGAAAGAAGAAGGTTAAACAAGACTTTCAATATGAAAGCAAGGTTCATTTTTATTAAAACTGATTTCAGATATGAGTACAGAATTATGCCTCATTATGTTTTGATGATGACAAATATTGGATTAGATCTGTACACGCTTAGTTCAAATCCTGAACTAACTCGATGCATCCCTTTCTTCTCTTTGTTCAGGATGATTCAAGCTGATGAGTGGCACGTGATCTGAGGTTGGCACCTGGCACGTGATCTGAGGTGTTCTCTGGATAAAAGGGGCACATGCCCTAGTTGCTGCCGCTATAAATGTTAGACTCCTCCATCAGAAGAAGGAAGATAGTGCTGAGAGTAGATAGTGATCGAAGCAGAGGGGCAGAGAGCAGAAAAATTAGAAGAAGAAAAAGGAGAGAGTAGCAGAGAGGCTGAAAGCAGAAGAAGAAAAAGAATGAGAGAAAGAGAAAGAGAAGCAGAGAGAAGAAGAAAGAAGAGGAAGAAAGAAAGAGAAAGTAGAGAGCTCGTGAGGAAGAAGAGAGACTGAAGCTTCATCAGAACACTTGTCTGTCTGGCAATTGGATCAGATCTAAACCAGATTTGCTCCTGCGAGAGCTACACTTTGTGGATCACATTTCCAGCTTTCTGATTGCTGTATTTTCATTTCTTGTTTTCTTTTTACTTTGTTCTTTTCATCTGATCGCTATACTTTCCGATTCTCTGGTTTGAGGTCGGTGTTCCCTCTGGGTTTCAAAGGAAGGGAGACTTGGTGTCTCCGGTTGCAAGTGGCTGCTATCGCTTGTGGGTTTCCTCCTGGGTGGAGGAAGAGAGACTTCGGTCTCTGGTTGCTAGTGACGGGTAGTCACTAGTGGTTTCCCTCCTAGGTGGAGGAAGAGAGACTTCGGTCTCTGGTTGCTAGTGATAGGTAGTCACTAGTGGGTTCCCTCTGGTCTGGAGGAAGAGGGGAGGTTGTTCCCCTGGTCAAGCTGTTAGGCAGCACTTGTTTGCAGACTGAGTCTGCGGTTCTAGCTTGTGCTAGTGGAAGCCTCACTCCGGTTTAGAGTGAGGGGTGGACGTAGGTCTGTGGACCGAACCATCTAAAAAATCTACTATGCCGTGGTTTTCCTTGTGCGTTTGCCCCTTGTCTTCTACCTCTTTCACAGGTTGTCTGAGCATTCTTATTTCTATCTGAAGTGACCTTGAGCATTACATTTTTTGCTAAGTGAGTCTGGTTTGCATAGTTCTATCTTCGGCATTAGACTTGATCAGGTTCCATCAGTATAGTTAGCAGTTCAACTGATTGATCAAATGTTTATTTGAATTTCTTCTTGAAGAGCTCTATAGCTTTTATTCCGAAACTGTGTCTAGCAGAAGGCTTATTGTTTTTTAAGTGGGGAAATTTTGTAGAGGGATACATTCACCCCCCTTTGTATCCATCACACTGTCCCAACAACACGGTCCTGTCAGGGCCGTCTCTCAGGTTTCGCGGCTGTTTGTTAGACCACCCAGTGTGTTCAGGTACGCTCCAATACCCTTTTTGTTTCCGTTCATTTTCGTTCAGTGTTTTTATTTTACTGCTCCTTGTTTGTCAGCGGTCCTTTACAGGACCGTCTACACTCCCTGAGCGGTCCCCATAAGACCATTTATTTCGCTACAGTGCACCCGAGAGTGATATTTTGTACATTATTCCATATCATTTCATGATTGTCTTGGTGCTCTTCATCTCCCCTGGTTGTCACTCATTTTTGCATGGTCATTGCCATATATTGCCATATTGTGTGATCATTGCTTGTTAAATTTAGGCTAGATTTTGCATGCACTCCGGTGCACATAGGATTCATCCATTTTATCATATTAGTTGCATTACTACCTTGGTAGGGGATCCTCTCGTCTCCATACTCCTTGGAGCCGACTAGGTGACCTTACTCAGGACCTCTGTAAGCCTCTATAAGCCGTGGATTCCCACACGGACGCCGGGCAGGTTGTACCTTACCACCCCTAGTCTAGGTTGCATTCGTGAGGGAGAGAGTACACTTAGAGTCAGCCAAGTCCCCATTCCACTCCTACTAGGAACCTTATTGTTGAGAGAACTTCATTTAATTCAATTCATTAAGGTTTTAAAAGGGAAACACATAAAAAACTTTCACGCATCATCTTAACTTGGTTGATAATTCGTTACCTCTCATCTCCTCTTTGTTTGTGCATGTTTTTTCATCATCTCCAGTTAGGTGTTTATTAGGTGTTGTCTTCTCTTATTTCCAAGGTGGCTATTGTATGTGGAGTTGCTTCACACCCTCAGGATCTTCTCTTAGGGGCAATTCCTTATTCATTTCCTACCTCAATCCCTTGTTTGATTCCCCTTCCACCATGTCTTCTTATGATTTCTCTCAGGCCCGTGAGGATTCCCTTCCTCAGGGATTGTTAGAGGACCCGCCCAGGGTCACGCACCTGCCGGGAAGAGAGGGGACCGCCCCTCCTCTCCCAACCGTTGTTATTAAGGGTGCTCAACCCTCCCCTTCTGATTCCTCCTCCCAGAACTCAGCCAATCAAATCCTTCATATGATGGCCCAGTTAGATCCAACTTAGCTTCACATCCTCCGTCAAGCTTTACAGGGGCCGGACGCCCCGTCTTCTGTTTCTCCTCATGGCATGTCTGTTGTCGCCACGTCATCTCCAGTTGCTGGGTTAGGGGCTGCTTCTACTGCGCCCATTGATCTTACTCCTGTCCATCCCCGGACCCTCCGATTTCCTAGTATGGAAGTGGGCCAAACTTCTAGCTCGGCCGATCAGATTTCTAGTAAGGGGAAGACCCAGATCCGCACGTCTTCTTATCCCGATCCTTATATTGCCACTTCTCCAACGCCGCAGGCTCTTGTGGCCCCTGTTGATTTTGTTCGTCTCCAATCAGGGGCTGCCCAGCTAGCTCATGTGGATATGGGCCCTTCCTTGGCCCATTATCCTTCTTACGGGCTTCCCCCTCCATCGGTCTATCCTTCGGCCCCATATGCCGGGTCTGCTCTCCCGTCTTTGCCTCCTCCATCTCGGGAACAAGAATTTCTTGATAAGTGGGTTGCCATGCAGCAGCAAATTGACCTCCTTCATAAGCGGGTTGGCCCACAATCCCTTGCTGACATCCCTATTCCCAATTTCGTGATATTCATTTTCCTCCTCAATCGGAGCTCCCCACGTACCGCAAGTATGATGGGAATGGCAACCCATTCATTCATATAAGGGAGTTCTTGTACGAGTCGGCACAGTTCCAGCATGACGACAGCCTCATGGCATATCTTTTCCGCCGCTCGTTGGACGGGGTAGCATTGGAATGGTTCTACACTCTGCCGTTGGAGGAGGCGGAGAGTTTTAAAGTTGTCAAAGAAAAGTTTATTCAGAGATTCCAAGACCGGGTGGGCCCGAAAAATTCTTTTACTGATTTAGTGGCCGAGAAGATGAAGGTCGATGAATATTTCGCTACTTATGTAGACAGATGGAGGCAGATGGCCTTCCGTGCGCCCGGGCAGATTTCGGAAGAAGAGAAAGCAAAGCTGTTAATCTCCAATGCCACCCCCACCTTCCGGAATATATTAGCAATGAATGATATTTCCAATATGCACCAGTTGTACAGTAGGACCCGGTTCATCCAAACCGATTTCAAGGACTCCCCTATTCATTCATTGTTTGAGGCCTAGAAGCCCAAACCCACTAGAAAACCTCAGGGCCCAGTCACTGAGGGAGTCCAGACAAACGAGCAAGTGCAGGCTGTTCACTTTCCCAACCAATCCGCTCCCCCACGCTTCCAGCAACCTCCCCACAACCCCCAATTCATGTTGACACCTAAAATGTGTCAGAAGAGATCATAGCAGACTCACAGTTCTGAAGATCAGTCAAGGGCACAGCTCACGTACCATCCCCGGGAGATCTGAGAGTCTGAATAGAGGAAACCCACTACTCCTATCATGTTGTTCGACTAAAGCCGTTTGTGGCTAGGTCGCTGTCCAGTACTGCTGTCATTCAAATAGTCAGGCTGATAAAACTATACCAACATTCAGGCAACCATCCGCCTGCTGAAACATATGTTTAGACATCTCTGATTCTCCGAAGAAGGGATGCACAATGCCTCGCACGTGTTGTGAATGCAAGGTGCAAACAAGCCCCACGGAGTCTTAATATGCATATGCCAAAAGCCCCACTGTCGAAAGGAGTCCACCAAGTGGATCCTGGACCGAATGGGCCGAACGACAAGAGAATGGGCCAAGCCCAAATATGAGACCCGACGCGCCGATGACTGCCGCGCCGGGAGGATGATCCTGGCACGCCGGGAAGTGCATGCCGAAAGGATGAGGGCCTGGCCTCTATAAGAGGCCTGCCCTTCGAACAGAAAAAAAGAGAGAGGACGGAAGAAGAAAAAAGAGGCAGAGCAGGAGAAGGAAGAAAAAAGAAGAGAGAAAAGGGAGTGCTTAGCCACCGAAGAGAAAGAGGGAGTTCGAGAGCCCTTGAAAGAAGCTGAAGAAAGAAAGAAAAAGGAGAGAGGCAGAGGCTCGAAGAGGGATCCAGGTGGGAGTGCCGGGCGCCTGCAGCTCCTTCTCTTTCCCCTCCCTATCTGTCTGAATTTTTTTTGTATTTCTGATTTCTAGCATCTTTGCTTCAATAGCATCGAATGCCAATGTAACCCTGCTTTCGGGGATTAGGCCTAGATTTCTTTCTCCGTTGAGTCAGATTTCTTTCTCTTAAGTAGCATGCATGTAAGTCGTCTGGATGAAATAAAGAATGAGAGAATGGGTTGAATTCCGCCCTTTCATTACCTTCTTCTTTCTGTCTCTGCATCCGAGGTTCGATATATGCTAAGGATACTGATAACTAGGCGTGGTTTATCGTTTGGTTTTCTAATTCTACCGAAGCATCTTCGCTACTATTATTTATCATATCCCCCTCCAGTCACATTTCGAGGGCCTGAGACAGTCTATCTCATGGCTCCTCGTATGTGAAATAAAAGGGGGACGTGGTTCAGGGATTTCTGTCCGTGGTTCTGCTCCCGATGAGGCCCAGAGGAAGGGTGTTCCCCCAAAGTCTTCCCCCTCCGATCATCCAAAATAGTCAGGATTAAACCTCTCTCTGAACAACTCCCAAAACCCTATTCTAAGACCTCCTTAAAACCCCTGCTGAAAGCCTCCCGGCGCCGGTGTCTCCCGGCGCGAGTTTCGCGCCGAGAGCTCCCCACGCCGGTTGGACCTCCGTGTCGTGCCAAGCCTATCTAGCTTCCGTGCCGAAACCACCCCCCTTCTCTGCATCGATACCCTTACGTCGTCTGGCCATCCTGATGCCTTCGTCACCACAGCAAGCCATACAGACCTCGTCCACTATATCCTCTCCTCGTGGGTGTGCATTGCCCTTCCTTTTGGCCTTACGGAAGCTATATCAAAGGGGTTAATTCTCCCCCTACATCCTGTAGCCCCTTAAACCACGGAGTCCTGCCATTACAGGCTTTCCGATGGATTGCATTGGGGATATTGCAATAAAGGGGGGTGAGGTCTTATATGACTCAGACCCTTGAATCACGGGCTACGCCCGGCTCTCGTTTAAGGTTTCCACTCCGGCACTCGTGAGTGGATAACCCATAATATTCTCTTGGCATACTCCCAAAATAAGGGGAGATGCTGCCAAAATTCGCCCAGAGCTTTACCCTATCATACTGTTTCATCGGAATTTCATATTTAACCCCTCAATATGGCGGGAGCCTAAGCTATATCATCTCATGGCATCTTGCCATCGCAGAGAACATATCTCCGTGCTAATGAGCTCTTTGGACCCCCTCTGGGAATGAATCCATCCTCATCTCCCATCATCCCCATTGAATGCCCCGAAGAAACCCTCATAATACCCCCTTTTAAAATCAATAAAACCCCTCTCGGCGGCACAATTCTCCTGGCGCCAAGGCCTCCCGGCGCCACCGCCTCCCGGCGCCAAACTCGCACCGGGTGGGGGGCGCGCCGAGACCAGCCCGTGCCGGGTGATTGGCGCGCCGACTCTACACCAGCCGGTTGTGCCGATTGCCCCTCTCCTTTTCATGGTGCCGGGAGCATGCCGTGCCGTTTGATCTTCGCGCCGACTCCAGTGCCGTGCCGTTTCACCTCAATGATAGTTATCATCTGAGTGTCTGATGCCTTCCCCACTTCATCAAACCTAAACATAACCTAAATTCATTATTCCATCACTATCAACCTTCGGGCCAGTCTTTATTACCTTACGAGGAAAACTATGGTTCTTCACCCAGGTCCATGGGAGATATATTAATGGGAGGTTTCACCCCCCCTACATCATACCGAACCCAACATTTCTTCGGTCACCCCGCTGACCCTCGGAGTTCTGCCGTTGCATGACCTCCAATGGTCCTTTAAGGGGAATATTAATGAACGGCGCAATGGTTCACACTGTCCCGTCAGATTTGGATCCTTCTTGGACCCAGGGCTACGCCCGATTCTCTTTTTGGTTTCCATTCCGGCTCTCCGTGGATGGATGTCCTATATTCCCATTTGGCATAGTCCAAAGGGAGGGGGCATGCTGCCGAATTTGTGCTATAACATCGTTATTGCACCTCGCATATCGCAGTTCCTTGTGCATGCCTGCATCGACCCTCGGGTATGTTAAATGGTGTTGACGGAAGGTTGGGTTATGCCCAACCAGAAGTCTCCACTATGCGCGATGGTGGTCCTCTGACCCACATCCTCCGCCACGTACCAAGGGTCCATAATTCGATGAACTATGCATCCCCTGTATGATAAACAAATGCATCCTGCATGCCTTCGTCACGATCACTATGTAGCTCTTTTCATTCTGGCTTTGACAGCCCGCTATCACGGCAATTAATCAAAGGTGTTCCCTCCTCGTGGGGGATGTAATTAACGCCATAGCCTTCATGGTATGGCAGACTGCTGGTCCCGACCGAACCTCACATTCGCCCGACACGGGTCAGAATGAGCGCACAATAAAATCGTCACTCATGTGACTGGCACGCCCGCGTCGTCAATCGGTCAGTTGACTACCAGTTAGTCAAATGGCTGATCGATATGTGAAATAAGACATGTATACATGTACATATGCATATATATATATATATACATGAAATTAAAACAACAAGATGGTCGAAAATAAATAAATAAAAAAATAATAAAATAATAATAAAAAAACCGTCGCAAACAAGTCTGGCACGCCCGGTGGGACCAGTGTCACCTTTCATCTCTTTGCCGAGATATCTGGGCTTCGAAGCCCTCTCAAAGGCTACTGATTATTTCCATGTTTGTCTTTGCAGGCAGATCAATGACGATCCACGGGATAACTGGCGTCGATTTCGATCATTCGATCGTTGCTGGACACGCGCAAGGGTACCTGGCGGTACCCATGGAATTCGGCAGCTTCCCTGCCGCTGTAGGCTTCCCCAACTTTTTGGGGTTAGCCTTCGTCGATATCCTGGAGTTTGAAGCCCCAGAACCTGCCAAGGAAGTCGCAGAGAAGATGGAGCCTCTGAGGGTTCCCTGCTGCGAAGACTTGCTTGAAAGCCCGGCCCCGGCCGCTAGCTGCTTGGTGCACCACGTCATACGTGGGACCCACCCCAGTGTCATCAATAAGCACCCTGGAGGACGCCAGCATCGCCAGGTCCGCCAGAATGCTGCTACAATCACCGGAACCCTATCGCAGTCCGGGAAATCTATGCTTGTTGGAGGCATGAGCGTCTTTCTCGACGGACGCCCGGCCCGGGTGACCCCAGACCGAGTCATCCCCAACATCCTTGTCCGCAATACCTATCAAGCTCTCGCTGGAAGGAGGGCAGAAAGAGAAGAAGCCGGCCCCTTTGGCCAAGGAAGCTCGACACTCAAGCCGAAAAAGTTCAAACAGGTGTGGGTTCCCAAGCGGACCCGACCTGCCTACCATCTAACACCCATCCGCCGCCGTCCTATGAACGACGTGGCGGGAATGAGAAGAGAAAGGGGCTTGCCCCCGAAGAATGAAGAAGAAGTGGTTGTGGATCCTCCGCGCCACAGAAGTTTCTGGGCTGCTGCCCGCCAAGCCAACGTCCCAGTCACGGGACGAAGATTCCAACATTCGGCCGACAGAGCTCGGCTGGCCTATATCCCTCCTGTCGGAGGTCAACAACTGTCCCCCGTACTCTATCAAGAGCGGGGACAAGAGGAAGTAACCTGTCTGATCAGGAACTAATTTCGAGGGCTGGGCAACCCCTCGCTGGGTCAGCAACGACTGATGCAGACAATCGCCACTGACGGAGACTATTTCCCATCAGTGGCGGATGAAGAAGATATGGAAGATAGAATGATGGTGTCGTCAGTCGATGACAACGAATACAATGACAGCTTCGAGATCGAAGCCGATGAAGCCTTCCCCGAGCGGGAAAAAAAAAGAAGAGTTTCTGTGTTCGAGAGGCTGACCTTTCCACAACAAGCCAGACGGAGGGTCCATCGACAGAGAAGAAGGATGCAGGTCTTTACTTGCAACATGGCTGGTATATCCAGCCGATATGGGGAGCTTCCTGAAGACTCCCAAGAACTGGCTCAATTGGCCGTACGGCCCGGGCCAGCTACCCGCAGAACAGAAGCGGCAAGAGAGCTTCTGGCGACCATGAGAGGGAAACAACCCCAGGTCCATCCCTGCTGGGATGATAAGGCCCCCATCTTGACCGCTAATGTGGTGACGACAGAAGAAGAAGACGACGTCCTCCTCGACATCCTACCTGAGGGTACGTCCGGGGAAATGACAGAAGGTATTCCCCCCACTATAGATCCGTCAGTCCTGATGCTGCTGCAAAAATATCAACGGGAGATAGATTCTCTAAAGAAATAGCTGATGGAAAAGACTGAGCATTCATCAGCTTCTAAACCACCCGAAGTCCAGGGTGAATCATCCCGAGGAGCGGTTCGTCGTGACGACCCTCCACCCCTCTATACACTGTCCCAGCAATCAGATCCAAGCATGACGACAGCACAACAGCGGCTGCCACACCCTCAGCCGCTGCTGCCTCCGGTGCTCCCCCAGGTGCATCCGACACCCCTGCTGCTACATCCTCCACAGGCGACCACCCTGGTCACCCCATACCTTCAGCCAGCGCACTTCTACCCGGAGCCAGTCGACCCCACGGTCGTGAACCAGATGATGGTGGAAAGGATGATCGAGGTGAAGCTCGCAGAGAAAAGTGAAGGCGACTACGTCGCATTCGATGCCTATCGGGTGCCCTACCCGCAACACCATGCGGCTAAACGACTCCCCCCAGGGATCAACAAGCCACCCAAATTTGATAAATTCAACGGGAAGGGGTCCCCTAAAGAGCATATTGCGTATTATATGACCGTTATGGGTGATCTGGCCACCGAGGAGTCATATCTGCTGAAGTTCTTCGGGTCCTCGCTGACGGGGCTCGCCTTTGAATGGTACTCCAGCCTCTCGGCCGGGTCAATCAATGATTGGTCGGATATGCAGAGAAAATTCAGAGAAAGATTCCATGTCACAGAGAGGGAGGTCACAGTGGCCGAACTCTACTCAAAAAAACAAAGCGCAGATGTAACGGCCCTTGATTACATCAAGAGGTGGAGGAACCTCGGAATGAGGTGCAAGCGGCCCCCGCATCAGGAGGACGCTGTGCAAATATGTAAACAAAACCTCAGGAGGGAGGTCCTGGAAAAAATGATTGGTATGGAAAACGGTCGTTCGACCGGCTGAATAATGTGGTGGCTGAGGTGGAGGCTTTCCTAGCCAAGCATGTCCCGGCGTCAACTGCCAACACAGTCCAGAAAGGCAAGGCTGCGGAACGGCGCCCCACACCTAGAGAAGCGAATGCGCTTGATATCAAGGCGTTCGAACAACAGAAGGAGAAAGGCAAGAAAGCGGCTCCCTCGCAACCTGCAAAAGCTCCAGATGATAAAGAAGGTCCTTCGCTGAGGGACAAAATGAAGAAAGCTTATTCCTTTCCAAAAGACAAAACCCGAGTCCTGTTCGACTGGGTAACAGAATACAGCACGGTCA
This sequence comes from Amorphophallus konjac, assembly GCA_022559845.1. Taxonomy (NCBI): domain Eukaryota; kingdom Viridiplantae; phylum Streptophyta; class Magnoliopsida; order Alismatales; family Araceae; genus Amorphophallus; species Amorphophallus konjac. The sequence continues at coordinate 176,315,688 of CM040125.1, forward strand.
CTCTGCCCGAGCCAAGGAGGCCGGAGGACTTGAAAAGAAAGGACAGTCCAAGATTTTGCCCCTACCACCAGATGTTGGGACATCCAATCGAAGACTGTTATGTTTTCAAAGACATCATCGAAGGAATGGTAAATAAGAATGAAATAGAGCTGGGAGAGTATAAAGTAGACCCTCCTCAGCCACATGAAGCTCCTTTCAGGAAGGCAGCAGTCAACATGATCTCCCTCTACCAGGTATTACCTGAGGAGATCTCTGAAGCAAGCACACGGAGCACCTACGAAATCCATTTCCTGGAGCCCGTTAAAGAACAACAGGGGTGGCAGCAGATCCCTGTGAAGCACAAGAAGAAGAGGGCACCCCGCCCAAAAGAGGGGGCACATATCCGTGGCATTACATCCCGGCCTGCTCCGCCAGTGGTAGCACCCGTATGGGTCACTCCACCTACAGCTATCAGAATACATACACCTAATAGGAGGAGACAAACTCTGCTGCTAGTAATCAAGGAAACCAATCCTGGAGTCCTTCGACTACAGCACCTGATTGAAGGGCTAGATGAATATGTGCAACCCGAATTGAAACCTCTGTTGGTACGGGACCACGTCCCATGGCAAGAGCTGGAACAACTCTCACTCAAACAGGTGGAGGAAGCTGAAGCAGCACCCCCTGAAGAGGGCAGCCTGTTCTGGGGGCAGGCACCTGCAGAAACCAAAAAGAAGAAAAAAGCAAAAGAAGAAAAAAAGAAAGGCCGCTGGGGCCCATAAAACACAGGTTGTCTCCTGCAATACCCTGTCAGCACTCTTCAACCTACCCGGAGAAGAGGAAGAAGAAGAAATTTGCTTCATACCCCATGCTGGAGGAGGCAAAGCCGAGGCCGCAACTGCTGCGCATGCCACTCGGTCGGGCCGAAAATGGGGGCGCCAGCCACCACCCAATCACAACATTATGTTCAACGGGGAGCAACCCTACACGACACCTCCGCCGGAAGTTAAGGGAGTCTAAATCCCTCCTCCGTCAGGCCTATACAACAAGAGTGGGGGCAAGGCGGTCCCTTCATTCCTTGAATTTATGAAGATGTCAAAAGGGAAGCAGCCCTGCCAAGATGCTAACCCTACACCCGGGGCCATTCACCCGCAGCCAGCGCAATCTATTGAGGATTCGAATGCAGATGGAGCTTGCCCTACAGCAGCTAGTAAAGAAGACCCGACAGCCGGTGCCAGCCAAGAGGGTGCCGAGTCCGAGAGAGATGAAGCAGGTCCGTCTGGACCTACAGATCAAAACCCCCCCAAGCCCAGATGGGTTGAAGAGATGAAGCTCTCCAATGTCCGGGCTGGGAGCCGAATAATGAACAAGAAGCTCCCCGCTCGATTTACGATCTGGGAAATTCTCTCCTTGAGTGAAGAAACTCGACAGGCGATCATCACTGCTCTCCAGATGCCTGCTCATTTTGAAACCTGCATAGCTGAGGCTATACCAGAAGCTAGTATGACCTTCTCTCCAGAAGACATGCTACTACCTACTGCCAGCCACAACAGGCCGCTATATATGAAAGGGCATATGAATGGAAGAGAACTGAACCGGATTCTGGTCGATCCTGGTGCAGCAGTCAACATCCTGCCATACAGAATATACGAGAGGTACCACTTTAATGTGCATCTTGAAAAAGTCAGGGATATGTGTATCGCTGGCTTCAACCAAAAATGTGAAGTATCTATGGGAGTGGCAGAGTTCACACTGACCCTGGCAGATTTCACTACAATGGTGCAGTTTCATGTCATTGACTCTCGCACCTCCTACAAAGCACTGCTCGGCCGTCCATGGCTGCATGAAAATATGGTGGTGCCCTCCACACTCCACCAGTGCATCAAATACAGCCTCCAGGGGAAGGAGGAGCGAATATTTGCTGATATCCACCCATTCAAGGTGTTTGAATGTCACTTGGCGGACACCAACCTGTATACGGGGTCTCCCCGGAAGGTTTCTGAAGCTGAAGCCCCCGTAGGGGCCTCGAAGAATAAATCGAGTGACGGTTGGTATCCGCCACCGCCGCGCGGATGTGTCAAGCCAAAGGTGGTCTCCCACATCACAGCTTCTGGAGATGTCGGCAGGGTAACACCCCCAGCATTATACCCCAAGCTAAGGAAGCGCAGGTCGATCGACAGTACGACCGCATCGGAGTCCCGGCCGGCCTCACCAAGCCAGTCTCCGGCCTCAACAACCCCACTATCGAACCTTTCAAAGCTTGGGAGGTGACACAGGAAGATGGGCCCAGCAGCTTATTCTATACAACTGAGGAGCATCCCACTCAGGAAGACACAGACTGCAGCCTCCCCGAGGATCTAGCCAACCCGCGGGTTCCTGTTCAGGGCCTGGCATTTACAACTGATCGAACGGCCAGGTTGTTTCAAAAGCAACACATCCCTCCCGATCAGTCTCAAAGACGCAAGGAAGTTTTCCAGAAGATGTGGTATCCTGCAAATCTGGATAAGGAAATGAGACGTGTCTCTCAACATCCAGGGTTGGGCTTCACCCTGGAGGAATATTATTACAGTGGGTGGTACGAGGTGGATACTATCTCCACCTTCTATCCTACTGAAGATAGCCCTCCGGGGGCAACCTTTGATGAGTATCCGGCGGAAGCCGAATATCTTGAACTGGCTCAGTCCGGAAACCAAGAAGTAGAAACCTCGGCCCCTTGCCGATGCTGGAAGCAAGTTCATCCTGAAGAAGCGGCCTTTCAAGCCGAATTTGATACGGCTAGCAGCAGCGAAGCCGAAGACATTCAAGAAGTAGGAGTCTCTCCCTCTACAGGGGTCCTACTAATGACAACTTCAACACCTTTCTGTAGTCAGGGAGGCCTTGGTCAACTCCAATCAAGGGGAGCCAGCTACCAGGGAAGAAAAAGTCACTTCTGCGGAAGATACAACCGTCCCAGAAGGCGAAGCTTCCTCAACTTCTGCTGCAAAATCAGCATGCTGTCCGGGCCTGGCAGTGAACAGTCACCAGCCCATCATGGCTGCAACCTCATCCACAAACATCAAGGCTGCTCTCTCATCCTTGGAAGCTGCGACGGCAATGGATTTGCTAATAGAACAATCCACTCAGCCGCTGGCACAAGAGATCAAGAAACTTCAAGAAGCTCTAGCGGTGTCTGACGAGGAAGTTGAAGCCCTCGACCCTCAGGATGGCGTTCCAGACTTCGTTGACCTCCAACCGGCACCTCCGGAGATAGAAGACGGAGGCCAAGCCACAGTCGATGAACTGATAGAAGTCAACTTGGGAAATGAGGAGGACCCTAGGCCTACCTTCCTCAGTGTCCAACTATCCCCAGAAGAACGGGAGCTGTACATTCAACTACTGCTAGAATACCGGGATTGCTTCGCCTGGACTTATAAAGAGATGCCAGGTCTAAGCCCCGCTGTCTCACAACATGAACTGGCAATCAACCCTGAAGTCGAGCCGGTGAAGCAACCACCGCGGCGCATGAGGCCAGAGCTCATCACCCAAATTTGTGCTGAAGTCGACAAGCTCATTGACGTGGGATTCGTCGAAGAAAACCAGTACACTACATGGCTGGCGAATATCATCCCCGTGAAGAAGAAGAATGGACAGATCCGGATATGTGTCGACTTCCGAGATCTAAATAAAGCCTGCCCCAAAGATGACTTCCCGGTGCCAATAACCGAGGTCATGATTGATGCTACAACCGGCCATGAAGCCCTGTCATTCATGGATGGGTCTTCCGGCTACAATCAGATTTGGATTGCGGAGCATGACCGAGTCCATACTGCTTTCCGAACTCCTAAAGGCATTTATCATTACAAGAGAATGCCGTTCGGACTAAAGAATGCTGGCGCAACCTATCAGCGCGCAATGACCAAAATTTTTGATGAACTGCTCTACCACAAGGTCGAGTGCTACATAGATGACCTGGTGGTCAAAACCAGAAGAAAAGAAGATCATCTGCAAGACCTCCGGATTGTTTTTCAGAGGCTGAGGCAGCATGAGCTAAAAATGAACCCTATGAAATGTGCGTTCGGAGTGTCGAGCGGAAAATTCTTGGGCTTCATCGTCCGATACCGGGGAATCGAGATAGACCCCGCAAAGATCAAGGCGATTCAGGGGTTACCTCCACCAAGAAACATCTCCGAGCTGAGATCACTACAGGGCCATTTGGCTTATATCCGACGCTTCATTTCCAATTTGTCAGGGCGATGCCAGCCTTTTCACAAGTTGATGATGAAAGATGTCCCTTTTTATTGGGATGCAGATTGCCAGGCAGCCTTCGACAAGCTAAAAGACTACCTGAAAACTCCTCCAGTGTTGGGCGCACCGGTGAAAGGACGACCACTGATACTGTATATAGCAGCGACACATAATTCTCTGGGGGCAATGCTGGCCCAGAATAATGAAGAAGGGAAAGAACAAGCCCTCTATTACCTCAGTCGGAGACTGGTCAGAACTGAAGAGAAATATACTTATATTGAGAAGATCTGTCTGGCGCTGGTCTTCGCAGTTAAAAAGCTCCGACACTATATGTTGTCGCATGAAATCAGCTTGGTATCCAAAGAGGATCCCCTGAAGTACGTTATGTCTCAACCGGCACTCAAAGGCCGCCTGGGTAAATGGGCGGTAATCCTTATGGAGTTTGATATCTCCTACGTGCCGCGCAAGGCCGTCAAGGGCCAAGCTATTGCAGACTTCTTCGCTGAGCACCAGTGCCCGGGGATTGCCCGGTGGAGCCGGAGCTTCCTGAAGATGAAACCCTAGAAGCCGTTCAAGTACAGCCCTCCTTATGGCAACTATACTTTGATGGCGCGTCCAGAATTGACACCTCTGCCACCGGGTCAGCCAGGGTCAGAGCAGGAGCAGGCATAGTCCTGAAATCCCCAGAAGGAGAAGTGGTACATACATCCTGTTCCATAAACAAGCAATGCACAAACAATGAAGCAGAGTATGAAGCCCTGATAATCGGGTTGCAGGTTGCTCTGTCCATGGGAATTCAGATGCTGGAAGCATTCGGAGACTCCATGCTAGTTATAAAACAGCTGGAAGGAGAGTTTGAGGTGCGAAAGCAAGAGCTCCTCCCCTATCACCAGTTGGCAATTCGCCTGATGTCAAGATTTTACTTCATCAGCATCAAGCACATCAACCGAGGCCGGAATGCTCAGGCGGATGCCCTCGCTAAGCTGGCTAGTTCTTTGGCGGTCCCGCCAGACACAAGCCTAAATATAACAGTGATCAACCGCCGACAGGTCCCCAGCATGACAGAGGTCCTGACCGACGAACAAGAAGTGGAAGTAGCAGTCATCGAAGGGGTTCAGCAGCCCGATTGGCGAGAGCATCTCCTGCGCTGGTTTCAACACCAGCAACTTCCAAAAGAAAAGGAACAGAGGATGAAGCTCCTAAGGATCAAGGATTCTTACGAGATGAGAAGCGGGACCCTGTTCCGAATTATGGCAGATGCCCGAAGGAAAGTCCTACTCCGTTGCTTGTCTTCAGCAGAAGCAGGACAGGTGATGCAGGAAGTCCATGCAGGATCAGCTGGAGCACACCAGGCTGGCCCGAAAATGAAAATTGAGATAAAGAAGCTGGGTTACTATTGGCCCACTATATTTGATGATTGCTGCAAGTTTGCCAAAGCTTGTCAGAAATGTCAAGAACATGCTAATGTGGCAAGGAGACCATCAGTGCCACTGCATCCCACCCTGCTGAGCTAGCCATTTGCTCAGTGGGGCACGGACGTGGTAGGGCCGCTGCCAGCATCTTCATCAGGGTGCAAATACATCTTAGCAGCTACAGACTACTTCTCCAGATGGGCAGAAGCAGTAGCACTAAGAGATGTGACGGGAGAGCTAGTTGCAAGATTCTTCCGGCAAAATGTAATATTCCGGTTCGGAATCCCCAGCCGAATCATCTCTGACAATGGCAGTCACTTTAAGAACCAGAAGGTTTATCGGCTGGCCGACAAATACAAAATCGACTGGAGGACATCTTCCCCCTACAACCCTCAGGCCAACGGACTCGCAGAAGCCTTTAACAAGACACTGTGCACGTTGCTGGCAAAGACTGTCAAGTCTAATAAAAAAGATTGGGAAGAAAGGATGTACGAAGCACTTTGGGCCTATCGTACTGTCTACAAGACCCCAACTGGCTGTTCCCCCTTCTCCCTTGTCTACGGGTCAGAAGCTGTGGTGCCAATTGAGCTTGAGGTTCCTTCATTGCGAGTTGCCATCCAGCACGGACTAGTCAATGATGAGCAGACCAATGCAGAAAGAAGATTGGAAGAGCTCATTGAGCTCGAAGGAAAACACCTCCGGGCACAGCAAAACATCCAGCTCTACCAAGCTCGCATGGCCCGTGCTTTTGACAAGTTAGTCAAGGGTCGAGAATTCAAGAAAGGAGACCTGGTAATGGTCAAAAGAAAAGAAGTGATGGCCTCCAACCCCAAAGGGAAACTGGTCGAAAATTGGGTCGGGCCGTATATCGTCCGCCGAGTATATGAAGGGGGTGCCTACGTCCTGGTAGACCACAAAGGGGTTATCCAGTTCTCTCCCCTCAACGGAAGGCATATTAAGCTGTATCATGCAGCGCAGCCAACATTCCCCGAGTGATCGGTCGGAATACCTCTCCTTGGTTTAGTGGCACTCCGCCCTAACCAAGCTACCCCCCCTTGGTCTAGTGGCATTCCGCCCTGATCGAGCTACCATCCCTTGGTTTAGTGGCACTCCGCCCTAACCGAGCTACCCTCTCCTTGGTCTAGTGGCATTCCGCCCTAACCGAGCTACCTTCTCCTTGGTTTAGTGGCACTCCGCCCTAACCGAGCTACCTTCTCCTTGGTCTAGTGGCATTCCGCCCTGATCAAGCTACCATTTCCTTGGTCTAGTGGCATTCCGCCCTGATCGAGCTACCCTTTCCTTGGTTAATGGCATTCTGCCCTAACCGAGCTACCCTTTTCTTGGTCTAGTGGCACTCCGCCCTAACCGAGCTACCTTTCCCTTGGTTTAGTGGCACTCCGCCCTAACCGAGATACCTTTCCCTTGGTTTAGTGGCACTCCGCCCTAACCGAGATACCCTTTCCTTGGTCTAGTGGCATTCCGCCCTGATCAAGCTACCATCCCTTGGTTTAGTGACACTCCACCCTAACCAAGCTACCTTGCCTTGGTTAAATGGCATTCCGCCCTGACCAAGCTACCTTCCCTCGGTCCAGTGGCATTCCGCCCTGATCGAGCCACCTCCCTTTGGTTAATGGCATCTCGCCTTAAACCGAACTACCCTTTCCTCGGTCTAGTGGCACTCCGCCTGTCATTACCGGCCTTACGCCCGAATCGGCGAGAGGTCACTCCTTTGCGTTGGCATTCAGCCCTTGCTAATGAATGATCTGTTCTGCCTGGCACGAGGCCTGATGCTCTGGCCGACAACCATCTACTATCAACCAAGGGTCGAATGTCGCATCTCGACCTGCCACCCTACATAAGTATAAAAAAGGAAGAAAAGAGAAAAGAGAAAAAAGAAAGAAATGGGGTTAAAAATAGAGATACCCCGCCAGACTTGCTCCAATATCGGGGCAAGTGGCAAAATTGCTGTAACCCAGCTGTGGCGAAAACCCGAAAGGGCGTCGCAGGCAAAATCGGGTACCCCGCCGCGTGAAAACCCGAAAGGGCGCGCGGGTAAAAGCAAGAGGGGGCTGGCTTCAGCGAAAACCCGAAAGGGCGCTTGAGTCAGTAAAGTGGTAATTCCCAAATGCCTCTCCTATTCTCCACCCAACAAAACTCCGAAAGGGACAATCATCAAAGCCCCGCCGGAAATCCTTTAACACACCTTTTTGACCCTCGTCATCATCGGCGAGATCGGTCGATCTCTACCCTCAACTCGGACCTTACGTCCCCGTTGACAACCCCATCCTTGTTTTGGCAGTAACATATGCCGATGAACACACCCTTTGCGACCCTCGTCATCATCGGCGAGATCGGTCGATCTCTACCCTCAACTCGGACCTTACGTCCCTATTGACAACCCCGTCCTTGTTTCGGCAATAACATATGCCGACGGACAAACCCTTTTCGACCTTCGTCATCCTCGACAAGGTTGGCCGATCTCTACTCTCAACTTGGGCCTTACGTCCCTGTTAACAATCTCATCCTTGCTGATAAACCCACTTTCGATCCTCGTCATTGTTGACGAGATTGGTCGATCTTTACCCCTAACTCGGATCTTACATCCTCACTAATAGACCATGTCCTTTGCTTCGACATCTAACCAGTGTCGACGGATCGAAACAGGATTCGATCCTTGACATCACTGACAAGGCCAGTCAATATCTTCGCGGTCCAGTTTGTCAGCATCCCGAATCAAAAAAAAAAGAAAAGAAATGGGGTTAAAAATAGAGATACCCCGCCAGACTTGCTCCCATATCGGGACAAGTGCAAAAATGGCCGTAACCCAGCTGTGGCGAAAACCCGAAAGGGCGTCGCAGGCAAAATCGGGTACCCCACCACGTGAAAACCCAAAAGAGCGCGCGGGCAAAAGCAAGAGGGGGCTGGCTTCGACGAAAATCCGAAAGGGCACTTGGGTCAGTAATATGAATAAAAAAATGATCATGAATGATGAATAGTGATGAACCATCCTCCGTCTAGAAGACCATTTGCAAGGTAGAGGCGGAGTCTTCATCCGATATCCCACTTACATACATCTACCTTTATCTGGTTCTTGTCACCATCGGCAAGACCGTCTACCCTTTCGACCCTTGTCACCATCGGCAAGATCGGTCGCTACCCCGTCCGGTTCTTGTCACCATCGGCAAGACCGTCTACCCTTTCGACCCCTTTCACCACCGGCAAGATCGGTCGCTACCCCTTCCGATTCTTGTCACCATCGGCAAGACCGTCTACCCTTTCGACCCTTATCACCATCGGCAAGATCGGTCGCTACCCCTTCCGGTTCTTGTCACCATCGGCAAGACCGTCTACCCTTTCGACCCTTGTCACCATCGGCAAGATCGGTCGCTACCCCTTCCGGTTCTTGTCACCATCGGCAAGACCGTCTACCCTTTCGACCCTTGTCACCATCGGCAAGATCGGTCGCTACCCCTTCCGGTTCTTGTCACCATCGGCAAGACCGTCTACCCTTTCGACCATTGTCACCATCGGCAAGATTGGTCGCTATCCTTACCCAGTTTTTGTCACCATCGGCAAGACTGTCTACCTCTTTCGACCCGTGTCACCATCGACAAGGTCGGTCAACATCTCCCCAATCAGGGTCAATAATGGAATTACCATGAGCAGCCAGCAGTCACGGTTTCGACGCCTCTTGTTAGCAAGACCTACGTCTGTGCCAACCTGGCAACCTCTGGAACCCCGTCCCGCGGTGGAGCGAGGCCCCCATCCTTTCCTTGAGAGGGTGGACGCTCTCCTGCTACACGGACATGGAGGTACTTCCAAGCAGGTCGCCAGAATTGCCACAAGACACAACAAAATGCAAGTGTGGATGTGAACACAAAAAAGATAGTGAAGGAAACTTCTATCTTCATTACAAAAGGGGAAGTGAATACAAAAGGAGCCCTTCTGAGGGGACAGATTACAAAGGCGGACCAGCTAAGGCCGCCTGAAGATATCAGTAAAGTCAATAAGCCCGACATGAGGAGCCGCCCCCAGTTCATGGAGCTGCGCTTCCTCTTCCTGAACTCGAGTCACCTCAGTCTCCAGAGACGCGACTCGGCCCTCCAGCAAAGAAGTTCTTTCGATGCCTTGGACTTCCGCAGCCTCTAGCCGCGGTATCTCGGCTTCTACAGTAGCCAATTCAGAGCGGAGTTCTTCCCGTCGGCTACGTAGAATGTGCGCATGGGTTACGGAAGCTTCAACCTGAGCCCTGCTCTCCTGAAGATCAGAGATCAGAGACGTCAGCTCCGCCTGACAGTCAACTCTCTGCAGTTTGAGGGCCGCCAGCCGGTCGCCCATCATTTTCTCGAGAAAGTCCCGGCGATTCACAAACTTCAACAAGAAAAGCACCCGCTGGGTCCAGATATCTAGAGGGCAGCCCAGCGCCTGCAGCCCGATCGTCAGTCGCGCAGCCGCTTCCTTCAACTGGGAATAAGACAGCGCTGGCTGAGATTCCACAACCTGACGCAGCATCTCTAGATGCTGCCAGACAAATTCCTCCGATGAGGTAATGCCCAGGGAAGCCGTCGGAGGCACCTCGAAGGTCACTTCCCTGTCTATGGCGGCCCATAAGCCGGTGTCAGGCTCGGAAGAGGAAGATGGAATGGCCGTCAAAGCCAAAGAAGCAGATACCACGGCAGCATGTTCCTGCTCCGTCAGACTCCTGTTAGGGCTTCCTTCAACAAAGCCTAGGAGGGACGGAGGTTCTGACTCTGGCTCCGGCACGAATGGAATTGCAGAATCAGGCGCGATCGTCATTATGGCCGCCGATATAAAAGCAGACCCCCTCTGCGGGTCAGCCTCAGCCCTCAACTCTGTCATCGACGCCAGGGCGAGACTCTCCCCCGACTGGCTCGGCTCCGAGGGTAATCCCCCAACAGCCGCATGTATCCTCACCGGCACGGGGCGGAGTAGGGTGATTGTCCCTGAAGGAGATGCGGTGGCCAGCGGTAGCAGATCCGAGGCCTCTGACGAGACCACAGCAGTACCAGAAGTCGATGCCGGGGAATGAATAGCGGCTTCGGGTTCCTGGAATGAAAATTCATGTAAACACCAAGGTGGCAAAAAAAAAGAGGGGGATATGCGGCTCTGTAAAGGGGCGAATAGAGTTTACTATGATGACGGCATCCATCTCTTCAAGCCCCTGAATAGAAGATTCCAACCCTGCAGATGAAGCAGCAAAAGGAGGGGTTATCTCCGCCTCCACGTCCAATCCAGCAAATTCCTCCTGTACCACTCCCTCGGACGGCGCCCTCGGCAGCCTCGGAGGACTGAAAATCAAAGCATCGCTTGATAGTATGAAGGGAGCCGTTGCCCCTTTGCTGCCTGCTGCAGACCCTTGTTCATCACCTTCTGAAGAATGATGGTCAGTCTCTTCGTCAGAAGGGGTGGCAGAGCTACTCGAAGAAATATCTATGCTGATCTCGGGTTGGCCCGCCTCCTCCGTCGCCTGACGGGACGCTGAGCGGGTGAGCACGCGCCGTAATGGGATAGCGCCCTTCTTCAGTACAGTCTTATGTCCCGCGGGCTGTGAAGGAGCTTCCACAACAGGCGCCTTAACCGCCGTGCTAACCACTCCTACCATCACAATAAAACAAGTGCCTAAGGCAGGATGGAAAGCTCAATAAAAAGGGGAACCTAAAGAACCATAATTGTGCCGCTCACCCTCAGCCTCGCTCGCAGGCGTAGGAGAAGGAAGTCTGACATCCTCCTCAACAGTGGGGAGACTCTCCCCTGCAGCTCCAGCTGTCTCAGTCACCCCTACCGGGGCTATGATGGAAGGCCCTATCTCTCCGGCCTCCAGGGCGGCTTCCTCGGCACATGTGGTGTCAGCCGCTCCTTGAGCTGAAGCTATACAAAGAAGACATCAGAAAAATGAAAATGCCGTGAAAAGAGCATTCCTTTATACCGCACAAGGAAAATGATGTCACCTTCAGCTGCTTGCTGAGTAGCTTCTTTCCGAGCGGCGAACTGTTCAAATGATGGCACCTCGGGCAGGGGAGTCTCAGCCGCATCAGTCGAAGGCCGCTTGGAAGAAGTTTTCCGAGCTTTCCTCGCTCGGCCTATTGCAACTTTCATTGCAGAAGCCGCTCTCTTTTTGCCAGGCGGCAGTGGAGTAGTAGTCGGCGCTGGTACAGGGACTTCGAAATATTCCGCTTCTGTGCCTGGGAGATGATTTTTCTATAAAGCCCCTGCTGCTTGATATCCGGACGGTCTGTCAAGTGAAGCACACGCCGTTATGAAGGAGCGAAGCAACAAACTAATCTACGTGTCAACGGAGGAGCACTTACCTGCCCGGCCATTGTAAAAAGACGAGAGTGGCCAATACTGATAAGCCACCTCCTTGCTTCGGGATGCAGCCTCCCGAACGAGCCAGCAGACGTCGCCAATCTTCTTACACTTGTCAACCAGGTCGGCCAGGTCCGCATGTCCGTGGGAAGCTATACAATGATACAAGCCGAGATGGTCAAAGCCCCAGACATCGGCATAATGAAAAGATACGAATAGAGGCTTGTCCAGAACACTAGCTGCGGGACTCTCAAGAGTCAGTCCGTGGATGCTCATCAGGACGAACAGCCAAGATGTATGCTGATAGTATGTCGGGGTTCTGTCCTCTCTATTAACAAACGCCCGACACGGGCAAAAGCGATCCACCTCGCACTCCCATGAAACTACTTTGGAGAGCGGCTCCTCAATAGGGAACGGATACTGCTGAAGCTCCAGGCGGGAACCACCAATCTGGCACAGGTGTTCTAAATTCTGCGTAAAAGAATCTTCACTTATGTCAGCAAGCACGGGTATCAGTGGTTCAGCCACTCCCTCCTTGATGGCTTTTCTATTCGCTATGTATGCCTCTGCCTCCTTCGGGTGGTGGGAAAATAACCTCTTCAGATGGGCTTCGTCAATATCAAAAACGGGCCCAGGCTGCTGACTCAGAAAGGTGCGCTCAGCCACATCCCAGCATGTCATCCGGGCATTGCGGTAGAAGCTCGTGCGAGCATTCCACCACTTTACATACTCTGGAGTGACCCGGGGGACTCGGTTCGGCATCGGCACTCTGAAAGTATTGGCGTCCCGGCGGTGAAAATAGTCCCACCAGGAGCGACCTTCGGCCACAACGGTCGAGCCATGCTTTGACCTGCTGTCTAAAGGAAACAGGGCGACCGAAGGCGAAATATGCTGATCGTAGCTGAAATTCCGACCGAACCTGAAGGGATAGTAGGGTTCCAAATAAATTGCGCCCCCCTTTCTGAATACTAAAACACTGGGGCGAATTGATAAAGCCCAGTCAATGAGTTCAGGCTCCAAGATTGGTCGGGTCACGGTGTTGCCCGAAATGAAGTGTGTGAAAGTCTCCACTGCCTCGAGCTTACACTCACGCTGACGGTTCACTAATGGAGATGAATGTGCAGCCAGATTCCAAAAGTGGATAGTCCTCGCTGAATCCGTTGGAACCCTTGTCAGTCGGCCACGGATGGAGAAGAGTTGCTGGGACACTGGACCCGGTTCAGCACTTGCAAACTCCAGCATTCTGGGATACAATGTCATTGTCTGCAAAGTCCGGGGAGCTAGCTCCGGAAATAAGTTGCACACCCAGGCATTAAAAAAATGAAACGGCCCCACCGTTCGGAAAGAGCGGGGGATCCGATGCCTATGAATATCTCCAATGGATTTGTAAACCAGGCATAGTGCGGCTGGACATATTGCAAGCCATATGCCCCAAGCCATCTGACAAGCCGGGTATATTACCTCCGGCCGAATAACTGTCTCATCCCCCTGCGGGAGGGCAAAAGTACACAGCCAGAAGGTAAGGTAAGCAGCACAATGGGTAAGGGGATCCACCCCCATCGGATTTGGGCCCCCGCGGCTTATCCCCCGAAGAGAAGCAGGCAGGTCTGACTTGAAATTAGGTGGCCTGCTGGGTTTGCCCGCAACAGGAGCTACGTGAGGGAACTCGCTATACTTCAAAGGGCCCCCGAAGAAATACTGAATCCAATGTCCTGCTCGGACTCTCAGTTTGCTGCTCTTCTCCCGGGGCTGGTATCCCTTTGAGGATCCCCTATTCAGCGTCAGGCAGAGGGAGCGGTATGCCTTCATCAAGTACCGGTATGAATAGCCGAAGTAATATTCACCTTCGCCATCTGTTTCGTCCTTGATGAAGTCATGAATGCAGACCTCCTCATAGGGCTCTCCGTTAATCGGCAGGCCCGATAACTGTGATAGGCTTCAAAGATCCAGAGAGGTCTCACCTTCTGCTGTATAGAAAGTGTTGAACTGCGGGCAAAATACTTCGAACATGCCGTAGCACAGCCCCTTTGAAATGGGATACCTGAAGCGGGATGCATACACACTGTGGTACACCCCGGCCCTGACCAGCAGGGGTGCATACTCTTTCAGAACATATTCTGTGAATTCCACTGCCCCTACACGAAAGAGATGAGCATCTGTCACCTTCGTGTCTGCAAACCACCCAGCTGCCAATTGAAATTTGAACTGAACAGCCAAGCAGTTCAGCACAAACGGTTCCTCTCTGTAGCCCCACTTGATGGGCGCCAAGAATAAACCGTAACCGGGTTTCTCCCTGTTAACCCGACCTATGGTGTTGTCCCATCTGGCTGGTGTGAACTCTGGGGCCCGTGTTAGCATCTTCAGCTCTGCCTCCAGCTCTGTTACCCCTAAGATGGCGTCCCACTTGCGCCGCTCCCCCGGAAGGTAGATGGTATCGCCACGATACACAGAACCTTTCAAGCTGTCCCGGTCTAGCAACATGGCCCGCTCCACCATCCGAGCCAGCATGACGTCCCTCTTCCCAGAGACGTTGAAGGTACAAATGAAGGGCGCGAGGTGACGATCCTTCGGGAAGTCCGCACGGTAGTCATCATCGCGATTGAAGTCCAGTCCTCCCTCGACAGTCACAATGCGAGAGGCGGATACTGTATCTGTTTCGGAGCCAGAGGACTCATCGACTATGGCGATCCTCCCAAGTCCCCGGTCCAGCTGTCCAAAATTCCTCCAAGTCACAACGGGACCAGAAGCCCTGCCTTGAGGAGAAGAGTCAACATCAGTAGTGCCGGAGACAACGCGGCTAGAAGAAGAAGCCATTTCTAGCGAGCTGCAGACACAAAACCAAGAAAAAAGAATAAGAAGGTGATATAAGAAAAAAATTATTAGAAAAGAAATTTTCAGAAGAAAATTTTGACAGCATCTCCCCTTATCCGGAGCATGCCCAGAAGTCAAAAGGGAGAACACCCACCAGGAGGGGGTGACTCCGAAATGAAAAGGGACGGAGTCCCGAACAAAATTCCCCGAAGGGAAGGATTCCACGTCGACAGCCCGATGCTGCAGAAGAAGAAGAATGAGCTTTCTCCACTCCCTCGGTGCCTAAATAGGCCAGGCCAAATGGCGCGCCGAGAAAGCCCACGCGCCGAGAGGCGAACGTGCCAAAAGGCGCGCCGAAGCGGCCTCTGCGCCGAAAGCCAAGGGCGCCATAAGGCGCGCCGATATCGGCCATGCCGATAGCGTCATCGCGCCGAGACCGTCACCGCACCGAGAGCACCACCATGCCGGAAACATCTATGGTGCCGATTAGCCCACCAGGGGCGATGTAACCAACAGATCAAGCCGAAAGTGCTGGAGCCCATCTAAATATGCTCACAAAGCGAGGAAATCGTACGAGCAGAATGAAGACTCAGAGTCAAAAGAATAGCCAATGCACAGGAGCAGACCTGAAGAGACCACGAAGCGTAGTGTGAACGTGATGTACACCCGCATGTCCCGTGTCACTCATGCTTCGCTCACGCCACCTACGGGTGGGGGGCATTTGTTGACACCTAAAATGTGTCAGAAGAGATCATAGCAGACTCTCAGTTCTGAAGATCAGTCAAGGGCACAGCTCACGTACCATCCCCGGGAGATCTGAGAGTCTGAATAGAGGAAACCCACTACCCCTATCATGTTGTTCGACTAAAGCCGTTTGTGGCTAGGTCGCTGTCCAGTACTGCTGTCATTCAGATAGTCAGGCTGATAAAACTATACCAACATTCAGGCAACCATCCACCTGCTGAAACAGATGTTCAGACATCTCTGATTCTCCGAAGAAGGGATGCACAATGCCTCGCACGTGTTGTGAATGCAAGGTGCAAACAAGCCCCACGGAGTCTTAATATGCATATGCCAAAAGCCCCACTGTCGAAAGGAGTCCACCAAGTGGATCCTGGACCGAATGGGCCGAACGACAAGAGAATGGGCCAAGCCCAAATATGAGACCCGACGCGCCGATGACTGCCGCGCCGGGAGGATGATCCTGGCGCGCCGGGAAGTGCATGCCGAAAGGATGAGGGCCTGGCCTCTATAAGAGGCCTGCCCTTCGAACAGAAAAAAGAAGAGGACGGAAGAAGAGAAAAGAGGCAGAGCAGGAGAAGGAAGAAAAAAGAAGAGAGAAAAGGGAGTGCTTAGCCACCGAAGAGAAAGAGGGAGTTCGAGAGCCCTTGAAAGAAGCTGAAGAAAGAGGGAAAAAGGGAGAGAGGCAGAGGCTCGAAGAGGGATCCAGGTGGGAGTGTCGGGCGCCTGCAGCTCCTTCTCTTTCCCCTCCCTATCTGTCTGAATTTTTTTCTGTATTTCTGATTTCTGGCATCTTTGCTTCAATAGCATCGAATGCCGATGTAACCCTGCTTTCAGGGATTAGGCCTAGATTTCTTTCTCCGTTGAGTCAGATTTCTTTCTCTTAAGTAGCATGCGTGTAAGTCGTCTGGATGAAATAAAGAATGAGAGAATGGGTTGAATTCGCCCTTTCATTACCTTCTTCTTTCTGTCTCTGCATCCGAGGTTCGATATATGCTAAGGATACTGATAACTAGGCGTGGTTTATCGTTTGGTTTTCTAATTCTGCCGAAGCATCTTCGCTACTATTATTTATCATCTCCCCCTCCAGTCACATTTCGAGGGCCTGAGACAGTCTATCTCATGGCTCCTCGTATGTGAAATAAAAGGGGGACGTGGTTCAGGGATTTCTGTCCGTGGTTCTGCTCCCGATGAGGCCCAGAGGAAGGGTGTTCCCCCAAAGTCTTCCCCCTCCGATCATCCAAAACAGTCGGGATTAAACCTCTCTCTGAACAACTCCCAAAACCCTGTTCTAAGACCTCCTTAAAACCCCTGCTGAAAGCCTCCCGGCGCCGGTGTCTCCCGGCGCGAGTTTCGCGCCGAGAGCTCCCCACGCCGGTTGGACCTCCCTGTCGTGCCGAGCCTATCTAGCTTCCGTGCCGAAACCACCCCCCTTCTCTGCATCGATACCCTTACGTCGTCTGGCCATCCTGATGCCTTCGTCACCACAGCAAGCCATACAGACCTCGTCACTATATCCTCTCCTCGTGGGTGTGCATTGCCCTTCCTTTTGGCCTTACGGGAGCTATATCAAAGGGGTTAATTCTCCCCCTACATCCTGTAGCCCCTTAAACCACGGAGTCCTGCCATTGCAGGCTTTCCGATGGATTGCATTGGGGATATTGCAATAAAGGGGGGTGAGGTCTTATATGACTCAGACCCTTGAATCACGGGCTACGCCCGGCTCTCGTTTAAGGTTTCCACTCCGGCACTCGTGAGTGGATAACCCATAATATTCTCTTGGCATACTCCCAAAATAAGGGGAGATGCTGCCAAAATTCGCCCAGAGCTTTACCCTATCATACTGTTCCATCGGAATTGCATATTTAACCCCTCAATATGGCGGGAGCCTGAGCTATATCATCTCATGGCATCTTGCCATCGCAGAGAACATATCTCCGTGCTAATGAGCTCTTTGGACCCCCTCTGGGAATGAATCCATCCTCATCTCCCATCATCCCCATTGAATGCCCCGAAGAAACCCTCATAATACGCCCTTTTAAAATCAATAAAACCCCTCTCGGCGGCACAATTCTCCCGGCGCCAAGGCCTCCCGGCGCCACCGCCTCCCGGCGCCAAACTCGCGCCGGGTGGGGGGCGCGCCGAGACCATCCCGCGCCGGGTGATTGGCGCGCAGACTTTACACCAGCCGGTTGTGCCGATTGCCCCTCTCCTTTTCATGGCGCTGGGAGCATGCCGTGCCGTTTGATCTTCGCGCTGACTCCAATGCCGTGCCGTTTCACCTCAATGATAGTTATCATCTGAGTGTCTGATGCCTTCCCCACTTCATCAAACCTAAACATAACCTAAATTCATTATTCCATCACTATCAACCTTCGGGCCAGTCTTTATTACCTTACGAGGAAAACTATGGTTCTTCACCCAGGTCCATGGGAGATATATTAATGGGAGGTTTCACCCCCCCTACATCATACCGAACCCAACATTTCTTCGGTCACCCCGCTGACCCTCGGAGTTCTGCCGTTGCATGACCTCCAATGGTCCTTTAAGGGAATATTAATGAACGGCGCAATGGTGCACACTGTCCCGTCAGATTTGGATCCTTCTTGGACCCAGGGCTACGCCCGATTCTCTTTTTGGTTTCCATTCCGGCTCTCCGTGGATGGATGTCCTATATTCCCATTTGGCATAGTCCAAAGGGAGGGGGCATGCTGCCGAATTTGTGCTATAACATCGTTATTGCACCTCGCATATCGCGGTTCCTCGTGCATGCCTGCATCGACCCTCGGGTATGTTAAATGGTGTTGACGGAAGGTCGGGTTATGCCCAACCAGAAGTCTCCACTATGCGCGATGGTGGTCCTCTGACCCACGTCCTCCGCCACGTACCAAGGGTCCATAATTCGATGAACTATGCATCCCCTGTATGATAAACAAATGCATCCTGCATGCCTTCGTCATGATCACTATGTAGCTCTTTTCATTCTGGCTTTGACAGCCCGCTATCTCGGCAATTAATCAAAGGTGTTCCCTCCTCGTGGGGGATGTAATTAACGCCATAGCCTTCATGGTATGGTGGACTGCTGGTCCCGACCGAACCTCACATTCGCCCGACACGGGTCAGAATGAGCGCACAATAAAATCGTCACTCATGTGACTGGCACGCCCACGTCGTCAATCGGTCAGTTGACTACCAGTTAGTCAAATGGCTGATCGATACGTGAAATAAGACATGTATACATGTACATATGCATATATATATATATACATGAAATTAAAACAACAAGACGGTCGAATATAAATAAATAAATAAATAATAAAATAATAATAAAAAAACCGTCGCAAATAGTTCACCGCTCCACCAATTACCCAACCATCATTTCCCGCTACTCGGCCGCCACAACAACCACCACCACCACAATAGCCTCAACAGCCGCCACAGTACCATAATGTCCTGCCACCAAATGGCTTTGCACCTGCTCGACTAGGTCGCAAGAGAACACACTAACCTCCACTTCCTGAAACTATTCCAGACATTTTCTCGACTCTGATGTACACTGGTGATCTTTAGCTCCCTCCGGAACGCCCAAATTGGAATCCGGCTGCCGACCAGTCCAGATATTGCATATATCATCGACAGCCTAGGCACACTATAGAAAGGTGCTATCAGTTCCGTGACTTCGTTTATGATTTGCATGAGGGACAGAGAATTGATTGCGCCCAGATGCATAAGTTGATTGAAGACATGAAAGAGAGAAGAAGACAGGCGCCAAGGCCGCAGCAGCTAGCCGCAGCAGTAACAACCTCAGCAACCTCAACCACAGCAGCAGCAACAGCCTGCACCAGAGTTAGGGATTCATCAGAATCCAATGTCGAACCACCCGCCCGCTGCTCAACAGCAGCCACTGGCACCGGCTCAGGTAAATATTGTTCACCGCCCAGCTCCCAACGTTGGGTCATCCTTTGATGATGAGACTCCTGCTCATCTTTTGGCCCTCCACCATACATACACCAACTCCCCGTCACCTTCTGTCCCTTCTATCATTCAGCCCACCGTTTTGACCTCCACAACACCCACCATTCCCTCCAGATCCCCCATTGGTGACCTTGCCCACCATCTCACCCATCCTTGCACCTTCACCCATTGTACCCTCCATTGTCACCCCTTCACCTAACCCTTCACCTACCATCCTTCGGCCAGGGCCTATCAGACCCGCCTCCACCATTGCCTTTCCCATCGTTGATCCTTCCACTTACCCCGCTGGGCCAGTCAAGAGTCCATCCAATGCCGTGTCGGCACAGAACCTAGCCCTCCGGAGCAGGTGCTTATTTCAGAGAAATTATCTCTCTACTGGTGCACCTGCACCTAACCCTCCCGTTTCCTTACCCATAGTTGAGCAAGAAGAAGCTGACCCCCTACCAGGCACAAGATACGACCTACTACAGTACTTGGACCGGACGCCGACTGTTGACACCTTGAAAATGGGCAAGGGCAGAAGCAGAATTGAAAAGGAGATTAGACCAACAGTGAAAGATCAATGACGAAGCTCATCAACCGTCTACCCGGCTGAAGCCTTTTCCCGGCCAAGCTGAGGTCCGGTGCCATTGCCAGTCAGACGGCGACGCTGATGAAACAGCAGTCACCTGACTGATGAAACCCCCTAGCACACTTTAACAAGAGCTACGCTACGGCCTCGTATGAAGGGCTGCAGATGACACGTCACATCAAGTCAGATATTGATTTGTTGACAAATGAGATGTGAGCAAAGATAAAGATAAAGCCAGAACTAGCAAATGAAGACTGTGAAGATTCCGGCAAGGTCCGAGCCACGGAAGAATTACCACTGAAACCATTACCCGGCTAAAGCCTCCTTGGGCCAAAGCTGATGTCCGGTGTTATCGTCATCCAAACGACAGCACTGATGAAATCCCAGTCTGCTGACTGATGAAATCTCAAGATGATCTCAACAAAGTTACGTCACTAATACTGGACCTTCTCCGGTTACGATGAATATAAGATTAAAGAATTAAGAGAAGCCAAGGCACATGTGAAGCCTAAAAGCCCTAAATGGGCCGGCCAGATGGGCTTCCGAGAGCGGCGCCGGAAACCTCAACAGGAGGCCACTCGGTGTGCCGGGAGCTGCTGCGAGCAGAGTGCCGCGCCGACTTCCACCTGCCGAGAGGGTAAAAGGATCGGGTCTATAAAAACCCACCCCTTCGAAAAACACAGAAGGGAGAGAGAGGGGAGAGGGGGAAGGATAAAAGAAAAAAAGAAAAGGCTCAGAAGATCCTCACCCTCACCACCGCCGGAAGGAAGAAGAGAGCCTCCTCCACTGAAAGAAAGAGAGAAGAGACCAAAGGAGAAAGCAGAGAGAAGGTTCGAAGCTGATTGAAGGTGGGCACCGGGGAGGGAGAGGGGTCAATGCTCCGCCCTCCCCCCCCCCCCCCATTTCTGTATTTTCATCTTCTTGTAATTTCGATGGATGATACTTTTTCTCCTTCTGATGTATTCTGCGACATCGTAATCAGTTTTCATGCCACTAGAACAAGACTTAGTCTTTATCTGCAATTTTCTTCTATGTACTCCGTCCCTCTAATGCATGGATGTAATAGTCATGATCGGATGAATAAACAAATGGAACAGGCCTTGATTGTCGCCTGCTATTGTCTCTATGGAGGTTTACCTCTTATTCCTTTCCCCAGTCTGATTATTCATCTGCGTTTTCTTTTTCGAAGATGCTTTCATGCGCTTGTTCCAGGGCCAGGGACAGGCTATCCCTTGGCCTTCAGAACAAAGCCCAGCCACATGATGATTCACATCTGTGAGATTCCGGAGTTTCCGATGCCCGATTTGTTCACCGATATCATCAGAGTCGTTTCTGGACCAGAGACAGATATCTCTTGGTTCCCAGGATGACGAACGATAACATCAAGCCATCCTCCTGGAAGTCTATCCAAGCAATGGTGACAGAGGCTCTTTATGTTCAGTACCCCTTTTCCATTTCCCTCTGCCCTCGGATTTCCTTCTAAACCCACTCCAAAGCTGGTTGATACCCGATAAATGCATCCATCTTTGACTCCTCAGGGCCCGTCAATCTCAACCCTAATCACCAGGAAAACCCCCTCAATCACCCATAAATCTGAAAACAGAGTGCCGTAAAACCCTAAATTCACCTCGGCGCCCTCGTCTGTCTCGGCTCCACAAACAGTAAAGTGGATGAACAGCCCTCGGCGCAAGCCTCCTTATGCCAAGACCCTATTTCCTTAGCGCGCCAGGAGCCTCCCTATTGTTTTACCTCACGACGAAAAGCCATCCCACATCATTTCTCCTCGCGCCGGGAAGCCCACGCCAGGAGCCTCCTCCCTGGCCTGCTCTTCATCGCGCCGGGAAGACCCCGCGCCGAGAGCCCCTGCCTCTATGCCATTCGGCGCCAGGAGCTCCCTCTGGCCTCCTTGTCATTGGCGCCGGGAAGACCCCGCGCCGAGAACCCCTGCCTCCATGCCATTTGGCGCCAGGAGCTCCCCCTGCCCTCCCTGCCATTGGCGCCGGGAACCTACGGCCGTTTGACCCTTGCGCCGAAAAGCCTCCTTGGCCTCCTCATTCTTGCGCCGAGAACCCCTGCCTCCTTGCCACCGGCGCCGGAAAGCCCCTTGGCCTCCTTGCCATTGGCGCTGGGAACCATGGCCGTTTGGCCCTCGCGCCGAAAACCCTTCTTGCCACGCTGTTTCGCGCCGGGAACCTATATACATATCTAAGTTACCCCGAGAGCCTGCTTTGCCACTCAATTGAACCCCCGGTGCCAGGATCAAACCCACCCAGGGATGCCCATGAGTCACCAGACCTGTCCCGGGGATAAATCGAAGGGAGCAAGACTCCCTCATGTTTCGTTGATCCGCACCGGATTCCTGAGCACCCCCCTTTTAGCTAAAGTGAGCTCTGTCAATGCATGAGTGTCACCGGCTTCTATAAGGGAAGAGTCAAACATTGCCCCAGGGCATACATATGCAGTGTGGAAGGTTCGCCCCCTCTTTTTCTCGGCTTTCATCCCGGCACTCCGTGGGTGATAGCCTATTCTCCTCTGGACATAATCCAGATTATGGGGAGATGCTGCCGAAATGTCGACCGATGTTTAATCCCGATGAGCCCCGCGAAGTACACGTCATGCACCTCCCGTCCGGCCCGATCCTTCGGGGAATATGAACACTGCGAGGCCTTTGGTCGGATGAGAAACGTGAAGGGGGACATATCCTCGATGACCGTTCGGACCCTGCCCCGTCGCTGCGCGGACGGTGTCCTATCTCTACCCGGCACGACCTACACAGAGGGGTCATGCTCATTTAATAACCTATCGTTTACCCAGTCACCTCCTTAGAATAATAATAGCTTTAATATCATGCACTTCGTTTTTAACCGCCCCGAGTGGCCTCCCATTTTGGCGTTTAATCAAGGGTTGTCCTTCTTAGGAAGGACGTAATTAACGTCATAGCCTTTATGGTATGGCGGACTTTTGGTCCCGACTCGGACTTCACAATCGACTGACCAAGTCAAGTCGAGCGCACAATGAAATCATCACACATGTGACTGGCACGCCAATTAACCAAACCAATAAATCAATGGGTCAATAAATATCCAAATCCATTAAATCTAATAAAATAAAAGATAAGAATCCCCGCGTCCACATGTCTGGCACGCCCGGTGGGACATAGTCTCCCTTCATCTCTACGCCGAAATAGGAGGCCCAGTGGCCCCCCCCTCAAATTTCTGATTCCATGCTTTCTCTATTTTCAGGGAACTACAATGACGGCTGGAATCATCTCTGTACACTTTGATCAACAAGTGGTCGATGCACATGTGCGAGAGGGCTACCTGGCGGTACCTCTTGCGTTCGAATCGATGTCGCCTGCTGTTGGGATGCCCAACTGCCTGGGCCTCGTCTGCACCGACCTTCTGCAGGTGAATAACAACGAGCAAGGCACTGCTGCAAGTGCCCCGATGAAGACTACTGATAACAAGGGTGGCTTACCGGAGAGGATGACCTCGACAGCCGTCGCCTGCTATGTTCATCATGTTCAGAGGAGGGACACGGTTTCCGCTGCTGCCCAGATGAAGAAAAGAACTAACCGGAGGAGCCAGTATGCTGCTGCCGACCGTCATCTTTCAAATTCTGGGAGGACGATGATGATGGGTGACGTTAGGGTGAACCTCAACGGTCGCCCGAGAGAAGTCCGGCCGGACAGGATTGTCCCGACCGTCCAGATCGACAACAAGTTCCAAGTTCTGGCCACCAGGAGGGCCAACTGGGAAACTGATGAGAGGAAGCCGCTGGCGCCCAAGCCAGCAAGATATAAACATGTCTGGCGACCAAAGAAGATTCAGAGCTGGGCCCCAACTCGAGATGAGGGGAAAGCTACCGAGGATGCTGTTGCCCGCTTCAGGGCAGGAAGCAGAAGAAGAGAAAGAAAAGACATAAGAGATGATGCTGCTATTTACCCCAGGGCTTGGGGTAAGAAAGATGAGAAAGAAAATGAAGAAAAAAATCTGACCACTATTCGCCCCAAGATGAGGGGCAGAAAATATGAGCAGAAGCAAGACCTCTCGGTCCCCCATCCCAGGGCTGGGGGCAGAAGATGGCAAAGGAAGAACTATGATGCTGCTGCCAACTGCTGCCAGGATGGCGACAGAAGATTTGAGAAAGAAGAAGGAATGAGAACAAGCGAACCAGTCGCTGCTGCCATTCCAAGAAGAGCAAGAGCCTGTGCCAGATAGGCTGATATATTTAGATATTCCAAAGCTGAGCATCTGAATGCTCAGGTGGCATGACTGGCTCATCAGCCAAGAGGCCAGGAAAGACTGATGCTCCAACCAGAGCCACAAAGGCACAACCCAGAGGAGATAAAGCAAGTGGCTCAAGACTACTTCCACTACCTGGGGAATTCTGCCCTCGGTCAGCAAAGATTATCCCGTGCCCTGGGCACCGTGGATGAAGAAGAGGAAGAGACCTTTCAAGAAGTGATGCTCGAAGTCTCCTCCTCCGATTCCAATGATTATGGGGAAGGCCGCAGGGCCGGATATGGGAAAGAAGACCTGTGTGGGGAAGAACCTGAAGAAAGAATATCGGTCTTTGACCGACTCAAATATCCTGACCAGGCAAAAAGGAAAGTCTTCAGGCAGAGGGAAAAGATGCAGATCTTTGCTTGCAATATGGCCGGACTTGTCAGGGGGCAAGACATGCTACCAACTCAACCGGACGAGCTACTCAGGCTGGCAACCAGACCCGGGCCTGTCACAAGAAGAGGCCAGGCGGCAAAAGATAAAATGAAGACTAATGGTGAAGCCTGCAAGATCACCACTATGACAGTTAATGTGGTGACAGCGGAAGAGGGAGATAATCCCTTCATTGATGATGCTGAAGGGACTTCAGAAGATATACAGATCCCGTCCACCCTGGATCCCATGATCCAGATGATGTTCAGAAGATACCAGCAGGAGATCAATGCTCTCAGAAGACAGCTCAATGAGAGACATGAAGCTACACCGGTCTCCAAGCAAGCCGAGCCTGTGGGGCATACTTCCAGCTCAACAGAGACGGCTATCCCAGCTAATCCTCTCCTGGCTGATAAGGGCAAAGCGCCGGGCCAACCTGTTCCACAGCAAACAGTAGCTCAGCCCTCTGCGTCTCAGACACAGCCTACCGCGCCCACCTTGCGCGCCACTATGATGACAACTCCTCATAGTCAGCAACAAGCTCACTTCTTCCCAGAAGACATAGATCCAGCCGTAGCCCACAAGCTGATGATTGAAAGAATTGTGGAGATGAAGCTGTCTGAGAAGACTGGCGATGATGTTAGTACCTATGATGTGTACAAGGTGCCATATCCTCCCCAATATGCTGCTAAGAGACTACCTCCAGGCGTCAGTAAGCCGCCTAAGTTCGAAAAATTTAATGGCCAGGGCTCCCCCAGAGAGCACATAGCTTACTACACCACAATCATGGGCGACCTGGCAGTCGATGAAGCTTATCTGCTTAAGTTCTTTGGCTCATCCCTTACTGGGTTAGCCTTTGAATGGTATTCAAGCCTGCCAGCTGGATCGGTGGTTGATTGGCCTGATATGTAGAGAAAATTCTACGACAGATTTCATGTCACCGAAAGGGAAATCACAATAGCAGAGCTATATGCAACCAGGCAGAAGCGAGATGAAACTGCACTGGACTACATCAAAAGGTGGAGGAACTTGGCCATGAGATGCAGAAGACCCCCCCATCAAGAAGATGCAGTGCAGATATGTAAACAGAGCCTCAGGAGAGAGGTGCTAGAAAAGATGATCGGTGCAGATGTCAGAACATTTGACCGATTGAACAATATAGTGGCGGAGGTTGAGACGTTCTTGTCCAAACGTCCAACCGCCAATGTTCCCAATATGCTGAAAGGTAAATCTAATGATCGACGACCATCACATTCTGAGGCCAACACCGTCGATTTCAGAACCTTCGAGCAACAGAAAGGGAAAAAGGGGGCAGATGAAGCTCCCCCACCTGAGGGTGCAGCAGAAAGAAAAGACAAGGTCTCTCTAAGAGACAAGATGAAGAAGGCTTACTCTTTTCCCAAGGAGAAGACGGCAGCACTATTTAGTTGGGCATATAAGTTCAACAAGGTAACATTGCCTGAACCGAAGAGACCCGAGGATGCGGCAAAGAAAGATGATCCGCTGTTCTGTCCATTTCACCGTGCGCTGGGGCACGCAATTGAGGACTGTTATGTCTTCAAAGATATCATGGAAGGAATGGTTAAAAAGGGTGAACTGCAGCTGAGAGATTATCAGGTAAAGCCGCCTCATCCACATGAGCCTCCGCCCTGGAGAGTGGCCGCCAATATGATCTCAGTTTACCAGCAGCTGCCTAAGGAAGCCGTTGAGGAATGTACCAGGCATACCTATGAAGCTTGTTTCCTCACCCCACTGAAGGATCAGGAGGGATGGCAGACGAAACCCATAAAGAATAGAAGGAAAACTCCCGCAGCCAGTACCAGCGGGGTGATTATTCGAGGTGTCACACCAAGGCCTGAACCGCCTCCAGTAAAGCCAGTATGGCGCACAGCTGAGACCGGGCCAATCATCCGGATCCCTACTCACAACTGGAGGATACAAACTCCCCTACCCGCACATAAAGAAGTAAGTCCTGTAGCCAGGCGTTTACAGCAGTATATTAATGGGCTCGATGAATATGAGCAGAAAAAGCCCAAACACCTGCTGGTAAAAGGCTGTATACTCTGGGAGCAGCTCGAAGAGTTGAAAATTGAAGAGCAGCCAGAGGTAGAACAAAGAAAAGATGAGACTGAGCCCTTCTGGGGGCAGGAGCTGGCAAAGCCAAATTTCTAGAAGAAGAAGAGACGGCCCAACTCCAAAAAGGGAAAGAAAGTCGCGACAGTACAGTGTAACACTCTGTCAGTGCTCTTTTCCTTGCCCGGGGAGAATGATGAGGATGAAACATCAAATGCCCCGCTAGAAGCCAACCATGCCGAGGCCTCAACCTCAGCACATGCAACACGCTCCGGAAGAAGGTGGGGGCGCCACCACCAGCTAATCATAACATTATGTTCAGAGGGGAACAACCCTACCAGATTCCTGAACCAGAGATACGAGGTGTCCAGGTTCCTCCCCCTGCCAGCCTGTACCAAGAAAAGAAGAAAGGAGGTCAAACTCCGACATTTCTGGAATTTCTGTCCAGTCTAGAAAATGGGCAGTCGATATAGGCTGGGCCAGATAAAGCCAAGAGACCTCAGCAGTCGGCATCTGTAGCCTACAAGCAGAATGAGAAAGAAGGGGATAACCCTCTAATGGCACCAGGGGCCATTGCTGCAGAAGAAGCCCCCCAGGAAATCAGTCCAGGGGTTGAGGCCAGCACTGGTCAGCAGAGGCCGCAGGTACCACATGAACCTCCAAAACCCCGATGGGCGGAAGAAATGAGACTATCTAATGTCAGGGTGGGCAGCCGGATCATGAAAATGCTAAAGAAGCTCCCTACCAGATTCTCCATCTGGGAGATTCTCTCTCTGAGTGAAGAGGCTCGCCAAGCAATTATTGATGCCTTGCAGTCGCCAGCACAATATGAAGCACTCCTGACAGAAGTGAATTCTGGGCCGTCAGTTACATTCACAGAGGATGACATGCTGATTCTGAATTCCGGCCATAACAGACCGCTGTATATGAGGGGCTCCCTGAACTGTCAGCCACTGAGCAGGATACTGATAGATCCCGGGGCCGCCGTGAACATTCTCCCATACCGCATCTACGAAAAATATTACTTTGATCTGCAGCTTACCAAGGTCAGAGACATGAAAATTACGGGATTCAACCAGAAATGTGAGACGCCCCTTGGGGTGGCTGATTTTAACCTCACATTGGGGGATCTCACTACCGTGGTACGATTCTATGTAATCGACTCCAACACGACATATAAGGCCCTGCTGGGGAGACCGTGGCTGCATGAATATCAGATAGTGCCGTCCACGCTACATCAATGCATTAAATACTGCCATGAAGGAAAAGAAGAGAGGGTGTTTGCGGATCTGCATCCCTTCGAAGTATTCGAGTGCCATATGCTCGATGCATCCTACTACACGGAGGTGTCGCGAAAGGGTGAAGAGAAAGAGGCTGTGGTCAGCCAGAAAAAGCCGGCGACGAAGGCAAGAAATTGGTCTCCACCGCCACCAAAGGGCTATATTAAAAAGCATGAGGTATCTCACATCTCTTATGCCGGTGACTTTGCTCGGATCACCCCTCCTAGCATTCACCCGGATGATATCAATGAAGAAATGAAAGAAAAATACACACAAGTGGAGGTGCCGCAGGGTTTATTTAAACCCATCGTCATCCTTGAGTACCAGACGGTGCTACCACTGAAGACTATGGAAGTCCCTCGCTTCTGGGAGCCTCCTACCATATTCTACACTGGGGAGTCAGTCGAGGAAGATGATCAAGACTGCATGGTCCCTGAAGAGGCTGCAAACCAGATGGTGCCAATTACAGGCTTAGACTACACTACCCGACGGGTTTCGCAGATGTTCTCTAAGATGCAGATGCCATCACTACAACCTGCTGCCCAAAAGAAGGCGTTCCAGGAGCTATGGGATCCGCCTCGGGATAATAAAGAACTGAGGAAGATCACTCAGCACCCAGGATTGGGCTATACTTTACAAGAATACTATGAGGCCAAGGTGGATGTCATCTCTACCTTCTACCAGCATGAAGATTCCTCTGGGGTGGGCTACGACCCGTACCCTTCGGAAGATGAAGAAACCATTTATCAGTCCATAACAGACAATAAAGCCCCAGACAATCAGCCAGAGACGGGGACGTCTGATGAAGCAAAGAAAGATTGGTGCTGGGAAGACCTACCTTCCAAAGAAGATCTGTTCCATGCTGAAGAAAAGTTTGACACGGGAACCCCGGATGAAGACCAAACAGCCAAAGAGCTGAGGGAATGCTTGGAGTTTGAGCGCATCCTGGAAGAAGTCGGGCTCTACAGAATGATGATCTCTCAAGGGAGTCTGCATCAGAAGAGCCTCTAAGGGCGGAAGACTTCGTCTTCGAATTTCCTGCTGATCCAGCTACGTCCTCGGGGCACACTGAACAGAAGACAACAATTTTGGCCGTATATGATGAGCCAGCACCGGCTGATGACCAATATGATGAAACAGAAAATCATGAAACTGAAGAAGATTATATCCCGGGAGGCTTCATTGACTTGCAAGAAGCCCCGCCCGAGGTCGAAGACGGAGGTCAGGCCACCGTCGATGAGCTTGTGGAAATAAATCTGGGAACCGCAGATGAGCCAAGGCCGACATTTCTCAGTGCACTGCTGGAGCCAGCTGCCAGGGAATAGTACATACAGTTCTTGAAAGAATTCTGGGACTGCTTTGCATGGACATATGATGAAATGCCGGGACTAAGTTCTGATGTGGCACAGCATCGATTGGCAATAAACCCAGAGGCTAACCCTGTAAAGCAGCCTTCCAGGAGAATACGTCCTGAACTGATAAATCAGATTAACAAAGAGGTTGACAAGCTGATTGATGTAGGCTTTGTCGAAGAAAACCAGTATACTACATGGTTGGTCAATATAGTGCCCGTAAAGAAGAAGAATGGGCAGATCAGAATCTGTGTTGATTTCCGGGACCTTAATAAGGCTTGCCCGAAAGATGATTTCCCGGTGCCAATCACTGAAGTGATGATCGATGCAACTACTGGCCATGAGGCCCTATCATTTATGGATGGGTCATCCGGATACAACCAGATCTGGATTGCTAAAGAAAACAGAGTGCACACTGCATTCCGCACCCCGAAGGGGATATTCCACTACAAAAGGATGCCGTTCGGCCTCAAGAATGCCGGCGCTACCTACCAAAGAGCCATGACAAAGATCTTTGATGATTTGCTCTTCAAGAAAGTAGAGTGCTACATTGACGATCTGGTGGTGAAAACTAAAAGAAGAGAAGACCATTTGCAAGACCTGAGGGTAGTATTCCAGAGGCTGCGCAAATATGAACTCAAGATGAATCCCATGAAATGCGCCTTCGCCGTGTCCAGTGGAAAATTCCTCGGGTTTATTGTCCATCATAGAGGCATTGAAATTGACCCATCCAAGATTAAGGCTATCCAGGAGCTCCCTCCACCAAGGAATCTGTCCGAGCTGAGATCTCTGCAAGGGCGTCTGGCCTATATCCGACGATTTATATCAAATCTGTCGGGAAGATGCCACCCCATTCACAAGCTCATGATGAAAGATGTGCCGTTCCTCTGGGACGATGGCTGTCAGGAAGCCTTTGAGAAGCTGAAAGAATATCTCAAGACCCCTCCGGTGCTGGGGGCACCAATTAAGGGCAGGCCCTTGATACTGTATATCGCAGCCACATACTATTCCCTGGGGGCAATGCTGGCACAGATAAATGAAGAAGGCAAAGAACAAGCCTTATACTATCTGAGCAGGAGGCTAATTAGAACTGAGGAAAGCTACAGCTACATAGAAAAGACCTGCTTGGCACTAGTCTTTGCTGTCAAAAAGCTCAGACACTATACGTTGTCACTTGAAGTCAGACTGATATCTGCAGCGGATCCGCTCAAATACATATTGACTCAGCCAGTACTGAAAGGCCGGTTGGGCAAATGGGCAGTGATCCTGATGGAATTCGATATTACCTATACACCCCAGAGGGCGATAAAAGGACAGGCCGTGGCTGATTTCTTCGCAGAGCATCCTGTGCCGGAAAATGATATGCTAGGGACTGAGTTACCCGATGATGAGACACACGAGGCCTGCCAGACCCAGTCAGTTATGTGGCAACTATTCTTTGATGGAGCATCTAGAACAGAGACAAACTCCGATGGAAAGACCAGAATACGGGATGGAGCCGGTATTGTGCTGAAATCACCAGAAGGAGAGGTCGTGCATACTTCCTGTTCTATAAACAAGCCCTGCACCAATAATGAGGCCGAGTATGAAGCTCTGATAATCGGGCTATATGTCAGCCTCAACATGGGTATCCAAATGCTTCAAGTATTCGGGGATTCGATGCTGATAATAAAACAAATCCAAGGGGAGTTCGAAGTGCGGAAGCCAGAACTGAGTCCCTACCACCAAAAAGCTGTGCGCCACATGGCGAAATTCTACCATATTCAAGCATGTGGGCCGTGGACACAACGCCCAGGCTGATGCACTGGCAAAGCTGGCCAGCTCACTAGCAGTTCCGCCAAATAAGACACTGAACATTATCGTTATGAACCGGCGGCAAGTCCCCAGTATGCTAGAAGAGTGCTCCGAAGAAGACGAGGTTGCCACCATCAGCACAGAGCAAGCGTCTGATTGGATACAACACCTGTTGCAGTGGTTTCTACACCAACAACTGCCGCAGATAAGAGAAGAAAAGATGAAACTCCTAAGAATCAAAGATTCTTATGAACTCAGGAATGGAATTCTGTTCCGAATAATGGCAGATGCACGTAAGAAGATTCTACTCCGCTGTCTGTTCACTGAGGAAGCCTGGCAAGCGATGAAAGAAACACATGCTGGGACAGCAGGTGCCCACCAGGCTGGTCCCAAGATGAAGATAGAAATCAAGAAGCTGGGCTACTATTGGCCCACCATGTTTGAAGACTGCTGTAAATTTGTAAAATCATGCCAGAAATGCCAGGAGCATGCTACTGTGCCTAGAAGACCTCCTACGACTCTGCACCCTACAGTTCCCAGTTGGCCGTTTGCACAATGGGGAACTGATGTAGTCGGGCCACTGCCGACTTCCTCGGCCGGACATAAGTACATACTGGCCATAACATATTACTTCTCCCGATGGGCGGAAGCTGTAGCATTAAGAGAAGTGACTGGTGAATTGGTCGCCAGATTCATCAAACAGAACATTATCTTCCGATTCGGGATCCCCAACCGAATAATATCCGACAATGGAAGTCATTTTAGAAATCAGAAGATCTATCGGCTTGCTGAGAAATATAAGATCGAATGGAGGACCTCCACTCCTTACAATCCACAGGCAAACGGATTGGCAGAAGCTTTTAACAAGACTCTCTGCACCTTGCTGGCCAAGGTCGTCAGTTCTAATAAGAAGGACTGGGAAGAGAAAATGTATGAAGCTCTGTGGGCATACCGCACTGTCTTCAAGACACCTACAGGGTGCTCACCATACTCACTGGTATACGGCTCAGAGGCAGTGGTTCTGCTAGAACTGGAAGTCCCGTCACTCAGAGTGGCAGTCCAATATGGCCTGGCCCGTGGCGAACAGACCAATGCAGAAAGAAGACTAGAAGAGTTGGCTGAATTGGAAGGAAAGCGCCTCCAAGCTCAGAAGAGTATCCAAATGTATCAGGCCCGCATGGCCACTGCATTCAACAAACTCGTAAGAGGACGAGAATTCAAGAAGGGTGACCTTGTCATGGTCAAGAAAAAAGAAGTCATGGCGTCCAACCCAAAAGGAAAGCTGAATGCTAACTGGGAAGGTCCTTATGTGATACAGAGGGTCTACGAAGGAGGGGCCTACGTGGTTGTTAACCATCGAGGGGAGATCCAATTCTCCCAACTCAATGGAAGACATCTAAAGCTGTATCATGCGGCACAACCGGCATTCCCCAAGTGATCAGAAACAGCTACCCCTTCCTTGGTATAGCGGCACTCCGCCCTAACCAAGCTACACCCCTTCCCGGTCTAGTGGCACTCTGCCCTAACCGAGCTACACCTATTTCTTGGTCTAGCGGCACCCCGCCCTAGCCAAGCTGCTACCTTCCTTGGTATAGCGGCACTCCGCCCTAACCGAGCTACACCCCTTTCCTTGGTCTAGCGGCACTTCACCCTGGCCGAGCTACCCTTCCTTGGTACAGCGGCACTCCGCCCTAACCGAGCTACACCCCTTTCCTTGGTCTAGCGGCACTCCGCCCTAATCGAGCTACCCATTTTGTTGGTCCAGCGGCACTCTTCCCTAGCCGAGCTACCCTTTTCTTGGTCTAGTGGCACTCCGCCCTAACCAAGCTACCCTCATCTTAAGCTGGTGGCATTCTCACCTGTCACCCTCTAAAAAGGAAGAAAGAAGAAAGAACAAAAAAGGTAAAAGTAAAAAAAAATGGGGTTAAAAATAGAGATACCCCGCCAGACTTGCTCCTATATTAGGGACAAGTGCAAAAATGGCCCAAAACCCAACTGTGGCGAAAACCCGAAAGGGTACTGCAGGCAAAATCGGGTACCCCGCCACGCGAAAACCCGTAAGGGCGCGTGGGCAAAAGCAAGAGGGGGCCGGCTCCGGCGAAAACCCGAAAGGGCGCTTGAGTCGGTAATATGGTAATTCCAAAGAAAGCCTCACCTCCCACCATAAAACTCCTCGTCGATCGACCGGCGCCTGGTCCGATCAATGATTAAACCCATCCGGAATGAACCTTACGTCTATTCTGCTGAAGCCTTCATGCATTGCTCGAAAAAAAATTCCCTCGATAATAGGCCCACCTCAAGATAGACCTTCCGTCTGTCCTGATAAAACACTTTCACTTGTTTCTGTCTAAGACCCACAACAATGAAACCCTGTCTGGTTTAGACCATACGTCTATCCCAATGAAACCTATCCTACGTCTCACCGCGATGAAACCTGCTGTTGACCGGTTGGCACACTGCCCGATCAACAATGAAACCCTGTCCGGTTTAGACCTTACGTCTATCCCGATGAAACCTATGAAATCCTTGCATTGGTATAAACCCAATACCAATGATGAAACTCGCTGCCGATCGACTGGCACACTGCCCGATCAGTGATGAAACCCTGTCCGGTTTAGACCTTACGTCTGTTCCGACTAGATCTGCATATCTCTTTACGTCCCGCCGTGATGAAATTCGCTGCCGATCGACTGGCACACTGCCCGATCAGCGATGAAACCTGTCCGGACTAGACCCTACGTCTATCCCGATGAAACTTATGAAATCCTTGCATTGGTATAAACCCAATACCGATGATGAAACTCGCTGTCGATCGACTGGCACACTGCCCGATCAGCGATGAAATCTGTCCGGACTAGACCCTACGTCTATCCCGATGAAACTTATGAAATCCTTGTATTGGTATAAACCCAATACCAATGATGAAACTCGCTGCCGATCGACTGGCACACTGCCCGATCAGCAATGAAGCCTGTCCGGGCTAGACCCTACGTCTATCCCGATGAAACCTATGAAATCCTTGCATGGGTATAAACCCAATACCGATGATGAAACTCGCTGCCGATCGACTGGCACACTGCCCGATCAGCGATGAAACCTATCCAGTTTAGACCCTACGTCTATCCTGATGAAACATATGAAATCCTTGCATTGGGATGGACCCAATACCAATGATGAAACCTGCTATCGGTCGGCTGGCGTGCTGCCTGATCAACGCTAAAATCCATCCAGGGTAGACCTTCCGTCCACTCTGACATAGCACAACACTGCTCTTTGAATCAATTCAGACCCTCCGTCTGGATAGATCATGAAACTATATTCCTTTGCGTTAATGTTAAACCCCACGTTAATGATGAAACTCATATTCTCAGCAAACGGCTTCATGCCCGAGCTGCAATTTATATTCTCTAAATCAATTCGGACCTTTCATCTGGATAGATCATGAAACCTTACTTCCCTTTGCATTGATGTTGACACCCACATCAATGATCGGGTGTCCACAATAAACATATGGCGCCATGGTCCATAGGATGAAAGTTCTGGTCCCAAAAAAGACAATGAAAAAGGAAAAGAGAAAGAAAACGACAAAAAAAAATACAAAAAAGGGGGTTGAAAATAGAGATACCCCGCCAGACTTGTTCAGGCATTCTGGACAAGGGCAAAAAGGGCTAAAACCCAGCTGTGGTGAAAACCCGAAAGGGCACTGCAGGCAAAATCGGGTACCCCGCCACGTGAAAATCCGAAAGGACGCGTGGGCAAAAGCAAGAGGGGGCCGGCTCCGGTGAAAACCCGAAAGGGCGCTTGGGTCGGTAATGTGGTAATTCAGAAGTTCCATGCCAACCGGCACGTTGCCTTCACCTACCCTTCACTGACGAGGCCTTCTGTCGGTCATCTGGCTCTATGCCCCACCGATGATAAAAGCCTTGCCGGGGTAGATCTTACGTCTGTCCTGATGAAATCTACACACCCTCCTTTCACATGTCCCACCAACAATAAAACCGACCATCATTCCGATAAAGCCTGGCCAGTTCAGACCTTACGTCTGTCCTGGTCAAACTCCTAAACCATCCCTTGACCGATCGACTCCTTGCCTGGTCAACGATAAAACCCTACCAGGACAGACCCTACGCCTATCCTGATGAAACCTACGTACTTCTTGGCAAAGCCCCACCCGCCATAAAACCTGCTGGGATAGACCTTACATCTGTCCTAACGAGACCTACACCTCTACATATGTCCCACCGTTGATCGACCGGCACCTTGCCCGATCAATGATGAAATCCTCTGTCCGGTTTAGACCTTACGTCTATACGGATGAAACTTATGAAACTCTTTGCGTCGATATAAGCCCATATCGACGATGAAACCAACCACTGATCGACTGGCACCTCACCCGATCAACGATGAAACCATGTCCAATTAAAACCCTGCCAGTTTAGACCTTTCGTCTATTCTGATGAAACTCATAACACTTTCTTTGCATCGATATAAACCCAATATCGATGATGACGCTAGCTGTTGATTGACCGGCACCTCGCCCGATCAATGATGAAATCCTATCCAGTCCAGACCCTACGTCTGTCCTGATGAAAACCACGCACCCTTCAATGTCCCACCTGCGATAACCTCTACCCAGTCTAGACCTTACGTCTACTCTGATGGAACCTATAAAACTCCTTTGCATCGATATAAACCCAATGTCGATGATGAAATCATGTGCTGGTTGATTGGCACATCGCCCCGACTAGCTTTGAAACCTGCCCGGGACGGGCCATTCGCCCGTTTCGGATTGTGCTCTGAGCCTCTTCGTTCACATTCCTGCAAACCGTCTCCCTTGCGGCACGTATGGCCAAGAAGGATGTTTGCTGCCACCAACAGAACTCGGTTTAAAGCATCCCCCTCGGAGGCCGTCACGCGGTGGAGCAAATTCCCCATCCTTTCTCTGAAGGGGTGGACGCTCTCCTGCTAGGTACGGGCTATTCCCAAAGGGACCGCTGAAACCGCTGCCAAATCACCGTGAAATATTGACGGTGCGATAAGTTAAGAATAAACCACATATGAGACTGGTAGAAAGATTCCTTTCCATTGAATAAAAGAGAAAATACAAGAAGGGCCCCTGAGGGGGAATTGTATTACAAAAAAGGAAGAAAATAGAGAAGAAATAATTCAAGGCCGCCGGAAGATATCTTCAAAGGCCAAAAGACCCACATCGGGAGCGGCTCTTAGTTCATGAAGGCGCGCCTCCTCTTCCTGAAGCTTCACGGACATGTCCCAGAGAGACATCATCCGTCCCTCCAACAAGGCCACCTCTTCGGTGGACCGTGGCCGAATAGACGATAATTGTTGTAGCTCGGCTCGAAGTCCAGCGAGTTCCGCTTCCAGAATGGCTATCCGGCCCTGAACGGCTTCCTCCCGCTGGACAACGCTCTGTAGCTCAGTTTGGTGTTCGTCAAGCGCAAGCGTCAGCTTCTCCAGCTCAGATTTGCATTCTGACCTCTGTAACTTCAATGCCGTCAGCTTGTCGGTCATAGTCCGTGCTAGGAAATCTCTTCGATGCACGAATTTCAGCAAAAGCAAGACCCGTTGAGCCCATGTGTCCAGAGGGCAGCCCATGGTCTGCAGGCCGGCAGTGAAGCGATCAGCAATTTCCTTCAGCTGCAAATGTGTCAAGCCAGGCTGAGATTCTACCAGCTGGCGCAGCATATCCAGGTTCTGCCAGACAAAGCTCTCAGACGATGCGAAGCCAAAAGAAGCAGAGGGGATCACTTCAAAGGTCACTTCACTATCAATGTCCGCCCACAGTGCGACATCCGGCTGAGAGGATGAAGATGGTAAATCTGCTGGAAGAACTGGCCGGTCCCTCTCCGTGCCCTCTGGCTGAACTAAAGATTCCTCCTCCACCGCTGTCTCGGGTGCTATGGCTTGAACATCTGCGGAGGGAGGACCAATGAATGATGGAGCTATCTCTTCATGAGTCTCCTGAATAAGGGCTTCATCTTCAGCTACTCTTCCTGATAATGGGGGCGAAGGGTCCCTAGTCTGTAAAGGTAGAAATCCAGTCTCTATAGCCACTGTGGCAGGGACTGCTGACTCGGGCGCAATTGACATTACGGCAGCTGGTATAAAAGCGGAGCTTCTGGCTGGGTCTGCTTCGGCTCTAAGCTCTGAGGCCCTGACAGGGATGGAAATCTCGCCTGATGATCCCAAGTCCAGTGATGTTAAGTCAGTTGAAGATTGTATTCTCACTGGCACGGGGCGAATAACCTCGAAAATTTCCATGCAAGTTGAAGGTAAAGCAGGAATGATGATCAAATCTGCAGATGAGACATCCATGGAGACTGCGGCCGCATCTGAGCTAGTAGTGACAGAGTCCTGAGAACAAAGCAGAATAATCCTCATCAATGGATGGAAGAAAATGAATAGAACAGCGAACAAAAAAAGAAGAGAAGAAGCTCACCTTTAAAGTGGGGTCTATATCCTCAAGATGAGACAAAAGAGGAGAAAGCTCCGTAGTTGAAGCAACAAATGGAGGGGTTATGTCGACCTCAGTGTCAAGCCCGGCAAACTCCTCTTGCAATTCCTCCTCAGAAGTTAGCGTCAACAGTTTAGGAGGCTGAAAGGGCGGGAGGCCTTTTGCAAATACAGGCAGGGCTTCTGATTTCTGGATTTCCTCCTCGCTGCCACTGAAGGTCACTTCCTCCTCATTATCAGGCACGGTCTCGGAGCTGCCCGAGGATATCTCCACTCTAGCTATGTGCTGCGAGGTCGCCTCTAGAGCATGTCGCGATGCAGACCGGGTGATTATGCGTCTGGCCGGAATAGGGCTCTCTTTTGTTTGGGTCCTTTCACTTTCCTGCGGCCGAGACGGCTCTCCCACTGCTACTGTAGCCCCAGTCGGCTCCCTGACTGCCACCTCAACAAAAGGGGAACTCTGAGGGATATAATGAAAAAGAATAACAGCAAAAGTATAAAGAGAAAAGATGAGAGAGCACATTTACCCTCCTCCTTGCCAGCCGGGGTAGGAGAAGGCAGCCTCGTGTCCCTCTCCGCAGGCACTGCAACCTGCTCCGGGGCTGTATCAGATAAAGAGAAGCTCAGTCTCGAAAGGCGCCTTAAAAGAGCAGTCAAGAAAACAGTGAAGATTGCATCTGCAAGATATTTACCGCTACTCTCGGCGGGTTCCGGAGCAGCCTCCCTCTGAGACCTGAACTCGTCAAAAGAGGGGATGTCTGGAAGAGGGGTCCCGGCGTCCGTCGCAACTGGAGCTGACTATTGGACCCGAACAACTTTGGCCCTCTTGGCCTTGACAACTACAGTTTTCACTGCAGAAGGCTTCCTCTTCTTGCCCGGAGGTAGGGGAGTGGTCGTGGGTGCTGCTGCAGGAATTTCAAAGTAAGCAGGCTTTTCAGCCTGAGCAATAATCTTCCTGTAAAGTCCCTGCCGTTTTATGTCCGGTCTATCTGTGCAAGACACAAGAAAGGCAGTCATAGTCGACAGATGTATAACGTGACAATAAAAGAAAGACGCCATGAGCGCACAGGAAGGGTCATACCTGCTGGGCCGTCATAGAAGGTAGAAAGCGGCCAATACAGATAAGCCACCTCCTTCGAGCAGGAAGCAGCCTCCTTCACGAGCCAGCACATGTCACCTATGGTCTGGCATTTCTCCGTCAAGGCAGCTAAATCTTGGTGGCCGTGGAAGTCAAGGCAATGAAACAGGCTGAGGTAATCCATGCACCAGCCGTCGACATAATGAAAAGAGATAAAAAGCGGCTTATTCAGAATACCGGCTATCGGGTTCTCTACTGACAGCCCGTGAACATTCAGTAGCACGAAAAGCCAAGAAGGGTGCTGATAATATGTACTGGTGCGGTCTTCCCTCCGCACAAATGTCCGATAAGGGTGAAATCTATCTACCGGGCCCCTCCAGGGGGCTGCTGTCAGGAGAGGCTCCTCCGGGGGAAATGGATACTGCGCCTCCACCTGAATACTCCCTATGTGGCCCAGCTGCCTCAGATCCTTTGTAAAAGCATCTTCATTGATCTCAGAAAATACAGGAGTGGGTATCTCAGAGCCTTCCTCTTTTAAGGACCGACGCCTGGCAATGTATGTGTCCGCCTCCCTCGGATGTTGTGAATAGAGCCTTTTCAGATGAACCTCATCAATCTCAAAAACAGGCCCTGATTGCCGCTTTAAGAAAGAGCGCTCGGCCACATCCCAAAAGGCACCTCTGCCATCCTTATAAAAATTGGTGTGGGTATTCCGCCACTTGATGTATTCTGAGGTGACCCGGGGAGTACGATTAGAAACGGTCGGGATCCTGAAAGTTAGGCCCTCTCGGCGATGAAAGAAATCCCACCATATCCGACCGTCACTGGCAATGGAGGACCCATGCTTGGCACGACTGTCCAAAGGAAACTGAGCAGCTGATGAAGCAATATGCTGATCGTAGCCGAAGTTTCTGCTAAAACGGAATGGGTAATAGGGCTCCAAGATGAGCAAGCCTCCCTTCCTGAAGACCAATAGACTGGGTCGGATAGCCATAGCCCACCTTACCAGTTCTGGTTCTAATATGGGCAGGGTGGCATTGGCCCCCGAAACCGGATGGACATAAACTTCTACCTCTTCCATTCTGCATTCCCTCTGAGGGTCTACTAAGGGAGCCGAGCCTACTGCCAAGCTCCAAAAATGAATGCTACCAGGAGCATCTACAGACATTTTTGTCAACCGGCCCCTGATCTTAAACAACTGCTCTGAGAAAAGGCCGGGTTCGGCGCTAGCAAACTCAATCATCCGAGGGAGCAGTGTGTCTGACTGCAAAGTTCTCGGGGCCAGCTCGGGGAAAATGCTGCAAACCCAAGCATTGAAGAAATGAAATGGACCTACAGTCCGTAAAGAATGGGGAACCCGATGTCTATGCAAATCTCCCAGTGATTTGTAAACTAAACACAAAGCCGCCGGGCACAGAGACAGTCTCATCCCCCAGGCCATCTGACAGGCTGGATATATAGCCTCCGGTCTGATAATCGTCTCATCCCCTTGAGGGAGAGCGAAAGTGCACAGCCAGAAGGTCAGATAAGCTGCACAATGAGTAATGGGGTCAACCCCTGCTGGGTTCGGGCCATCTACACCTGCTCGGCGCAGTGAAGCCAGCAATGCTGATTTATAACGAGGGGCCCTGATCTGCTTACTGAGAGTCGGTCCCACGGAAAGGAAGTCTGTATACTTCAAGGGACCCCCGAAGAAGTACTGTATCCACTGCCCTACACGGACTTTCAACCTGCTACTCTTTTCCCGAGGTTGATATCCTTTGGAAGATCCCCTGCTATAGGACAGACAAATGGTCCGATAAGCCTTCATCAAGTACCGATATGCGTAGCCAAAGGAATATCTGTCCTCTCCATCAGAGGCGTCCTTTACGGAGTCGTCTAGACAGACCTCTTCATATGGCTCCCCATCTATAGGCAGGCCTGAAAGCTGCGCAAGACTCCAAACATCGAGAGAAGTCTCGCCTTCTGCTGTATAAAACGTATTGAACTGTGGGCAGAACACTTCAAGCATGCCGCAACATAATCCCCGAGAGATGGGATAGCGAAACCTGGAGGCAAATACACTATGATATACCCCAGCTCTAATCAGTAAAGGGGCGTATTCCTTCAAGACAAATTCTGTAAACTCCACTGCTCCTACCCTGAAGAAATGGGCGTCCGTCACTTTAGCGTCCCCAAACCAGCCGGCAGCCAGCTGATATTTGAATTGAACGGCCAGACAGTTCAGAATGAATGGCTCGTCCCTATAACCCCACTTCACAGGAGCTAGAAAAAGTCCAAAGTTGGGCTTCTCCCGATGGACACGACCGGCTGCATGGTCCCACCTTGCCGGGGTAAACTCTGGAGCCCGGGTCAGCATCTTCCTCTCCAGCTCTAATTCGGAAATGCCCAGCACAGCATTCCAGTCCCTCTGCTCACCTGGGAGATATATAGCTCGGGCTCGATAAATAGAACCCTTCATGCTGTCTCTGTCAGCCAGTATTGCCGCTTCCACAGACCGAGCAAGCAGGAAATCCCTCATTCCGCCTATGGTGAAGGTCTGGATAAATGGCAGCAGATGACGATCCTTCGACAGATCCGGACGGTAGTCAGCAGCCCTTCTGAAATCAATCCCTTCTGTGGAAGAATAAACTCCGGAAGACGGCACTGTGTCAGTCTCGGAATCAGAGGACTCATCAACAGTGGCGATCTGGTTATAGCCGAAGCTCAGACTATTCACATTCAGCCAGTTGACTGAAGCCCGAGATATGTCCGGCTGAGCCGATGAACTCGCCCCCACAGTCATGGAAGCCGCAGTAGAAGCACCGGAAGCCATGTCAGCACCTGTGGTCAGGGAAAGATGAGAAGATAAGCATCAGAAGGATGAATGGGCATGTAACAATGAGGCAAACAATTTTCAATAAATTTCGGCAGCATCTCTCCTTGTCCGGGGTCTGCCCAAAAAAAGATAGGGAGTCACCCACCAAGAGGGAGTGATCCCGAACATAAAAGGGGACTTAGTCCCGTATAACGAACCTACCCGAGACTAAATCGGTCGAAAAGGGGGGGGAGATGAAACAAGGCTCTCGGAGCGGGGAAGATCACCACCGCCGCCGAGATGAAGAGAGAGAAGGGATGGTAAGAAATGAGGGTAAAAGCCCTCTCGGGGGGGTTAAAAAGAAAGGGAAGGAGGGGCTTCTAGGCGCGAAGGAAAGCGCGCCGAGAACCCTCCGTCGGCCGGAAGAAGGGAGGCGCGCCGAGAAGGCCGCGCCGAGAAGCCCGCTGAAG
Source organism: Amorphophallus konjac (assembly GCA_022559845.1). NCBI lineage: Eukaryota > Viridiplantae > Streptophyta > Magnoliopsida > Alismatales > Araceae > Amorphophallus > Amorphophallus konjac. Next base: position 176,357,701 of record CM040125.1, read on the forward strand.
ACCCCGCGCCGAGAAGGCCCCTTGCCGAAGACGCCCGCGCCGACAACAGTCGCGCCGAGAGGGTCACACCGAGAAGTAGCCCAATTCTAGCGCCGAGAAGTCAAAAGGCAGTTGGAAAATATGGAGATGAAAAAACATGAAAATGAAAGATATATGCACAATATTGTTACAGTAACATGAACAAGCTGAATAACAATGATAGAAAGAAATTGAGGAAGATACCCTCGAATGATGAAGGGCACCTGCAGACCCCGTGCCGCTTATTCTGCGCTTACGTCGCCCGCAGGTGGGGGGCATTTGTTGACACCTTGAAAAAGGGCAAGGGCAGAAGCAGAATTGAAAAGGAGATTAGACCAACGGTGAAAGATCAATGACGAAGCTCGTCAACCGTCTACCCAGCTGAAGCCTTTTCCCGGCCAAGCTGAGGTCCGGTGCCATTGCCAGTCAGACGGCGGCGCTGATGAAATAGCAGTCACCTGACTGATGAAACCCCCTAGCACACTTTAACAAGAGCTACACTACGGCCTCGTATGAAGGGCTGCAGATGACACGTCACATCAAGTCAGATATTGATTTGTTGACATATGAGATGTGAGCAAAGATAAAGATAAAGCCAGAACCAGCAAATGAAGACTGTGAAGATTCCGGCAAGGTCCGAGCCACGGAAGAATTACCACTGAAACCATTACCCGGCTAAAGCCTCCTTGGGCCAAAGCTGATGTCCGGTGTTATCGTCATCCAAACGACAGCACTGATGAAATCCCAGTCTGCTGACTGATGAAATCTCAAGATGATCTCAACAAAGTTACGTCACTAATACTGGACCTTCTCCGGTTACGATGAATATAAGATTAAAGAATTAAGAGAAGCCAAGGCACATGTGAAGCCTAAAAGCCCTAAATGGGCCGGCCAGATGGGCTTCCGAGAGCGGCGCCGAAACCTCAACAGGAGGCCACTCGGCGCGCCGGGAGCTGCTGCGAGCAGAGTGCCGCGCCGACTTCCACCTGCCGAGAGGGTAAAAGGATCGGGTCTATAAAAACCCACCCCTTCGAAAAACACAGAAGGGAGAGAGAGGGGAGAGGGGGAAGGATAAAAGAAAAAAAGAAAAGGCTCAGAAGATCCTCACCCTCACCACCGCCGGAAGGAAGAAGAGAGCCTCCTCCACTGAAAGAAAGAGAGAAGAGACCAAAGGAGAAAGCAGAGAGAAGGTTCGAAGCTGATTGAAGGTGGGCACCGGGGAGGGAGAGGAGTCAATGCTCCGCCCTCCCCCCCCCCCCATTTCTGTATTTTCATCTTCTTGTAATTTCGATGGATGATACTTTTTCTTCTTCTGATGTATTCTGCGACATCGTAATCGGTTTTCATGCCACTAGAACAAGACTTAGTCTTTATCTGCAATTTTCTTCTATGTACTCCGTCCCTCTAATGCATGGATGTAATAGTCATGATCGGATGAATAAACAAATGGAACATGCCTTGATTGTCGCCTGCTATTGTCTCTGTGGAGGTTTGCCTCTTATTCCTTTCCCCAGTCTGATTATTCGTCTGTGTTTTCTTTCTCGAAGATGCTTTCATGCGCTTGTTCCAGGGCCAGGGATAGGCTATCCCTTGGCCTTCAGAACAAAGCCCAGCCACATGATGATTCACATCTGTGAGATTCCGGAGTTTCCGATGCCCGATTTGTTCACCGACATCATCGGAGTCGTTTCTGGACCAGAGACAGATATCTCTTGGTTCCCAGGACGACGAATGATAACATCAAGCCATCCTCCTGGAAGTCTATCCAAGCAATGGTGACAGAGGCTCTTATGTTCAGTACCCCTTTTCCATTTCCCTCTGCCCTCGGATTTCCTTCTAAACCCACTCCAAAGCTGGTTGATACCCGATAAATGCATCCATCTTTGACTCCTCAGGGCCCGTCAATCTCAGCCCTAATCACCAGGAAAACCCCCTCAATCATCCATAAATCCGAAAACAGAGTGCCGTAAAACCCTAAATTCACCTCGGCGCCCTCGTCTGTCTCGGCTCCACAAACAGTAAAGTGGATGAACAGCCCTCGGCGCAAGCCTCCTTGTGCCGAGACCCTATTTCCTTAGCGCGCCAGGAGCCTCCCTATTGTTTTACCTCACGACGAAAAGCCATCCCACATCATTTCTCCTCGCGCCGGGAAGCCCACGCCAGGAGCCTCCTCCCTGGCCTGCTCTTCATCGCGCCGGGAAGACCCCGCGCCGAGAGCCCCTGCCTCTATGCCATTCGGCGCCAGGAGCTCCCTCTGGCCTCCTTGTCATTGGCGCCGGGAAGACCCCGCGCCGAGAACCCCTGCCTCCATGCCATTTGGCGCCAGGAGCTCCCCCTGCCCTCCCTGCCATTGGCGCCGGGAACCTACGGCCGTTTGACCCTTGCGCCGAAAAGCCTCCTTGGCCTCCTCATTCTTGCGCCGAGAACCCCTGCCTCCTTGCCACCGGCACCGGAAAGCCCCCTTGGCCTCCTTGCCATTGGCGCCGGGAACCATGGCCGTTTGGCCCTCGCGCCGAAAACCCTTCTTGCCACGCTGTTTCGCACCGGGAACCTATATACATATCTAAGTTACCCCGAGAGCCTGCTTTGCCACTCAATTAAACCCTCGGCACCTGGATCAAACCCACCCAGGGATGCCCATGAGTCACCAGACCTGTCCCGGGGATAAATCGAAGGGAGCAAGACTCCCTCATGTTCCGTTGATCTACACCGGATTCCCGAGCACCCCCCTTTTAGCTAAAGTGAGCTCTGCCAATGCATGAGTGTCACCGGCTTCTATAAGGGAAGAGTCAAACATTGCCCCAGGGCATACATATGCAGTGTGGGAGGTTCGCCCCCTCTTTTTCTCGGCTTTCATCCCGGCACTCCGTGGGTGATAGCCTATTCTCCTCTGGGCATAATCCAGATTATGGGGAGATGCTGCCGAAATGTCGACCGATGTTTAACCCCGATGAGCCCCGGGAAGTACACGTCATGCACCTCCCGTCCGGCCCGATCCTTCGGGGAATATGAACACTGCGAGGCCTTTGGTCGGATGAGAAACGTGAAGGGGGACATATCCTCGATGACCGTTCGGACCCTGCCCCGTCGCTGCGCGGACGGTGTCCTATCTCTACCCGGCACGACCTACACAGAGGGGTCATGCTGATTTAATAACCTATCGTTTACCCAGTCACCTCCTTAGAATAATAATAGCTTTAATATCATGCACTTCGTTTTTAACCGCCCCGAGCGGCCTCCCATTTCGGCGTTTAATCAAGGGTTGTCCTTCTTAGGAAGGACGTAATTAACGTCATAGCCTTTATGATATGGCGGACTTTTGGTCCCGACTCGGACTTCACAATCGACTGACCAAGTCAAGTCGAGCGCACAATGAAATCGTCACACATGTGACTGGCACGCCAATTAACCAAACCAATAAATCAATGGGTCAATAAATATCCAAATCCATTAAATCTAATAAAATAAAAGATAAGAATCCCCGCGTCCACACCGGCCAAGATTTTAATATTGGAGTTGATCAAGAGGTCCACACTGCACCAGGATGCTCTGAAAACTTTCCTTAAAAAATTGATGGTCAGTGAGGATATGGCAGTAGAAAGTATACCGTCGGCGTTGGCCACAATTACAAAGGGGCCATCCATTTCTTTTTTAGAGTCAGAATTAGCACCCCCTGAGGCACGCCAGATGCCACTTTGCATTTCAATCACATTAAATAAGGTGGCGGTTGACGCAGCTCTCGTGGACATAGGAGCTTCGATAAATGTTTGTCCCTTGAGCACTCTGCGTGCCTGTAACATCTCTGAAGATATGCTAAGGCCAACTCCGAAGACTATTGCTGCTTATGATATTCCAGGAGAGCGTGCCATGGGGTAGTGACTATTCAGGCCGAGCTTGGGCCTCTCACAATGGCCGTGGAATTCTATGTGTTGGACATTGATCCGATGTTTAAGGTCATTCTAGGCTGTCCATGGATCGACAGTCTTCATGCTGTGCCTTCGACCGCTCACCAATGCCTCAAATTTCCATTTCAGGGGCGAGTAGTCAAGGTAAAGAGCATTTCCACTGTACAAACAATCGAAGCTATTTCTGATAAGATTTTGTCAACTCTCTGGCCAAGCAATATGCCGGTTCTTTTTGTGATGGACTTGGATTTTCCTTAGGCATATCCGTCACGCAAGCCCGCCACTACACCTATCAATGTCAAAGCCAAGTCCAAGATACGAGATTCCAAGGGTTGGAACATGATTTTGAAGTTAGGTTACCAGCCAGGTATGGGCCTCGAAGCCCAGTTACAGGGGCGGACTACGCCCATCCCAAGGGGTAGGAAAATGATGTGACACAACCTAGGACTCAACAAGCAATCACAATTAAGCATTCAAAAACGGACCGATAATAGCAACCGCTCACCCGATGCTCACTAAGACCCGGGGTAACTTGGCAATGCCAAGGGGAGGTTGTGTGGGCTAGGCCCTTGCTGGTAGAGGGCCAGAAAGGCCAAGGTTTGATTCCCCAAGGGTACGGCTGCCCAAATCAAGGGTCCGACGAAGTGCCAAAGGGCACGGGTTCCACTCTCTTCCCACGATGATCACTTATAGCAAATGAGCTTAAGGATCGGGCTCTCGTCATGGCCAGCGGAGTTTATGAACTAATATTGAAAGAACAAGCATGAATTAGAGCAAAGTTTTGGAGCACTCACTCGACCGGTTTGAAGAAACCGGTCCCGCTCGGAGACGAGGGCGAGCGGGGAAGCGTGGATTCCCCACACGCCGCGCCGGGGTAGCTTGACCTGATCAAACCAAATTACAACACTACACCTCTCGCAGGAGGGGGATCTTGGGGTGGGGGTTAATGGATTACAATCAAACTACCTCCACACAGGGAGGGGCCTTCAGCCGGCCAAGCGGGGTGGGGAAAACTAGGGCTAAAACGATGATGAAGTGAAGATGCCGAATCTGCCTTCTCTCGGCAATTATGGATAGACAGTTAGTACTATGGCTGCAGAACTTGATCAGGAATTTTTCCGAGGGCGAGACTAGTGAGGAAATCTTCGTTACTGGAACTGGAGTACCTCTGAATTTTTCCGAATTCTTCTGGAGTCGCTTCTGGCCTGGGTAGGAGCTCGAACAGGGTCGCTGATTCCCAGACTGACAGCAACTGGTTACTAAAAGCAAGAAGAAGAGGTTGCTCCGGCCGCTCCCGAACTCCAAATCAAGTTCCGCCAGAACCGTTGGAACCGCGGACGGGTCCTCTTTGCAGCAGAACAAACGGGGACACCAAACGATGCCGGAGAAGAACAGTGGATCCAGAAGAGTGAGGAGAGGTCGGTGCAGACTGTGGGGAAGTAGAGTCGCACTACCGAGGAATAAAATTAATAACTTCTGCTAACGGATGCCGAACAGCATTCTGCTTCTTGATTCCGAAATTAGATAGGAAGGAGAAGAACTTTGAAGAAGAGCTCGTGGCCTGGTTCCTCCTGGGTTCGTCGTGGTGAAGCTTTTTCTCCGGCTCAGAACCTCTACAGGGGGCAGATCGGCGCAGTAACAGCAGGTTGCAGAGGATGTACCGGCCGCTCCCGAACTCGGAATCGAGCACCGTCAAAGTCGTTGGAATCGTGGACGAATCCTCTTCACAGAAAAACTGACAGAGAGGCCAGACGATGCCAGAGAAGACCAAAGAACTCTGAACACTATTGACTGGTCGGAGCAGACTGTGGGTAGCAGGACTGCAAAGTTGAGGGAGAAAATTGGTAACTCCTGCTACCGGATGCCAAACGGGGTTCTACTTTTTGATTCTGAAAGTAGACAGGGAGAGGTAGAACTTTGTAGAAGAACCCTTGGCCTGATTCCTCCGAGGTTTGGCGTGGTGAAGCTTCCTCTCCGACCCAGGACCTCTGCAGGGACACCTCTGCGCAGTCGGGGAAGAATAGACCTCCAAAGCAGCACCGATCTCCGATGGGGATGAAACCATGACCGTTGCGAAGAGGACAGGCAGACGCTTCCGTGGATGCCTCTTGAGCTCTCAGATTCTTTGGGATGTGGTCGGGGCGCCTCTGCAAACTGCTACTCTTCTACTGCCAGCGAACTAAAAACTGAAGGTTGAAGATGGTGGGGAGAAATGGGGTATATGGGAGGGGAAATGGGGGTGGTTGAGTGTGGGAGTGACCTCTGGTTGTAAGGGGGTCTTGGAGGGGGTGTTCTAAGGTGTGGGAGGGGGAGAATAAGGTCTGGAAGGGGGTCCAACAGATGGTGGGAGTGGGGGCTGCGAATTTGGTTGGAATGGAGAGAGGGAAAGGATATTTGAAAATAGGTTTAAGGGTGGGGTTAATTTTTGGTCTTGGGGGATGGGAAGAGGTGTGCGGGGAAGGTAATAGGTGCTTGGGGTAGTGGGAAGGGTGTTTGGGAAAGTGGGAGGGGTAGTTGGGGGTTGGATGGTGAGGAGAGGATTGGTGGAGGGGGTCTTGGGAAGGGGAGAAGTATTGTTGAGGTTTGTGGGGAATGGGAAGAGGCTTAAATGGGGTAGGTGGGGAGTGGAGGTGGTCGGGAAGGGAGGAGAGAGAAGAAAATTCGAATTTGGGTGTGGAGGAGAGAGAAAGTGGAGTGAAAAAGAGAGATTAAGAGAGGGATGGGTGGGATTCTCTCTCTAAGGCTTCTCACCTCACTAATGGATTCACTCCACCATAAAAATAAAGATAGAACTCACAAAATGGCAATTTTTCATTGATTGATTCATTAAGTTGAAATGGGGGGGAATGGGGTCCTATATATAGGAAACCCACATTTCTACAAAAGTCCCTGAAAATTGACTCAATGACAAATAACCGAGGGGGTAGGGGAGAGCCCTTGGGCAAAGCCCACTGAATTGGGCCCAATAGCTAACTAGACAACCTAATGACACTCAAACTTAGGAAAATGAACACAAGACCTAGGAACATGACTCAAATAAAAGGGAAAATACATCAAATGACTCAAATAAAAATTACATAGGACTCAAAATTAAATGACTAGACCATGCCGGATGCAACCGGGGCGAGGAGATGAGCTGTGAACGTGGGCATGGGAGGTAATGTCCCCATCATACTCCCGGGGTGCGGAGAACTCGACTCCGTCGAGTAAGTGTCCTACCCTCCTTGGAGGGTGTAGAAGTGGTACTGCCCTCAAGTCTTCTGAACGAGACCGATCCATCCACCTGTCGAGATAGCGCTCATATACCTTGCTCCTGGTGGTAGTGACCTGTTCATCCAATATTCGTTCAATGCGCTCACGCTGGGCTCTCTTGGCTGGTGGACTCTCCTCACGGGTGGGTGCTCTCTCAACGGAGGGAATAGGCTCAATATCCTCACTAGGTACCACCGTGGGTCCCTTGTATGGCACTAGGTCGGTGACACTGAATGTGGGACTTACCCCATATTCCTCGGGGAGATCTAACTCATAGGCATTTGCACCAATGCGCCTCAGGACCTGGAAGGGACCAGCCCCACGTGGCCTCAATTTGGAGATGGCTCCCGGGGAGAGCCTCTCCTTCCTTACCATCACAAAGTCACCCTCATGGAATTCTTGGTGACGTCGATGAGAGTCGGGTCACCTTTTATAAGTCACATTCTTCTTGCTAATGTGCTTGCGGATCTCTTTATGCAATGTTGTGAATGCAGACATTCTAGGGGTGATGGGTGGACCTGGGCAACCAAAAGTAGACCTATCGTGTAATGATGCAGTGTAGACTTTGGTTACCCTAGGTGGGCCGGGGCACCCGTAGGTGGCCCTATCATGCAAATTGGTGATAGATATTGGGGGACCCGGACATCCGTAGATGCCTTTGACATGCTTAAGACCCATGATGAATGAAGGTGGACCATGACATCCGAATATGGACCACTCATACTTTCTACTTGACATGTGGGTGATATGAATGAATGGACCCAACATAGTGTTCATGCCAAGGGGTATGGTAAGCCTAGACACATACATTCTTTTCCCAAAGGTGACTTCCATGTGTATAGGTGTGGGACAACCTTTGAACTCCCATTGGAAAGGATCGAATGGATCTAAGAAGGTGGTCATCATGGGGTGGGGCACAACCTGATTACCTAGGGATATGTGGCCCAAGGTCATGGCTCCCAAGGTGTAACCCGGGTCATGGATGAGGTGGGTTTGGCCCAATATGGTGGGTGAGGGTAGGAAAGGGTGGGTGGTTGGTAAGATGGTTGGGTCATATGAGTCCCTTGACTCCCATTGGAATGGATCATATGGATCATAAAATGGGTCACCTAGGGGGAGGAACTCCATGTCCTCAAGATCCTTAAAAGGTGCTAAGTCATCCTTCTCCATGATAGTTGGGCCAATGTTCTTGACAAGTGGGTCGGCCATGAGTGGAGGGCTTGGCTTTCTACCCGAGATAAGAAGCTCTAAATCGAGGAGAAGGTTGGGCTCATCAGGTGTAGGGAGGAATAGAAGGAGGTCGCTAGTGTAGCAACCAATGGTGCAAACCGAGGTGATAGACCCTATGCATAGGTGTAGGAGGCTAAGGCTCCTAGGTTGTTCGACCATAGGGGTCAACATGCTAGTCATCTCTAATTGCCATGCTATGCCCTTAAGAAGGTCCTCTAAGGTCTCCACTTGATAGGATGCTTGGATTGTGGTGTGATAGGAGAAGAAGGGCACTATGGGAAGGTCTCGTTCTATGGGAGGGAAAACATGGGCCGGGGTCTCTCGAATTGGGCTCTCCTTTAGCCAACTAACAATGGGTTCTCCTAAGATGAGCTCCGCCCCAACTAGAGAGGGTGGTGTAAGGTAAAGACCATCGTGTGAGGTTCCTTCTTCAGCTTGGACTTGGGTTTCCTCCAAAGTGGGTGGTGGGTTTGGAGTGCTCACAACTATTGGATTGGGTATGAGTTCTGCTACCATGGAGGTGAGAGAGTCTTTTGGGGTGATGAGGGTTTATGTGTGGTGTTCCCAGGGTAGAGGGTAAAGGGAAACTTGGATTGGGATTGGTAGGATGTGGTTTGGGAGTGGAAGTAGTGGAGGTCTAGGTTGGGGTAGGATTGGGTTTGGAAGTGGAAGGTGGGTTGGGTGACAGGATTTGGGTTGGGTGGTGGTGGCCGTCATGGTTCTAGGTGGAGGGATGGACACGGGGTCTACTTGGGTTTGAATGGTGAGAATAGGGTGAGTGGTGGTCCTTTTTGAGGAAACCAGGTCGGTTAGGGGTCTCTTCCCCTTGGGATCGGCTGGTTGTGGAGGGGTGGTAGTGGGGGCCAATTGAGTTTGGATAGATAGGTTTGCGGAAGGAGGTTTTGGTTGGAGTGTGGGGATCCTCATGGGATTTGGTGGAGAGGTGGTTGTTTGGTTTATTTGGGTCTTAAGGGAGGGGACTTGGTCGCGAAGTGTTGTTATGATGGTTGAGAGATGAATTGTTGGGGGTGGTGGGGGTGGAGACCAATGGTCGGTCTCAAGTTGGCCGGGTGGGGGTGGAGGAGTGGTAGTGCTCCTCGGGTTAGGGGTGCTTGAGTAGGAGGGGTGGAAATGTTTGGGGATGTAGATCTTTCTAAGTTCTACCTTCATCTCTTCCCATGAGTGAATATGTTCTTGTCTTCTAACCCTCCTTAAGCCCTCTATGTGTTCCCACTTACTCTTGGCTTGACCCCGAAGTCGTCCCTTGACCTTTCGGACTCTCGCGCATCCATATACCCAAGTCTTTTCAAAGTACTTTTCTATGGTAGCCTCCCACCTAAGATAGTCACTAGAATGCGATCCGTCAAAGGTAATATCCCTATCTAGGATGAAGTCCATGGGTGGTGAGTAGGCTAAGTAGGTGGCCATGATGATCGGGGGGATCAATGCAAGGGTCGAATTGATGATGACACCAATGTAAGCATGCCCTAGGACTTGACTTGATAGAGATAAGTCAATGACTTGCTCTGATACCAATTGATGTGACACAACCTAGGACTCAACAAGCAATCATAATTAAGCATTCAAAAACGGACCGATAATAGCAACCGCTCACCCGATGCTCACTAAGACTCGGGGTAACTTGGCAATGCCAAGGGGAGGTTGTGTGGGCTAGGCCCTTGCTGGTAGAGGGCCAGAAAGGTCAAGGTTTGATTCCCCAAGGGTACGGCTGCCCAAATCAAGGGTCCGACGAAGTGCCAAAGGGCACGGGTTCCACTCTCTTCCCACGATGATCACTTATAGCAAATGAGCTTAAGGATCGGGCTCTCGTCACGGCCAGCGGAGTTTATGAACTAATATTAAAAGAACAAGCATGAATTAGAGCAAAGTTTTGGAGCACTCACTCGACCGGTTTGAAGAAACAGGTCCCGCTCGGAGACGAGGGCGAGCGGGGAAGCGTGGGTTCCCCACACGCCGCGCCGGGGTAGCTTGACCTGATCAAACCAAATTACAACACTACACCTCTCACAGGAGGGGGATCTTGGGGTGGGGGTTAATGGATTACAATCAAACTACCTCCACGCAGGGAGGGGCCTTCAGCTGGCCAAACGGGGTGGGGAAAACTAGGGCTAAAACGATGAAGAAGTGAAGATGCCGAATCTGCCTTCTCTCGGCAATTATGGATAGACAGTCAGTATTGTGGCTGCAGAACTTGATCAAAAAATTTTCCGAGGGCAAGACCAGTGAGGAAATCTTCGTTACTGGAACTGGAGTGCCTCTGAATTTTTCCGAATTCTTCTGGGGTCGCTTCTGGCCTGGGCAGAAGCTCAAACAGGGTCGCTGATTCCTGGACTGACAGCAACTGGTTACTAACAGCAGGAAGAAGAGGTTGCCCCGGCCGCTCCCGAACTCCAAATCAGGTGCCGCCAGAACCGTTGGAACCGTGGACGGGTCCTCTTTGCAGCAGAACAAATGGGGATGCCAAACGATGCCAGAGAAGAACAATGGATCCAGAAGAGTGGGGGGAGGTCGGTGCAGACTGTGGGGAAGTAGAGTCCCACTGCCGAGGAATAAAATTGATAACTTCTGCTAACGGATGCCGAACAGCATTCCGCTTCTTGATTCCGAAAGTAGACAGGAAGGAGAAGAACTTTGTATAAGAGCTCGTGGCCTGGTTCCTCCTGGGTTCATCTTGGTGAAGCTTTTTCTCCGGCTCAGAACCTCTGCAGGGGGCAGATCGGCGCAGTAACAGCAGGTTGCAGAGGATGTACCGGCCGCTCCCGAACTCGGAATCGAGCACCTTCAGAGTCATCGAAATCGAGCACCTTCGGAGTCATTGGAATCGTGACCGAATCCTCTTCACAGAAAAACTGACGGAGAGGCCAGATGATGCCGGAGAAGACCAGGGAACTCTGAACACTGTTGACTAGTCGGTGCAGACTGTGGGTAGCAGGACTGCAAAGTTGAGGGGGAAAATTGGTAACTCCTGCTACCGGATGCCAAACGGGGTTCTACTTTTTGATTCTGAAAGTAGACAGGGAGAGGTAGAACTTTGTAGAAGAACCCTTGGCCTGATTCCTCCGAGGTTTGGCGTGGTGAAGCTTCCTCTCCGACTCAGGACCTCTACAGGGACACCTCTGCGCAGTCGGGGAAGAATGGACCTCCAAAGCAGCACCGATCTCCGATGGGGATTAAACCACGACCGTTGCGAAGAGGACAGGCAGACGCTTCCGTGGATGCCTCTTGAGCCTTCAGATTCTTTGGGATGTGGTCGGGGTCGCCTCTGCAAACTGCTACTCTTCTGCTGCCAGCGAACTGAAAACTGAAGGTTTAAGATGGTGGGGGGAAATGGGGGTGGTTGAGTGTGGGAGTGACCTCTGGTTGTAAGGGGGTCTTGGAGGGGGTGTTCTAAGGTGTGGGAGGGGGAGAATAAGGTCTGGAAGGGGGTCCAACAGATGGTGGGAGTGGGGGCTACGAATTTGGTTGGAATGGAGAGAGGGAAAGGATATTTGAAAATAGGTTTAAGGGTGAGGTTAATTTTTGGTCTTGGGGGATGGGAAGAGGTGTGTGGGGAAGGTAATAGGTGCTTGGGGTAGTGGGAACGGTGCTTGGGAAAGTGGGAGGGATAGTTGGGGGTTGGATGGTGAGGAGAGGATTGGTGGAGGGGGTCTTGGGAAGGGGAGGAGTATTGACGAGGGTTGTGGGGAATGGGAAGAGGCTTAAATGGGGTAGGTGGGGAGTGGAGGTGGTTGGGAAGGGAGGAGAGAGAAGAAAATTTAAATTTGGGTGTGGAGGAGAGAGAAAGTGGAGTGAAAAAGAGAGATTAAGAGAGGGATGGGTGGGATTCTCTCTAAGGCTTCTCACCTCACTAATGGATTCACTCCACCATAAAAATAAAGATAGAACTCACAAAATGGCAATTTTTCATTGATTGATTCATTAAGTTGAAATGGGGGGGAATGGGGTCCTATATATAGGAAACCCACATTTCTACAAAAGTCCCTGAAAATTGACTCAATGACAAATAACCGAGGGGGTAGGGGAGAGCCCTTGGGCAAAGCCCACTGAATTGGGCCGAATAGCTAACTAGACAACCTAATGACACTCAAACTTAGGAAAATGAACACAAGACCTAGGAATATGACTCAAATAAAAGGGAAAATACATCAAATGACTCAAATAAAAATTACATAGGACTCAAAATTAAATGACTAGACCATGCCGGATGCAACCGGGGCGAGGAGATGAGCTGTGAACGTGGGTATGGGAGGTGATGTCCCCATCAGATAATGAGCAAAAGTGGCCTCGGATACCGAGAGTCCTCATTGTCAATTCTGGGAGATTCAGGGCCACTGACGTGGGACTACCGTCAGCATTTTGTGAGGGGCCCGTTGCAGCCAGGTATCCTGAAGAGGCCACCCTGGTATGATATGAAAAGTAATGCCGCTTGTGCTGTTGCTGACTCGCCGCCGCCGCTGAAGGGGCTGGTGGGTGATATGGAAAACTTTTGTAACAGTTTTGAAAAGATGTTTTCTGAAGAAGGAGTTTGTTCGAAGAAATCAGAGATGCAGCTTGTGAAGTGCTCTCCGGTAGAGCCAGTTTGCCGGAGCCCGCCGGAAGAGGGGAGCTCCATCATTGCTTTCTCTTGGTCTCCTTCCCGCCTTGCCTCCCTTTTTCAACAATTAGAATCTGAAGAGGCGAAATCTCGCGCTTGTATCCTGAGCGGGCTGTGGATCACCTGAAGATGAACTGCAAGACATGGAAACGTATCAGAGGGCTCAGGGGGCTTCCTTGGGGTAAAACTCTCCGATGGCTAAGTCAGTAGAGCTATGGTGGAAGCAATAATGGGGAGGAGAGAAGCTAGCGCGCGAGATTCCTCTCCACCAGAGGGTGAAACGGATTGCTCAGGAGCTTGGGTCTATGAGTACCTGGATGGCTCTCTTCTTCCGTTGGAGGGTAGCCCTGGTTTAAATAGTGTGCCGCCTTCAGGAGTCCAGCAAGCTGAGGGGTCTCCGGCGGGAGTTACGTCCTTGACGTGGGCTTTCATGGCCTTATCGTGGGGACGTTATCACCTTGAAGTCCGGCGGTTTCTTGGCTCCCCTATCCGTTGGGGACTCTTGAACGGATGATGTTTGGTCTGGCCGAGCTCCTGAAACGCCAGCCCTGTCCGGGTGATGAGCATAGCTCGGTGGAAGAGGGGTCGGATAGGTCGACTAATGCCTGTCTCTCCCGGGTGGGGAAACGGCTTGGGCCGGACCTTCCTTATGACCTGACCATCACTCGGGCCCTCCGAGCCTAGAGGCCGCCGGGGAGAGTTGGTTCCTCGAGTGTTTTCTTATTGGGCTTTTCTTCCCTGAGTGGGCCCTGTGGGCTGTCACCCGGGTGGGCTTGCCTCATTGGACCCTGTTGGGTCTAGTTGGGCTGCTCTTTGGGTGGGCTACAGAAATCCCCCTCTCCACTTGTCCCCCTCCTACTCCCGAGCCATGGAGGCTCGGTCGAGTAGTTTTTGAGGCTTTGGACCGGCGTGGCTCAGGTGGGCGGAATTCTGTTGGCGTGATGGAGCCACGTATAGTGGTCGCCTGGGCTCGTAATGATGATCCTGACGGATTTGAACTGAAGGGGCCCCCCTTTTCTCAGAGCACGGAACGTCGCGCCGCCTCCCTCCAGGGTTTTATAGGCGTTGGGCGCTGTTCGTCGTTCTAGGCTTCTCAGGGTTTTGGGCTTTCCTTAGTTTCTTTGTTTCTGGGGCTCCTTGATGCGCCGTGAGGGCACAGTGGAGGCGCAGAGCCTTGCGGCGGCGTTTGAGGAGTTGGCGAGGATAACTGCAGAGGCGGTCCGGCAACTTCCTTCCCCTCCGGAGTCTTCGATCTCGCACGAGGGATCATCTTCCGGCTTGATGGCTTGTCTGCCTCTGGAAATCGGGTAGGTGAGGCGGGAGCCCGTCTCCAACTGTAGTGAGTTGGGGGAGGCCGAGGTGAGGAAGCTGGAGCATCGCTTTCGCTTGCCTCTCAGGTACAGCTTTGCTACCGCCGCCCCGTATGAGATGAGTCTGGACAGTCGTACGGGGCACATTTGCACTTTCCTTCTGGCCTGGAAGAGTGGGTTCCGCCTTCCCTTCGAGCCTCTTGTACTCCAGCTTCTCAAGTTTTTCCAGTTGGCGCCTATTCAGTTGGTGGCCAACTCATATCTCCTTCTTTCCGCCTTTCGAATTCTCTGTCGTCAGCACGACATTTTTCCTTCCTTGGACCTCTTTCATTATTTTTTCAAGTTGAAAGCGCACCCGTCGGCGGGGAAGGGCTTTTACTTCATCCAGGCAAGGAGGAACAGGAGTTGCATCTCCCTCGCTGCGAAGGACTCCTCGCACAAGGGGTGGAAGACCCAATTCTTTTGGGTGAAGGCGGAGGCGACGGACGAGTTTTGGAGATGTCCGATCTCGCCCAATTTTCATCTGAATCTCCCCCCTCGCCCAAAGGAGTTCCCTCCCCACGTGGAGCAGCAGGCCGCTCGTCTGCTGGGTAACCGTCAGTCGATCGAGGAGCTGGTGACGCCGGAGAACATCGAACGGTGCTTGCTTATGCGGTTGACGTCGAAAGGTACCACTCTCGAGGCTCTTCTCCTGGGACGGTAGTTACGTTTTTCTCTTGACCGGGTCTTCTCCCTTTGTGGCAGACGTTAGGCGGGAACCTCTGGAGGAAACTGCTGAGGTCATTGATCTGGGAGATGACTCGGTGGTCGATGAACCAGATGCTTCTGCGAGTTGCGCCCAAGCCCCAGATAAGGGCAAGGGGGTGGCTCCCGCGGGGTCTTCACGGCCGACTGGTACAAAGCGCAAGGATCCCATGGCGGGAAAGTTGCGGGAGGCCGTGAATGCCAAGAAACGGGCCAAGAAGGCCGGTCTTCCTCCTACCGCCGGGGGCGACTCCGGCTCGGCGGCGCTCCCCTCTCGGGGGCAAGATGGGGCCGACCTCTTGGGGCAAGCTCCCCCACCTGCCAGGCGAGAGGGGGCCGAGGAGACCGGGGGCCCATCAGAGGGCGGCGATGGGTCGGCTCTCCCCCCCACAGAGGCAGAGGGGGCCGATGTCGAAGTAGCTGGCGCCGAGGCTGGGGGATTGGCCGAAGGCGGGGATGTCTCGGTCAGCGAGGTGCGGGCCGAGACAGGTAGGGCTGGGGGTTCACCCGCTAGGGCGTTGCAGCCCCAGGTGTTTGGAGCTCCCGGTGCGGTCGGTCCCGCGGCGCCGGTCGAGGTTGGGGGTTCGCCTGGGGAGGCGTCGCAACCCCAACCGACCGTGGCGCGAGAGGCGGTTGGTTCCGTCACTCGAGCGGAGTCTTCTGGCGGGGTGCCCCGGGTGGAGCGGTCCCCTCTGTCGGAGCCCTTGGAAAGGCTCGGCATTACGGGCGACCTGTATCGGGTCTGCCGGTCGATTGCCGCAAGGACGAAGGGGGGAGAAAGGCGCAATACCCCCCCCCCCCCCCCCCCCGGGATCCTTGATGTCTTGATGGAGGGCGGCCTGGTCATAGCTCGGTCGGCGGCTTTGATGGCGGAGGCGCACGCCCGGACGGAGGCGGAGCGGTCGGAACTTGCCTGGACCCTTGGGGGCTGCGAGAGGAAACTGGCCCGACTCAAGGGGGAGCATGAGGGGCTCCTGCAGGAGTTCTCCGCGTTCCGGGAGGTGGCGCGGGCGAGCCGACTGGAAGCCGGGGTGCTAGCCGAACAGCTCGCCAAGACCCGAGAGTCTCTCGAGAGGATAAGCCGATTCCTTGAGTAGGAGCATCTGCGTCGCCTCGAGCTAGACAACCGCTGGGAGCTCGAACGCGCCGAGCTGCTAGATCGGGCGGAGGTGGCGGAGCATCTCCGAGCTGAGGCTGAGGCGGACTGGGCACGGGCAGAGGAGCGCGCGGCCGAGGCGGAGTGGGCTCGGGTCGAGCTTGCCGGAAGGGCGGGGCAGGTCGAGGCGGAGGCAATCGAGCGTTACAGGAGCTCGGATGCTTACTCAGCCGACCTGATGAAAGCCGCCCTACCCTACTACGAGGTAGCATTACGCCGGGGTGCTCGAAAGGGGTTCGAGCAAGGCTATCGCCGGGCGGTGGACTACGCCGATGAGTAAAACTCTGCGATCGAGTTCCCCTTCGGCCAGTGTTATGACTCGGATGAGTCGGTTTCCAGCTCTTCCTCGTCGGTCGGGGGAGATTCGGAGGGGTCGCCTCCATCGGGGTCACCGACTCCGGGTGTTTCGGGAGGGCTCACGACCGGGACAATTCTCGCACAGGCGAGGTCAGTGTCCGAGCCGGCCGTCACCGAAGGCGCCGGGGGTGACGCGTCTCCTTCCGCCGTTCCCGAATGTCAAAGTGGGCCCGAGGCCTGATGTACTTTGCCTCCTTCCCTTTTTGTCTTTCTCCCCTCTTTGTAGAGGGTTTCCTTTTGGTGTGATAATAAATGACTTGCTCTGTTTGAGTACCATCCTTTCCGTGATTTGGTTGGCGGATCTTGAGTGGTTGAGAGGTGCCAATATGCCCTGCGTGGTATTCGCATGCAGTTTTGGTAGGCTTTTGACGGGGCGTCTTTCCGTTTCCTCATGCTTTGAATGTCAGGCCGCTTCGTGAATCCCACTAGGGCGGGGGACGAGGAGTTGGAGGTGACTGTTTAGGGGAGAAATCCTTTGGCGTGTTTCCGAGGAGGGGGGGGTCATTTAAGGCGTGCAGCCTCCTTTAGCCTATAAGAAGGACCGAAAGGCGCCCTTTCCTCTTCACTGCTTGGGATTTTCTCTAACAGTCTTTCCTCGCTCCTTCCTCTTCACTGTGCATTGTGCCCTTGTATTCGGAGCATGGAGGATCCTTTAGAGGGTGACGCCGCCGACGATGGGGAGCGGCGAGCTCCCGCTGCCCTGTAATGTTGAACGGATCCCACGGTCGCCGTGCATGCACGAGATGGGTCCGACGGTCGCCGCGCAGATCTGGAGAGGGCTTCGACGTGTGAAAGCACGGTTCTTGCCCTTTCTCAGTTCCAGCGTGGCTTCCGGGTGGACGCCGAGGCGGAGGATGGATGGGGGCATCAGGGGAGCCCGCCGTTACTTCCCTCCGTGTGAGGGGAGGAGGCGTATCAAGCTCCCTCCTCACCGAAGCCTTCCTCCATCTGTAGCCTCTTTCTCCCTCTTCTGCTCTTCATTTCTTTCACTCTTCGGGGGCTGCTTGCTCTCTCCTTCCTTCCAAGGAGTTGGCAGTTTGGAAGGGGGGAGGCCTTCACGGCGCTCTTTTTTCCTGGTTGTTGCCAACTTGGGAGGTAGCCTTCCTCAACGTTTAAAGGTGGCCTTCCTCCTGCAATCCCTCTGTCACCTTTGTCACGGGCCACCCGAGGCAACTGGCTTGACCACCTCTTGCCCGAGCCAATTTCCGCACGAGGCAGAGTCAGTGGCTGGACGCGAGGAGATCAAGATCGAGTCAGCCGAGCGATGACCCCTTGAGACGGTGTTAGACGGATTTTTGCTTTTTGCTATGTGATGTACTGGCATTTGCCTATCTGATGTACCAATGGTTTGGAATGAAAAGAAAAGGGATTTATTCCGTCCATCTTGCTGTACAATTTTAAAAATAGAATTTGCGTAGTGCGGCTGCGTTCCATGTCTGAGGAATAGGTTCCCCTTCCATTGTCGCTAACCTGTACGCACCTTTTCCGAGCGTCTCGACCACTCGGTAGGGGCCTTCCCAGTTGGGGGATAGCTTGCCCGCCGCCTCTAGTGGTCGAGAGGCTTCGGCTTTCCTGAGGACGAAGTCCCCCGGTTGGAAACATCTATCCCGGACCTTGGCGTTGTAGTATCGAGTGAGGCGGCGCCAGTACTCCGTTGCCCGGACGTTCACGATCTCTCGGAGTTCGTCTGCTAGGTCGAGGTTCTCGAGCAATTTTTGCCCGTTTGCCTCGAGTGAGAAGCTGATCACTCGGAGAGACGGATTGGCGATCTCCAATGGAACGACGGCTTCGGTGCCATATACCAACTGAAAAGGGCTTTCACCGGTTGCCATCCTGGGGGTTGTTCGGTGGGACCATAATACGCTAGGCAATTCCTCGAGCCAGCTACCCTTAGCCTTGCCGAGTCTGGTTTTTATGCCTTTCAAGATGGTCTTGTTGGCATTTTCAACCAGCCCGTTGGCCTGAGGGTGGGCGACCGAAGTGAAGTGGTTGCGGATATTTAGGTCAGCACATCTATCTCGGAAGTACCGAGAGTCGAACTGCTGACCGTTATCGCTTACTATCACTCGGGGGATGCCAAAGCGACAAATGATCGATTTCCAAACAAAGCCCCAAATGACTGTCTCGGTGATCCTCGACGTAGCCTCGGCCTCGATCCACTTGGTGAAGTAGTCGATGGCGACGATGATGAACTTCTTCTGGGACTGGGCGGTTGGGAATGGCCCAAGGATATCGATTCCCCACCGAGCGAAAGGGTAAGGCACGGCTAGGGTGACAAGTTCCGTAGCCGGCTGATGGACCAAGTGGTCGAACCGCTGGCATCGATCGCACTGTTGAACATAGGCCGAGCAGTCGCGCTGCAGGGTGGGCCACCAATACCCCTATCGTAACAGGATTCTGGCCAGCGAACTTGCCCCTGAGTGCGCTCCGCACAGGCCTTCATGAATCTCTTGGATGGCTCGGCTTGCCTCGTCGGGACCGAGGTACTTCAGGAGGGGACCGGAGAACGATCTTCGGTAGAGAGTGTTGTCGAAGACGACGAAGCGCCGAGCTTGATACTTCATTCGGCGGGCTTCTTGAGGGTCGGAGGGCCCTTGGGAGTCTTGTAGCCAGGACAGGTAGGGGGAGCGCTAGTCACTTAGAGTGGCTGAGTCAACAGCGAGGAGCTCCGTGTCAATGCTCGGGCGCTCTAGCTCTTCTAGGAGGACCGATCGTGTACCTTCCGGGTCTAGGGAGGAGGCCAATCGAGAGAGGGCGTCCGCCCGAGAGTTTTGCTCCCGAGCTATCCGGACTACCCCAAATTCCTCGAACTGTTGGGCCAGGCTCCGGACCAACTGAAGGTATTTGATCATGGGTGCCTCCCGAGCTTCATACTCGCTGTTGACTTGACCTGCGACTAGTTGAGAGTCAGTGTGGATCCTGACTCGCTCGACCCCCAGCCGTCGGGCCATGCGCGCTCCCGAGATAAGGGCCTCGTACTCAGAAGCATTGTTGGATGCCTGAAAGTTGAATTTCAAGGCGTACTGTAGCTCTATCCCTTCGGGGGACCTCAGGAGTATCCCCGCACCGCTGCCTGCCGAATTGGACGATCCATCGACGAACAGTTCCCAGGTTGGCCCGGTCATGGTCGGAGGCCTGTCCTCGGCGGGGATGGTGCTTTCGACAATGAAGTCGACGAGCGCTTGGCCTTTGATTGCTGATCGCGGCCGGTACGAGATGTCGTAGGCCCCGAGCATAATGGCCCATCTGACGAGTCACCCTGAGGCCTCGGGGTGGGCCAGAATCTTCTTCAACGGCTTGCCGGTTAGCACGGTGATGGGGTGCCCCTGGAAGTAGGGGCGGAGGCGCCTTGCGGAGGTAACCAACGCTAGCACGAGTTTCTCGGTTGCGGGGTACCTCCGTTCGGCCTCATTGAGCACCTTGCTGGTGTAGTAGACTGGTCTTTCGATTCCCGAGTCATTTCTGACTAGGACCGAGCTGACCGTGGATGGCGTCGCCGAGAGGTAGAGCAGCAGGACTTCGCCTGGGGCGGGCTTGGAGAGCACTGGTGGCAAAGCCAGGAACTTTTTAAGCTCGGCGAACGCTATCTGGCACTCCTCATCCCATGCGAACATAGCAGACGCTAGCTTGGGTCCCCTCATCAGTTTGAAGAAGGGCAAGCATCGTTCGGCCGCACGGGACAGGAAGCGGCTGAGAGCGGCCACACGCCCTGCCAGACGCTGAACGTCTTTGATGCATGTGGGCGGGCGCATGTCCAGGATGGCCTGGACTTTGTCGGGGTTGGCTTCGATCCCACGCTGAGTGACCAGGAAACCCAGGAACTTCCCGGATTTTACTCCAAAGGCGCACTTGGCGGGGTTGAGCTTCATGTTGTACTTCAGGAGGGTGCCGAAGGTTTCGGCAAGGTCGGTGAAGTGGTCTTGGGCCTTGGGGGTCTTGATGAGCATGTCGTCAATGTAAGCCTCAACGTTCCGACCCAGCTGTCCCTCGAACATGTGATTTACCAGTCGCTGATATGTGGCTCCGGCGTTCTTCAACCCGAAAGGCATCTGGGTGTAGCAGTACACGCCGCAGTCGGTGATGAAGGCGGTCTTCTCGACATCTTCTGGGTTCATTCTGATCTGGTGATAACCTGAATAGGCATCCAGGAAACTGAGTATCTCGTTGCCCGAGGTTGAATCAACCAATTGGTCGATGCTCGGTAGCGGATAGCAGTCCTTGGGGGTAGCCTTATTCAGATCGGTGAAGTCCACGCACATTCACCATTTGCCTGTAGTTTTTGGCACCAGGACGACATTGGCTAGCCACGTAGGGTACAGGACTGGTCTGAAGAGGCCTGTCTCTTGTCCCTTGGTGACCTGCGCCTTGATGATCGCCTGTTTCTCGGGCGCATGCTTCTTTCTCCTTTGATGTACGGGCCTCACGGTAGGGTCGAGGCTGAGCTTGTGCATCACGGTCTTCTCTGGTATGCCAGGGAGTTGATCATCGGACCAAGCGAAGACCTGAACATACTCAGAAAGGAATTTCTTGTATTGCTGCTGTTCCATGGGTGGTAGGTCGGCTCCGATCCTTACTCCGAGGGCCGGGTCATCGTTTAGGAATACCATTAGCAATTCGCCACCGGGCTCGGCGGTTACGGTCTTCCCTTCGATTCCCTTGGGGCCCTTGTCTCCCCCGTCCGGCCTTGAGGCTTCCACCGAGATGTTGTAGCACCTTCTGGCCGTGGCCTGGTTACCTCGGACTTCCCCCAACCCGTTTTTGGTGGGAAACTTCATTTTCTGGTGATAGGTAGATGGTACGGCCTTTATCCGGCTGAGGATTTTCCGGCCAAAAATGGCATTGTACGCTATCATACCCTTAATCACTATGAAGTCCACCATGACCGTAACGGTTTTGGGTGGGTTGCCGATGGTGACCGGCAGGCTTAGGGCTCCCTCGGGGTAGGTGGCTAGGCCGTTAAACCCGCAAAGGGGTGTTCGGATCGGGCGGAGCTTGGATGGGTCTTCCCCCATCTTAAGGAAACAGTCATAAGATAATACATCGGGGGCGCTCCCATTGTCAACCAGAATTCTATCTACATTACAATGGTTTATTGTGGCCGAGATAATGAGGGCATCATCATGCGGGGTCTTCAGCCCTTCCAGGTCTTGGTCGGAGAAGACTATGACCTGGGGCTCCCTCGGCGGGCCGCTGGAGGGTTCTAAGACCTGGCTGGCCCGCTCAGCATGACGCTTCCTTCCTCGGCTGGTGTCGCCGCCCGACGCCGTTCCTCCAGAGATGACGTTGATGTGGACCCCTCGGGGGGCGTTGTCAATCTCCTCGGCGGCGTCCCGGTCTTCTTTACGCCCGGCTGAAAATCGGGCCAGGTGCCCCTGATGGATGAGACGCTCGATCTCGTCCTGGAGTTGGTGGCAGTCGCCGGTATGGTGCCCATGGTCACCGTGGAACAAGCAATGCCTGTCACGCTTGTGGTTCTTCGACCTCATCGGTTCGGGCCGGCGGAGGAGTCCCGAGTCTTTGATGTCTTCGTAGATCTCGTAGACTGGTGCGGTCAGCGGGGTGTACCGCTCATACTTCCTCTTGCGCTCTCCTTCCTGATCGCGCTTCTTGCCCGAGCCAGGGTTTGGCTCGGAGGCTCGCTTCTTGTCCCCCTCCCGACCCGAGCCGGTTGTGTCTCAGCAGGCGCTGAGTACTTCTTCGCACTCGGCGTGGCGCAGTGCCAGAGTCACTAGCTCGGCAAGGGTCGAGGGAGGGTGGAGGACAAGTTCGCGGTGGAGGTTCTCGTCCCGGGTGCCCCCGGTCAGAGCGGTTGTGGCCGAGGCCACATCCAGGTGGGAAATTCTGAGGGCTTCCGATTTAAATCGGTGGACATAAGCCTGGAGCCTTTCCCCTTGCGCCTGTTTGAGGGCCAGGAGCCCCGCTACTGACCTTGGGGGGGCGCTTCCGGCGAAGCTCTCCTTCAAGACTCGCCCGAATTGCCTGAAGTCCCGGATGGACCCAGGGGTGAGGGCCCGGAACCATGCCTGAGCGCCTTGGACCAGAGTGGCCGCAAAGGCTCTGCATTTAATAGGATCCGGTGTTCCATGTAGAGTCACCAGGGCGTCGAAGCTGTCGTAGTGGTCGGTTGGGTCGCCCTGGCCATCATAGAGCTTGAAGGTCGGAATGGAGGTTCTGGGAGACACCTCTACCTTCAAGATGTATTCGGAGAAAGGTGATTTCTCCTCATCCTCCGGGAAAGAGGTTTTCTGCAGGGCGCGGAGGGCGCACTCTTGCTCTGCAAAATGTCTTTCGAAGTCCCTCAGCCGGAGGGAAAGTTCCGGCTGTGGTCGTGTCGTGGGACTGGGGGGAGCGTCGTGGCGATCCTCAGGACCACCGGCGCTCGAGCGTGGAGGCCTCACCCCCTGTTTCCCTTTTCTGGGCGTGGAGGAAGCCTCTTGCTCCGGGGGCGAAGCTTGCGAGGGTCCTCCCATGTTGTTGCGGATGAGCTGCTGACCGCGGAGGGTGAAGCGGCCCCCAGCGGTATGCTGGGACGCGCTTCGGGGGGGGCTCCCGGACGGGGCGCGGGACCTGGCATCCCTTGCCGCCTGGGCCCTCATGAGCTCCACGAGGACGTCAAGCTTCTTATTGAGGGCCTGGAAGACCTCATCGCCACCGTTGGGGGGTACCCCCGTCGTCGTCGGAGGGGGCGGCGGTCCGTTGGTGGGGACGCTGGCGTTGGAGGGAGGGTTCTGTGAGGCCCTAGAGGGGCCATCTCCTGCCGCCACCACGGCCTTGCCCTTCTCGACGGTGGATCTCCTCCTTGAGCTTCTTCTCACCATCTCGGCTCTTCGTGCGTTTCCCACAGAAGGCGCCAGATGAAGAGGCGAAATCTCACGCTTGTATCCTGAGCGGGCTGTGGATCACCTGAAGATGAACTGCAAGATAGGGAAACGTATCAGAGGGCCCAGGGGGATTCCCTGGGGTAAAACCCTCCGATGGCTAAGTCAGTAGAGCTATGGTGGAAGCAATAATGGGGAGGAGAGAAGCTAGCGCGCGAGATTCCTCTCCACCAGAGGGTGAAGCGGATTGCTCAGGAGCTTGGGTCTATGAGTACCTGGATGGCTCTCTTCTTCCATCGGAGGGTAGCCCTGGTTTAAATAGTGTGCCGCCTTGAGGAGTCTAGCAAGCTGAGGGGTCTCCGGTGGGAGTTACGTCCTTGACGTGGGCTTTCAAGGCCTTATCGTGGGGACGTTATCGCCTTGAAGTCCGGCGGTTTCCTGGCTCCCCTATCCATTGGGGACTCTTGAACGGATGATGTTTGGTCTGGCCGAGCTCCTGAAACGCCCGCCCTGTCCGGGTGATGAGCATAGCTCGGTGGAAGAGGGGTCGGATAGGTCGGCTAATGCCTGTCTCTCCCGGGTGGGGAAACGGCTTGGGCCGGACCTTCCTTATGACCTGACCATCACTCGGGCCCTTCGAGCCTAGAGGCCGTCGGGGAGAGTTGGTTCCTCAAGTGTTTTCTTATTGGGCTTTTCTTCCCTTAGTGGGCCCTGTGGGCTATCACCCGGGTGGGCTTGCCTCGTTGGACCCTGTTGGGTCTAGTTGGCTGCTCTTTGGGTGGGCTACAGAAATCCCCCTCTCCAGAATCCATTCCCCGTTCACCTCCCATCATGGTCGATCTGTTCTTTACGGAAAGGCCATTTGAGATTTTGTTCATGCCATGTGCATGTGGGCAGTGCCCACCTATTGACCTTTCCACCCTGTGGACCCCCACGTCCGATCTCTCCGCTATGTGGTTTTCTTCATCCGATCCATTCTTTGATGTTCTTTTCCCCTCTCTCTTCCCCCTTCAACTTCCTCCTCCTCCTTCCCCCTCTAACCCCTCTTACTGCATGATTTCCTCTAGTCTCTAAAAAAAATACCAATTTTAAAACGGAGATTTCAATGGAGGATTATGCTTTGTTTTGTCCATATTCTTCCCTGGGGCATGAGACCCCTGTTTCCCTTCCTGTAGATTTGCCATCCCCTAGGTTAGATGTAGGGTTTGTTGAGCTTAGGGAAGTAGAGTCGGTTGAGTCCAGTGAATTAGGGTCCTGTTCTGGTATTTCCAACCCTCCCACGCTTGCTACGTGTCCAGTGACGCGTCATTCTAAAGCCATTCCTGATAGATTCCTTCAAGATCTTGTTCAACGTTGCCACACCCTCCTTAAGTGCCATGAGTTTGTAGAGACATCCATCGTCTTGGAGGATGATGAAGAGCTAGACGGGGTGTGGAGCGATGACGGATTGGGTGTTTATGAGATCATAGATGAGAAGGACCCAATCGATTATGAGGATAGCGACGTGGATGACACTGCCGATCTGTACGCACAGGGTTTGAAAAAATTCGATGAACCGTCGTCGGCAGTGGATGAACCCATGAAAGAAATTAATCTCGAAACTGAAGAGGATCCGAGGCTTATAATTATCTTTGCTAATCTCCCACCTCAGGTCGAAGAGGAGCTAATCAAGGTTCTGAGGGAGTATAGCGATTCATTTGCCTGGTCCTACGAGGACATGTCGGGTCTTGACCCCACTCTGTTAGAACATAGATTGGTACTTAAACGAGGGGCAACACCCGTTAAGCAAAAATCAAGAAGATTCCACCCCCAAATGGCCTTAAGGATAAAAGAAGAGGTTTATAAGTTGCATAAGGCCAAGTTTATTAGAGTTGTTTTGTATCCTCAATGGGTGGCGAATATAGTCCCTGTGATGAAAAAGGATGGAAAAATTTGGATTTGCATTGATTTCAGGGACTTGAATAAGACATGTCCTAAAGACGATTTCCCACTTCCTCATATTGATGTGATGGTGGATAACACTGCTGGGTACGAAGCCCTCTCGTTTATGGATGGATACTCAGGCTATAATCAAATCCGTCTCGCTCCCGAAGATCAAGAAAAGACCTCATTCACGACGCCCTGAGGCACCTACTGCTACGTGGTCATGCCGTTTGGATTGAAGAATGTGGGTGCCACATACCAACGGGCAATGATGGCAATCTTCCACGATATGATGAATGTTTATATGGAGGCCTACGTGGATGATATTTTGGTGAAATCGAAGTCAAAAGAAGAACACCCCGTCGTTTTGGATAAGGTGTTGCAAAGGGCTAGGGAGTATAAGTTGAAAATGAACCCGAAGAAATGTGTGTTTGGGGTAGCATCAGGGAAGTTGCTAGGCTTCATATTTAGTAAGCGGGGAATTCAAATTGATCCAAACAAAGAGAAGGTTGTTATGGAAATGCCGCCGCCTAAGAATATCACGAAGCTTAGAGGATTGATTGGGCGTCTGCAGTTCATTCGGAGGTTTATATCCCAACATTCGGAAAGATGCTGCCCATTTTATGAGCTGTTGAAGGCGGGGGCCAAATTTAAGTGGAACGAACAATGTCAAAAGGCCTATGAGGATCTTAAGGTTTATTTGTCTAATCCCCCAGTTTTGCAACCCCCTATCCCTGAGAAACCCCTGATATTATACATTTCTATTGTTGAGGACTCCCTAGGAGCTGTCCTGGCTCAAGTGGATGATGTAGGTAAGGAAAGGGCAGCATACTATCTTTCTAGGTTGTTTAATCCTGCTGAAGCAAAGTATACTGCCATGGAAAAGACCTGAGCAGCGTTAGTATGGGTATCTCAGAAGCTCAAGCATTATTTTCTCGCCCATGAGGTTAGGTTGATCTCTAAAATGGACCCAATTCACTATCTTTTAGAGAAACCCGTCCTTTCTAGTAGGTTAGCTCGCTAGCAGAGCTTTCTCTCTCAATTTGATATTATCTTCGTCGTTCAGAAAGCTATCAAGGGATATGCTATTGCTGAACATCTCGCTCATTCGCCTATCCCTTGTACAGATTCTATCCAGGATGAGTTCCCCGATGAACACCTAGCTGTGCTCAATCATATCCCCTTTTGGTCTCTGCACTTTGATGGTGCACTCAATTCTCAAGGCCGAGGGATCGGCCCCGTTCTCCTCACTCCTGAAGGAGTGACCATTCCCTTTGCGTACCAACTCTCTTTTCCTTCTACCAATAACATAGCCGAGTATGAGGCTCTCCTTGTTGGATTGAAGCATGCCTACGTTCTAGATGCGCAGTACTTGAATATTATAGGAGATTCTCAATTGGTGCTGCGTCAAGTTCTCTCCACTTATCGCACCCGTGACCCTAAGCTTAAACCTTATCAAGATTTGGTCACGCTCTTGACTAAGCAATTTCATAAGCTGATTTACATTCACACCCCTCGGTCTCAGAACATTCTTGCCAATGCATTGGCATCTCTGGCTTCTTCCCTCTCTTTCCCCCTTAGTCGCTCCACTGAGACCATTGTGGTCCAGTGGTTAGACGCTCCTTCCCTTCAGGATCCGTGGTTTGACAACCTTAGGAAGTCTGTGGAGAAGAAAGCTGAAAAAAAGGATTTGAAAGAAGTGTCGTTAACTGAGCTCGAGGAAATTTTAGAAGAAGAGGAGTTGCCTTGGTATCACGAAATTGTGCAGTATTGCAAGGACGGGTCATTCCCAGAATCAGCCAATGCCGTGCAGCGCAAGGCCATAAGAAGAGTCACCTCTAGATACACCATTATTGCAGGAGAGTTGTATAGGCATGATCTTAATGGAGTTCTTATGAGATGCTTAGATGATGATGAGGCCTCGAAGGTTGTTGAAGCAGCTCACTCGAGTGAGTGTGGAGGGCATGTCAACGGTCAGGCCTTGGCGAAGAAGATTCTTAGGCATGGCTATTACTGGCCAACCTTAGAAGAAGATTGTTCCACCTATGTCCATAGGTGCCTTCAATGCCAACTCCATGCCGGTAAAATTCACGCTCCTGCTTCACATCTCTCCATCCTCTTTCTGCTCCTTGGCCATTCTCCATGTAGGCTTTTGATATTGTAGGCACACTAGGTGATCAAAACTCCCAGGTCAAACAAAAATCTTTTATCCTAACTGCTATGGAGTATTTCACCAAGTGGGCAGAAGCTGAAGCATATGCAGAAATCAAAGCTACCACAATTTGCCGCTTCATCCTCAGGAACATCATTTCACGGTTTGGAGTTCCAAGCGACATCGTCACCGACAACATACCTCAGTTCATGTCCCAAGAACTCCAGAACCTCTATAAGAAATTCAACATTTCATTGCATCACTCATCACCATACTACCCCCAGGGCAATGGCCAAGCCGAGGCCACCAACAAGACTCTTCTTAAAATCATCAAGAAAATATGTGAGTCGCATAAATTTGCTGATTGGGCCGATAAATTAGTGGAAGCTCTATGGGCTTATCGCACCTCCGTCCGTACTCCCACAGGGCAAACTCCTTTTGCTCTCACCTATGGGATGGAGGTGGTACTCCCGTATGAGATTTTGATCCCTTCCCTAAGAGTGCAGCTAGATAAAAAACTTAATCTCGATGAACGTCGAGAGACGTTAGTAGTCCAGCTGGAACTCTTGGATGAAAAAAGGCTTAACACGGCCAATCACGTCTCCGTTTATCAAAAATGTGTCTCGCGTCATTTTCAAAAGAAGGTCATCGAAAGAAAATTTCAAGTGGATAATATGGTTTTGAAACGTAAATTTATTAGATCAGCGGGTCCTAGGTCTAAGCTGCAACCCAATTGGGAGGGTCCGTTCGTAGTCAAGGAGGTTTATCTTGGGAACGCGTACCGTCTAGTCAACGCTGAGGGCGAAGAGTTGCCTAATCCATGGAACGGGTTGTATCTCAAACGTTTTTATCCTTAGAGTCGAGCTAGCAACGGCCAGGTGGCGGGGTGTTCCTCTATTTGATCATGAGGGGAGGTCCCCAGTTCAACACTCACACACTACACGACCTTCGAGGCTGGGCTTTCCTTTTTTGCGCAACACCATTTCTTCTCTGGCCATGTTTAGGGGAAAGTGAAAATCCTTATTTTTCTCCACTTTCAGCTGAAAATAGGGGCAAATGGTGAATAAGGGGGCGAGAATCAATCTAGACATCTCGATGAAAGGGAGGTCTCAAATAGGGGCAGTCTGTTATGACCTAATTCTGCATTCACACAAGAAAAAAGAAAGAAACGAAATAAAAGAAAAGGGGCAAAATCAAGGCAAAAGCTAAAAGCATATTCAAATGCTCAAAGCTCAAAAGCCTAAATGCCCCGAAGAATGAAACTAGGTATGGCAAGAGTGGCAGTACAATTTTCCTACGGGACGTTATGAGCCCGGTCGTATGTGTGTCTAGAGCGGATGAAGGTTCGATGATGGACACAAAGCCCCGGCGCAACATACCAAATCTCTCGAAGAGGGGTAGTCATGAGAATAACTCAAGCCCTAAAAGCCTCTATACCTATTTCTGGCTTTCCTTTTAAATTCTCTTTTGATTTTCCAATGACTGAACCGTACCCCGGTTATGGCCTCAGCAGAGGCATCATTATGTGAAATTGGACCTTGGCCATGGATGGGCACCCATAACGCACGCTGTACTTGGGAAACCCCTAAATGAGATATGAAAGTATCCCGTCGCCGGGTTTGAGCTGGTTTCAAAAAAATAAAAAAAATCATATATTTCAAAATCTAAAAATCAAATATTTCAAATTCACAAAAAAATCAAATATTTCAAATTCACAAACAAATCAAATATTTCAAAATCTAAAAAATCAAATATTTCAAAATTAAAAAAATCTAAAAAAACAAATATTTTGAATTCATAAAAAATGAAATATTTTAAAATCCAAAAAAATTAAATATTTCAAAATCTAAAAAATTCAAATATTTTCAAAACTACAAAAATATTCACTTACATTTCATGGCATGCATTGCATCCTTTTTCTTTTCATCATTTTGCCTATTTAATAAGGCTTACCCCTTTGACCAAAAATCAAGGGTTGGTTATTCCCTAACTTGCTACAGGCAAGGGGTTAAGCCTAAAACAGATCTAACATATTTTTTGTCTAAGTATGTGTGCAGGGACATGTCTACAAGTGATTCTGGCCTCTACAGGTACGCGGTCTGATGCGGGACGGATGAAGACCGGGCTAAGACGTACGACGAACTTGATGTGCGGCCAGCACTAACACGCTAAAGGCAAGCCGGGCGGCTGACCACCGTGGCATTCTCCGGGTGGAGACGTCTCTCAACATCACTCTAACTAGCCCGACGATCGTCCCTTGCGAGGGAAACGTGGGGATCGCAGCGGTTAAGGAACCACTGTCGCCTAGGGTGGTGCAGTCCGAGCTCGGTGCTCGACTGGAGCTAAGGAACGGGCGCTCACAACTCACAATCACGGTGATTTAGAACTAGCTATCGGCCCTAATCTCACAAACACAGCATATATGATAATATACTAAACCAGCAAAGTGAGAGAGGAACGAAGCGCATACCTCCACGACTAGGTGTGGGGAAGAATTCCCGGTAGAATTCAAACAACCCCAATACACACAATCGTTAAAATTACAATTTCAAAACTTGACGCCCACTCCACACAAGGAGGTAAAGGGCTACAAACACCAATTTTGGGGTTTCTGGAACCCGGGTTGACGGGCCACACTCGCAGGAGGCGAGGGACGCGAGTCGGAGCCGATCGGGTGAGCCGAATGGAAGTCGACTCGGTTCTGTCCGCGCGGGTCACCCTGCGCAGCAAACTTGCGGAGGCCGGTACGCCAAGATCCGATAGCGGATCGGAGCGCCGTTTGTTGGAGAACGTCGGCGACATGACGTAGTTTGTCCACTCCAAAGGGTGCAAACAGATTCTTTCAGATATGGGCGCAACAGCGACTGAACTGAGCTTCTGGTTTTGTGCACTCAGAACTACACAGGAAGACAATTAATTATGGGAAAATTGGTTGCCGATGTCGGATCGAGGCACCGTTTGTGGGAGCTTGTCGGCGACGTCCATAGGAAGATGTAGTCAAAAGATCTCGCACAGATCGGGACGAGATGAGGCGGGGCAGACTCTGGAAGTCAGCTCTAGTTCTGAGTCGGGTCTGCACAGATCAGCTTGCGTGATCCCACGAGAATCGTCGCCACGATCAGCACAGGTCTCGGATCGAGATGAGATTGGCGGAAGTGCGAAGAGGACTCAAAATCCTACAATCACTCTGAAAGGAAGATCCTGATGGATTGAGAGGAAATCTGGGGAAATTCATAATCAGGAAACTCCATATCTGGACAGCAGGTTCGGGCAAATCTGCGCGCCGTCACGAAAAGAATTGCTACCAGCGATCTAGAACTCCGATCGACGTGAAACCACCTATGAAATCTTCCTGACTCGTAGACGTATCACTGGGAAGTTCGGTGGAAGCAGATAATAAGAGGATGGGGGAGGATAGGGGGCGAGTCACACGCCCAAGATCAGTCCCATCATAGGACTGGGCACGGCATCACACCCATGGGGGGGGGGGAAGAGAATCACTCTCTTAACTCAAAATCCTTTCACAAAAACTTCATTAACTTCTTCACTGACATTATACAAGTGTTTATATAGTGGTTTGGCAAGGGGAGGGGGCTGGGAGGTTCGATGGAACCATGGGGAGGGGAGGGGGCTGTGCCCCTTTGACTAAGAGAGGGAGAGAGGGGGAGACAAGGGGACATGACTCACCTACTTTCACCTACCTTTGAATTTCAAAGGGAAGGGGGGTAGGTGGAAGCCATTCTTTTGGACCAGCAGCCTTCTCCATGTGGTAAATGGGAGGGAAGAAAAGAAAAAAAAAATCAGCCTAATACAAACAAAGAAGGGGGCGCCCCCTTCATGGACCAAGAATGAGCCAAGTTTGGTCCATGGCCACCCCTTAAGCCCATTCAATCATATGGCTTATGGCCTTTCTAGCCTAGATGGCCCATGAAAGAAGGAAGCCCAATTGGGCCTTACATGGCTTATGGATCCATCATGATGGTCCAAGGCCACTCCTCCTTAATGGATTCTAAAGGGGCTTTAAACCAAATGGCTTTTAAGAGCCTTACAATCAGCCCAAAATAAAAACCCAAGTACAAAGACACATTACAAGCCCAAATTAAATGTAAACAAAGGCTAAAAGTATCCAAACTCAAGCCAAATTGCCTCCATTTCAAAGGAAAGCCGATGTAGTCCGATTGGTGCTCCACGTATGGTACCGTCGGATCGCCAGTTTGTGCTACTCGCTCGTTACGGTGTCCGCACCAATTCTCCCCGGGTGGGAGGAACTCGACCCCGTCGAGTAAGGGTCCCGAAGCTTGAACTCTCCGCATGTGATCAAGGCATTGTTCATCATGGGGCATCCTCGCCAACGCACTAAGAGGTGTTGGTAGGCTCCATTCCTTGTGATGATCACCTGCTCATCCAGTATAAAATCTATATGCTTGCGTTGAGGCTGGAAGAGGTGGACTCTCAGGTGGTGTGTCACTCACAATAGAAGGATAAAGCCCGAAACTCACTAGGGATCACCGCGGGTTCCGATATGCTACCAGATTAGAAACATGGAACGTCGAGCTGACACCATAGTCATCCGGTAGTTCAATTACGTACGCATTTGAACCCACTTGTCTCATGACTCGGGAAGGGTGGGTATCACGGGCCTAGAGTTGCTTTACGGCCCCAAGAGGAGACCGTTAAGGTATGACCCTGATCATGACGTGTAGCAACCCTAATAAATGAATAATTGAAATGAATTAAAACATATATATTACAGAAGTAATATATATAAAAGGAATAGGGTTAATTGGACGAAATAAAACAAATTAAAAATAACGCCTCTTATTAGGGCGTTAATTCAAAAAGAAACGCCTCTATCAAAGGCGTGACTAAAGAAAGGACGCCCACACGTGCGGTCGTCAACTCACGCGACCAAATAGGCAAGTAAAAGAAAGGCCTCTATCTTGGGCGTGTTTTAAAACACGAAACGCCCTTTTTCAAGGCGCTTTTTAAGAAACGCCCTTATGCAAGGCGTTAATTCAAGAATACACGCCCTGACCAAAGGCGTTAATTCAGTTCGTGACCCGATCGAACCCAGAACTTATCCAAGCAAAGATTAACCTAATCTAGTAAGTGTCTATTAGAGTAAGGACTCTATTAAGGATATATTACCCTCAATCAAACACTACTCTTGTTAGGACTTCAAAATCCTATAAATAACATGTTCGATCGAACCCTAAAACCCATTTGATCGAACGTCTGCTGCTAGGTACGTGAAGAACATATGTTCTTCTATTTTCTTCTTCTGTTCCTTTTTTATGAACGTAGCATGAGAAGAATTAATATTCTTCGTTTCCTCTCCAGGTTGACGGAAGAACGATTGTTCTTCTTCTATTAAGTTGCAGTTGAAGCTTCAAAGCCCTTTCATCTCCTTCATCCAGATCATAAGGTAGGTTTTCTCAAGCTACTGTAGCCCAAATGAAATTAATGCAAGATATATATATATATATAAGCATGTCATGCATATGATTATTATAGTTTTCGTGCGTTTTCTGAAATATTTTGAAAGAAACGCCCTTGATTAGGGCGCTAATTTAAAAGAAACGACCATACTAGCGGTCGTCAATTTAATATTTGACGCCCTCTACGCAGGCGTTAATTTCATAAGAATCGCATGTGATTAATAATTGATCCTGTTTAAAAATTACAATACATATGAAATATTGATTTTTAATATCTTGCATGACTCTGTGAATTCCTGTTAAATTTTACTGCCATGACATGTCTCCTGTCTCTCGAAATATTATTTATTAAAATATCGTAAATTCCTTGAAATTCACGACTTGGACAAAGTCGTTTTCCATATTCTAACGCCCCAGTACAAGGCGTGAACATTAAAAGTAACGCCCCTTTCTAGGGCGTGTATCTGTTAAAAACCTAAAATTCACATATTCTGTAAAATGGAATTGGAAAGTAACGCCCCTTCCAAGGGCGCGTTTTTGAAAGTAACGCCCCTTCCAAGGGCGCGTTTTTGATAAATTTCTGAGAATAATTATATCCTGTCAAATATGTAAATGATGAGACGCCTGCCCCTGCAGTCGTCAACTTTTAAGAAACGCCCACAGTAAAGGCGTGTTTTGATAAATTAATGAAATAATGGAAATTCTGCAAATTGGCAATATATGTAAACGCCCTTCAGTTAGGCGTTAATTACTTGAGACACGACTTGACCTAAGTCGTTATTTTACTGTAAACTGATTTTTCCTCTGATTTGCTAACCGATGGTTTATATATTATACATATAGATATATATCGGCACTATTCTCCACTCCGTGAGTATAGTCCCACGTTTCATGTTGATTTATCGATCACACTCAACTCTCATTGACATACAAGCTCTCCATTGGACATTCCGTTCCTTTGGACTAGCAAGTTAGTCATAGAGACCTCCGTAAGACTCCTCGTAGCCTTGGATTCCCTCAAGGCCGACTGAGCTGGTTGTACCCTAAAAATCCATTACACAG
The DNA here is from genome assembly GCA_022559845.1 of Amorphophallus konjac. NCBI lineage: Eukaryota > Viridiplantae > Streptophyta > Magnoliopsida > Alismatales > Araceae > Amorphophallus > Amorphophallus konjac. The sequence goes on from CM040125.1 coordinate 176,391,681, forward strand.
TTTTTGCCATGTCAATCTAAAGAAACATGGTGTACCGGCCCTTATGATTATACAAAGAGTATATCATAAGAAATTCTTGATGGGATGATGATATCATGCCATATCGTGTCATTCTTGTAAACCCCAATTCTATGATAAGAATGAGGGTATCTTGCTTGATCTAATGTTCATGTGGACCTCAATTCTATATAAAGAATGTCCATATTGATTTGTCATGGTACCTAAGTTAAGGGAACCATATTCTACCTAGTTTTATCGAACTCGTGATTATACCGTTATTATCGCCATTCTATGTCCTTTGTCATACTTTGGACTCTTTTCTATCAAAGTTGTCATACGTATCTACAAGCTTGATTATTGAAATTCTATATTGGCTATATAAACAAGAGTGGATGTCAAAACACATGATAAATGCCTGCGCATATAGGGCCCGATCTGGTCCTGGGAGGAGCACCCGAAAGTACTTGTGCCCATGGGAGTTAAAATGATAAGGTATCTGGCATTATACCGAGTACTTGACTTGCTTGATTAGACATTCCACACACATCTTGTACTTGAATCGTACTTGACTTTACATGAAATGCGTGGCCCGAAAAAGGGTAATTTACTTGCTTGAAACATGATAGCCAAAGTTCTTGACATGACTTGTTAAACGTGCTTGCTTGAATATCTTGAATAACTTGTATCTTGTTCATGAAAGTTCATCTTATTTCTTTGATATTACATTCTCTCTATCTTGTCGTTTCATGCGAGCATGCATAGCTTTATTGCATCCATGAAAATGTAATTACTTAAACCACTTGCTAGTACTTGAGATATAATTTCCTACTGAGCGTTCGCTCATCCCGTTTGTCCCTTTTTACTTTTCAGGTAAGTCCGACGACGATGGAAGTCAATCGGATGGGAATGGTCAAGAGTGAAAGTGATAGAGCTTCTACAAGTGTCGTCTAGTCTTTTCCATAGTTTCTTGAGTCAACTATGTATTCTTTTCCTTTTTATTTAACAGAGTATTGGATTTGTAATAGTCTATCCATTATGAAATAAAGGATTGGGTTATCTTGCTATTTTGCGCATCTCTGTCTTTGTGTCGAATACACGACCACTCTGATTGACATGATTGATATAGACACGTCGCGCATCTCCGGGTATCTTCCGCGCTCGGGGCGTGACAGTCTTTGTGGTATCAGAGCCTAAGGTATTCAATTCCTAGGAAACCCAAGTCCAAGGATAGGTTTCAAAACCTTTAACCAAGTGAGAGTGGGTAGAACCAAGGGTTAAATGATCAATGAGTCCTTTATAAGATCATAGTGACATAATACTAACATAGCTATTGTAATTGTAGGATAATGGCTGCCGAACGTGCTCAATGGCGCAACATGCAGCGTACCCTTCAAGGGATGACCCAAGTGCTACAACAGGTAGCACAAGGTGGTGCTCCACGAGCTGGAAGCTTACACCAAGCATTCAAGAATATGAATCCCCCGAAGTTCATGGGATCGACCGATCCAGACGATGCCGAGCATTGGGTTCGGGAGATTGAACGTATATTCCGTGTCATGCAATGCACGGATCAGGACAAAGTCTTATTAGCTACTTTCCAGTTAGAAAAGGATGCTAGATGCTGGTGGGAGTCGATTGAAGCTACTATTGACCCAACTCAAGTTACATGGGGTGAATTCGTTGAATATTTCAACGCCAAATATTTCTCTGATAGGGTCCAGGAAAGGAAGGCCGCCGAATTTGCCGCATTAAAGCAAAGATCTTTATCGGTGGCTGATTATGAAGCACAGTTCTCTAGACTGTCTAGATATGCTAAGCATTTAATTGGCACGGAAAAGATGAAAGCCCGTAGATTTCTTAATGGGCTTAGGCCCCACTACATTACTCAACTGGCGCCTATGGATATTCAAGTTTATACTGAAATAGTGCGCCGAGCTCAGTTGCTTGAAGATGCCACGGAACTATCTGATAGGATCCGTGGGAAAGACAAAAAGGAGCAAGTCACAAGTTCGGGTTCTTTTAAACCCAACTTTAAGAAGAGGCCCAATAATGGAGGTTCTTCCTCTCAAGATCAGAAGTACAAGAAATCCAAGCCTTTCTCTATCACCACTACCCCTTCAAACGTAGTATGCAAGCATTGTGACAAGGCTGGTCACAAAACAGAAGAATGCTGGAGGAAACTAGGAGCATGTCTCCGTTGTGGGAGTCGTGAACATCGGATTCCCGATTGTCCATTAATGAATGACCAAGATGGTGAGGGTAAACGCCCAGTGACAAGGAACGCGCGTCTTCATGCAATCCAAGAGACCGAACCAGAAGAAGAAGGCGGATTGGTGGAAGGTACATTAAAAATTTGTTCCAAATATGCACATGTCTTATTTGATACGGGTGCATCGCATTCCATTATTTCCAAGAAGTTTGCTGACCCATTACCTCTAGAACCAGAATGGATGAAAATAGTGTTGTCTACTCCTCTCGGAAACGAGACGGATATCACGCATCATTACCAAAACTGTGAGGTGTTGGTTCGAGGAAAGAATTTTCCTATTGATCTTATCTGCTTAGATCTAAAAGAATATGATGTTATACTAGGAGCAGATTGGTTATCTAAGTACCAGGCAACGGTTGATTGCCGTAATAGCAAGATTGTTTTCAAAGAATTTCCAGAACTGACTTATACTAGTCCTAAGAGTCGAAACAAATCCCCTCTTATTTCGGCTCTTCGAGCAAGCAAGCTCGTCAGGAAAGGATGTGTATCCTTCCTTGCTTTTGTCACTAATAAAGAAGCTAAGGAAACCAAGATAGAAGACGTTCAAGTAGTACGAGAATTCCCAGACGTATTTCCGGAAGAATTGCCGAGATTACCCCCGCAAAGAGATGTGGCCTTTACCATCGACTTAGTCCCTGGTGCTGGTCCGGTTTCAAAGGCACCATATAGAATGTCCCCTGCTGAACTCAAGGAGTTGAAGGAGCAGTTGATGGAACTAATCCGAAAAGGGTTTATTAGACCAAGTACTTCCCCGTGGGGAGCACCAGTCTTATTTGTAAAGAAGAAGGATGGATCCATGAGATTGTGTATTGACTATCGACAGTTGAATCATCTTACTATCAAGAACAAGTATCCACTGCCGAGAATCGATGAATTGTTTGATCAGATTTCAGGATCCAAATATTTCTCCAAGATTGATCTCCGGTCGGGATATCATCAATTAAGGATCAAGGATGATGACATTCACAAGACCGCATTCAGAAGCAGGTATGGCCATTACGAATTTGTTGTTATGCCTTTTGGACTAACAAATGCCCCTGCTGCCTTTATGCAGTTAATGAATAGCATATTCAGGCCTTACTTGGATCAATTCATAGTAGTCTTCATCGATGATATATTGATATATTCTAAGACTATGGAAGAACATGAAGAGCATTTGAGGATTGCATTGCAAGTCTTGAGGACAAATCAATTATATGCTAAACTCAGCAAATGCGAGTTCTGGCTTGAAGAAGTGGCTTTTCTCGGACATGTCATATCCAAGGATGGTTTATCTGTGGATCCGTCAAAAGTTGAAGCTGTGAGAAACTGGGAGAGACCCACTAACGCAAGCGAGATCAGAAGTTTCTTAGGTCTTGCAGGCTATTATCGGCGATTTATCAAAGATTTCTCTAAGATCGCCGTACCACTTACAAGATTAACTCGTAAGGAGATCCGATATGAATGGAGTGAGGAATGTGAAAGCAGTTTCCAAACTCTCAAGGATCATCTCACCACAGCTCCGGTCTTAGCCCTACCAATTGAAGGAGAGAAATTCGAGGTCTACACTGATGCTTCTGGCATTGGCCTCGGATGTGTTCTAATGCAACATGGGAAGGTCATAGCATACTCTTCTCGTCAACTGAAGAAGCATGAGGAGAATTACCCCGTCCATGACTTGGAATTGGCCGCGGTAGTATTTGCCCTAAAGATATGGAGACACTATCTCTATGGGGTACAGTTTACTGTATACTCCGATCACAAAAGTCTCAAATATCTATTTTCACAAAAGGAGCTGAACATGAGACAAAGACGCTGGCTAGAATATCTCAAGGACTTCGACTTCAGTATACAATACCATCCCGGAAAGGGTAATTATGTGGCTGATGCCCTTAGTCGAAAGCCGAGAGCAAGGATAGCCAATTGTATGATACAAGAATGGAGGTTACTTGAACAATTCTCCGAGCTCAATATAAGCTTGGACACGGAATCCAAATTTGTCACACTATCTCATGTAAGCATACAGTCAGATTTGTTATCTGAGATACAAACACTTCAGGATAATGATCCTATGTTAGTAGAAATCAAAGGCAGATTAGAAGGACAATCTGATTTTCAACTAACTTCTGATGGAAGGTTATCGTTCAAAGATAGAACTTGTATACCCGATTGTCCGGAATTAAAGAAGAAGATCTTAGATGAAGCTCACCGATCAAGATACACTATTCATCCTGGATCAACTAAAATGTACCAAGATGTAAAGAGGAACTTTTGGTGGCCCAATATGAAAAGAGAAATAGCGGACTATGTATCACGCTGTCTCACATGCCAACAGGTCAAGGCGGAACACCAAAAGCCTGCGGGAAAACTACATCCTCTAGATATTCCTAAGTGGAAATGGGAGGATATTGGTATGGACTTCATCATGGGTTTGTCTAAATCTAAAGGAGGACATGATGGAATCTGGGTTATCATTGATCGATTGACTAAATCGGCACATTTCTTGCCAATCAAAAGCCGATGGTCGATTGATGTGCTAGCTGCACTATACATTAAAGAAATAGTCAGGATACATGGAATTCCTGTCTCAATCGTGTCTGATAGGGATCCCCGTTTTACTTCTCATTTTTGGAAGGGATTACAACATTCGTTGGGGACAAGGCTCAACTTTAGTACTGCTTTCCACCCACAAACGGATGGTCAGACCGAGCGAACTAATCAAGTTGTTGAAGATATGCTAAGAGCATGCATTATTGACTTTGGAGGAAGCTGGCATGACCACTTACCTTTAGTTGAATTTGCATATAATAATAGCTACCAAGCTAGTATCCAAATGGCACCTTTCGAAGCCTTATACGGAAGGAGTTGCCGATCTCCCATATGTTGGAACGAAGTTGGAGAAAAACAACTATTAGGTCCAGACATGGTAAGGGATACAACCGAGAAGATACAAGTAATCAGAGAAAGATTACAAGTTGCTCAGATAAGGCAAAAGGCTTATGCTGATACCAGGAGAAGAGATCTTGAATTCCAGGTTGGAGATCATGTATTTCTTAAAATATCCCCTGGACGTGGCATACGAAGATTTGGTGTTAAGGGCAAGCTTACGCCAAGATTCATCGGACCATTTGAGGTACTCGAAAGAGTTGGCGAGGTTGCTTATCGCATCGCGTTGCCTCCTCAGTTGTCCGAGGTACACAATGTATTTCACATATCTATGTTGAAGAAGTATGTGCACGATCCGTCACATATTATTGAGCATGGAGATCTGGTGATCCAGAAAGATCTCACATATGAACAAAGGCCTTTAAAGATATTAGATCGAGAAATACGAGCTCTAAGGAATAAGGTTATTCCCATGATCAAGGTGCAATGGAATAAGAATCCTGAACGCGAAGCGACATGGGAGACCGAGGAATCTATGAAGAAACGATTTCCCGAGTTATTCTAAGAGGTATATGTCCTACACTCTCCGCGTGTATAATTATATATATATTGAATTTGGGGACCAAATTCTTTTTAAGTGGGGGAGGGTGTAGCAACCCTAATAAATGAATAATTGAAATGAATTAAAACATATATATTACAGAAGTAATATATATAAAAGGAATAGGGTTAATTGGACGAAATAAAACAAATTAAAAATAACGCCTCTTATTAGGGCGTTAATTCAAAAAGAAACGCCTCTATCAAAGGCGTGACTAAAGAAAGGACGCCCACACGTGCGGTCGTCAACTCACGCGACCAAATAGGCAAGTAAAAGAAAGGCCTCTATCTTGGGCGTGTTTTAAAACACGAAACGCCCTTTTTCAAGGCGCTTTTTAAGAAACGCCCTTATGCAAGGCGTTAATTCAAGAATACACGCCCTGACCAAAGGCGTTAATTCAGTTCGTGACCCGATCGAACCCAGAACTTATCCAAGCAAAGATTAACCTAATCTAGTAAGTGTCTATTAGAGTAAGGACTCTATTAAGGATATATTACCCTCAATCAAACACTACTCTTGTTAGGACTTCAAAATCCTATAAATAACATGTTCGATCGAACCCTAAAACCCATTTGATCGAACGTCTGCTGCTAGGTACGTGAAGAACATATGTTCTTCTATTTTCTTCTTCTGTTCCTTTTTTATGAACGTAGCATGAGAAGAATTAATATTCTTCGTTTCCTCTCCAGGTTGACGGAAGAACGATTGTTCTTCTTCTATTAAGTTGCAGTTGAAGCTTCAAAGCCCTTTCATCTCCTTCATCCAGATCATAAGGTAGGTTTTCTCAAGCTACTGTAGCCCAAATGAAATTAATGCAAGATATATATATATATATAAGCATGTCATGCATATGATTATTATAGTTTTCGTGCGTTTTCTGAAATATTTTGAAAGAAACGCCCTTGATTAGGGCGCTAATTTAAAAGAAACGACCATACTAGCGGTCGTCAATTTAATATTTGACGCCCTCTACGCAGGCGTTAATTTCATAAGAATCGCATGTGATTAATAATTGATCCTGTTTAAAAATTACAATACATATGAAATATTGATTTTTAATATCTTGCATGACTCTGTGAATTCCTGTTAAATTTTACTGCCATGACATGTCTCCTGTCTCTCGAAATATTATTTATTAAAATATCGTAAATTCCTTGAAATTCACGACTTGGACAAAGTCGTTTTCCATATTCTAACGCCCCAGTACAAGGCGTGAACATTAAAAGTAACGCCCCTTTCTAGGGCGTGTATCTGTTAAAAACCTAAAATTCACATATTCTGTAAAATGGAATTGGAAAGTAACGCCCCTTCTAAGGGCGCGTTTTTGAAAGTAACGCCCCTTCCAAGGGCGCGTTTTTGATAAATTTCTGAGAATAATTATATCCTGTCAAATATGTAAATGATGAGACGCCTGCCCCTGCAGTCGTCAACTTTTAAGAAACGCCCACAGTAAAGGCGTGTTTTGATAAATTAATGAAATAATGGAAATTCTGCAAATTGGCAATATATGTAAACGCCCTTCAGTTAGGCGTTAATTACTTGAGACACGACTTGACCTAAGTCGTTATTTTACTGTAAACTGATTTTTCCTCTGATTTGCTAACCGATGGTTTATATATTATACATATAGATATATATCGGCACTATTCTCCACTCCGTGAGTATAGTCCCACGTTTCATGTTGATTTATCGATCACACTCAACTCTCATTGACATACAAGCTCTCCATTGGACATTCCGTTCCTTTGGACTAGCAAGTTAGTCATAGAGACCTCCGTAAGACTCCTCGTAGCCTTGGATTCCCTCAAGGCCGACTGAGCTGGTTGTACCCTAAAAACCCATTACACAGTTTTTGCCATGTCAATCTAAAGAAACATGGTGTACCGGCCCTTATGATTATACAAAGAGTATATCATAAGAAATTCTTGATGGGATGATGATATCATGCCATATCGTGTCATTCTTGTAAACCCCAATTCTATGATAAGAATGAGGGTATCTTGCTTGATCTAATGTTCATGTGGACCTCAATTCTATATAAAGAATGTCCATATTGATTTGTCATGGTACCTAAGTTAAGGGAACCATATTCTACCTAGTTTTATCGAACTCGTGATTATACCGTTATTATCGCCATTCTATGTCCTTTGTCATACTTTGGACTCTTTTCTATCAAAGTTGTCATACGTATCTACAAGCTTGATTATTGAAATTCTATATTGGCTATATAAACAAGAGTGGATGTCAAAACACATGATAAATGCCTGCGCATATAGGGCCCGATCTGGTCCTGGGAGGAGCACCCGAAAGTACTTGTGCCCATGGGAGTTAAAATGATAAGGTATCTGGCATTATACCGAGTACTTGACTTGCTTGATTAGACATTCCACACACATCTTGTACTTGAATCGTACTTGACTTTACATGAAATGCGTGGCCCGAAAAAGGGTAATTTACTTGCTTGAAACATGATAGCCAAAGTTCTTGACATGACTTGTTAAACGTGCTTGCTTGAATATCTTGAATAACTTGTATCTTGTTCATGAAAGTTCATCTTATTTCTTTGATATTACATTCTCTCTATCTTGTCGTTTCATGCGAGCATGCATAGCTTTATTGCATCCATGAAAATGTAATTACTTAAACCACTTGCTAGTACTTGAGATATAATTTCCTACTGAGCGTTCGCTCATCCCGTTTGTCCCTTTTTACTTTTCAGGTAAGTCCGACGACGATGGAAGTCAATCGGATGGGAATGGTCAAGAGTGAAAGTGATAGAGCTTCTACAAGTGTCGTCTAGTCTTTTCCATAGTTTCTTGAGTCAACTATGTATTCTTTTCCTTTTTATTTAACAGAGTATTGGATTTGTAATAGTCTATCCATTATGAAATAAAGGATTGGGTTATCTTGCTATTTTGCGCATCTCTGTCTTTGTGTCGAATACACGACCACTCTGATTGACATGATTGATATAGACACGTCGCGCATCTCCGGGTATCTTCCGCGCTCGGGGCGTGACATGACGTACTCTCCCTTGTGAACTCACAGACGTGTAGCATGCATCAGCTAATTCCTTATACGTGCATGGCTGGCCTTTTGATTGGGACACGACTTAACGCAAACTCCTATACCTCGAACTCTTTTATACCCTCGCATTTCATGCTTTCATTTAAGCATTTCGGGTTTTCGACAAAGTCGTTTAGCTAGGAAGATTATCAAGAAAGACTGGTGTCTAAGGAAAGAGGTCCACAGACAAACCCTTTAAGTGGATAAGTGGTTATTTAATTAGGTTATAGCAAATGCAAGGGGAGCCTCCCACTGTCCCACCTCTTACCTAGCCATGAATTCTTGGTGTTCTCGCTAAACATCGACTAAGGAAAAACTCGATCTAAAGATATCTTACACGAATTTTCGGAAGAGTTGATCGTGCCTTGATCGACAACTCTTTTTCTCATTACCTTAATGTCGTTAGACTTTATGCCCTCAATCATCTTTCAAATTCTCTTGTAAACTTCAATTACTCTTCATGTCCTTGGAAATGGAAATGAAAATCTATACTTTAGCCATAAACTACCATTTGGGGGTGTAGGAGCTAAGTGCCATGCGGGGCACAGTGCTACATTATGGGAGCCACCTCTTGAGACCGGAATGGCGCAAAGTGCTACATGACGAGAGCCACCTCTTGAGCATGTAGGGGCCACCTATAGAGTCCTCCATAACTAAATGACTAGTTGTGCGTTATACTACGCTTCTTAAGCTTTTCTTGAAAAATCTTTGGCCATGTACCTTATGCGGATTTCTAAATAAATACTTGGAATCAATGATCCATAATAACTAATGCCTGGCATTAATGGGACCCGGTCTGGTCCTGGGAGAAGCGTCAGAAAGTACTTGTGCCCATGGGAGTTGATTGATCAGGTGTGGCATTGCACCGAGTACTTGTTTGCTAGATTCGTTTATGACATTCCACTCATTCATGAAATACTTGACTTTCTTGATTTACATGAAATACTCGTACATGCTTACGTGAAATGCCCAATTCAATTATTATACATGCTACATAATCGTTCTTGAAATCTTACCCTTGTCAAGTTGCTTACTTGTGATCATATATACCAGCATTACTTTACTCTCTCTCATGCTCCTATTTCATGTTTTAATCGTAATTCTTGTCATAGCACTTTTACCTTGTCTAAAAATGTTTAATTACTTAAAGCTGCCTGATGTAGAGATATAAGTCCTTCTGAGCCCTGTGCTCACCCTGCGTTTTTGGTTAATATTTCAGGTAGTTCTAATGAGGAATGCCAAACAAATGGGGAAGGGCAAAAGTGAAGAGAGAGACCAAGTTAAATTAGATTCCCTAGATTTGATTATTGCTATTGCTAGAATTAAGTGTATTTGGAAGATGTAATTATGCTTCTTGTGTAAAACCATATTTGATGAAATAATAGTATCTTTTCTCCATTATGGTTGGACCCCTTATGTGCATGCTCTTGATCGACTTTAATGTTTCGACTCGTCGCGCCTCGATATTCCGCGTCGGGACGTGACAGCCTAATTGGAACCCGGCTATTGACCAGTCCAGATACTACATATTCCATCGCCAACCCGGGCACACAATAGAGAGTTGCTTCCAATTAAGGGATTTTGTCTATGATTTGCACGAAGGGCAGCGCATTGACTGGGCCGAAATGCACAATGTCATCATCAAGATTAAAGAAAAGAGAAGACAGGCACCGAGACATCAGGCACCGCAACCACAGCCACAACAACCACAATCGCCTGAACAGCAGCAGCCTGCGTAGGACTTGGGGATCCATCAAAATCCAATGTCGAACCATCCGCTCGCTCCGTAACCTTAGCCGCCGGCACCTGCTCAAGTGAATATTATCCTTCACCCAGCTCCCAACGCCGGGTGGTCCTATGATGATGAGTCATCCGTCCAGCGGCTCATGGCCCTCCACCACACCTACCGCAACTCTCCTTCGTTGTCACCCTCCGCCATCCCTTCAACCCACCAGCGCAACATCCCTCACGCCCGCCGTTCCTCCAAAACCCCTCATTTTGCCTCCCGCATTCCCCAGCGTTTCACCAGTCCTTGCACCAACACCCGTCGCACCCGCCATCATTACCCCTTCGCCTAACCCTTCACCCGTCATCCTCCTAGTAGTGCCCATCAAGCCCGCTCCTACCTTTGTCACCCACATTTCACCTGTAACTCCTACTCCCTCACCCTTCGCTCACCCCATTGGGCCAATTAAGCCGCCAACCATGAGCCCGTCTGATGCCGTGCTAGCCCAAAACCTTGTCCTTCAGAGTGGGCGTTTGTTCCATCGGAATTACCCTACAATTGGTGCATATGTGCCCAATCCCCAATTTTCACAGCGGGCTGCTAATCAAGAGGAGGTGCATTCATTGCCAGGTACCTAGTATGATTTGCTACACCACTTGGACCGGATGCCCACGAAGATCTCAGTTCTTGAATTAATCAAGCGGTCCAAGCTCCATTAAGATGCTTTGCGGGACTTTCTCCAAAAGCTATTGGTAAATGAAGACATGGCGGTTGACAGCCTACCATATGCTCTGGCCACAGTTTCTAAAGGGCCAGCTATTACTTTTTCTGAGACCGAGCTAGCACATCTCGAGGCTCGCCAAATGCCGCTTTGCATCGCCATTACCCTGAATAAGGTGAGTATTGATGTGGCTTTGGTCGACACCGGGGCTTCTATTAATGTCTGTCTGTTAAGCACCCTGCGGGCTTGCAATTTTTCAGAAGATCTGTTAAGGCCCAGTCCTACCACTATTGCGGCCTATGATAACTCAAGAAGGCCCTGCCATGGGGTAATCATTGTACAAGCCGAGCTCGGGCCGTTGACAATGCCCATTGAATTCTATGTGCTAGATATTGACCCGATGTTCAAAGACATCTTGGCTCGCCTGTGGATCAACAATCTTAATGCTGTGCCGTCTACCGCCCACCAATGCCTCAAATTTTCATTCCAAGGGCAGGTGGTGAAGGTTAAAAGTATCTCCACGGTCCAGTCAGTTGAGGTTATCTTCGAGAAGATTCTGCTGACACTCTGGCCTAGTAATAGGCCTGTCATCTCCGTACTCGACCTCAACTTCCCATGGGCCTACACACAGCGCAAGCCGATTGTTGCGCAGGTAAGCATCAAAGAGAAGCCCAAGATGCGAGACCCCAAGGGCTGGAATATGATACTGAAGCTGGGATACAAGCCAGGGAAGGGTCTCGGTGCTCAATTGCAGGGGCGCACAAAGCTGGTCTCGAGGTGCAAGAAAGTAAGCCGGAGAGGTCTGGGCTATGAAGATTCACCATTGTCCATTCTTGAAGATTCTCTTCCCTTGACTTGGAACTACTGTGAACACTTTTTGAAGGGCCCATTACAGCTTGGCACTTTAAAGGCCCCGTCAAGTCACGATGAGGAGGAAGATGTTGCACGCACAATTTCTGGCCCACCTTTGCTACCTAGAGGGCTTGTTGATGACATGGATGATTTTTATGAAGCTTTTTCAAGAATGTTTTATGAAGAAAACCATCCGGGCTCACTGTCCGCGAGAAGAGGGGAGCTCACCCACTGTCTTTACTTGATCTCCTTCCCGTCTGATGTCCTTTCTCCAAAAGTTGGACTTTATACCCCGTTCACCTCCCATTCTGATTAATCCATTCATATTTGAAGTTCCGAATGATTTCTTGATTGTCAAAGCTTGTGATTGTGGGCGCTACCCACCAATTGATTTCTCAAATCTACCATTTTCTTCCTCCGATCCCTTCTTAGATCTTGTTTGTCCTTCCATCTATCCTCTTGCACTTCCTTCTCTTCCCTCTTCTTCCTCTTGTTGTGTCATCTCCACTGACCTCCAAAAAAAATATGCCAAGTTTGAAACGAAGATTTTAGTCAAGGATTACGCTGTGTTTGGTTCGTCCTCCTCCCAGGGGCACGAGGCCCCTGATTCCCTTCCATTAGAATTCATTGGTCCTGTGTCTCCTTGGCTAGAATTAAGGTGTGTCGAGTCTGTTAGAGAAGTAGGGTCTGTCGAAGTTGGGTCTTGTTCTAGTATCTCCAACCCTTCCTCCATGCCTGAGGCGCACCCAGTGACGCATCATTCCAAGTCTATCCCTAATAGATTCCTCCAGGATCTAGCTCAGCGTTTTCATGCCCTTCTCAAATGTCCAGAGTTTATTGAAATGACGATTGTGCTAGAAGAGGATGAGGAGCAAGATGGGGCATGGAGCGATGACGGGTTAGGTGTTTATGAAATTGTGGATGAGAAGGATCCGATCGATTATGAGGACAACGATGTAGATGACACTGCCAATCTGTATGTGCAAGGTTTAAAGAGGATTGATGAGCCATTGACGATAGTGGATGAACCTACAAAAGAGATTAATCTTGGAACTGATGAGGATCCCAGGCCCATCATTATCTCTGCTAATCTCCCTCCTGAGGTGGAAGAGGAGTTGATTAAGGTTTTGATGGAGTATGACGATTCTTTTGCCTGGTCGTATGAGGACATGCCGAGTCTTGACCCCGCTTTGGTGGAGCATCAGCTTGTGCTTAAGCCAGGGGCAAACCCCGTGAAATAGAAATTAAGAAGATTCTACCCCCACATGGTCTTGAGGATGAAGGAAGAGGTCGATAAATTTCATAAGGCCAGATTTATTCGAGTCATTTTATATCCTCAGTGGGTGGCAAATATAGTCCCTATCATCAAGAAGGATGGGAAGGTTCGAATCTGTATCAATTTCAGGGATCTAAACAAGGCATGTCCCAAGGATGATTTTCCGCTGCCTCATATAGATGTGTTGGTAGATAACACAACTGGGTATGAAGCCCTTTCATTCATGGATGGTTATTCAGGATACAACTAAATCTGTCTAGCTCCGGAAGATTAAGAGAAAACCTCATTCACCATACCCTAGGGCACCTACTGCTATGTGGTTATGCCGTTTGGTCTTGTAGACGTCAAAAAATGATGATGATGATTATATGGTGTGGACATCTCGACACCTCGTGAGCAAGTCAAAGATGGGAAGGTCGAATAAACTCCATACCTCCTCCAAGTAGGATGAATATATACCCGGTGCTCCGTCACCCCACAAAGAAGCCCCTTGGGCAGAAGAGACGGCCCCGGCCCCCCAGTCGGCGACGTCGAAGACCGAATCAAAAGAAACTCAGGAATTTGAACACATGTTCGGCACGCGCCGAAGATCACTCAAAGTTCCGAATCGAGATTCATAGGCCCTGAACTAAACACCCCGGAGGCGGTGCATTACAACTAAAGCAACACAGGAGGACAAGCGTCCATCCGAATAGCCGCGACTCAGAGACGAAGTCTAAACTGGTGCGGCCTGCACTTAAACTGGCGCACCCTTGCTTGGACCTTAAACCGACGCCCCCCTCCAACAGGCCTTAAACTGGTGCACCCTTTTTCCTATGGTTATCCGGCGTGCTAATTGCAGGTGGGATAAATCGGCGTGCCCCCTGGCCGCGCCGATTTAACCCAACATCATCACCCCCGTGCCGTTTAACCAAGCTGCCATCCCATCTGTCATTCGATGCTCTATTTTGCATCATGTGGTAAGCATAGAACATTTAAAGCTCGAAGCTCTATCTCCACATCCGTTCGATAGCACAGCCGCGAGGCAAGCATCGGCAGTCACAGCAACATAAGATCTCCCGACAAATCCATGAATGTCCCGTCTTCGGACGAATGCCAGTGTACTCCATGAACCAACAGTAGCCAGAGCAGCGAGTCAACCTCCAGCGTTGCTGTGAACAAGGCAGAGGTGGCAGGAATTCTCCCCCACTGGCCATTTCTACAAGAAACGCAACCCGTCCTATATATAGGTGGGTGGAAGAAGAGAGCTCAGAGAGAGTTAGAAAAGAAAAGGCTGAGAGAAGAAAAGAAGAGAGCTTGGCAAAGGAGAGAGAGCTTCGCAGAAGAAGGAGGCAGAAGAGAAGAAGAAGGGGCTCTCATTGAGAGAGGGAGCTTCGTAGGTTCCTTCCTCGGTGGCGGGTGAAGAAAGAAAAAGAGAGGTGAGAACTTCTGAGAAGAGGAGCCCAGCCGAAGAGTGGAGAAGCTTCGTCCTCACGCCGGAGAGGTGAGTGTTAACACCCATTTTATACCGATAATTTGAGTCGTTTCTCTTACTCCCATTAGTTGATGCCTCGAGTTGTCCACCATTCATTGGGCCATTTTTTGTGGCACGTCTTGGGCTCATTTTATGGGTCGTCTCCCTCCTTGGTGAAGTCTGTGGCGATTCAGGGCTTAATGGGCCTTGGCTTTGGTCAATTGAGCGTTTCATAGCATAAACGGCCCAACCTCAGCCGTTCAAAAGATGAGCGGTTGAATATGGACCGTTCATACATTTTGTTAATTTCTGAGACCTTTTCTAAATATTCACCGACAGGCTGTGGTGCGGCTCTATTAGGACCGTTCAAACCAATGGACGGGCTTATTACAACCGCCTATACCTCAGAGTCCTACGCACGCCCATTTTCTCAGATAATTATCCAATTATCTGAATTATCACCGACAGGGTGAAACGGTTGGATATTGGCCGCTCTACACTAGAACGGTCGCACTAGAACCGTTCATCGTTGAGGGTCCAACGGCGGGCGTTTCGGCCGGTTAGAAAGATAGTTGGGTTGATTTTCTGATTATCCGAATTTCCACCGACAGCCTGGACGGTCTGAACCAGACCGCCCAAATGTTGCGCGGTCTATCGTAAGACCGCTCATCTCGTCGGATGAGGCTTTTTAACAGACTTTTATCTCTTTTATTCATGGCTTTATCCCCAGTTTGTTTTGATGATTTCTCCGTGGATAATTAACCATTTTTGATGCCGTTTCGACTGGATAAGAGATTATGATAATATCTATGATTTATCTTTTATAATCTTGACCTAAAAATACCTAAAAACCCTAATTTCAAGGCTGGCTTTCTAGGCTCTATAAATAGACCCTAGTGGCCGGACGTCAAAAGGGGGGGAAGATTTTTGTCGACGGTGAAGCCTTGCCGCGTTTCCAAACGACCTAGCACCAAGGAGGGAGGCTCCCACGTCCTTACGAGCCTCCGGTTCAGGGAGTAGTCTGTGTGTTGAGTCATAGCATCATTTTTCGAGTTCTTCGTCATCTGTTGCATGCATTGTTCTCTCTCTGCGTTTCCCTCATTTTTTTTTCTCCCCATGCACACCCCCACCTACGTTTTTGTCACCCTAGGGGTTTAAAACCCCCCAGGTATCCCCCCTTCCATTTGTTTATGCTTCATTCTTCCTACATGAACGCGTACTACGTCATTTAGCTCTAACCTGGGTGTTCCTTCTGTGTCTTCATATTGTTTTGTAGGTCAGCACTTCATCAGCACGAGGCCCATCCTCTCTGGCCGGCCGGAGAGGGTGGAGGTGAACCCTTTTGCAACTCTTGGCGTGGTGGGCTTGCGCGGTTCCTTTAGGCCCGTTCAAGGAGACGATCGGCATTCTCTGCACCGCTCTTCTTCCTTCTGCGGTTCACTTAAAGCCGTCCATCCTCCAGGAGTTCTTCTTCCCACGCGTTCGGCAGCACTCTTAGACGGCCTATCGTAGGACCGTGTGTCTTTAAGGCAGTTCCGCATCGACCGCGCCTCCTCCCAGTGCTGCATCAAGGTGAGTGTCTCCCCTTCCTTTCCAAAGTACGGTACGCTAGTCACGTGTTGCGCTTTGGTGGCGATCACGGTCACTCTCTGTTCTTCTCCCTCCTCTCACTGCATTTCGTTTGTTTTACTCGTGATATTATTGCTTTATTCATAACATATTGTCTGCCAAGTGAGGAGAGGAGAAATATATATCTACACCCCTTTTGTGGCGATCACGGTGGGACCCCTAGTGCCCATCGTGCTAGTGAGTTGCTGACCCCCCCCTTTCGTTGTGTTAGTCCTCTTGTTGGAGTGATTGCAGGTTGGGTGCGTTTTCTGCCTTCTGGAGTGTGAACGGTTCTCCCAGAGCCGTTCACCATTCATGCGGTTATACGTCCACCGCCCATCTCTGCCAACAGTGCCCATTGTCCTGCAAGCGTCCTGTCATAGACGGCCTCCCATCGGCCGTCCATATCTCTAAACGGCTCATCCTTAACCGTCCATCTTGCTGGCAAGGTACGCTTCTGGGTGTTTTGGTTGTAGCGGCACGGTTGCTGGAGATCCATCCCAGTGTTTACGCGGCCGTCCACAGACCGCTCTTCCTGGTGCGTTTCTTATCTCTGCCGTCATTCATCTCCAGCATCCTGTGGTTTTCTTTTACAGTTATTCTGCTCACTGGCTTATGCGGTTCTGTACAGACCGTTTGTCCCTTTGAGCGGTCTCATATAGACCGTCCTTGTGGTGCTGCAGTGCATGCATGATTCATTTTTGATTGTCATGTTCCATGATATTCATGATATTTTGTGCTGCTTATTGATCTCCCCCTCGTTATATATTGTTGTGCATACTTGTTCTCATCTTTGCATGTTTATTTTGATCATTGGTTGCTAGTTTATTAGGCCAGATTTGCATGCACTCCGGTGCACATAGGACTCATGCATTTCATTTACATCTAGCTGCATTCCTACCGAGGTAGGGTTTCCTCTCGCCTCCATACTCCTTGGAGCCGACTAGGGGACCTTGCTGAGGACCTCCGTAAGCCCCCGTGAGCCGTGGATTCCCACATGGACGCCGGGCAGGTTGTACCATACCACCCCCCAGTCTAGGGTCTGCATTCGTGTGAGTGAGAGTCCTTTAGAATCTGCCAGTTCTCCATTCTCACCCTATTTAGGTACCTTGTGGTTGAGTGAACTCACATTTTAATTAATCCACTAAGGTCCTAAGAGAACTTATAAAAATCTTCGTGCATCATTTAGAATTTGTTTGGCTAATTGGTTGATTCTTTTCTCATCTCTTTTCTCCATTGTATGTTGCATAGTGTCATCAGTCGCATCTTTTGTTCGGATTAGGCTCATTAGGTCTAGTTCATCTTTGTGTGTCTCCATTTAGCTACATGTATCTTAGGTTCATTCCCGTCCTTATATTCATTTGAAATTCACTGTATAAAGTCTCCATTCTCCCCATGGAGCATTTTTTCCCCTATACCTTATGCCCATACCCCTCCATCTTCTTACCCCCGTGTGGATTCCTCTTCCCTTGCGGGCCCATCTCCTTATTCTTCTATTGGACCCTATTCTTTA
This sequence comes from Amorphophallus konjac, assembly GCA_022559845.1. NCBI lineage: Eukaryota > Viridiplantae > Streptophyta > Magnoliopsida > Alismatales > Araceae > Amorphophallus > Amorphophallus konjac. The sequence goes on from CM040125.1 coordinate 176,409,631, forward strand.
AACGGGCCTTCTTATCTCGCCCGTGCTGCTGTTAGCCCAGTCAATTCTCATCCCAACCTTCACAATTCCTCCAGGCCAATGCATTCCCTCATTCCCGGAATGGGCTTTCCTTCTTCTCAGGCCAAATCCCCTTATCCGGCCCATCATCATTACCCTGGTTTAAATTCGCCATCCCTTGATCAGGCTGGCTCATATCCTTCTCGGACTCTTCCTACCGAGGAGATGTTCGCTCGGGCCCAACGCTAGCTTCATGAACTGCAACGCCGAATCAATCCTCAAACTTCTTCGGATATCCCACTTACCTTTCGAGATCTTCAACTTCCACCGCGTTCATAGATTCCTGCATATCGCCGCTATGGTGGAGTTGGTGACCCCTATACCCATTTGAAGGAGTTCTTATATGAGTCGGCCCAGTTCCAGCATGATCCACGCTTGATGGCCTATTTGTTTGGCCTATCTTTAGAGGGCTCGGCCAAGGATTGGTTCTTCACATTACCGCAGGAGCAGATGAGGAATTTTCATGCCGTCCAAGCAATGTTTATTCAGCAGTACCGAGACCAGGTGGGGCCCAGATATTCTATGGTTGATCTAGCCCAAGAGAAGATGAAGCTCGGCGAAGAATTCTCCGTGTTTGCCGACCGCTGGCGTCGCCTAGCAGCGCAAGTCCCGGGGCATATTCCAGAGGGCGAGCAGATCAAGATGGTTATTTCTAATGCAATGCCCGAGCTCAGGTGCATTTTAGCCCTGAATGATATTACATCATGGCAACAACTTTACAATAGAGCCCGCTTTGTTAACCAACAACTCCTAGTTTCCTTTGACCATTAGCCTCCTCCTACATACACTTCCCCTCCGCCCTTCACCGCAAGTCAGCCCGCCACTACATATCCCTCCACGGGTCGGCCTTCCGCCCCCACACACCTCTATACCTCCATGTGTTACACCTTACATCCCTCCATGAGTCAGCCCTCCGCTATTTCATCTCACCACACCCCTCCACCTCCGGTCAAGAAAACACTACACCCAGAACAGGTAGATGCCGTTCATTACCTTCCAACTCCCTCCACGACTCCACATCATTATAACCCTCCGCCCTTGCCTACGCAACCCCCGCTACCATCTCCATTACCTTTTCACACCCCTCAGCATCCACCTTGCCCTAAGCGGACTTCTCACTCCCCGTTGCCGGAGTCTTTTACAGACATTTTCAGGGCGTTGCTGGCCACCCATGCCTTGCACCTCCCTCTGGTTATGCCTTGCCAACCTACGGTCGGGAATTTGCTCCATTTTGGTGAATTCCATCGTCAACAGGGGCATTTGATTGAGAATTGCCCTGAGTTCCAGGAAATTGTTTACAGTCTGGAAGATAAGAAGATGATTGATTGGGCTAGCATGCGCCAAGTTATTGTAGAACTCAGCAGCAAGCAGCAGCAGCAGCAAGCCGCGCCGCCTAGGCAACCGTCTCCATTTCAAGACCAGGGGCACCCTGGTGTTTCTCTAGTTGATAAGGTACCTGCTCTGTTACCCACTTCTTCCTCTATCCCATCTCCTCCACCACTTTTACCTACTTCAGCCTCCGCTCGGGCAACTTATCCTTCACCCTCCGGTTCCATCACCACACCTGTCCCCAACACCTCTCGACGTGTTGTAAAGATACGCCGAAGAGCGCCACTACTCACCACTTCCTCCATTACGCCACTACCTCCCTCTCCTCCTTCTTCCCCTTCACCATCTCCATCAACCATATCACCCCCTTTGCCCCCACCTTCTCCACATCCACCTTCGCCGCCTCCATTGGCCACACCTCCATCATCACCTTCTCCATTATCCCCATTACCGTCACCACTATCTTCATCACCTACCCTTGTAATAATCCCTGTTCCGTCACCTTCACCGATGCCACTCCTTTCGCCATCATCCTCTGAGCCCGAGCAGGCCGACCCTAAACCCATACCTCCACTTTTTCCTTTACCTCCACCCGTGCCCATCAGCATCATTATTCCCCCATCACTTGCACCATCGCCACCAGCGCCCTTCAAACCTCCTCCTTCTAACCTTCCTCTACCACTTCCCACTTCGCGGAGCAGGTACACGCTACCTTTGGTGCCCCTCAGGTCTAGTCCCCAGGGAGATAAAGAGCTGAATCAGGGTTTGACTGTGCATTATAAGCTTCAAGATTCCATTTGCCACATGCCGATCCGAGCCCTGGTCCCTGGCTATTCTATGGACAATGAGCCCACATTTTCTATGAAGACGGTCACTAAGAAGAGTTCTCTAGCATTGGCGCCAGTTCCTCTAAAGCGAGGCCGGTGGCAGTCTCTTTGCTCGCCAGAGAATTCACTGTTGATGTTGTTATCACCTCTCGTTTGATTGCTGTTCAGTTCACTGGCCGAGAGGGGTTCTCTACTCGGATTATGCTAACACATACGGCCGCCCGGAGCATGATGGATTCCCTATTCAAGGGGCAATTAGCTGCATCTTCTGCACTTTCCAAGGACATTCTGCACTTGCTGTGCAACCTCCCTCAATTTATTAGCATGTCGGCCACGTCAACGCCGCGTATTGATCTCTCTCAGCTTTGTCCTGCTCTTCTAGTACGGGAGTCATGCTTCGAGCCTGATTGCCGAGTGGAGTTGCCGAACCTCTATGTTCTAGTGCCAAGAGACAAAACTCTGTGGCTTCATGATATTCATTCAGTTGAGAAGCTGTTTGCCCAAGAATGTCTGCATCTTGTTAGCACTGCGGGTCTAGGGGCAGCCGCCCCAATGAAGCTGCATATTCATGACCGGGCCAGGCCATCTGCTAGGTGGGCCCGCTATTTGAGAAGACATTACAGATTGAGGAGCCCGGGAAGACGAGCCCGCACCTGTTGACACCCGTTTTATACCCAATAAGTCGGGTCATCTCCTTATTCATTTTATATGATGCTCCAAGTCGTTCACTCTTCATTGAGTCTCTTGATTGGTTGAAGCCTATTTCTCGGGTCTTAACTCTTTGATCAGATATGGCTCCTGGTGGCGTTTCATTGGATGAATCTTAGCGAGTCCCTCATTTCAATTTTTTTTGAACCTCAATGATAATAACGGTCGGTCCTAGGCGCGTTGTTTCATTCTGACGGATGGGTCCTGGACCGTTACTCTTTGAAGAGTCCTAAGGCTTAAGGCCTCATTTTAAAGCTTATCCTTTTGATTACACGTTGATAATAACGGTCTGTCGTGCAGCCGTTGTTTCATTCTGACGCACTATGCCTTGGCCGTTGCTTCCTTGAAGAGTCCAACTTGTTGGGTCTTCTTCCCGTTGATCTTATCTTTTAGAGATAAGGTTGATAGTGACGGATGTTCCTTGGAGCGTTATTTCCAAGTGGCGGTCTGTCGTGCAGCCGTTACTTCCTTCAGAGAGTCCTGGCAGTTCAGGCCTTTTCTCTGCTACTCCGTGGCCGAAGATAAGGGTTTGGATTGACGATATCTCTTTCAAATCTGATCCTCAGAACCTTCTGTTTGATTCTATGGACTCTTGGTGATATTATCTTCGAGGATTTGCTAAGAGTTATCCCTTTATCTTGCTGGATTATCCTCTGCTCGACCTAAGAGTTTGAGGGTCTATAAATAGAACCCTTGACTTCATGGCAAAAGGAGGAGGATTTTGAAATTCACGACGAAGTGCTGCCGAACTCAGGAGCCATCTTCATCCAAGAGGAACTGCTTCCCATGTTCATCCATCTCATGATCAAGGGAGTACTTCGGTTTTAGTTTTTCAAGTTCATCATTGCATGCTTAAGTTCTTCCCTGGTTTTTTCCTCAATCAAAGCATTGTCCCTTCTCTTTCTCCACGTTTTCTCATTGTTCTCTAAGCATCCAAACATCCTCCTAATCTTTTAAAAACGCCCAGAGGGGTTAAAAAAACCCAAAACTCCCCGGTAATCCCCTTTCCTTTTGATGTCCTTAAGTTCATTGAGAATTGATGCTATATTATTGAAAGGGCTAATTTTGGTTGTTTTGTTCTTGTCTTCTACATCTTTGGCAGGTTTACAGGTTCACCAGTACGAGGCCCAAGTCTTCTAGCCGGCTGGAAGAGTTGGAGTTAAAAGAATCTACACTTTGCTACTGCAGGTTATCTGACGGTCTGGTGCAGGCGCGTCATCTTCTCCTGGCGGTCTATCGCGTGGCCGTTACTTTCCAAGTAACGCACAGGGTCCTGGCCGTTATTTCAAGCTGACCTGCAGGTTCTCTTTGGTTTTCTCTCCCGTGGGCGGGTGCTTCATCCACCTATTTCCAAGGTATTTACAGGTCTTGTGTTTGTTTTTACTTTGGTGGCGATCACATCTTTCCTTAGTCTTGGGCATTAGCTTTCTCACTCATCACATATCTCTTTTATTTCCTTGCTTGATCCACCCCTTGTAGTGTGTTTTATTTACTCTTTTGCTCCACGCCCCGGCGTGTGTTTTCCCTTTTCTTTAGCGTAGTTTGAGCGAGATAGCATGCCCATGCTAGAGCTAGCTTTGATTGCCTAGGTTCATGATCACATGTTCATAGGTTAAGAGCGGATCTTTGATTACTTGCTTGTCGTTTCATCATTCAAAACCCCCAAAGAAAATATAGATAGGCAAAGTAAAATCAACAGATAATTTTTTGGCGATCACGGTGGGACAGCTTGTGCCAATCGTGCTTTTGATTCCTGTTTAGACCTGCCATCATCTGCTTGTTGAGTTGCCCTTGGTTTCCCCCTTTACTTCCTGCTGATTCTAGTTTTCTGGGTACTCCGACGGCCCTGTGGCCCTGCGTTACAGTTCTCTGACGCAGGGGCATTAGACCGCCACTTTGGTTCTGCTGTGTGAGCTTCCACGGGTTTTTCCTGTTATTTCTGTCCGATTTTGGCTCTGGCTCATTTGACGGACCCATCTCCCTGCGTTATATCATTTCTGGCGGTCTGGCATTCGACCGTTATTTTACTCTGACGCAGGGTTCTTCGACCGTCATACTCTTGGCAGGTACGCATCTGAGGTGCATTTATTTCCGCAGTTTCTGCTGTGTTTTATTGCTTGGGTGGTACTGGACTTCCTCCTTGTTTTGTTCATATATTCATATCGTTGTGTGCATCATCGATTGCTAGATTTTAGGCTAGACTTTGCATGCACTCCGGTGCACATAGGGTCATTTATCTTGTCATATCTTAGATTGCATTTTCCTACCTTGTTGTGAGGACCTCTCGTCTCCATATTCCTTGGAGCCGACCAGGAAATCATAGCAGGGACCTCCATAAGTCCCCGCGAGCCGTGGATTCCCACATGGACGCCGGGCCGGTTGTACCTTTCCTACCCCATGTCTAGGGTTGCATAAGTGAAGGAGTGATTGCACTTAGAGTCAAACCAAGTCCCATATCCATCTCCTACTAGGAACCCATTGTTGAGAGCACATATCAATCAAATCCACTAAAGTTCCAAAGGAGAAATCATAAGAACCCCATCGCATCATTCTAAACAATTTGGTTGTTTTTTTTTGAGTGTCTTCATCTTTGATCACTTGCATCTTGTTAGAATCACCTAAGTTTGGTTGCTTATTGTGTGTTTTTGTGTTGGTTGTTTTTGCATTTTTTTCAAGGTTGTTCGTTGCATGTGGAGTTATTTTCGTCCATCCGAATCATCTCCTCAAGTCAGTTCCTTCTTCACATTCTATTCCAATCCTCTTTTCAAGTCCACCATGGCATCCTTTAATCCTCCCCGCTCCCAAGAGGACTCCCTTCCCTAAGGGCTCCTTGAGAACCCTCCTAGGGTTGTTACCTTTTCCTCCGGGGAGGGGACTACCCCTCTTCCGTCCTCCACTTCTATGGAAGGTGGTCAAGTCACCCCTTCTTTCGCCACTCCTTCCGCGGGTTCTATCCTTCAGATGATGGCCCAATTGGATCCGGCCCAACTCCAAGTTCTTTATCAGACCATGCAAGGGTCCAACGCATCTCCTTCTACCATCATCCAAAATCAATCCAATCCTTCCACTGTTGGGCTCCCCGCTCAGCCCATCCCAATTGATCTTACTCCGGTCCAACCACAGACCATCACTTTCACGGGCATGGAAACGGGCCAGTCTTCCAATTCGGCCCAACAATCTTTAGATAAGGGAAAGTCGCCCATCCCTTCTTTTGTTCAAATGGGTCATCACATATCTGCTCCGGTAGCTCCGCGCGTTCTCATGGGTCCTTCCGACTTCTTACGCTCTCAGCAAGGGGCGGCCCAAGCTTATCCTAATTCGGGTCAAGCTTATGCCCAATATCCTTCTCACGGGCCCCCCATCCCTACTGTTTATCCCTCCACTCCTTCCTGTGGGCACCCACCTTCTGCCACAACTGTTTCATCTGCTCCCCACATGCAACCAGCGTCTTTCACCGCCCTTGCTCCCTCCCGAGAGCAGGACTTGCTCGACAAGTGGGCCGCCATGCAGCAACAACTCGATTTCCTCCAGAAGCGGGTTGGCCCACAATCTTTGGCCGATATTCTTGTTCCAAGCTTCCAGAATATCCGATTCCCTCCTCAATCAGAGCTCCCCAACTACCGCAAGTACGATGGGAACAACAATCCCTTTATTCATGTGAGGGATTTTCTATATGAATCGGCGCAGTTCCAGTATGATGATCGCCTTATGGCGTATTTGTTCCACCGATCTTTAGATGGTGTTGCTCTGGAATGGTTCTATTCGCTACCACTGGAAGAGGTTGAGAGTTTCAAGGTAGTCAAGGATAAATTCATCCAGCGGTTCCAAGACAGGGTCGGCCCAGAATACTCATTCACCAATCTAGTGGCCGAGAAGATGAAACCAGACGAAGATTTCGCCACCTATGCAGACAGGTGGAGACAGATTGCCTCCAGAGTGCCAGGTCACATTCCGGAGGAAGAAAAGGTCAAATTGCTGATTTCCAATGCCACCCCGACCTTTCGCAACATCCTGGCAATGAATGACATAGCTAATATGCATCAACTCTATAGCTGGACGCGCTTCATCCAGACTCAATTCAAAGACTCCCCAATCCATTCCCTCTTCGAAAACCAAAAGCCCAAGTACCACAAGAAACCACAAGGGCCGGTTACCGAGGGAGTCCAAACAAATGAGCAAGTACAAGCCGTTGCCATCCCGTTTCAGGCCGCACCATTCCGCTTCCCCCAAAACCCCCACAATTCCCAAAACCCCGCTCCACAAAACTTCCAGGCAACCCCACAAAACCCTCCGCCTACCTTTGTCACTCCACAAAATGCCTTCCCCAATCCACAACAACCACCACCTCCACAATACCATAATGTCCCTCCACCTAACGGCTACAACAACAACAACCCTAACAGCAAGCGCCCGGCTCCCAGGAGAGCTCAATACCCTCCATTGCCAGAGACACTTACAGTTATCTTCTCCGCCCTCATGTCAGTAAATGCGATCCAACTTCCTCCAGAACGGCCTACTTGGAACCCAGCCGTTGATCAGACTAAATATTGTATGTTCCATAGGCAGCCGGTCCATACCATAGAAGGATGTTTCCAGTTCCGGGATCTGGTATATGATCTCCACGAAGGGCAAAGGATAGATTGGGCCGCAATGCATCAGGCCATTATTGAGATCAAGGAGAAAAGAGGGCAGCAGCCGAGGCCGCAAGTGCAGCAGCAACAGGCACCGCAGCCGCAGCAGCTACCACAACAGCAACCACAACAAGTGCAGGACCTGGGCATCCACCAGAACCCGATGCCGAATCATCCCCCCGCTCCTCAACAGCAGCCGCCAGCACCAGCACAAGTAAACGTGGTCCAACCACCGGCTCCCAATGTTGGGTGGTCTTTTGATGATGACAGTGCCGCACCACAAGTCATGGCCCTCCACCATAACCACCGCAATCCTCTCACTCCCTCCTTTGTCCTTCCTGCACACCCAAATCTCCTCCATTCATCCTCCCGATTACACCCGCTTCAGCAGATTCCTTACCACCCACCGTTCCATCATACCCTCCACCACTTGACCCCGTCACCGTCACCACACCACCATCCAACCCTTCATCCATCCTTACCCTTCCGCTAGCCTTCCCTCCACTAACGTCGACACTCATCACCACCCTGCCTTCCACCTACCCTTCGCCCATCATCCGCTCACCGCCCACTACCACCACCAACCTTACGCTCCACCAAACCGTCTCCCTCGCACCACCTGTTCCATTCATCCACCCCGCAGGGCCCAACATGCTATCCTCGGATGCTGCAGCGAATTGTGCGCTGAGGAGCGGGAAGATGTTCCATCGGAATTACCCCTCTACTTCTAATCCCCAGTCCTCCCAACCAACGGCTGAGCAAGAAGAAACTGAACCACTGCCAGGTACTCAATATGACTTGTTACATCATCTAGACCGGGTGCCCGCTAAAATATCTGTGCTAGAGCTGATCAAAAGGTTTACCCTTCATCAGGATGCACTAAGAGACTTTTTACAGAAGGTAATGGTCAGTGAAGATATGGCAGTCGACAGCTTACCAACCGCACTAGCAACCATCTCCAAAGGGCCGATGATTACGTTTTCAGAAACTGAGCTAGCACCTCCAGAAGCTCGGCAAATGCCGCTCTGCATTACAATCACTCTGAATAAGGTCAGCATTGAAGCAGCGCTGGTTGACACAGGGGCTTCAATTAATGTTTGCCCACTTAGCACCCTCCGAGCGTGCAACATATCTGAAGAGTTATTACGGCCTACCCCCACCACTATAGCAGCATATGACAACTCGAGGCGAGCGTGTCACAGGGTGATCACCATTCAGGCAGAGCTCGGGCCCCTTACAATGGCCGTGGAATTCTATGTGCTCGATATCAACCCTATGTTCAAGGCTATCCTGGGTCGTCCGTGGATTGATACGCTCGGTGCCGTGCCCTCCACCGCACATCAGTGCGTCAAATTCCCCTTCCAAGGGAGGGTCGTCAAAGTTAAAAGCTTGTCCGCGGTAGAGACAGTTAAGGCCATATCAGAGCAGGTTCTTCCCACACTTTGGCCAAGCAGCCGGCCCGTTATATCAGTGCTGGATCTGAATTTTCCTTGGGCTTACACAGCTCCCAAGCCCATCACTACTCCAGTCAACATCAAAGTGAAGCCGTAGATTCGAGATTCCAAAGGCTGGAACATCATACTAAAACTAGGCTATCAACCGGGGAGAGGCCTCGGTGCGCAATTACAAGGAATGACCAAGCCCATACCCAAGGGAAGAAAAATGGGCAGGAGAGGTCTCGGCTACAAGGAGACAACATTATCAATGATGGGTGATTCTGGGCCACTTACCTGGAATTATCGTCAACATTTTGTCAAGGGGCCTCTCCAGCCCGGCACATTAACTTCAAGACCAGTTCAGCCAGAAAAAGATGCAGTCTGTCCGATTACCAACCCTCCCCCATTGCCGGGAGGGTCAGATGATGATATGCTCGACTATGGTCAGGCCTTGCAGGGGCTCTTTCATGAGGAAGAATGTCAGAAGAAGCAAGAGGTTCGGCTCGTGCAATGGAGGCCGAAGAAGCAGCCTATTGTTGATTTACAGAAGGAGGGGAGCTCTCCAACTACCTTTTCTTGGTCTCCCTCACGCCTCCAATCTATTTTCCAGCAAGGGGACTTCATACCCCGCCTTCCTCCCATCATAATCAATCCGTCCTTTATTGATCCACCCGAGATTCTATTTGTTCCTTGTGCTTGCGGGAAGTGCCCACCCATTGATCTATCCACTCTCTTCACTCCTCCTCCTCCCAATGCCCAACTCCATGAGATGTGGTTCTCTTCTTCCGATCCTTTCTTTGACTGCATTTTCCCCGAGCTGTTCCCTATGCAGCTCCCACCTCCTCCATCTTGCTGTGTAGTCTCCGCTGATCTCCAAAAAAAAACGTCAAATTTGAAATGGAGATTTCAGTGGAAGATTACGCTATCCTGTCGCCATCCTCCTCCCAGGGGCACGAGTCAGCTGCTCCTTCTCTTCCACTAGGCTTCCTCTTCCCTAGGTTAGGATTAGGGTCCGTCGAGTCTAGGGAATTAGAGTCAGTTAGATCTAGAGAAGTAGGGTCTTGTTCCAGGTCGTCCAACCATCCCTCTGCCGAGTCGCGCTTGCTGGCGCGTCCTTCCCGATCTGTTCCTGATAGGTTCTTGCAAGATTTAGCTCAGCGTTGCCGTGCTATTTTGAAGTGCCCGGAATTTGTTGCTACGGCAATTGTGATTGAAGATGAAGAGGAAATAGAAGGGGTATGGAGCGATGACGGATTAGGCGTCTATGAGATTTTGGATGAGAAGGATCCAATTAATGAAGACAGCGATGTAGATGACACCGCCGACTTATATGCACAAGAATTGAAGAGATTCGACCAGCCGTCGACGTCGGTGGACGAACCTACAACGGAAATTAATCTAGGAACAGAAAAAGACCCAAGGCCCATCATGATTGCTGCTAATCTCCCTTCACAAGTAGAAGAGGAATTGATTAAAGTCCTAAGGGAGTATAGCGATTCCTTTGCCTGGTCTTACGAGGACATGCCAGGTCTTGACCCCTCTTTAGTGGAACATCGACTCGTGCTTAAACCAGGGGCAACACCTATGAAACAAAGGTCAAGAAGATTTCACCCCCACATGGCCTTGAGGATCAAAAAAGAGGTCGACAAGCTATACAAAGCCAGATTCATCAGAGTAGTTTTATATCCTCAGTGGGTGACAAACATAGTCCCTGTTCTTAAGAAAGATGGAAAAGTACGCATATGCATTGACTTCAGGGATCTTAACAAAGCATGTCCAAAAGATGATTTCCCGCTACCCCATATAGACGTCCTAGTGGATAATACAGCCGGGTATGAAGCTCTCTCATTCATGGATGGATACTCAGGCTACAATCAGATCCGTCTCGCTCCGGAAGATCAAGAGAAAACTTCCTTCACCACGCCCTGGGGCACGTATTGTTATGTGATTATGCCATTCGGTCTGAAGAACGCAGGTGCCACCTATCAAATAGCGATGATGGCCATCTTCCACGACATGATGCATATCTATATGGAAGCTTACGTGGATGACATCCTGGTGAAGTCAAGAACTAAGGAAGAACACCCCTCTATCCTGGTTAAGGTGCTGCAGAGAGCCAGGGAGTACAAGCTCAAGATGAATCCGAAGAAATGCGTATTTGGAGTCTCCTCAGGGAAGCTGCTAGGGTTCATAGTAAGCAAACGGGGGATCCAGATTGATCCTAATAAAGCACAGGCCGTCATGGACATGCCTCCGCCAAAGAACATTGCGGAACTTCGAGGATTGATTGGTAGATTGTAATTCATCAGAAGATTCATATCCCAGCATTCTCAAAGGTGCCGTCCATTTTATGAATTGCTTAAGGCGGGGGTCAAGTTTGAATGGAATGAAGATTGTCAGAAGGCCTATGAAGACCTCAAGGAATATCTATCCAATCCCCCGGTTCTGCAACCTCCTGTCCCTGGGAAACCCCTAATCCTATACATCTCGGTTATTGAGGACTCCCTAGGGGCGGTTTTAGCACAAGTAGATGATGAAGGGAAAGAGCGGGCTGCGTACTATCTTTCTCGGTTGTTTAATCCAGCTGAATCCAAGTACACCGCTATGGAGAAGACTTGTGCCGCCTTAGTATGGGTAGCTTAGAAGCTTAAACACTACTTCCTTGCCCACCCAGTTAGGTTGATCTCTAGAATGGACCCGATCCGCTATCTCTTAGAAAAGCCTGTCCTTTCTAGTAGGTTGGCTCGCTGGCAGAGCTTCCTCTCTCAGTTCGACATCACCTTTGTCATTCAGAAGGCAGTCAAAGGATATGCCATTGCCGAGCATCTTGCCCATCTCCCCATCCCTCACACCGATTCCATTCAGGACGATTTCCCTGATGAGCATCTTTCTGTTATCTCTCAGCACCCGTTCTGGTCTCTGCACTTCGATGGTGCGCTCAACTCTCAAGGCCGAGGGATCGGTGCTGTTCTGCTTACCCCGGAGGGGGTAACCATTCCCTTTGCTTATCAACTTTGGTTTCCTGCTACCAACAACATCGCTGAGTATGAGGCTCTCCTGGCCGACTTGAAACACGCCTACCTCTTAGGTGCGCGTTATTTGAACATCATAGGAGACTCTCAGCTCGTCCTACGGAAAGTTCTGTCCACTTACCGTACTCGTGACCCCAAGCTCAAGCCTTATCAAGATTTGGTCACGCTTCTCGCTAGGTAATTCCGTAAGTTGATCTACATTCATACTCCCCGTTCTCAGAACATTCTAGCTGATGCTCTGGCATCTCTTGCTTCCTCTTTATCTTTCCCTCTCAGTCGTAATACTGAGACTATCGTCGTCCAGAGATTGGACGCGTCCTCTCTTCAGGATCATTGGTACCTTAACCTTAGGAAATCCGTAGAGGCGAAGGGTGAGAAGGAAGATCTCAAGGAAGTTTCACAAGCAGAACTAGAGGAGATTCTAGACGAAGAGGAATTACCTTGGTATCATGAAATCGAGTTGTTTTGCAAAGAGGGGTCATTCCCAGAAGGGGCAAAAGCTGAGCAATGCAAGTCAATCAGAAGAGCCGCCGCAAGGTACACCGTTGTTGCAGGAGAACTGTACAGGCGTGCTACTAACAGAATGCTCATGAGATGCTTAGATGATGTTGAAGCTTGGAAGGTGGCCGAAGCAGCCCATTCTAGTGAGTGTGGAGGTCATATCAATGGCCAGACTCTAGCAAAGAAGATCCTTAGGCAGGGCTACTACTGGCCCACTCTAGAGGAAGATTACTCCCTCTATGTCCGGAGGTGTCTTAAATGCCAACTCCATGCTGATAAAATTCATTCTCCAGCTTCATCTCTCCATCCTATGACCCCTCCTTGGCCATTCTCTATGTGGGCTTTCGACGTTGTCGGCCCGCTCGGTGATCCTAATTCTCAGATCAAGCAGAAGTCCTTTATCCTTACCACCACTGAGTACTTCACCAAGTGGGCCGAAGCCGAGGCGTATGCAGAAATCAAAGCTACAACGGTGTGCCACTTTATTATGAAGAATATCATCTCACGGTTCGGAGTGCCAAGCGGCATCATCACCGACAACGGACCCCAGTTCATCTCCCAAGAGCTTAAGGACCTCTGTAAGAAGTTCAATATTGCATTGCATCATTCATCTCCATATTATCCTCAATGCAACGGTCAAGCCGAAGCCACTAATAAAACCCTTCTCAAAATCATCAAGAAAATATGCGAAGCTCATAAGTTTTCTGATTGGCCAGAAAGACTAGTAGAAGCTCTGTGGGCTTACCGCACCTCCGTCCGTACCCCTACGGGACAAACTCCCTATTCTCCTACCTACGGGATGGAGGCGGTGCTCCCATATGAGATCCTGATCCCTTCCCTTAGAGTGCAGCTCGGTAAGGAACTTAATCTCGATGAATGTCGAGAGGCGTTACTAGTCTAGCTGGAACTCTTGGATGAGAAGAGGATGAACGCGGCCGATCACGTATCAGTTTATCAAAAGAGGGTTTCACGTTATTTTCAAAAGAAGGTAATCGAACGTAAATTTCAAAAAGGTGATATGGTTTTGAAACGCAAATTCATTCGGTCTGCAGGTCCAAGGTCTAAATTACAACCTAACTGGGAAGGACCGTTTGTCGTAAAAGAAGCTTATCCAGGAAATGCTTATCGTTTAATAAATGCGGAAGGTGAGGAGCTCTCTCACCCGTGGAATGGGTTGTATCTTAAGCGTTTCTTTCCTTAGAGTCTAAGCCACGTGCTTCCCCAGCAGCAGGATGCTCCCTCCTGTTTTACTAAGAAGGGTCCCGAGTAAGGCAATCACACACTACACGACATCCCTGGTCAGGTTTTCCGATTCTAAAAGACACTGTTTCTCCTCGGCCATGCTTTAGGGGAAAATCGAAGTCCCTATCCGCTTCATTCTTCGGCTGAATCCAGGGGCAAGAAGTGAATAAGGAGGCGACAACTAATCCAAACACCCTAACGAGAAGAGGTCTCAAATAGGGGCAAGTTCGTTATGACCTGACGCCACAAGAAACGAAAGGAAAAGAAAAGGGGTAATCTCTGCGACAAAATTAAAAGCATCATCTCAAAAGTCTACCGATTCTGAACTCCAAAACTCCAGGAATGCGAAAACAGGAAAACTAGGCATGACAAGAGTGGCAGCATAGTTCCCCGCGGGACGTCATGAGCCCGGTCGAATGCATGCCTAGAGTGGACGAAGGTTCGATGACGGACACAAAGCCCCGGCACAACAGACCAAATCTCTAACAGGGTTGTACGGTGAAGAAATCAAGTCCTAAAAACTTCCATATCTGGCCTAAGCTTACCCCCGTGTTCCTTTTTTCTTTTAGGACCAAGATTAGTACCTTGGGTATGGCCTTGTTAAAAATACCGTCATGAGAAGTAGGCCTTGGCCAGGGATTGTCACACGTATTACACACCAACCTCGGGACTTCTGATTCTGAACAAGGAAGAGATCGTGTTACTGGGCAGGCACTAGTTTTTTAAAATCCAAAAACATCAAATATTTGCAAAATCTAAAAACATCAAATATTTTCAAAATCTAAAAACATCAAATATTTGCAAAATCTAAAAACATCAAATATTTTTAAAATCTAAAAACATCAAATATTTGTAAAATCTAAAAACATCAAATATTTTCAAAATCCAAAAAACATCAAATATTTGCAAAATCCAAAAACATCAGATATTCTCAGAATCCAAAAACATCAAATATTCTCAAAATCCAAAAACTTCAAATATTTTCAAAAATCCAAAAGCGCCAAATATTCCAAAATCCAAAAAAACCAAATATCTGCGAAAATCCCACAAAAATTAGATGTTTTCCAAAACTCCATCATGTGCATAGCATGCATTGCATTTTCATTATGCTTTTCCGCCTATTTAATAAGGCTCTACCCCTTGACCAAATATCAAGAAATGGTCATTGTCTAACTTGCTTCAAGGCAAGGGGTTGAGTCTAAGAACAGATCTAACTTGTTTCATGTTGGAATGTGTACAGGCAGCAGGACAAGTTCGAAGTGATAATTCATAAAAATGCAGGTCAAAGGCTGTAACGCATCAATTCCAGACCGCCACATGAATATAACGGTCTTCTTTCGGCCGTCACTTCCTTCAGGCGTGGGCTTTTATTTCATCAACCATTATCGCTCTGACGGTCTGGTCTATACCGTCACTTCCATATAGCGGCCCATCTCCCATCCGTCGCTTGCTTCAGAGAGCAGGATTGATAATGCTTTCATTCTGACGGCTCATCGTCAGGCCGTCGTTTCTTTACAGCGGCCCACCGCCCATCCGTTACATCCTCCAGAGGCCCTGCCTCTTCACATCACTCTGGCCATTCAAACCACAAAACTCACATCCGTTCAGTTGAAGCAATATCATCTCATTCAAGCAAGATTAAACGAAATATAACATTAATAAAGATTCCAACTTTGATTGTTAATAACAAACAACTTCTTTCATGAACAAAAGAAAATCAAGGCACATTTAATTTCTTATCCGCAAGAGGGCGGATTCTTCTCAACTCTATCACGTAATTACGGCGTGCTGCGTCATCCTCTTCGACTTCTTCTCGCCACGGGCGCACCTTGCTGATCTCCCACATGGTCAGCGCGGTCCGTACTGCTCTTTCATCTTCCTCGGTCCCCATCTTCCTAGGTAGAAGGGGAGGGTAGTGTGATAGTGCAGGAGCTTCGGTTCTTGGAAGTCCAATCTGAAGATGGCACCGGTGCGGGTTGTAGATCGCCATGGCGGTATTCCCCACTAGCTGGAGGTCCAAGCTTTGACGCCGTGGTATTTTAAGAAGAATGCTTCGAAGGATTCTTGGCCGCATGATGAACTTGTCCATTGGTAGAGTGTTGAAGAAGAGGCGCCATTCATCCCGCGTTTTCCTGTCCGCCGTCTTGCATTCGACCTGAGAAGAGTATCCAAATGCCCCTCTAATGAAGAAGAGAGGGTGGCTCCCGAAGATTCGGCTAGCTGAAGTTATGTCTTCCTTTTGTTGGAATTTGATTCTCACTCCCATCTAGCACTCAAGGAGTATCATGGAACCGAAAAAAAGTCCTCCTAGGCAAGCCGAGCTAAGTCCTTCATAGAGGTATGAGAGGACCGCTTGAGAGATGGACATTCCCCGCCACAGCCCGCTAATAATGCTAAGATTTTGGACGTCTAAAAGGTGGTCGGTCGTGGTAAAGAGGAAGACTCCGCATAAGCAAACCGCCACCGCCTTGGCTATTGCCTCATGTCTCTCCCACTTGTTTTTACAATGAGACACTATCCATTGCGCCAAGGGTATCAAGCGAATGTGGTGTGGGCTGATCATGGTCCTCACGTCCTTTGGATTATGGATGAAATCACTCAAGATCAAGGACGGGTCAATAGGCTCTATTGTGTAGCAAACCCGGTCTTCATCTCCCGCCTTAGTCTTAGGAAGGGCTAGATAGGTCTCTACCTCTTCTAATAGGACTGTTGCTTCGAAGGAAGGGAAGATAAAGGTATGAGTTTGTGGATGCCATAGTTCTACAAGAGCTGAAATACTTGGCCAATCTAAGGATAATTTCTGGAAATTTTTGCCGAAAACCAAGAGTGGTTGAAGGTGCCAAGCTTTAAGGATGGATATGACTTCTATAGGGAGGGCCTTTACCATGGGAGCCGCCCACTTCAGATTAGAGTAGCATCTTGGGCCAGGAAGAGGCTTGAAGAAAGAAGGAGAAGAAGAAGTCATAAAACGAATTGAAGTGCAGAATTTTCTGAACTTGGATGTGTTGTTGAGGGACTTACCACCCTTTGAACATTGGAGCTTAAGTGCTTGGGAATTGATGTCAACCGTTGGAGCTCTCCATGTTCTTTTCTGGCAGCTTTAGGTCCGGTGTAGACCTTCTCCTCCATAGCCATCACCTCGAAGCTTCTCTTCATCTTGATTTCTGCCCTTAGGAGAGCTTCTTCAACCCTAAAGCAGAGGTTTTCAGCAAGGATACGATTTTGGTTGAGTTTCTAAGTCTTAAAGGTTTAATTTTGGCTTTGAAAGGATAAGACTTGAGTTGGAAGGCTTTATCTTCAATCTAGATAAGTTCTAGTAAAGGATTAGGTGGCCAAACCTCGGGTTTCAGTTCTCACGGCTCAATCCGTCTCGGAATACAACCCAGGATCTAACGGTCTATCGTACGGCCGTTATTTCACTCCGACGCGCCAACCCTAGGCCTTCGCATTTTCCTGTGGGGTTTAATTTCCCGATCATGTTCTGTGGAGATTAACGGTCTAAGGGCTGACCGTCGTTTCTTGTAACGCGTGAACCCTGAGCCGTTACACTCTCAGCCACTCAATTCTTTCTACTCTGGGCTAAGCACTACCTGACGGTCCTGGTTGTGGCCGTTTCTTCATTCTGACGCGTCTACTTTAGGCCGTCGCATTATCTGCCGGTCACCCTACAAACTATCGTTCTGCCATGATTAACGGTCCAACTTTAGGCCGTTATTTAGCTTTGACACACCTTCAGTTGGCCGTCATTTTGCCTGCAACCTCAGCTACAGGATGGGCCTCCGTTATGATTAACGGCCTTTGGCTAGCGCGTCGTTTGATTATGACGGTCTGAACCTGGACCGTTACTTTCTCTACTGCTGAATTCAGGCTATTCCTTCTGCCCTTGCCTAGACCTGGCGGTCTCTCGCATTGTACACCTCATTCTCTCTACATTTTCACATACATACATTCCTGCAAATACTCATGTATACATTCATTCCTGCCTATGTCTCATATATTCATTCATACACGCCTCACCCGCACATGCATATTCAAACACATAACCATTCATCCATTCATTTCATCCATCCCTGCACATTCAAACACATATCCATTCATTCACGTTTGCACCAAATAAACAGAAAACCCAAAAAAGATTTCATTCCATTCCATAAAGTTACATACAAGTAATAAGAAAACATAAAAATGCATCATTCGGCTGGCTTATCCGCCGGACCGCCATCATCCTCTCTATCCTCGGGTCTCCTCACGGGTGGTGGCGCTATCGAAGCACTCTCCTCCTGCTGTCCCCGCTCCACCCTCTCATTCCTCCGTTGGCCGAAGGAGCTGACCAGAAAATCCCCTACCGAGCCGCTCGGGGCAGCACTCCTCCGCACCCCACTCTGGGAAGCACTCCGCTCCGGTCCCCGGCCCATCATCCAGACCGTCCGCAGCTCGATCTTCAGCGTGAAGATCTGACGCTGCGTCTCCCGTGCCTCGGTCCGGTAGCGATCCAAGTCCGCCGTCCCGATTCGGAGCTTCTCCACCTCAGCGTGAGCCCGAGCTAACTCCGTCCGTAGTCGCTCCCCCTCCGCCTCATCCAAGCGTCGCGGGGTCTCCGCTCTCAGTCGAGCCATTTCTGCCCGTACAAGCTCTGTCTCTGCTCGGGCTCGATCAGTCTCAGCCCGGCTTCTTTCTGCCTCTATCCTCGCCTGCCTGGCCTCGACCACTGCTGCGGCTAGCTCTCTCACCTGTAGATTGCATTTCATATAGTTAATCATAAGGCATTTTTAGGCAAGATCATAAGCATGAGCATTTTTAGCATCTTACCCGCTCCGCGAGGGTGGCCTCCGCCTCCTCGGCCTGGGCAACCGCCTGAGTAAAATCAGCCTCCTGCTCAGCCCTGCCTCCTGCAGGCTGTGAGGAAGACGATGGGGCATCCGGTCCGGCTCGTTGGGCTCTCTCGGCCCGCTGCATTTAAAAGACAGGGTTAGGGACCATGGTTAATCAGCATGTGCATCATAAACATCAATTGTCATAATCATAAGCATTTTAAGTCTAGGTTTTAAAGTCTCACCAGGAGCTACAGAGCGGTCCGGTACCCGTCCCGCTGCTGGATGGTGGAGTGGAGTAATCCCTCCAGCTCAGCTATCCGTCCCTTAGGGTCTAGCTGCATTTAGAAAGCATGAGTCAGTACATCTATCACATTGCATTTTTGCATATAGAAAGGGTTTAGAATTGCATACCGGTCGTCGGGTACCTCGGTACACCCGGTCGCCGTAGAGTCGAGCGAAGGCCTTCAGATATGCCTCATCGCTCTCATCGCGTTCCTTCACCGCTCGGCCCCGCCTGTTCGAGTCATGGACGTACTTCGCCTTCCGGGCGCACCAATCCACATTGCCGCTAATGCCCCTTGCTGACTTGCCGGGGTGGTCATCGCTGTGGCGTGGAAAGGTCACCTCGGGCTGATGTAGTCCCCGGGTCCGCAGGATCAGACTGTAGTGCAGAGGCTCGATGATATGGATGCAATGCAGCCATATGTCTCATCCCCAGTACGACAAGGCCGCCTCTACCCACGGTTGTCCCGTGTAAACCTCGCCGTGGTATGGGGTCCATCTCACCTGAAAGCATTTAGTTCATTCATCAGCATTAGCGTATAAAAGCATTAAAAGCATTAGAGGCATTTAAAAAGCATTTAGAAGCATATAGAAGCATATAGAAATTATTTTGAGTTCTGGACTCACCGACGTATGTGGGAAGGAGTCCAGGTCATCCTGGATCATCCGAGTCAGTCTGATGATCGACCCTGTGTCCCTCGCCACCGACCAACGCCTCGCGATCGGTATGCGGCCGGGATGGAGTAGCGCGCCTCTCCCGATGCCCGGGAGGTACATATAGCTCCAGATTTGTATTTTTAGAAATCAAGTCAGTCGCATGGCATATCATAAACATTTTGGCATAAAAGAAAGCATTTAGAGTGCATTTACCTGTAAGAAAGGCGAGAAGCCGCCCAACATCGTCTGCCGGTCCGTAGTGCTCAGGGACTCGAACAGGAATGCGAGCACTGCTGCTCCCCAAGCATATCTCCCAACTCTGTGCAAATTCTCTATCATCGGCAGTAGTCTGCAGCTGATGACGTCTGCCCGAGTCGCGAAGAGGAGTTTCCCGAATAGCAGCATCAGGAAGCGTCTGAGCACTCTGTCTCCCTCTGGTCCCGCCTTCGCCGCCACGCGAGGGCGCACCTGGTCTATCACTCTGCCCAAATGCTCCTCGGGTAGCTCTCCTACGGCTATCACCGCTCCTCTCAGCCCCAGGCTCTCCTGCAGTACTGATCTCGAGAGCTGGGAGGAGGACTGTCCCGGCCTGATCAAATCTAATCCGAGCAGCTGCTGTGCCATCTCCCGGTAGTCGCCGTATGTCCATCCAGTCACTGCGGCTCCATGGACTCTCAGTCCTGTAATCCTCGCTATATCTTCCAGCGTGGGGATCATGTGGCCCCACGGGAAGATGAAAGCTCTGCTGATCGGGTCCCATCTCTCGTGCAGCGCGTACAGCAAGGGTGTGTCCATCCGGATCACCTCGATGCTGAGCACCTCGACGAATCCCATGCTGGCTAGTCGCTCCCTCTGGTAGTCGGGCAGTGCCTGGTACACCGCCCGGACCTACAACCAGGAGATCCTTGATCTTCGCTTTCCCTGCATGTTATTTAGATCATAAGTTAGTTAATTACATCATAAAATCATTACACAGCATTTATAAAAACAAAACAAAACAAAAAACTGAATAATTGAAAACCTAAAACAGTTCTAGCCTCTGGTGCATGTAACGGCCCTGGGATGGGGCGTCATATGGCTCTAATGCATCTAGGGTTTCGCGTTAGGCTTGTGACGGTCACTAGAAGGACCGTCACATTCCCTGCTAGAGGGCGTTTTTTCCTTTGCATCCCCGTGGCTTCCCACCTTGGCCGAATAGCCTACAATTGTTCCTAGGGGGTTCGTAGACCCATTTCTACCCTTATATCCCACATGCATTCATAATAAAAACACAAAAAAATTAAAATTTGAAGTTAGGGCGGAAGGACTTACCTCATGGTCCATGCCCCTTCTCCTCTTTTTTGCTGGTTCCTTGGGTTCCTCTTCACCCAAGGGGGCTTCTTCTTGGTCCTCTGTAGCCGTGGGAGCTTCATCTTCCTCCCTTGGATCTCTTCTCGCCGTTTGTTCTTCTTCCACCGGCGGGATTGCTTCCCGTTCGAGCCGGCGGTGGAACCGCCGTATGGCCATTCGTTTCCCTCTCTCCCTCCTCTGTGGTGGTGGCTGGGGAGCCTCGTCGCCGGCCATGGTGGTGGTGGGGGCGGTGGTCGCCGGTGGTTTCTCTCGGTTTGAGTTTTGGGCGTTTTGATTGCTTGAATGTGGAATAATGGGCCGTGACCGTTCGGTTGTTATTTTTTTGAACGCTCAGGAAATGTGACGGTCTATCGTCTGGCCGTTACATCCTTCTGACACGTCTGGATATGACCGTTACATCTGATTGGACTGTTTTATTGAAGAATGTGAACCGCCTGGTTTATGACGGACTAGGGATGGTCCATTACTTGATGTAACGCCCTTTCATCAGACCGTTACAAACTTGCAAGTTTCTTGATGAATAAATGGTTTGTTGGATGTCAAAATGATCCCATATTCTGTCAAAATATTCATTGTTGATGCTTCTCGCACGTACAAATGATTATGCCTTGATTCATGATCATATTTATTTTTTGGCTAACCTATCTTTTATGAAGGAATTTGTGAACGAAATCATGCTTTTCCGTCCGTCCGGAAGGTGAGTCAGGTATTTGTATCTCGTCCCTTATCCCTTAATGCATTACTATATGTTATCTACGATATTATCTCAAGAACCGGCTGGTCATTCATGTGTTCCAGGATCTGATGTTCCCCTTAAACAAAAATGATGATGATCTAAGTTCGCATGTTTAATCGTTGGATAGGCCGTTAGATTGGAATAGGTTTGGGGACGATGGTTCTATCTTGCATGCCGTGGTTGCAGATGGTGTCCTGACCCTAATTTCTCTGGTCTAGCAATATTATTCTCGAGTATCTTGCTATTTTATCTTTCTTTTGCATTCGCTTTGATGATTCTTTTTCCTTTAGCCCAGCATGCATCATACGCATTCTTTGAGCATTCATGTGCTTCATCCGTTCAAGGTATCTCAGTGATGATGAATAGCTGTGTTCTTGATCTCGAACGAGGAGAATTATTCCACTCTGAATTAGAAGGTTTTCCTTCGATCTGCTCACTTGATCTGGTTGGCTGAAGATTCCTGTCTGGAGTTTAGTCTCTTATTCTTTCCGTTGCCTCCGGCGGCTAGCCGTGTTTCCTTTCCTTAGTTATTAGCTCCTCCAGACTTGCATCCTTTGGTTGGCTATTTCCTTGTGATCAGTTTTGAAGCTTTCCAAAAAATTCCTATCGCTTGTTGGTTGAGAACGGGTGTCGTTTACCTTAACGCCCTCTTTTTGATCCACTCCGCTTTATTTCCACTACATCTCCATGTTCCAATTCACTTTCGCTTCATCTCCGCTCGTTCCCCTGCAAAGAGGACGTTAAGGAGGGGCATCTGTTGACACCCGTTTTATACCCAATAAGTCGGGTCATCTCCTTATTCATTTTATATGATGCTCCAAGTCGTTCACTCTTCATTGAGTCTCTTGATTGGTTGAAGCCTATTTCTCGGGTCTTAACTCTTTGATCAGATATGGCTCCTGGTGGCGTTTCATTGGATGAATCTTAGCGAGTCCCTCATTTCATTTTTTTTGAACCTCAATGATAATAACGGTCGGTCCTAGGCGCGTTGTTTCATTCTGACGGATGGGTCCTAGACCGTTACTCTTTGAAGAGTCCTAAGGCTTAAGGCCTCATTTTAAAGCTTATCCTTTTGATTACACGTTGATAATAACGGTCTGTCGTGCAGCCGTTGTTTCATTCTGACGCACTATGCCTTGGCCGTTGCTTCCTTGAAGAGTCCAACTTGTTGGGTCTTCTTCCCGTTGATCTTATCTTTTAGAGATAAGGTTGATAGTGACGGATGTTCCTTGGAGCGTTATTTCCAAGTGGCGGTCTGTCGTGCAGCCGTTACTTCCTTCAGAGAGTCCTGGCAGTTCAGGCCTTTTCTCTGCTACTCCGTGGCCGAAGATAAGGGTTTGGATTGACGATATCTCTTTCAAATCTGATCCTCAGAACCTTCTGTTTGATTCTATGGACTCTTGGTGATATTATCTTCGAGGATTTGCTAAGAGTTATCCCTTTATCTTGCTGGATTATCCTCTGCTCGACCTAAGAGTTTGAGGGTCTATAAATAGAACCCTTGACTTCATGGCAAAAGGAGGAGGATTTTGAAATTCACGACGAAGTGCTGCCGAACTCAGGAGCCATCTTCATCCAAGAGGAACTGCTTCCCACGTTCATCCATCTCATGATCAAGGGAGTACTTCGGTTTTAGTTTTTCAAGTTCATCATTGCATGCTTAAGTTCTTCCCTGGTTTTTTCCTCAATCAAAGCATTGTCCCTTCTCTTTCTCCACATTTTCTCATTGTTCTCTAAGCATCCAAACATCCTCCTAATCTTTTAAAAACGCCCAGAGGGGTTAAAAAAACCAAAAACTCCCCGGTAATCCCCTTTCCTTTTGATGTCCTTAAGTTCATTGAGAATTGATGCTATATTATTGAAAGGGCTAATTTTGGTTGTTTTGTTCTTGTCTTCTACATCTTTGGCAGGTTTACAGGTTCACCAGTACGAGGCCCAAGTCTTCTAGCCGGCTGGAAGAGTTGGAGTTAAAAGAATCTACACTTTGCTACTGCAGGTTATCTGACGGTCTGGTGCAGGCGCGTCATCTTCTCCTGGCGGTCTATCGCGTGGCCGTTACTTTCCAAGTAACGCACAGGGTCCTGGCCGTTATTTCTAGCTGACCTACAGGTTCTCTTTGGTTTTCTCTCCCGTGGGCGGGTGCTTCATCCACCTATTTCCAAGGTATTTACAGGTCTTGTGCTTGTTTTTACTTTGGTGGCGATCACATCTTTCCTTAGTCTTGGGCATTAGCTTTCTCACTCATCACATATCTCTTTTATTTCCTTGCTTGCTCCACCCCTTGTGGTGTGTTTTATTTACTCTTTTGCTCCACGCCCCGGCGTGTGTTTTCCCTTTTCTTTAGCGTAGTTTGAGCGAGATAGCATGCCCATGCTAGAGCTAGCTTTGATTGCCTAGGTTCATGATCACATGTTCATAGGTTAAGAGCGGATCTTTGATTACTTGCTTGTCGTTTCATCATTCAAAATCCATAAAGAAAAGATAGATAGGCAAAGTAAAATCAACAGCGCCAGGCGGCGTTGTTTCAAGAAGATTGCGGCTAAGAAGTGGCGGCGACGTAAGTTCAAGGGCCGTCAGTTGTGCACTCAGGGGTCCACTGTCTCATCTCCTTCTTCCGTCCATTCGTCTTTTCTGTTGCTCAGTTCTTATCCGTGGGTGGTGTACCTTCCACCACCTGACCATATTTCCACCATCTTTTCCTATCCTCACCATTCTAGGCCTCGGCCTATGTCTTCCTCTTCCCCTGAGTCAGGGGCATCTTCTAGTTTTTCTTCCCGGACATGTCCGAATTTCACTGCTCGTCTCTTTCCCCCGACCTTGTTAGGAATCCCTTGCGCTCGTTCCCCGACCTTGTCGGGTGATTTTTCTGATCCTTCCTCGATTTTGTCGGGTGGTTTCCATTTCTTTTTCCCGACCTTGTCGGGTGTTCATACATTCTCTTCCCCGCCTCTGTCGGGTGACCACTATTCCTCTTCTCCGACCACGTCGGATGATCAGTATCCTTCTTTCTTGTCTTCACAGTTATCTTTTCGACGTCTTTCTGTTCTTTCTGTCTCACCCTTTCAAGGTCATTACCCTTTTTCTTGCTGTTTTCGAGGCTTTAGCCCACCTTCATCTCAGTTAATCCATGTTTATTCTGTATCAGGTTCCTTGTTATCAGGGCCTCAATGCCTTAACGAGGAAGTTCTAGCCCTCATCTCTCTTCCTTTTTATCCCTTCTTCGTCCAGTATGATGTCTGCCACTCCTCTGTGTCGAGGAATCCAATCCTTTGCTCTCCTTTCATCCTTTATCCTGGCAAGCAAGGGATACAAAGCTACTCACGCTCCTTAAAGCTTGATGATCGAGATCGCTTAAGGATGCCGGTTTCCACACCATGGATTTGTAAAGGTATCTTTATTTTGTGCAAAGAAATATGCTTTCATTTCCATTATTTCTATTATTTTTTGCACATGGTTATAATGTTAATTCCTTAACCTGATTGAGTGGCTTTAAGAGTCTTTGTGTCAAATAAAAAAGTTAGCTTCTGCAGCATCCTTAGGCTGGTGATGGCTCCGCGCTGGGAGTCTAGTTTCTTTCCTCGATTGTGGAGGGTGACCTTTAGGCATGGGTTTTTCACACACTACACGGCAAGCCATAGCTGATCTCTCTGAGGCGCACCGTTGCTGCTTTGGCCATACTTTGGGTATGCACAAAGGTCTTTTCTTTTCTTTGCTCGGCCAAGTGCAGGGGCAAGAGATGGATGGATAAGATGACCAACCTAGGCACTCCCCAATACGAGAGAGGTCTCAAATAGGGGCAGTCTTGACCCTCAAAAGTGAGCTTTCATACTATATCTGGCCAATAAGGGCTACCAAAATGAGAAAATGAATCAATGCAAAATTATGAATCAAAGGCATGGCAAGAGTGGCAGTACAGTTCTCCGCGGGACGTCATGAGCCCGGTCGCATGCGTGCCTAATAAATATGGGTCTAAAAATCAAAGACACAAAGCCCCGGCGCAATAGGCTATCCCTTTGAGGGGTAGTGCCCTAGAAGGAATTCGAGCCTTGATATCTCCCATCCTGCACGAAGCTTGTCTCCAATTTATCTTCTCCTTCTCCCTCTTAGGCTGGGTTGTATCCCGGGTATGGCCTTAGTAGCGGCACCGTTCTTTAGAAGCAGTTGGTTGTGGCGAGCCACCCTCACATGCACACCCTGCTTAAGGGAAGCCTTTAGTGGAAGGGGTAGGAACGTCGATCCCTGGCTAGTAGTTTGAGCCCGTCTTTAGGTGCTGCGGATTGCTATGTCAAAATCAAAAAAAAATCAAATATTACCAAAAGTCTAAAAAAAATCAAATACTTCAAAAAATCTAAAAAATCAAATAGTGTCAAAATCCAAAAAAATCAAATACTTCAAAATTTCAAAAAAATTCAAATATTTCAAAAACCTGAAAAAATCAAATATTTCAAAAAATCCAAAAAATGAAATACAGTTGAAAATCTAAAAAAAATCAAAAAAAAATACAAAAAAATCCAAAAAATGTGTCTTTTTCATACATTTGCATTTATTTTAAGGACAGATACGTAATCTGTTTGCTAAGTGTGCAGGTTGCAAGTACTCAGGCGATCCTTGCTATATCTTTGTGCTCTGCCTCCTGTCCACATCTTTGATTTGTTCTTTCCTTCTTCGATCCACTCTCTCGATCTGTTCTGAAGCTCATGTCCTTCTCAGTTTTTGTTTGGAATGATCATATCTTTATGAGATGGCTTTGCCTCACGATTATGAACTTGGCGGTTCTGCTTCATTCTGATCTTGGGTTTTGATTGAAGGGCGTATTTGTTTATGTCTTTTGTCCCGCCGTATCCTTGTCACATGTTTATGTCCCACCGTGTTGTCCCACACATGTTGTTTTATCTCTCACTGAGTGTTGTTTGTTGTCTTGCACATGTTGTTAGTCACCCCTTTATGTCCCATGTTCTTGTCCCAACCGTGTGTTGTCCCACCGCGTTGTTGTCTTGTCACACCGTGTTCATGCATGCATGTTGTTCGTTCATGCCATTGCATATGTGCTCGTGTGCCTTTGTTATGTTATGTTGCATTGTCTCCCATTTCATTTGACCGTTATGTTATGTCGTGTTGTTTGTCGTTCAGTTGATAGTTATGTTATTTTCTCTATGTTTACACTTGCTTGTTTATCATATTTGTCTTATATATATGAAAAAATAAAAAAAAATCAGAAAGTCAGGTATGGCCTTCTATCCCTAATCCCTTATTGCATTAATTATATGGTATTATATTATATTATTTCAAGGGCCGGCAGGTTATCTACGTGTCTCAGGATCTGATGTTCCCCTTCAACAAAAACAATGACGATCCAGGCTCATGTACCTAATCTTCGGACAGGCCGTTAAGTTGGGAAGTCATGAGAATACGGTTCTATCCGCACGCTGTGGTTGCGGACAGTATCTTGACTCTGACGTTCCCAGCTTAGCAATACTACTCTCGAATATTTTATATTTTTAATCTTTCTTGGCATTTATTTTTACGATTTCCTTTATTTTTAGCCCAGCATGCATCATACGCATCCTTTTGAGCTTTCATGCCCCATGATTGGCTTAAGAAATGTCCCGCCAGTAATGGTTGGCTGTGTGTTCGAATACTCGAGTAAGAAGAACTAATTCCACTCTGAATTCGAAGGTTTTCTTTGGTCGATTCATTTGGTCCGGTTGATTGAAAGGTCCCCGTCTGGAGTTTTAGCCTTTTTCTTTTGTGCCCCCCTCATAGGACCGCGGGATTGTGTCCCCCATGAGGTCGGTCTTGTCGATTTGTTTCATTTAGTTTAGTTCCTCCAGGTTTGGCGTCTCTTTCAGTTAACTATTCCCGGCGTTCGGTTCAAGGTTTTCCAGAAGATTCTCATCACTTGTTGGTAAAAACGGGTGTCGTTTTACCTTAACGCCCGCTTTTTCGGTCCACTCCGTTGCATTTCCGCTCCACCTCCATGTTCCATGTCACTTCCGCTTCACCTCCACTCACTCCCCTGCAAAGAGGACGTTAAGGAGGGGCATCTGTTAACACCCGTTTTATACCGATAATTTGAGTCGTTTCTCTTACTCCCATTAGTTGATGCCTCGAGTTGTCCATCATTCATTGGGCCATTTTTTGTGGCACGTCTTGGGCTCATTTTATGGGTCGTCTCCCTCCTTGGTGAAGTCCGTGGCGATTCAGGGCTTAATGGGCCTTGGCTTTGGTCAATTGAGCGTTTCATAGCATAAACGGCCCAACCTCAGCCGTTCAAAAGATGAGCGGTTGAATATGGACCGTTCATACATTTTGTTAATTTCTGAGGCCTTTTCTGAATATTCACCGACAGGCTGTGGTGCGGCTCTATTAGGACCGTTCAAACCAATGGACGGGCTTATTACAACCGCCTATACCTCAGAGTCCTACGCACGCCCATTTTCTCAGATAATTATCCAATTATCCGAATTATTACCGACAGGGTGAAACGGTTGGATATTGGCTGCTCTACACTAGAACGGTCGCACTAGAACCGTTCATCGTTGAGGGTCCAACGGCGGGCGTTTCGACCGGTTAGAAAGATAGTTGGGTTGATATTCTGATTATCCGAATTTCCACCGACAGCCTGGACGGTCTGAACCAGACCGCCCAAATGTTGCGTGGTCTATCGTAAGACCGCTCATCCCGTCGGATGAGGCTTTTTAACAGACTTTATCTCTTTTATTCATGGCTTTATCCCCAGTTTGTTTTGATGATTTCTCCGTGGATAATTAACCATTTTTGATACCGTTTCGACTGGATAAGAGATTATGATAATATCTATGATTTATCTTTTATAATCTCGACCTGAAAATACCTAAAAACCCTAATTTCGAGGCTGGCTTTCTAGGCTCTATAAATAGACCCTAGTGGCCGGACGTCAAAAGGGGGGGAAGATTTTTGTCGACGGCGAAGCCCTGCCGCGTTTCCAAATGACCTAGCACTAAGGAGGGAGGCTCCCACGTCCTTACGAGCCTCCGGTTCAGGGAGTAGTCTGTGTGTCGAGTCATAGCATCATTTTCCGAGTTCTTCGTCATCTGTTGCATGCATTATTCTCTCTCTGCGTTTCCCTCGTTTTTTTTCTCCCCATGCACACCCCCACCTACGTTTTTGTCACCCTAGGGGTTTAAAACCCCCCAGGTATCCCCCCTTCCATTTGTTTATGCTTCATTCTTCCTACATGAACGCGTACTACGTCATTTAGCTCTAACCTGGGTGTTCCTTCTATGTCTTCATACTATTTTGCAGGTCAGCACTTCATCAGCACGAGGCCCATCCCCTCTGGCCGGTCGGAGAGGGTGGAGGTGAACCCTTTTGCAACTCTTGGCGTGGTGGGCTTGCGCGGTTCCTTTAGGCCCGTTCAAGGAGACGAGCGGCATCCTCTGCACCGCTCTTCTTCCTTCTGCGGTTCACTTAAAGCCATCCATCCTCCAGGAGTTCTTCTTCCCGCGAGTTCGGCAGCACTCTTAGACGGCCTATCGTAGGACCGTGTGTCTTTAAGGCGGTTCCGCATCGACCGCGCCTCCTCCCAGTGCTGCATCAAGGCGAGTGTCTCCCCTTCCTTTCCAAAGTATGGTACGCTAGTCACGTGCTGCGCTTTGGTGGCGATCACGGTCACTCTCTGTTCTTCTCCCTCCTCTCACTGCGTTTCGTTTGTTTTACTCGTTATATTATTGCTTTATTCATAACATATTGTCCACCAAGTGAGGAGAGGAGAAATATATATCTACACCCCTCATGTCATATTTTAAGCATTAACGTCTCGTGATCCATTCAAGGTTTCTCCTCAATAGTGGTTAGTTGCACTTCATGTCTCTTGGATAAGAGATCTTCATTCCACTCTGAATTTGAACGATTTCTCTGATCATTTTGCTCGGTCTGGTTGGTCAGTGTGATTCCTGTCTGGATTTTATCTCAGTTATATTTCTCTTGCTTTTTACGTTGTGCTCCTTTCCGACCCCTTCATTGTCTGTGGATTGTGTCCCCGATGAGCCTGGTCGTGCTTCCTTTTTTCCTATTAGTTTAATTCTCCAGACATGTCTCATTCTTGTCATCCAGTCCTGGTGGTTAGTTCGGCGATTTCGGAAGAATTCCGGTCGGTTGTTGGTTGTGACGTGTGTTTTTTTGCCTTGATGCCCGCTTATCAGTTCTCTCCGCTTCATCTCCGCTTCATCTCCATTTCACGTCGCTGTCACTTTCGCTCCATCTCCTTTCCATTTCACCTCCGCGTCACTTTCGCTTACTCCCTTGCAAAGCGGACATCAAGGAGGGGCATCTGTTGACACCCGTTTTTCGCCTGCAAGTTGAGTCATTTCTCTTATTCATTATTTTGATGCCCCGAATTACCCATTATTTTGGAGCCATTCTTGGATGGATTTCAAGCCCATTTCATTATTCCATTCCTTTTGAACCTTGGAGATCATTATTTCATAGAGCCCTGGAGCCTATCTTGTCACCTTCCGGCCTTCAAAGTCGCCTTACGGCCCATTTAGACCCGCTTCCCTCAAGCATTCAGCCACCTTTCGTTGTGTAGTCTTGAAAATGGTCCTTTTTCACCCCCTTCCTTTCCTCTTTTCAAAATGTGTCCTTCACCAAAGTTGTTCATATTCAAATCCCTACAATTTCTTCTTCTACGTCTTTGGCCAGTTCTACACCGATTTCAAGTTATTTACAATTTTTTGGCAGACTGCATTGTTCACCTATGTCCCGATATTCTTTCTCTCTCTTCTAGCCCTATTTTCTCTCTCTTATGATCATTTTCTCATCTTACTTTCTTCATAAAAGTTGTTCATTTTTGAGTTATCTATAATTTTGTCTTCTACCACTTTCGCTAATTCTACACCGTTTGGGAGATATAATCCAATTTCTAAAGTCACGCAAAGTCTACCTTAAACGGTCGTGTTAATGGCCGTTCATTGTTGTAAACGGTCGGTTGACGACCGCTTAACCCTTAACGGTCAGTCGTCCGACCGTTT
Organism: Amorphophallus konjac; assembly: GCA_022559845.1. Lineage (NCBI taxonomy): Eukaryota > Viridiplantae > Streptophyta > Magnoliopsida > Alismatales > Araceae > Amorphophallus > Amorphophallus konjac. Next base: position 176,440,244 of record CM040125.1, read on the forward strand.
ATCCAATAAGAGTCCAGCCTGCTCTGTACTCTATCTCCACGAACCTACGCGATGTGGCTATCGTGCGGCGGCCATAACTTCTAGAATACTTATCCAAATTGATCCCCATTTTTTCCTACTTCTAGCCCTTTGTATTATCTTTAATTTGCTTCATAGAAATCAAAATTGTATAGGCTATATCTCCTGGAATCGTGGCCGAGATCAGGTTTTTCTGCTTTTCGTGCTACCAAAAAACTCTGCAGATTAGGTTCCATAGGCTTCTTCCAAGAGCCATAACTTCCATAATCTTCAACCAAAAAGAGTCCTGTTTGTTCCTACGCCTTATCTTGACTATTATCTCAAGAATGATCCAGAGATCTCGAGATTTGGTGGACTCTATCTTCTGGAATCGTGGGAGAAAGTTAGGGGTTTCACCACTTTTTCTATATAAACCTGCCCAGATTTCCTGTGCGACGGGGGCGTGTTTTCAAGGCGACGGCGAAGCCATGCCGACTTTTCTTCATCCTCCTTCGACCCTAGCCTGAAGAGGGAAGTATAAGCTTCGTTTTGGTTCCTTATTTGCTCGATTTCATCATCGTTTGCCCTCCTAACTTCGCCCCTACTTTTGGCAAATCATCACAGTTTGGCCTGAAGAGGGCCTGTTCATCAAGCCGGTGCGGAGTCATGCTTCATCCTTTTCGTCCTCCCTCAACTCCATCTTGAAGAGGGGAGTATTAACTTCGTTTTCATTATATGTTTGCCTTATTTCTCATATCTTTTCTCCCTCTTCCAAGCCCCTACTTTTGAGGTTTCATCACACTGTTCTGCACTTTGCTGAAACTCAGATTTCTTACAACGGGGGCATGTTTGCGTCGCCGGTGCGAGGCCGTGGGGCACTCTTGATCCATCCTTTCAACTCCAGACTCTAGAGGGAAGTATAATCTTTGTGTTCCTTGGTTTTGGGCTCATTACCTCATCATCGTCCTTCATATTTTATCCATGAGTTTTGCTTGTTCATTCTGTTTTTACACTTAGTCATTTTTCTCCCATGTTCTGCACCCTTCTATTTTCTTGTGTTTTCCACCCCATTTTTCACTGGTTTCTTCCCCGTTTTAAACTCTCCTTTCTACCTTAGTTTCACCACAACACTCCCACCTTTCCATAGCATCCACTCTTTCCTCTTTTGGTGTTCTATCTTGTGAGATATTCATCATTCTTTGAGTCCATTTTGTGCACTGTTCTGAATTTTCTGCACAGTCTATATTTTTTCCCAAATCTCCGGTGTCATAACTTTCTGTCCCGACCTCCGTTTTGAGTTATTCTTGTTCCTACTTCTTTACAACACTCAAGTCTTCTGTCATCTCAAATTTCTTTTTATTTGGACATCGTTTGCCCTACTGTTTGCATCAGTCTTTGCACCCACTTTACACTGTTTGCACAGTTTTTCTTGTGGCATGCACTTTTGCACCTTGTTTATCTATGTTCATCATGGCATATTAAATCAATTTCTTCATGTTAATCTCATCACAATATACACACCTATTGTTTGCACCCTTCCATAGGGGTTAAAAACCCTCCCCCAGTAAGTTTACCCTCAATCTTTCATGCTACTTTATGCACTTGGGCAGATTTCTACACTTAGCATTTTCTAATGGGTTTTGTCTCTTGTTTTGTGTTTGTTTCGCAAGAAAGCATGGAAAGTGAGGCCCTTACCTTCTAGCCGACTGGAAGGTAAGGAGAGGTAATCCACATAGTCCCCGCATCTTGATATTGAGCGCGATCATCCTCTTTTTCAAAGGTACAGAACGCACTTAGTATTTTATATTCTTTTGGCGTTGTCATTCCTTGGTGGCGATCACGATATTCTTTTACATCTTTTATCGCTTTTGTCTTGCTGTATGATCATGCTACCATGTTTACATAGTCACATGTTCATGATGTTCACTTGATATGCACATTATGTTATCACTTATGCACATATGCTTGCCTATGTGACTTGTGACACCACGCTACATATTTTCCACATCTACTGTGAGGTGAGGTGAAAAGAGGGGAGTGCGAGTGAGAGGTGAGTCGGAGGGGAAAGAGCATGTGCTCTCTTCCCCTCCCCCGTCAATGTATTCTCTCCCCCCTACAATGTATTTCATTTTTTGTATCTCCAGATGAACCCCCTCTACATTAAAACCTTCCCCCGTTTGTGTGGATGAATAAAAAGAAAAGTCCTTTTGCGAGCGCGATGTTCTTTGTTTAGCCTCTGCTTCCCTTCTTCACCTTCCATTCATCCAGGGTCTTTGAAGCCTGCCTCTCTGTGGCATGGCCTTCAAAGGAATCCACATGATGGATGAACATTCATAGCCCTCTTGTGGCACAAATTTATCCCGCTTCGAGGAATCATTACCCGTGAGTCCTGAGAGCTCTTGAAGGCTAGTCCTCGAGCTTTTCCACACTCACATCTGGGTTATCGGACCGCCGTGAGGTCTACATTTTGAGGTTCACCCCGGAGCAATCCGTTTGGTGTTCCTCTATTTATCTCTGGCAAGCCTCAGTCCGGGGGAGATGCTGCCCAATTTTTGCCAGGGCCAAGAACACTACTAACAAGAAACAAGAACATACAAGAACGAACAAACAAACTATTCTCTGAGGATAAGAACAGCACATGTTTGAAGCCTCTGAAACAAACTGAACCTCCAAGTTCCTACATAACATACCTCTCTGAATAAAACACTTGAACCCTCATGCTAATTCACTTTAGCAAACAATTAAAATACTTAGACTTCCTCTCCACGAACTTAATCCACCAGTTGGGTGAACAAACCAATCAACAAATTAACTTGCAGGTGAAAGAAAGAAGAAAAAGAAACAAGAAGAATAAAAGTAAACCTCCTAGAAGCTATCCCGGCACGCTCCTTTTCGGCGCGGGCTAATCCGGCGTAATACACCCCCCCCGCGCCGATTTAGCTTCACACTCAAAACTCCATGATTTTTCTTGGAATGAATAGTGCACCCCCCATTACTATTTGAGCCTTAACCCGGCGCGCCCCTCTCTTCCTGGACCTTAACCGGCGCGCCCCCCCCTTGAACTCCCTTAAACCGGCGCGTCCCCCATGGGTGCCTCTACCCGGCGCGCCCCTCTCCTCTCTTGGTATTTCCTTAAACTGGCGTGCCTAAAAGAGAAAGAATGATTAACCAAATAAAAGAAGAGACCTAAACTAATAAATAAAAAATTGAAAAGAATAAAAGCCACTTTCATGAAAACAAACAACATAAGTTAACAATTGAAATAAAAGAATGTGAAACACCCGTGGGTAAATAAATAATATTGCCCCCTGCTATAATCAAAATTTTCTTCCGAGGGCTCCGCCCCCGGAAACCCCCGCAAGGGGAGCTGCCCCCTTGACCCCCGCGACCTGACCGCGCAGGTTGATCCCCGTGCGAGGGCGCACGTTGGCGGGTCTGGGCTTCACACTTAACAATTCACTTCCCCAGACTGTGCGTGAAGGGAAAAGCAACGATGCCCCATGGTATCAGACATGGACCCCGGAATCCCCGACATGGTAATGATCTGGGTACATCTTGGGCCGATAGTTCATCAGCTTGACCCACCTCTACCGGGATCTAATCCCGTACCCACATTAATCTTGCCGTACCTATAGCAGACATCCGTATGGCTTTGTTGTTGTCTTCGATGCTTCAAATGCGGACTCTCGTTCGAACAGTGAATGGTCCATTAGTGACCGACATACATACCGGGATCTAATCCCGCACTTGCATTAAACTTACCGTACTCACGGCAGACATTTGTACGGTTTGTCATCGTCTCTTACGCTACAAACGCGGACCTTCATCCGAACATGAAATGGTCCACGAGTGACCGACATGACTTGAATTCTCGCACACTCGATATGGGTTTAGAATAATTCGACCCCCCTATCTTTTTACATTAGTGTCAACTTTCTGGCCATGAGGCCCTGATTCTCAGCGATTAATCAAGGGTGTTCCCCTCTCCGAGGGGATGTAAATAACGCCGTGACCTTTATGGCGCAGCGGGTTCTGGTCCCGACATGAATCACACAATCGTCTGATTAGTCAGATCGAGTGCACAATAAATCGTCATTTGGTGACTGGCACGCCCACGTACTTAATAAACGAATAAACCCACCGAATAAATCGACTTAAAGAACAAACGAATGAGCATGTCGAAAAGTGTGTCCACAGGTCTCAAGAATGCAGGTGCCACCTATCAATGGGCAATGATGGCCATTTTCCACGATATGATGCATGTTTATATGGAAGCCTAGGTGGATGATATTTTACTGAAATCGAGGACAAAGGAAGAACACCCCGCTATCTTGGCTAAGGTGCTGCAAAGAGTCAGAGAGTATAAGCTAAAGATGAACCCTAAGAAATGTGTGTTCGGAGTGTCTTCGGGGAAGTTGCTAGGTTTCATAGTTAGCAAACGTGGGATTCAAATTGATCCTAATGAAGCTAAGGCTGTTATGGATATGCCCCCGCCAAAGAACATCACTGAACTTCGAGGATTGATCGGACGCTTGTAGTTCATTAGGAGATTCATATCTCAACATTCTCAGAGGTGTCGCCCTTTCAATGAACTTCTAAAGGCAAGAGTAAAGTTTGAATGGAATCAAGAATGTCAAAAGGCCTATGATGATTTGAAGATTTATTTGTCAAATCCCCCGGTCTTGCAGCCTCCTATCCCTGGGAAACCCCTGATTCTATACATTTCTGTTATTGAGGACTCCCTAGGAGCTGTTCTGACACAAGTGGATGACGAAGGTAGAGAAAGGGCAGCCTATTATATTTCTAGGCTATTCAACCCCGTAGAGGCCAAGTACACTACTATGGAGAAGACATGTGCCACATTGGTTTGGGTAGCTTAGAAATTGAAGCATTATTTCCTCACCCATCAGGTTAAGCTAATCTCTAGAATGGACCCGATCCGCTATCTCTTAGAAAAACCTGTCCTTTCTAGTAGGTTACCTCGCTGGCATAGTTTCCTCTCTCAATTTGACATCACCTTCGTCATTTAGAATGCAATCAAGGTGTATGCCATTGATGAGCACCTCGCCCACTTGCCTATTCCTTGCACCGATTCTATCCAGGATGAGTTCCCTGATGAGCATCTTGTTGTTCTCACTCATCATTCCTTCTGGTCTCTACACTTTGATGGTGCGCTCAACTCTAAAGGCTGAGGGATAGGTGCCGTTCTCCTCACTCCGGAGGGAGTGACCGTTCCTCTTGCATATCAGCTCTCTTTTCCTACTACCAACAACATTGCCGAGTATGAAGCTCTCCTAGCCAGGTTGAAGCACGCCTATCTCTTAGGCGCGCGATATTTGAATATCATAGGAGACTCCCAGCTTGTCCTGTGCCAGGTTATTTCTACCTATCGCACGCGTGACCTAAAACTCAAGCCATATCAAGACTTGGTCACTCTCTTGGCTAAGCAATTCCGCAAACTGATCTACATTCACACTCCTCGCTCTTAGAATATCCTCACCGATGCGCTAGCATCGCTTGCCTCTTCTTTAGCTTTTCCTCTCAGTCGGTCTATTGAGACTATCGTGGTCCAGAAATTGGATGCCCCTTCCCTTTAGGATCCTTGGTTTGATAACCTTAGGAAGACTGTAGAGGAGAAGGTCGAGAAGAAGGATTTGCAGGAGGTATCCCTAACGGAGTTAGATGAGATATTGGAAGAAGAGGAATTACCGTGGTATCATGAAATTGAGCAATATTGCAAGGACAGATCATTCCCAGAGACGGCAAACATCGAGTAGCGTAAGGCCATCTGAAGAGTCGCCTCAAGTTATACCATCATTACTGGTGAATTGTATAGGCACGCTCTCAATGGAGTTCTTATGAGGTGTTTAGACGATGATGAGACATGGAAGATTGTTGAAGCAGCTCATTCTAGTGAGTGTGGAGGTCACGTTAATGGCCAGGCCTTAGCAAAGAAAATCATTAGGCAGGGCTATTATTGGCCCACTCTAGAGGAAGATTGCTCCACCTATGTCCATAGGTGCCTCAAGTTCCAACTCTATGCTGATAAAATTCACACTCCTGCTTCATCCTTCATCCTCTCTCTGCTCCTTGGCCATTCTCCATGTAGACTTTTGACATTGTAGGCCCACTAGGTGATCCTAATTCTCAGTCCAAGCAAAAATCTTTCATCCTTACCGCCACTGAGTACTTCACCAAGTGGACAGAAGTTGAAGCATATGCGGAGATCAAAGCTACCACGGTGTGCCGCTTTATCTTGAAGAACACCATCTCACGGTTCAGTGTGACAAGCAACATCGTCACTGACAGCGGACCTCAGTTCATGTCACAAGAGCTCCAGGATCTCTGTAAGAAGTTCAATATTACATTGCATCACTCATCTCCATATTATCCCTAAGGCAACGGTCAAGCCGAGGCTACTAATAAAACCCTTCTTAAAATCATAAAGAAAACATGCAAATCACATAAAGTTTTTGATTGGCATGAACGATTGGTAGAAGCTCCATGGGCTTATCGTACCTCTGTCTGTACTCCTACAGGGCAAACCCTCTATGCTCTCACTTATGGGATGGAGGCGGTACTTCCATATGAGATTTTGATCCCTTCCCTAAGGGTGCAACTTGATAAGGAACTCAATCTCGATGAACGTCAGGAGGTGTTGCTAGTCCAGCTAGAACTCTTGGATGAGAAGAGGCTAGATGTGGCCGATTATGTCTCTGTTTATCAAAAATGTATCTCACGTTATTTTCAAAAGAAGGTAATTGAACAAAAATTTCAAGTGGGTAATATGGTCTTGAAACGTAAATTCATTGGGTCAGGAGGCCCTCGGTCTAAGCTGCAACCTAATTGGGAGGGTCCGTTTGTAGTTAAAGAGGTCTATCCAGGAAATGCTTATCGTCTGGTCAACCCAGAGGGTGAGGAACTATCTTACGCGTGGAATGGGTTGTATCTTAAGTATTTTTACCCTTAGAGTCGGGCTAATGATGGCCCGGTGGCAAGGTGTCCCTTTCCTTAATCATCAAGGATGACCCCGAGTACGGCACCCACACACTACACGGCAACCCTAGTCAGATTTTCCCTTTTTGTATAACACCATTTTTCCTCCGGTCATATCTGGGGGAAGCGAAGGTCCCTGCTTTTCTCTCTTTGGCCAAAGGTAGGGGCAAGGGGTGAATAAGGGGGAGATGACCAATCTAGACATCCCGATGAGAGGAGGTCTCAAATAGGGGCAGTCCGCTATGACCTGACTCCACAAAACTACGAAAAAAGAAAAAAGAAAGAGAAGAAAAAAGAGGAGCAGAAATCAAAGCAAAGTCCAACGCTCATCAAAGCTCAATGCTCAAGTCAAATTGCTCCCAAATATAAAGCTAGGCATGTCAAGAGTGGCAGTACAGTTCCCTGCGGGACGTTATGAGCCTGGTCATATGCGTGCCTAGAGTGGATGAAGGTTCAATGGCGGACACAATGCCCCGACGCAACAGACTGAGTCTCTGAGAGGGTTGTCATGAGAGGAACTCATGCCCTAAAAGCCTCTATCCCTATCCTAGGCTTACCTCCCAAATTTTCTTCTATTTCTCCCTCCAAGGATTAGATTGTACCGCGGGTATGGCCCTAGCAGAAGCACCGTCATGTAAACTAGGCCCCCTGGCCAGGGACTGTCACCCCTCAAGCGCACGCCGTGCTTTAGGAGATTCCTAATGAGATAGGTAGGATCCTTCTTGCCAAACCAGAATTAGCTTAAAAAAATAAAAAAATCAAATCAGATATTTTCAAAAAAGAACAAAAAAATCAGATATTTTTAAAACATCAAAAAATCAGATATTTTCGAAACCCCCAAAAGAATCACATATCTTTAAAACAAAAAAAATCAGATATCAAAAAATAAAAAAAAAATCTTACGTTTATTCCTTGCATTTCATGGCATGCATTGCATCTTATTTATGTTATTTTGCCTATTTAATAAGGCTTAACCCCTTGACCAAGTATCGAGGATTGGTCACGCATTCGGCTTGCTTTAGACAATGGGTTAAGTCTAAGAATGGATCTAACTTGGTTTCATGTTTCAGTGTTTGCAGAAACAGGTTCGCTTGGCCCGGACATAGGCTCACGAGGCCTCCCATTCCCCATTGTCAGCCATCAGGTAGCGGTCAAGGTCTGACCGCCTTATTGAGGTGGCGGTCTTCTTAAGACCGCCTTTTCCCCAGAATCCCTGTTAAAAAAAGAGAGAGGAAAAAATGGATACATCTCGTATGCTCAAATCCCCCTTTATTCATTTCATTCATTGAAATCTGAGTACATTATCATATCAAATCATATCATAGTTCTTTTACATCATGAAGCTCAAATCCCACTCAACCTCGCATCTCCGTAAGGCCGCATCTCGCGCAACTCCTTCAAGTATGCCTAGTAATCCTCTCATGCCTCTGCTACCTCTACTAACAAGGTGCGGATCTTGCTGATTTCCCACATGATCAAGACATTGCGAACCGCCTACTCGTCTTCCTCAGTCCCTATCTTTTTTGCTTGTAACGCGGGTAGGTGAGATAGTGGTGGAACCATGGTGCGGGGAAGGCCCACATGAAGATGGCATCTATAAGGGTTATACATTGCCAGGGTAGTGTTCCCCACCAGCCTTAGGTCCAGCCCTAGTCTCCGGGGTAGCCTAAGTGAAGTGCCATGTAAGATATGAGGTCGCATGATGAATCTCTCCAAGGGTAAGGTGTTGAGGTAGAGCCGCCATTCGTCCTTAGTCTTCTTGTCAGCAGTGCGGCACTCTACCTACTGTGGGAACTTGGATGCGCCTCTAATGAAGAACAATGGATGGCTCCCGAAGATGCGGCTAAGAGAAGGTGCATCATTCATGGGCAAGAATTTCAATCTAATCCCCATCCAGCACTCGAGGAGTATCATGGATCCAAAGAGAGGACCCCCAAGGGAAGCTAAGCTGAGGCCCTCATATAGGTATGGCAAAATAGCCTGGGAGATGGATAAACCCCGCCCTAACCTGCTAATGATGCTAAGGTTCAGAATATCTAAGAGGTGGTCAGTGGTAAGGAAAAGTAGGGCTCCACATAGGCAGATAGAGACAGCTTTGGCTATGGCTTAATGCCACCTGCATTTTTTTTTGCAATGAGAGGTGACCCAATGGCACAAGGGAATCAAGTGGATGTGTTGTGCGCCGATCATGGTTCGAATATCCTTGGCATTGGGTAGGAACTCACCCAGGATAAGAGTAGGGTCTATAGGGGCGACAGTGTGACACACCGAGTCCTCTTCACCTATCTTGGTTCTAGGAAGAGCTAAGTATGTCTCTACCTCCTCTAGTAGAATGGTGGCCTCGAAGGATGGGAAAATGAAAGTGTGAGTCTGAGGATGTATGAGAATGAGATTTTTATTTAAAAATATTTATTTATTTATTGGGATTGGTTATATTTATTTGATTTAATTATTTGTTACGTAGGCATGACAGTCACTGAGTGATGAAATTTATTGTGCGCTCGATCTTACTTGGTCAGACGAAAGTGAAGTCCATGTTGGGACCGGAAGTCCGTCATACCATAAAGGTTATGACGTTAATTACATCCTCCGGGAAGGAGGAAAACCCTTGATTAATTGCCAAGATACAGGGCCACCGGGGCTGAACATATATAGAAATGTATGCAAAGCAAAGATGATATTGCGCGATGTGAGATCTAGACATTCATTCAAGCATGCTGTGCAATTATGTTTAGTAACCTGACCCTCGATACGTGGCGGAGAACATAGGTCCGAAGACCACCATCATGCCCAGTGAGAGTTTTCAGGCGGACCTAATCCGGCTTTCCGCAGATCACCATTTGATATACCAGGAGATCGGGATAGGCGGGCATGTAATGAAGTAATGATGCATACAATGATACATACATATACGTATATATGCATATGGGTAGATATATGAATATGAGAAAAGCAAGCATCAAAGGGATTTTACATTGATTTTATCATCATCATCATTTTCATCATTTTTTATTAATCATTCACTCAAAACATGACCCTGAGCCAAGCAGTTAGATGAACTTTCAGTAGGTTGGCAGAAGCTGGAGTCGACCTAGGGCTCACAGGAGTCGACCTGGGTGGAAGGGTGATGAATCAGCGCCAATGGGAAGTGGATCGGCGCTGGAGGGGCGATATGGTGAGTCGGTGCCTTTGGAAAGGGGAGGCACACGGGATAAGAAGGGATCGATGCCAATGGCGTCGATTCATTTGGTCTACCGCCGACTCACTATCTAAGAAGGAGAGTGGCGCCGACTCAAAGAGTTTTTGAAGGGGAATCCACTCCTCTGGCCATGGGGTCGACCTGGGTAGCCTTAAGGTCGATGCAGGGAAATCTTAGCTTGGTTTTGGAATTGGCTAGGGGAATTGAAGGGTTAGCCTGCCCATGATCACGTGTCCTTGAGGACATTATTGATTTTGTTGTTTTGTTAATTCTAACATTGAAATAAGGATTTTGTCAAACTTAGTTTCGTTACTCTTCATCGTGCGAGGTTCGTACTCCAGCACTGGTATTGCATAGCTGCAGAGCCGACTTGATCACGACTACCTTTGAATCAGATTGAAACTGATAAAGTGAATCAATGGAAAACTCATGAGAAATTTTGGGCAAAGCATCTCCCCTTACTCCGGAAATCATAAGGGGAGAAATTGAGCTCACACACGGAGAATTTCGGAGTAGAACTCATAATTACTGAGAGGCCGAACACAGTGATCTCATGACCCAAATTGGATGTGGAAACCCTGAGGACTAGCCTGCCAAGGGCCCCAACAATCCAGGATCAGAATTTTAAAGCATGGGTCCTTTATATTGTCACTCAGGTGACTTTTACTGTTCACCCGTGAGAGGGGTTCCTAGGAGATCACCATGGTAAATCCCTGGAAGCCCGGAGTGATTCATAACTCCTAAACAGAGAATCAATACATGGGGATTTCCCCCCTCCCCGGTAGGAGATTCACATATGTAATCGAGAAGCAACCGATATAGCGGAGGAAACATAATCTGACCCTGGGCAAGGGGAGATACAACTCATGCTATCAGAATCAGTAGACTTGCACTCCTGCCATGGATAGATGTTGGCAAACTATTAACCCAGTGAGAGCTCGACGGTCCTCACCCAGAGGTGGGGGGAGTCAGAGCAAGGCAATCCCAGCCAGGGGTAATGGGCTCATGCCCGCTTCTGAGAGAATGGAAGAGAGACTTACAGAGGATAAGGCCCTCAAGGGCAATTTGCCAAACACCACGAGGAGCACACAATGACTAACAAGACCTGATGGAAGAGTAAGCTAAACGATGCTGCGGATAGGATAAGAATCCAGACACACTTTTGGAATGCGCCAGGGCCCCTACAACCCAATGGGATGGGTGAAAAGGCATATGGCAATCTCCTTCAAAGAGCATATCCATCTATCAAATATTAACATAATATATATGTTCACGTGTATACACTTATCATTCGAGAATATTCACAAACACTATACACATAGGTAAGAATAGACGATGAAACCCATGCTGAATCCTGGGGAGGGGATTTTGCTGTCGCCCATCGGGCATGGCCAAGGGCCATTTTAGTATCGGGGCTCAGAGCCGGAGACTACAAGTTCCCGAACGATCAAAGGATCACAGATGCGAACATAGCCCTTGCAGGGCCTCCTCACGATCGGGATGTAGACCCCCATTGCTCAGTAAAGAGACAGACAGAGACTACCGGAAGGTGATTAAGAAGGGCAAAAGATTAAAAGAACTGATATGAACATTTAGCAGATCAAGCATCAAAGTGTAAACACATGATCATAGAAGATGAAGGACACAGCAACGCTTATTTCATTTCCATATGAAAAACAAATACAGGAAAAGTAAACAAAGAGAAAGCGAAGATAGAAGAAGGAGCTCTTGGCCCCCTTGGGGCTTCTCTTTAGTAGAGACCCACCTAGTAGCTCTCTCTCTCACTCTTCTCTTCTCCCCTTGGCTGTGTATCTCTCTCTATCTTCTACCACTCGTCTGTTCTTGTGCTCCTTATCTCTTTTTTTTTCTCTCTTCGAAGATGTGGGCCCTTAATACGCAAAATAGAGCATCGTGTGGGGTACGGGACAGGTGTCCCTACGCCGACCCACCGCCCCGTGCCTTCCGGAGGCCACGCGCCGAATGAAGTAGAGGACGCCGACTCACGTTGTGAAGAGGGGGGCGCCTGAAGTCCCCCGATTAATGACACCCAAGAGGGGGGTGATTTGGGTGTTTACAAATTTTAAGAAAACTTTTGGCCTTTTTGAAATATGTGATAAAACACTAACTAGAAAGTTGAAATCTATTAAACCAAAAGTTATAATACAATATATACTAACGTTCACACAGAATGGAGGTAGGAGAAAAGAATCACACCACACAATCCAAACCATAATGCACAACGATTTTAAGGTGGTTCGGATGCAACGATGGTAATCCTACGTCCACCCCTCACCAAACCCAATGAGGCTTCACTCGGGGATGAATCCTCAAACGGAGACGACGCTCCAAACACACACGCAGGATGACACCTGCCCACACACACGGGGACACGCCCCAACACACACACACACGGAGACGAGGTCTCCAACACGATCCGATAGAAGGATCAACAACACATACACACCCTGCGACAAATGTAGCACTCTACACACACAAACACTAAGATCTGGATAAATCCACACACAGACACGTAGATCTAAGAAGACCTACGCACACACGAATGGAACACGACGACCACACATGACCACGGATCTAAAATGATCCACACACACACAGATGTTTACAGTTTATAAGAAACACAAATCTGAAACTTTAAAGCACAAGACACCAAAATGAATAAACCACAGTTTAGAAGGCTCCTGATTTGGCTTCCCCTGAATGTATGCTGCAGATCTTTGCGTTGATTCCTTCTTCGCTTGAATGGCTTCAGATTAAGCTTGAATGGCCTTGGAGTGGATGTAGAGTTTGCTGCACGGGATACTGTTCACGGCTACAATACTCTTCCTTCTTCACTTGGACAACCTTCCCTTAATCTCTTCTTGAAACCCTTGCTTGCTTCTTGATAGCCTCCTCCTTGATCTCTCTTTGTTGGTTGCTTGCTTCTTCACTTCATAAGTGCTTGTTGGCTTCAGAAATACCTTGAATGGGTTGGAGATAGATGAAGATCTTGCTGAACGAGGTACTGTTCACGGAGCTACAATACCCTCTTCTTCCTCCTTGGACAGCCTACCCCTTGGATCTCTTGGATTGTTAGGGTTTATGGCTCCAATGAGATGCTTTATAGCCCTTGAATGGTCCATGGACATGCCCCAGACCAGATCCACAAATTCCTCTCTGATTGGGGGCAGTGGGATTAAAGAAATGGGTGACGATTCCTCTCCACGAGCTTGAAATCAAAAGTCAACAAAAGGGGCCTCGGGGCTGTCGATCGACCGGTGGCACTAGGTCGGTCAACTGGAATTTTATAGTCAGAACATGTTTTAGTTCTGGCAAAACAGGTCGACCGACCCCATGGTGGCGGTTGATCGAAGTCAACCGGTCGACCGACCACTGGCCGGCGGTCGACCGAAATCCTGCAGAAATGGGATTTTTCAGTTCTGTGAATTCTGGTCGACCGACCAAGGTCCATTGGTCGACGAAAATGACCCAGACCTGCAAAAATAAAGTGTTAGCCCAATTGAAACACATCCATAAGTCAAGAGCTTCATATCCTCATCAATCCCATGCATTTTGGGTTTGGTTTAACTTAGTTTGGACATTTGGAAGGTTCAAAGCATTTGAGCACTTGTCTTTGCATGAAATATCCTTAAACAAGTTCAATGCTCACTCTTGAAGATTATACATGAGATGCATTTATGAACAATGCAAAAGACTTATAGAACCTTCATTTGCAAGCCACATTCAAGCTAAAGGGTTTCATGTTTAAGGTGCATGAATGAGGTGAATTAAGGAGAGGTATATGAGATACACATGGTGAGATCGATGCTAAGACAAGGTAAGAGTCTCACCAATGGTTCTTGACAGTACATGACATATATCACCTGTTTTGGATTGTAGAAGAGCAAGGTGCTTATCCACACATTTGGTTTACCAGGCGACTGCCATGAGATGATCTTACAAGTCAAAATAGTCAAGGTTAATGCATCATGAATTGTAATGGACTTGGTTCATTCTTTTAGAAGCAGGATTCTCAACCAAGGGTCAAGACCCTCAAAAGCTCATTTGTCATCTCAACCATATTTCAACAACATGAATGCATACAGTCATCAAGAATAATGCAATCATTCAAACATGAAGTGTATTTGTCATGAAAAGCATAACAATCAGTTTGGCTATCATCAAAAACTTAACACAACAATCTCCCCCTTTTTGATGATGACAAACTTAGTGATGATGACAAATAGTGATGATGACAAACATACTGATGACACAAACTTAATGATGATACAACAGAAAGACATAGATATTCGTCTCCCCCTATCACACATAATCATCAATCTTTCTCCCCCTTTGACATTATCAAAAAGTGGGATAATGTAAATCATTCTCCCCTATCAACATTATCAAAAAGTAGGAAGAAGTCAATGAAGCAAGAACAAGCGAAACTCCCTTTGAAACAGTAATAGCCCATCTTATCAAATCAGAAGAAGTAATGGAAAATCATGGACGAACAAATCAATATGATTCCAATTAGATGATACCAATTGGTGATTATTCACACATGGAAAGATGAGTAGTCCTGAAACCAACAAGGCAATATGATTCCAATTTTTTTTTATTATCCATTCAACGCCTAAAACTTATTGAGCAAGTGTAAAGCATTTGAAGCCTATTCAACTTGAATTTTCATCATTTTCCAGATTTTTAAATTTTGATTTGAAATGCATGAAATGCAACACATGCAAGTGATGCCATATGAGATGTACAATCAAACAAATACTTATAAATACATGCAACATAGCTCCCCCGTACTTATTTAAGAGAGGATAGGTATAAGAGGGGTGCATGAGGGTCATAATAACTAGAATGCTCATATATAACACCTAGGAGATTGTGCAATTATGTAGGAGATTCATGTAGTTGCTAATATAGTCAATCGATTTTCTGAATACATAATAAATCAAATGTCCAGATGGGTAAGTGAGTAACATGAAAAACGATAGTTGCAATATGGATATTTAGATTTTCTGATCAACACAAGGAGACATTTTACAGACTGCACTTTAATTTTGAGAATAGCGTATTAGAGGCTTCGCTCTATCTCAACAATTTTACATAGATAATCAGAATTTTTCTAAGAGTGATCAGGTTCAAATAATCCCTTTTTACGTGAGTAGACGCATGGAGCTCATGCCAGAATCCCCGGTTACTCAGAATACTGAACCATTTCACCTCATTTTGAACAGAGGTACTTTAGTCAATACTTTTCAGAAATGAACCACATCGCGTCTCAGGTGACATGTGCCCAGTTTACTCAGTGAGACCGAGCATTGCCCTGTCTTACATTTTCATTTCAGATTTTTTAACAAGGATAGGTAGGCAACTTTTTCCTCAACTCTCTCTTCAACATACATGCAACAAGTTTAACATCTCGAGAGTGTTGAAAAGAAATTCTTATATCCTTATCTTTAACACTCATTTTCACATTTTGTGCATGAAGTGTGCAAATTTGATTCAACATGTATACCGAAAATGTCATAAACACATAACAATGCAGCTCCCCCTAAATAGATGCACTTATGAAATATGAACTCCCCGAGAGTGTATAACATGAAACACTTCAATAATGACTCAGATGCAACATTATTTGGTAAGGCGTATGTGGTCTTAGAAATTTCAAAGGATGGGGGTGAATAGCATATAATATCAAGCAAGCACACAGAGGGAATGTATGCAACATGCAATGCAAATATGCAATGTAATGCAAAATTGCTGATACAATAGAATGGATACCAATTGAATGACCTAAATGCAGCTAATGCATGAGTTCTAATGCAATGCAACCTATGAGCATATAATAATGCAATGTAATATGTAAAGGCAAGATGCAAGAGCTTATTTTTTTAGAGTTTCTGGATAGTTTTTACATGAGGGCATTCGTATTCAAATGATAACTATCAAGCATTTTTCCTGACATGATCTTAATGAATAAGGGTGCTTAAATGATCAAAATTAAGTAATGCAACCCAATTTTCAGAATTGTTCAAAATCAAATTTTCAGAAGTCTTTCACAAGTTTTGAAATGAGAAATCATCCAGAAGCCAAATATTTGAATCATTTGATCAAAAACATATTTTTCAATTTCAATAGCTCAGCTCAAGTATTCATTCACAAATCAACCAATCACAAGCCAGTCAAAATTTTCAACATCTGGTGCTGGGCAGAGATTTTAGTCCAAAGACCCAGCTCAACGCATAGAGAATACTTCCAAGTGGACATAATCCACTCTTCCACAAACACCATTTGATATACCAAATGTGCAGTTCAATTCAGGTGTGATCATGTAGTTTAATATTGAGAAATATTTAATAGCCAATCACCTCATACACATTTTTTAAGATCTTCAAGTTGGTTGAGCCAATTTGACAATTCATCACATCAAACTAGAGCAGCAACATGTCAAGTTTTTAGAGTTGTATACATGAGTTTAGCAGTCATCACCACATGCCTTCAAGATCCAGAATCACTAATTTCATGAAGATCAACATTTTTGCAAGCCCAATTCTTATATTCTAAGCAATGATGCAGCACATGCTTTGAACAGATTTCAAGCAACTTACAGCTTCACTTCACATTATGCATGAGTTATGTAAGTGATGTTTTAACAGAAAATCATACATCCTATGACCTAAATGGACATGTGACTCATGGTACCAGGCGGAGGCACATTCTCATGCATGGTGATAGGCTTCAGACAAGAATGACTTGCCCTTCCTCAAGTCACCATTTGATATACCATATAGTCATGCAATTTTTCAGATTCATGAAATGTAGGCATGCAATGGTGGTTCATGAAAACTGCAATTGCATTCTAAAAATAATTTTTTTTATTTTCATTCATGGAGACATGGTTGAAACAAATGTGAGTTTTTCAAATAGAGCTCAGAAGATAATTCTCAATACTTGTGCCTTGAGCATCCATCATCTTCCAAGTCTTCCACCTGTAATTCATAGAAGAATAGAATTTAGTTCACTTATTTAAAAATTTCCTTACACAATCCCTGCAAATTGATCACATAAGGCATTATTAATAGTTCCAACAAAAATATCATTCACATATACTTGAACCACTAAAATGTCTTTTACCTGATTTGTCTCGTGAGAGGTGTTTGATCAACCTTACCTATTTAACCCATTCTCAATCAAACAAATGCGAGTCTTTCATACCATGCCTTGGGTACTTGCTTTAGCACGTACAAGGACTTTCACCAGCTTGTGCTTAAGTCGATCCTGGAGGTTGTTCAAGTTCTAGTATCCCATCTCCTGGTGGCAATCGAGAAGATTCTCATCATTTTTCATCCTTGCAAGGTATTCCTTTCATTGACTCAAGCTTGGCCATGACTAGCCCATCATCATTTAGATTTGGGAGTATAATCTACATCCAAAGGCAAAAGGACTTGATTTGTCAATTTTAATTTAAATTTATTAATCAATAATCATGAAGAATTCCTTTGACAGTCAATAAACTCCAGAGTTGATGCATGAGTCATATGTGAACCTAACACTAATGAAGAATGTGGTTGCTCCCCCTTAGTGTGTGCGTGAATGTAAGATGTTCAACAATCAGTCTAATATTAGATGCAGTCATGGATGTGATGACGATAAGAGAAATGTAATGCATTATGACATGAATTCATTCTAGTTGAAAAGTAGATTCTTCAACTTTTGTACATGACAGCATGTGAGGGTGTATGCAAACTTAATGTGTGTAGTGAAATCATGATTTGACGAATCTTCAAGCTTCCCTACAACAAGATGCCATTTGACAAGTGATATACACACAGATATGCAAGTAACTGCCATGAATGCAACTCATATACAACATATGCATTTTCACAAGATTCAGCACAAGGCAAAATAGGACATAGTACCTTTAATGGAGTAAGAGGGATATCACCTGAGAAATCAAATTCAGTTTTTGATTTTTCTTTCAACCTGATTTATGCCACTTGACCCGTGTGCCTTACCTTTTTGATTGAAAATAGATTTCATACTTTACACTCCATGGCACACCTACAAAATAGATTTCTTATTTGACATTCTTAGGTACCCAAATCATCTTAGGTCCTTGTGGGTTAGCAGCAACATGGGCATGTGATTTCTAATTTTTGACAACATTCAAATCATCACTTTTCTTTAGAAAACAATCATGCTTAACATTCCCAGATTTGTCAGAGTGATGGTAGAAAACACGTGGCATTACATTTTTCTTTCTCATTGGCTCTACTGGTTTGTATATGTAAGCATGACTCGTTGAGTGAAAATTCTTTTTCTTCATCAGTGAATAGCAGTGTGAGTTTGTGTGACCTCTTTTACCATAATGACTGCAATGCATGAAAAGTTTTATGGTAAATGATTGCTTTGTATTTTTCAGATCAGCTTGGTTTCTACATACTCTCAAGTCATCATTTTTCATAACGAAACAATCATGCATCAGGTGTCCAAGTTTTCCACAGTAAAGACAAGACGTGTTTCTTTTGTTGGATGCATGGGATTTCGCATGAAAGTTTTTAGCATGCACATTTTGAACATTCACACTGTTTTTCATATTTGCTTGAGTTCTTGGCACAATGGGTTGCTGGGAGTTAGATTTAGAGGTGCTGGGTGTACATGTGCTATGAACAAATGAAGTGTGTAATTTGCTTTCAAATTTCTTTTTGTTCACAGGATTGAACCCCAACCCTTCCCTTTGAAAATTCACTTTCATGCCCAACAGTTTGTCCAGGTTGTTTTGACCATTCACAAATCTAGACAATAAGTTATGCAAATCCTGGATTTCACTTTCTAGAGATGTGATTTGCAAATGAGTGTTGGTGAGTTCTTCTTTACAGGAAGCAAGACTGGCATTTATCACGGCATTAGTTTTCTTAAGACATTCGACTTCTTGTCTTATTTCATTCACATCTTCACACTCATCTAAAACCACAGATTTTTCTTTTTCTAAAACCAACAATCTTTCAGAAATGGCCATATTCAATTCCTTTAGTTTCTCATTTTCACTTCCAAGCTTTTCATCATGAATGAGTTCATTTATCAGGGTTTGATCATTGGCCATTGAATTTAATTTCTCTCTCAGCTCTTTATTTTCATTTTTCAGGGAAGAGATTTGGTCTTTGTGAATTTCAAGATTGAACACATGATCATCAATCAATTCCTTCAAGTGTAAGCATTCTTTACAAGAGGAACTACAATTGTTTTATCCAACATTCTTTTTCAGTTTTTTATTTTCCAATTTGATATTTTTGTATTTATCAGTAAGCTTATCATATGCAATCAACAACTCTTCATAGCTAAATTCATCTTCATTGTCAGAATCAGAATTTACCTTTGAGTTTGATGCAGTTTGCTGATCACTCCTTTGATCACACGTGCCTGCCACAAGACATTGGTCTTCATGCTCTTCCCGGACTTTGGTTAAGTCATCCAAGATATCCTTCGCGGATCTGCAATGGGAGACAGAAGGGAAATTATTAAAATCAACTATAGCAATAAGCAATTTTAGGACCAAACAATTTTTATCATGTTTAAACTTGTAATCTGCGGTCGAGACAGATTTGTCTTTAGACAACTCATAAGGACCACGTGAGATAAGCTTCCATAGCTTAGGATCATATGAGTTGACTAGACTGCATATCCTTCCTAACCACAAATTAAAATTACAACCATCAAACACCGGTGGAGAATTCAGGGTGTACATGTTAGTAGTCATTGATCTGGATCTCTCTAGATCGTTAGATCTACAAAAAGTAGAGCCTTGGCTTTGATACCAATTGAAGTCCCACGATCAATGACACCCAAGAGGGGGGTGAATTGGGTGTTTACAAATTTTAAGAAAACTTTTGGCCTTTTTGAAATATGTGATAAAACCACTAACTAAGAAGTTGAAATCTGTTAAACCACAAGTTAGAATACAATATATACTAACGTTCACACAGAATGAAGGTAGGAGAAAAGAATCACACCACACAATCCAAACCACAATGCACAGCGATTTTAAGGTGGTTCGGATGTAACGACGGCAATCCTACGTCCACCCCTCACCAAACCCGGTGAGGCTTCACTCGGGGATAAATCCCTAAACGGAGACGACGCTCCAAACACACACGCAGGATGACGCCTGCCCACACACACGGGGGTGCGCCCCAACACACACACACACGGAGACGAGGTCTCCAACACGATCCGATAGAAGGATCAACAACACATACACACACTGTGACAAATGCAGCACTCTACACACACAAACACTAAGATCTGGATAAATCCACACACACACGCGTAGATCTAAGAATACCTACGCACACACGAATGGAACACGACGACCACACACGACCACGGATCTGAAATGATCCACACACACACGGATGTTTACAGTTTATAAGAAACACAAATCTAAAACTTTAAAGCACCAGACACCAAATGAATAAACCACAGTTTAGAAGACTCCTGATTTGGCTCCCCCTGAATGTATGTTGTAGATCTTTGCGTTGATTCCTTCTTCGCTTGAATGGCTTCAGATTAAGCTTGAATGGCCTTGGAGTGGATGTAGAGTTTGCCGCACGTGGTACTTTTCACGGCTATAGTACTCTTCCTTCTTCACTTGGACAACCTTCCCTTAATCTCTTCTTGAAACCCTTGCTTGCTTCATGATAGCCTCCTCCTTGATCTGTCTTTGTTGGTTGCTTGCTTCTTCACTTCATAAGTGCTTGTTGGCTTCAGAAGTACCTTGAATGGGTTGGAGATAGATGAAGATCTTGCTGCACGAGGTACTACCCTCTTCTTCCTCCTTGCATAGCCTCCCCCTTGGATCTCTTAGATTGTTAGGGTTTATGGCTCTAATAAGATGTTTTATAGCCCTTGAATGGTCCATGGACAAGCCCCAGACCAGATCCACAAATTCCTCCTTCATTGGGAGCAGTGGGATTAAAGAAATGGGTAAAGATTCCTCTCTGCGAGCTTGAAATCGAAAGTCAACAAAAGGGGCCTCGGGGCTGTCAGTCGACCGGTGGCACTGGGTCGGTCGACCAGAATTTTACAGTCAGAACATGATTCAGTTCTGGTAAAATCGGTCGACCGACCCTGTGGTGGCGGTCGACCGAAGTCAACCGGTCGACCGACCACTGGTCGGCGGTCGACCGAAATCCTGCAGAAATGGGATTTTTCGATTCTGTCAATTCTGGTCGACAGGCCAAGGTCTGTTGGTTGACCAAAATAACCCAGACCTGCAAAAATGAAGTGTTAGCCCAATTGAAACACATCCATAAGTCAAGAGCTTCATATCCTCATCAATTCCATGCATTTTGGGTTTTGTTTAACTTAGTTTGGACATTTGGAAGGTTCAAAGCATTTGATCACTTGTCTTTGCATGAAATATCCTTAAACAAGTTTAATGCTCGCTCTTGAAGATTATACATGAGATGCTTTTATGAACAATGCAAAAGACTTATAGAACCTTCATTTGCAAGCCACATTCAAGCTAAAGGGTTTCATGTTTAAGGTGCATGAATGAGGTGAATTAAGGAGAGGTATATGAGATACACATGGTGAGATCGATGCTAAGATAAGGTAAGAGTCTCACCAATGGTTCTTGACAGTACATGACATATACCACCTGTTTTGGATTGTAGAAGAGCAAGGTGCTTATCCACATGTTTGGTTTACCAAGCGACTACCATGAGATGATCCTACAAGTTAAAATAGTCAAGGTTAATACATCATGAATTGTAAAGGACTTGGTTCATTCTTGTAGAAACATGATTCTCAACCAGGGGTCAAGACCCTCAAAAGCTCATTTGTCATCTCAACCATATTTCAACAACTTGAATGCATACAGTCATCAAGAACAATGCAATCATTCAAACATGAAGTGTAGTTGTCATCAAAAGCATAACAATCAGTTTTGCTATCTTCAAAAACCTAACACAACAGCGCCGACTCAGTGGAGGGTGCTGATTCACAGAGGGGGAGGCGCCGACTCACGCAGTTGAGAGAAAGGGGGCGCTGACTCAGTAGAGCGATGGCGCCGACTCATCTTGAGGGCATTGAGGACATTTTTGTAATTTTGCCTTGTTGCCCCGGAACTGACCCAGATGGAAGTCCGACATCCGGTGCGACTTAGGGTTTGATGAAGTAGCCTCGGAGTGTAGATTTCACCATTTTTGAGTCCTGATTTGCAATTCTGATTGGTTTCCGACACGTGCCGAACTCGTGTTGGATTACCTGGGTTTTATCCTGATTTGGCTTTCCGCACTGTGATTTGTGCTACTAGGCGCGCTCCGTTCATATGCGCGGCATCCTCATCGAGTGGGCTATCACTTGGAGTACTTTCACCCTGACTGGGCAGCTTGTCGGCCACTTACGGACCTTTCTGATAAAAAGTGTACTCGAGTCGGGTCACTCAGGTTTTCTGCTGACATGGCCTTCGGCACCTTGTTCTAAGGAACCAGGGATGTTTCTTCACCTCAGAAGGGTTTCTTATCAGGTGGCTGTTGGCACCCGAAATATGATTGATGGCAGTCGTGCTTGAACGATAAAAGGAATGCGGCCCGTCGGAGTGCAAAAGCCGAAGAGGATCAGTACACAAGGGTCCCCCCGGACTATTGAAGCTTTAGGTCACCTGACAAGAGCGTCAGAGACTCCACCTCAGGATGGTCGGAACAACTCCACAACAAATCGATAGTGCCATTCGGCCTGCCCAACGAACCGGTATCGACTCAGTCATGTCGAACAAACTCTGTCTGTCGTCCGATCCAGGCGAGGATGTACCTGGTGGCTCACCACCTGACAAGAAACCTTCTTGAGGTGAAGAAATGTCCCCGACTTCTCAGAATAAGGTGTCGATGGCCGCGTCAGTTGGAAACCCGAATGTCTGAACTAAAGGCACGAACAACAACAGAATTGGCCGTCTAATGGCCTGAAGATCCTCCTGATACTTCTCATGTTGATCCCACTGGGACACGATGAGATGAAAGTTCAAGTTGACTCTCGGAGCCAGTCCTAGTTTCACGAGCCAAAGCCCGGCCCGAACAAGCACAACAAGGGGAACAACCCGGCACGCCCCTAAACCGACGCGCCCCTAATCCGGTGCGCTCCAATGCCCCTAATCTGGCATGCATAAAGCAACCCTCACTAACCCGGCGCGCCCACCTGTGCACCGGGTGAGGCCACACCGGTTAAGGCCATAAGAAGGGGGCTTTCGAACAAAAAAAGAGGGGGGAGTGCAAGGGTTGAAGTGAGAAAAAGAGAGAAGGGGAATCAGAGAGGGGAAGCTTGGAAAATAAGAAAAAAAGCTGAGAGAGGCTTCCCTAGGCAGTCGTCCACTATTCGCCAACAGAGAGGAAAGGCTCAGAGTGAGGGAAGAGAGGAAGATTTCCGATACTCTATTTTCGAAGTAAATAGCGGAGGTGGGTGTGTGGGATATGGTCTTCATTCTTCATCTAGCCCTCACTTTGTCAATATCTCCTCTATGGCTTGTAATGAAACGGGTGATGATATGAGCCCGCATTCCCCTTCATTTCCTTTTTAGTTTAGCCTTTGGCTCTTTTTCTTTTCATCTTCTGATGCAAAGATGTAATGGAACGGTCTCGTGCGGTAATGCCAGGCTGAATTCAATATATATTCATTTTCTTTGATCATTCTATAAGCGGCGTCTGAATCCCTCCTCTTGTCTGCTGCATTTACTTCCGTATCGTTTATTAATATCTGGTTTCTTCGGTCGATGCTGAGCATGCCCTGGGATAACCAAGGGCTACATTAACGTTATCCCCCTCCCTGGGGCTCTCTTTCGGTGTGGTAGCTATGTTAAATGCACCATATGCTCGTCGTTGGTCTCTCCGCCGGAGACATACATATATGTGCATCTCCATTTTCCCTCAGGATTGGCTTCCTTATTACCTCTCCGTTCATAGTCATGAACTGGAGAGAACAGGGTCACCCCTATAATTTAGGTGCGAGGCCCCTGGGTTTGGCCATTTTCCCATATGTCACCCGCCAGTTGCTCGAGCGTTTGTTTCTTACATTCTCCGTGGTTCCCTGGCTCATGGCTGACTCCCAAATGCTAACTAATTAGCTTTCTTCCATGTCTAGCCTACCGCCAGTAGTGTAGTGGATGAATAATATATTACTGTGATTCCTTTGCCCCGAGTAGGGTGGGGGGAAGGTCTACCCAATGTGGCCTATTCCCTATCTCAATCTCATGGGGAAAAATATAAGGTTTAATGGGAATACCGTGTTCCGTCTCGACCGTTAGGACTCACTGACCGGGGAGGGGGAACACCCCCATCGAACGTTCACGTCGCTTTCCTTCTAAATCACCACCAGGCTATAGGATCCCATCCACCTATGGCGCGGAGTCTTATAAGCCACCTGAGGTGAATAAGAATGGGTATTTTGACCTAACATTAAATCCACATTCCTTTGGGAGTGGTGGTGGCTGTGGGTAAGGGACCTCTTGTAGGCTAGTCCTCGAGGTTTTCCCCCCATTCTCGCCATCCCTTTTGGACAATGTTTTTAGCCCATGGAGTATTGGCACCCCTCATACGCTAGTCCTCGGTGTTTCCATCCATCTGGGTCCTTTGGTCACCATTTAGCTTCTCGGCTTTAAGGAGTGTACTCCAATTTCTGTGGGAACGCCTCCACTTTCCCCCCGCAACCCTCTGGGTATGGGGAGGTGCTGCCAAATTTTTGACTGAATACTTAGTCTGAATCATGATGGATCCTTAGTTCTGGGGACTGTAAGCTTGTTGCGGACTGTGCTTGAGTAGGAACCTCGCACAAGTCTTGGTTTGTTGTGTCTATAGGATAATCAAATCTGAATTTACTCAATGAATAAACCCTTAATCAACGTCAAAAGACTGAGCAAAATCATAGTGCAATCCAACAACTTTAAAAAATCAAATTCTGCCCCCAAACCGGTGCGGTCCTAATCCGGAGCGCCTTGATCCCCCCCCCCCCCCCGCGTCGCTTTCATCTCACACTCATAAACCATTCTAAACTTATGGGCTCTAATCCAGCGCGCCCCTTCCGTGCTGTTTAACCTTCCACAATGGCCCACACCGTTTTAAAACCCAACAGGCATAGACCTTAAGCCCAAACTTGCACAGGCCTCGCCCAACATGCATCGACCTTAGCCCCCAACATGCATCGACCTTAAGCCCAAACCTACACAGACCTCATCAAGCTGCGTCGACCTTAGTCCCCAAACTACATCGACCTTATCCCCAAGCTACGTCGACCTCTAGCCCCGACTGCACTGACCTTACCCCCAAGCTACATCGACCTTACCCCAGCTGCGTCGACCTTAGCCCCAACCTCTAGCTTTTGTCAAAGCATGATAAAACCTTCTAATAAATGATTAATGAGCTCAACCTCAATAAATCATTAAAAAATTAATTAAGAAATAAATAATAATAATATAAATCAATTAGCTAAGCTTGCTTTCTATTTGAATGTACAATTGTGTTTGAACACACTTATCTTTGCTGCCTTGCTTGCTTGTTTCGCATGCATGTTTGCCTAATATTTGTTATCATCATAGGCCTCGGTATATCAAATGGTGATCTATCGAAGGTCAGACTAGCTCTGACCAGAAGCTTCACTATGTGCGATGGTGGTCTTCGGACCTTCGTTCTCCGTCATGTACTAAGGGCTCCGAGTAGTGAATGAATTTGAACTGCGTGTTCGAGCTTATATTTTTGTTCCCGCATTATGAATTATCACTTTCGCTGGTTCACTTATGCCTGCACGTCTATATAGCCTTAGTGGCCCATTATCTTGGCAATTAATCAAGGGTTTTCCTCTTCTTGGAGGATGTAATTAACGTCATAACCTTTATGGTGTGACGGACTGTCGGTCCCGACATGAACTTCAAATTTGTCTAACTAAGTCAGATCGAGCGCATAATAAATTTACCACTTATGTGACTGGCACGCCTACGGAATAAATAAATAAATCAATAAATAAATAAAATAATAAAAAATTAAAAAATGTGTGTTCCACAAGCTGGCACGCCCGGTGGGACTCAGTCTCCCTTCATCTCTTTGCCAAGATCAGTGTGCCCAGGGGGCCCTCCCAAGGAGCACTGATTGTTTGTTTATTTCTGTGATTTCAAGAGACAACGATGGTTACTGGAATCGCTGCTCTGACTTTTGGCCCCGCGATCGTGGCCAACCATGATGCTAGTGGGTACCTGGCGCTACCGACCATTTTCGGCACCTTCCCACCAGTGGCCGACTTCCCAACTTCTTGGGGGTAGCCTTCACCGATGTGTTGAATGTCGAAGCCCCGGAGGTGGTCGGGGAAGACGTCAGTAAGAAGCCTTGGGTTGCCAATACCCGAACCTGCCAAGGCCTGCCAACAGGCCGGATTCAGCTAGCAAGCTACATGGTGCATCATGTAGCCCATGGGGCTCGTCCCACTCACTACAACAAACCCAAGGATCGCCGCCAGAAGAACTTCCGAAGGAGGGCTGCTTCTCCCATCACCGGACGACTGTCTGTGTCTGACAAATCTGTTCTGATCAGTGGTGTCCGCATTTTCCTGGACGGACGCGACGCCCAAGCAATCCCAGATCGGGTGGTCCCTGCCGTACCGACCCGTAACTCTTTCCAGGCCCTGTCGGGAAGAAGGGCTGAGAAAGAAGAAACCGATCTTCACGGTTGAAGAGAACTGGCCCCAAGGCCGAAAGTGTTCAAGTAGGTGTGGGTTCCCAAGAAGATCCAACCTGTTCGCCAAGAAGCACCTATTTGCTACTGCTCCGAGCTTGCTAAGATGGAGAAGAGGAATGAGAGGGGCTTGTGTTGGAACCCTGGTTTTGATAATGACAGCCTATGAATTATGTTGAAACTGAAATGCATAAGTACCTTCATACTGAACAAGCCAGATTTCTATCTAAGTGTCAAAATAAAGGTCGATGCACATATAGGCACTAAGTCACTAAGGTCGATGCATATTCATGTCGCCATTGACAAAGGTTGATGCACATTCACTATGTCTTCTCATCAAGTCCGTGCATGTTTTAGACAGAAGTGTCAAAGGTCGATGCATGTTTCTTGCATGTAGTAATAAAGGTCGATGCACATATGCCACGGGCATTAGGAAGGTCGATGCTTATTTACTGTGCTGCATATGAAGGTCGATGCATATTTTCTCTTAGTCTTACTAAGGTCGACGCACATCGTCCCTTAGTCTCACTAAGGTCGATGCACATCGTCTCTTAGTCTTACTAAGGTCGATGCACATCGTGCCTTAGTCATGCTAAGGTCTACGCATATATTGCATCATGTATTGCTAAGGTCTACGCACATACAAGTCCATGCACACTTAAAGTCTGTGCACATTTGCATATAGTGTGAAGGTCGATGCACATCACTGTTCATAGCAAATGAAGGTCGATGCACATGTGTTAGCGATAGCATGTAAGGTTGATGCACATTTTGCATCTTGCCTTTTAAGGTCGAAGCACACTGTGTATTTTGTCTTCTAAGGTCTGTGCACTTTTGTATCTTGCATAACTAAGGTCGAAGCATTGTTTCTGTAGCCAGTGCATATGAAGGCATCAGGTCAGAGCACATTAGACAAGTTTGAGCAGTTGCATATCTACGCAGGTCGGAGCACATGCACAAAATTGCATGGTCAGGTCAATGCTTGTGTTCATCTAGTTCACTATAAGGTCAGTGCATTGTCTCATGGTTTAGCACAATAAGTCTACCTGTGTGCTTCACAAGTCTGAGCATATTCATACTTTCTTTTCTCTAAAGTCTACCTGTGTTCTACACATGTCAGTGCAAAAGGACTGCATTCAGTATTAAGCATATATTATCTCAAATGCTATGACTATAAGGTGTTTGATAAAATGCCTTGCATTCTTGTTGATAGGATTAAGTTACTGTGGGACCCAGAATCAAACACATACAAGGCTAGAAGGTTTATACTCGGCATGATGACGTGGCTCGAGTTCTTAACTTACAGGCACGTGATCCAAGGCTAGTATGGACTGGAGTTTCAACCACGTGGACAGCACACTTTCAGCATCTGACACGTGGAGTCCAGAGACGCTTTCCTAAGTTATCTTTTCTGAAAAGAATGGGCAGGAATGTTTCCTCCACGCGCCAAACTGACAACTCTGTGGGGACCACAGAATCTCAAAAGCTCTATAAATAGAAGACCTCTAACATTCGAGAAAAAAGATCACACAATTTTTGAATTGAGCAACCCTGAGCGGGAGCATACGGAGTGATCCCAAGAGTTTAAAAAAGAGAGCCAGTGCGAAAAGAGAAGAAGAAGAGAGAGTTGCAAAGAGAACTCCAGAAAAGATAAAAATAGAGTATCAGAATCTGAAGAGGGATTCTAAGTAAAAAGAAAGAGAGAGTAGAGAAAGAGAAGGAGTGAGAGCAAGAAAGAATAGAGTGGAAGTGTGGGCTTGAAGATCTTGTTTCTTATCAGTTCTTGGATCAAATCTAGAACTGGATTTGCTCCTGCGTGAGCTACATTCTTGTGAGTTACTTTTCGGTTTCATTTCCTGTGTTTTCTTTATCATCCTCTTTCAAGCTGTATGTCAGCAGAGCTAAGCTGTAATGCTCAGCAGGCGAGGTGGATATCTCGGACTGCAAGCTGTGATGCTCAGCGGTCTGTAAGCAAGCTGTGATGCTCAACGGTTGAAGCTGTGAATCAGTGGAAGCATGCTGTGATGCTCAGCTGTAAGCAAGTTGTGATGCTCAGCAGTTCAAGCTGTTAGGCAGCGGGTAGCCTCACTCTGGTTTGAGTGGAGGATGGACGTAGATCTGTGGTAGCAGACCGAACCATCTAAAAACTATCTGTGTAGTGGTTTGTCTTGCGTTCCATTCCATATCTTCTATCACCATTCTCAGGCTGTCTAAGCATTTTTATTTTCTATCTAAAGTTTACTTGAGAGCTATATGCTCTACTGAATGAGTCAGTTTAGCGTAGTTCTTATCTGCTGTGATAGCATGCTTTTTGATGCTTGGAGGTTTGTTAGTATGTTCAACGATATATCAGTCTATGCGCACGATTAGTGTTTGATATTGTGTTTGGCAGAATTACGGTTTAGTGTGAGCTAGTAATTTTGCATTTGCTTTTATTTGTTAACTGGAGAGCGTTTAATTTGATTAAGCCACCTAAAATTTTAATTCCACAATAGTTTTTTTAAAGGGGATTCATTCACCCCCCCTCTGAATCCGTGAATAGCACTCCAACAATTGGTATCAGTGCTGGTTTCTACGATATAAGGTCCAACGATCTGCAGATCTGATCCTACTTTTTCTCCTGGTGCAATTTGCTCTCGGTGCTTCTATTGATTTCTACTCTCTGATTTATATTTGCTCTCCATGGCTGATATTCTGACATTTGATGGTTCTAGTTTTTATGTTTGGATAGGAAGATTCAGAGATTATGTGATCTATGTAGATTCGAACTTATGGGTTTTAATTGCATACGGTTCACATGATGTTCCAGAGGATCAATCCAAATGGAATGTCATTGATAAAGTAAAGAATGCAAGAAACTTGAAAGCCCTAGAGATGGTAAAGAGGGTGATAGATATTAACATGTTTCCTAGTGTTACTGTGTGCAGGACTGCGAAGGAAATCTTGGATAAGATTAATTCAGTCCATGAAGAGAAGGAAGATCACAAATGTTTTGTGGCAAATGATGTAACTACTGAAGAAGAGGTAAGTTCTCCTTTTGAAAATTATACAGTAGATCAATGGATGGATGCTTACACTGATTTGTTTGAGATGTATGAGAAAATAAGAAAAGAAAACAAATCATTGAAAAAGAAACTGAAATCTATTAATCATGCTGAATCTGATCATGTTGAAGATGAAGAACTGAAAGCTAAAATCGACAAACTTAAAATGAAATTGCAGGACTAATAATGAGAAGTCTAAATTGAACACTTTGAAATCTGGGAATGAAAATCTTAGAATTAAACTCCTTGAAGTTGAAAATTCATGTAGTGAATCTGTCTTTTTGAAGGAATTAGTTGATGATCTTAATTCTGATGTTGATATGCAAAGAAATCTGATTGTATCTTTAAAAGAAGAAAATGAATGTTTGCTTGAAAAGAAAATGGAAGTTGAACAATTTGAAGAAACCCTGATGGAAGAAAATGGCAATATGAAAGAACAAAACAAAAGGCTCATGGTCTTAAATATTGTCATGTCAGAAAAATAGTTAACAATTGAAAAGGGAAAATCTGTTTTGAAAGAAGACGAAGCTGACTGTGAAATAAAGTTAAAACAGGAAATAAACAATCTCAAAAGTTTGAATGATGCACTACATCAACAAGTAATTTCTTGTGAGAATGATATTGCCAACTATGAGATGAGCATTGCTTCTTTACAATATGAAATTCATGATCTGAATAATTCCATGTCTAAATTTGTTGAAGGCAAAAAAATTAAGATATAATTCTTGGAACAAAAGTGAACTTTTAGAGAGAAGGACTGGGTTATAATCCAGTTAAGAAGAAGAAATTTGAAAATAATCTCTCAACTTCATTTGTGAGCAGTTTTGAAAAACTCAAAACATCATGCTCATATGTTTTTCAATTCAATGATTAGAAAATAGAAAAATAATCTAAAATTTTGAAAAAGGCTGGAAAATAGAAAAAGAATGTGAATCAAAATAAAACCAAGAATGTGTTTGCTTTTGCTGTGAATTCTGCCATCTCTGAGAAATCTGAATAATCTGTGCATGTTGTTAAAAATTCCGCAATTCATTCACATGCACACATAAAGAGTGTTTCATGTCACTATTGTGGTAAGGCAGGTCATGTTATGGATGACTGCCAGGCAATGCTGGCTGATGACATAAGGGCTCTGAAGAAAGTGAATGCTTTTCAGAGTGGAAATAAGAATAAGCAGAAAATATTTAGGAACATTCCTGGTAGATATGGTCACTACGTGCATGATTGTCATTTAATGCTTCATGATAATCAAATGTTTAGCAACTTTCATGCTAAGGACAATCATGCATAGAGCTATCATGCTAAGAAACATGTTGTTCTGAATTTGGAGTGTTTTAATTGTGGGAAGGTTAGGCATGTGGCATCACAATGATGGTCAGTAAAGAAACAGTTTCATGATAAACATGCTCAAGTTTCTGTAATTAGAAACACTCATGGCAGGAATAAATTCATGCATAGACATCCAGTATGTAATAATTGTGGAAAACCCGGTCATACTAGGTTTGAATGTTATTGGATGAAATTTGATTCATTTACTGCCTGGAATAATTGGAGTACACCTGCCAGATGTGTTACTCATCTAACAGGACCCAAGAGTTCTTGGGTTCCTAGATATGAGAGATAATCTTCTCTTGTAGGTGTGCTTTGGTGGAAGGAATAAAAGGGGTTGAATAAAAACACAAGGCACATGAAGGTCAGTTAAACCCCATTCTTATTCATTCTTGTATTGCCTATTTTATGACTTGAGTAATTCTTCTTTGAGCTTCTGCATGATTGGTCAGAGTGATTCTTCTATTGCTATTAAATGTCATCTCATCAATTAATGTCATTGATTGATGCTGTCTTAAAATGAATGCTGAATTCCTGATCATCTGCCATATGCATGACTCATAAGAATTTTCATGCTAAGAATTTGTTTATGATTAGTCAGTCATGTTCATAGTAGCTGCATTAGTCTGCATGACTCTTTGGTATATCAAATGGTATGCTGGGAGAAGGGTAGATCATCTTCTGTCTGGAAACTCACATCATGTGTAGAGGCTAGCCTCCACCCAGTACCAAGAGTCCAAAACATTGCATGTAGTGTAAATATGTAATGTGCATTTCATTGCTGCATAACTGTGTACCTTAAGAAAAGAATTGGTGTTTGGCTGAAACCACTGCACACAGTGAGGGGGAGCTAAGCTGAGCTTGTTAGATATATTGGTGCTGAGCTTGTCAGATATATAGTGGTTTATGGCTGATTGTCAGAATATGAGTTGTGCTAGTGATGCTGGTTCTATTGTTGAAATGCTATTTTGATGATGGATTGGATATCCTACTTGAAAAGGCTTTCAGGTTGATGCATATGGAAGGTGCCTCAACCTTACCATTTAAGCAAGTCGAAGCATATAGGAGATACATCGACCTTAGTTGGCTAGCTAGTTGAACCTCATGGATAGAACCCCAACTTTTCTTCATTCAAAACTAGCTGAAGGTTGTGTGCTGCTGGGATATTTAGAAGGTTGTTGGTTAGATGAAAGGCTAGTAAAGGCTAAGTCCTTCGTTGTCTGCAAATCTTCCCTAAGTCTTACACTTGCTCCTATGTGGCCTTCTATCTTACTACCTTACTTTTCTTCATAATGATTTGTCCACATCCTCTTTCTCATCTAAATTCTATAATAAGTTCTTAGACTCTGCTATTCAGGGGGAATAATGCTTTGAAATCTGTCAACTTTACTAACCATCAATTGTTGGTTACTAAGACCACCCTGATCCAAAAATAAAATTACTGGACTTTACAAAAATATGATTTTCTGCTTATGAAGATTAAATCCTATGTTAATTGTTCAAAATCCTTGAATGAACCTTCAATGGTCTTAAAACATTCTAATATTGGAATTGTTCAGTTGATCTCCATAAATCTAAAAATTGCCAGTAATAAGACAATATGGTAGAAGATCATGTCTTATAATGTTCTTAAACTATGTCTTAAGTAAATCTGAGAGAAGACTAGGGAATACGCCATTAAACTAAAATGTGAAAATGGCAGAGCAATGGCACATCCATTTGAGAAACTGACCATCTGAATCAATGAAATTCAGAGGTTATGTCATGATAATGGAGGTTATCTCTGTTCATAAATTGAAGCATAAAGGTAGATTGCGCTGAGTAACCAGGGATTCTGGTGTCTGATAAACATGTTTCCTTGAGTAAAAAGGCATAGTCATACTAGAATGCTCAGTCAAAAAATAAAAAAATGGTTGACTCTGGGCTCTATTTAAGAGACTAAAAAATGGTTTTAAGTTCAATATAAGACAGATTTTTAAATCAGTTTTGTCTAGTGAAAATGATAAGTAAGATTAATGGATCTTTGATTGGATATAGTACTTTGATTAGAGGGTTTCATTACCATTGTTTGTTCATTAAAGGATTAATTTCAGAAGATTAATGGAGTATGATATAATCCTCATACGCTGAAAACCGTTCATGTGTAAAGAAAGGCATTTTAATTAAAGTGAAGGGTAGTTTGGGAACTAAATGTTGAAATTAGTAAAGTCGGCAGAAGATGAAGTATAACTTTACCTTATTTCAAAGTCTTCCTCACTTTGAAACCTACTCCATCCAGGTCGACGCTTATCTCTCTGCACCGACGCTCCCTACGTCCATGCTAATGCTCTCCAGACCTTAGCCTTGGCCTTTTTGTTCTTGCTCTTCACATTTCTCTTATCCTTCCTACCACTCTTTGTCCTCCATTCTCCAATGTTTCCATCATGTCTTCTCCGGCCGCTGAAGGCAAGGGAAAGCGAAAGGCGACGGAAGAGCAGCATCCAGCGGACACTCTGTCCATAAAATCTGCATAAGTTCATCAGTACCAAAGGAGATCAAAGGAGGTACAAGCTGAAGACATTGTTTCTAGGTTGGCTAAAGAGAAATCAAGCAAGAGCAAAGGAAAGAAAGTAGAAGCCCCAGCCAAGCGGTGACGAACAGTTGCCGTAGAGTTCATCCGCAGAGAGCCTGAAGAAGAAGAAATCATTTCTGCTAGGTCTTCAATAGAAGCTGAATCTTTGATTGAGTCAGGAAAAATCATCTTTCCACGGTATGTGGACTTTCATGACAAGACAATGCTTTTAGAGCTTCCCGAATTGATGGATTTAATTAGTTTTCAAAAATGGAAGAAATTCATGGGGAAACATAGAGTTTATTACCCTAGGCTAGTGATAGAATTTTTCAAAAATTTGAAATTTGATCCAGAACTGTCCAAAATTTGGACTCATGTGAAAGGAACAAAGATTGAAGTCATTAGGTATTATTTGCATAAGGTCTTTCGGATTCCAGAAGATGGGGTAGTTGAAGGGGACTTCGAGTATAATGAACATGAAGCCTACTCCATTCTCACTTATTTACCCTGCGACTCTAAAGACAAGCATCATACTAAACTAACTTCATTCAATGCAAATAAGTTCTCCCCTCTGAAGAGATTACTTCATCATATGTTCACCACTATTATTACACCACAATGAGGAGGCAGGGGGAGGCTTACTGAGTCACAAAGATTTCTCTTATTTTGCATGTTTAAGAGAATCTGGGTATGCTTGCCAGAATTAATGATTCAAATTATGGGAACCTGCAAGGAGTCTAGAAGACACTTGCCCTATGCTGCTCACCTGACAGCCATTTTTAAGAAGATGAATATCTCCTTAGAGGATGAAACTTTCAAAGAAATCCCTAAGGTAAATGATGTGACACCACCTTGGGGGTGATAGTCACAAGACCGAATACCCCTTGGACCTAGCAAGCAAGCAATGCACGGACCGGTGACTTCACTCGAGCGGACTCACCCGCTAAGCGCACTCTCGTGCCCGTAGGCAACCCGGTGATGGTGGTGACAGTCCGGATGGGACCTCGCTACTCCGGGGGTTGGCTAGCCTAAGATTGAACCCCTAAGGGTCCTGGGATGCCCACCCTTGGGGGCAGCCAGCACGCCAAGGGCGTGGGATGTAATGGCTCTCTCACAACTTACCCGCGGTAGTCACTCACACAATAGTAATTCAGGATCGGGCACTCACTTACCGTCCGACGGCACTAGCGGCAATACTAAACCAGCAAAGGAATGAAACCAGCAAGGGATAACCGAAGCTCACCTGACCGGTGTGAAGACACCGATCCCGGTCGGAGACGAGGGCGAGAGAGGAAGCGTGGGCTCACCCGCACGCCGCGCCGATGAAGCTTCAACCTAAAAATTCAAGTTACATGCATTACGCCCCTTGCAAGGGGGTTGGACTATGGGTGGGGATTATCTTTATAACCAAAATGTACCTCCACGCAGGGAGGGGTGGTCAGCCGGCCAGGCGGGGTGGGGAAAACTATGCTAGAAGCCGAAGCGGAAGAAGATCGTCGGTTCTGTCCACTCTCTGGAACAGCGGACAAACAGTCAGTGTTGGCGTCACTGTGGACTCCTCTGAATTCTGTTTGTGGCAAAACCAGTGTAAAAATCTTCGGGGTTGGCCCTGAAGGACGTCCAATTTTGGGGGAATTTCTGAATGACGGCGATGGTCGGGAAGAGTCGTGAACAGGGACACTGTCTTTTGGTTTTGGCAGCTTCTGCACCACTACAGCAGGAAGGCGAGGCCACCACAGATGCTCCCGAGCTCTGATTCAGGCTTGGCTGGAGTCGTTGGAATCGTGGTCAAACCCTCTTCAAACGGAGACCCGAGGGGATGCTGGAAAAGGTCGGAGTTGATGGTGAGGGCCCAAACAGTGGTGGGGTGTGAGATCAGTTCTTGAGGGAACAGATCAGCGCATCGGGGGGAGAAAAATGGGAACTCATAGCTCCAAACGCCGAACGGAGTGCCGCTTCTTGGGAATGGAAGGAGACTCATCGTAGAAGCGCTCAGCCAAGCCCCACTTCTAGAACTTCAAGAGGGTGGCCATGGGAGCCTCTGCAAGTTGCTTCAGGTTGACTGTCAGGAAGAAGATGCGCAATCCGGCGATGATGGCTCCTCCGGGCAACTACAAACTCAGACAGGGACAAGACCACCACCTTTGCAAAGAGGGCTGGGAGACGCTTCCAACGGTACCTCTTGTGCATCCAGGGGCTCTGGGATGAAGTCGTGGCAGACTCTGCAACCAGCGGCTTCTCTGCTACCTGCGAACTGGAATGAAAGAGTGGAGATAGGTAATGGGGCAATGGGGTAGATGGGAGGGGAAATGAGGTGGATGTGTGTGGGGGCAACCCCTGGCTGTGAGGGGGTCTGGGAGGGGGTGTTCCAAGGTGTGGGAGGGGGAGAATGGGGTCTAGAAGGGGGTCTAGCAGGTGGAGGGAGAGGGAGCTGCGAATTTGGTGTTGAAAGGGAGATAGGGAAGGAGTATTTGAAAATGAGTTTAAGGGTGGAATTAATTTCTGGCCTTGGGGATGGGAAGAGGTGTATGGGGAAGGGAAAGGGTGCTTGGGGAGTGGGGAATTCTCCCTTGGGAGATGAGAGAGGTGCTTTAGGAAGGGGAGTGGGTGGTTGGTGGTTGGAGGGTGGCTTGGGGAGTGGTGGATTCCACCTTGGGAAGGAGGGGAATTAAATGGGTGATTTGGGGAAGGGGAAGGGGGTTTTAATGAAGAGAGAATGGGGAGGAGAGAGAAGAAATTTTGAATTTGGGGGTGGGGAAGAGAGAGAAAGGGTCGCCCCCTTCTAGAGAGAGAGAAGAGAGAGAGAGAGGGGAGAGAGAGGGAGAGGGGAGCTTCTCACTCCAAGAAAATCACTCAAATTTTTGGAAATATTTCTATTGCAATTTAACAT
Source organism: Amorphophallus konjac (assembly GCA_022559845.1). Lineage (NCBI taxonomy): Eukaryota > Viridiplantae > Streptophyta > Magnoliopsida > Alismatales > Araceae > Amorphophallus > Amorphophallus konjac. Next base: position 176,476,971 of record CM040125.1, read on the forward strand.
CAAGAGTTACAAATGAGAGAGGGGAGGGGGCTATTTATAGACTCACATAATTCCTATGACCATAATACCCCTGAACAAATGACCCAATGACTCATCTGCCCAAGGGAGGGCGCCCCTGGGCCAAGCCCACTTAATTGGGCTCATTAAACTAGACGAATTAACATAATGACACTCAACTTAGGTAAATGACTCAATGACCTAGGTACTTGACTCAAATAAAAAGAAAAATTACAATGATATGACTCAAATAAAATATGAAAATTACATGCCAAGACTCAAGAAATGTGATGGACACAATGCAGTACTACCAGTGAGCAATCGGAGCTGTGAAAAAATGTGAAGGGCGAGAGATGCCTGTTGGATATTGTGTTTTGATGATGACAATATTGTGTTTTGATGTTTGTTGGATAGTGTGTTTTGATGATTGTTGGATATTGTGTTTTGTTGATGACAATACTATGTTTTGATGTTGACAAACACTATGACTCTCATATGTTTGATGTCATATGTGTTTACTTCATACAGTACTTGTTACATGCATTAACTGTGAGCATTAACTGTGAGCATGGCATAGGCTGTTCACTCGTCTGTCTGCATGAGACGCCAAGTCCACACATTGCATCGTGTGCTTCTCATTTAAAGTCTATACATCCGCATGCTAGCAAGTCTTCAAAGTCCATACATTGCATGCTTCACTCTAAGTCTATACAGCCAGTGTCTCACATATGCACAGTCTGTACAACGCTGCAACGTCTCATGTTAAGTCTGTACAGCATGCATCAGTGCATTAACAAGTCTATACATCGTGCATGCAACGTCTCATGTTAAGTCTGTACAGCATGCATCAGTGCATTAACAAGTCTATACATCGTGCATGCAACGTCTCTCAAGTCTGTACAGGGTTTGGCTAAAATGCATCGCCTCTCAAGTCTGTACAGGGTCTGCCTAGAATGCATTCACTAAAGTCTATACATTCGTCTCTAAGGCAAAGTCTATACATCGCATGCATTGCACACTGTAAGTATGTACAGCCCAAGTCTGTACATCCACCGTCTCATTCAATGTCTCACTCTTACAAGTCTATACATTGCTTATCTTTACCTACGTTCAGACACCAAGTCTATACATTGTTCACAGCACACACTAAGTCTGCACATCGTCCCCTTGCTTCAAGTCTGTACATTGGCCAAGTCTACACATCGCCGTGTTCACTTGTTTCAAGTCTGCACATTGGTTCAGGCTTTCCAAGTCTGCACATTGGCCTTCAAGCTTTCCAAGTCTGCACATTGGTTCGGGCTTTCCAAGTCTGTACATTGGCCCTCAAGCTTTCCAAGTCTGTACATTGGCCTTCAAGCTTTCCAAGTCTGCACATTGGTTCAGGCTTTCCAAGTCTGTACATTGGCCTTCAAGCTTTCCAAGTCTGTATATTGGCCAAGTGTCTTGTGCTTTGAAGCTTTATCAAGTCTATACATTCGTTTATCAAAGTCTACACATTGCATCGTGTTTCAAAGTCTATACATCGCTGTGCATTCCTTGATTTCAAAGTCTGTACATTCTGGTTGCTTCATAGCAAGTCTGCACATCCCGCTTGCACTAAGTCTGTACATGGTCCTGGCGCTCGCAAGTCTGTACATTGATTTGGCGCTCGCAAAGTCTGTACACCGGCTTGGCGCTCACAGAGTCTTGCTGCGTCTATGTGCTAGTCCATGCATTGACAAGTCTATACAGCGTCTCTTAGCGTCATGTGCATTCAGCATAGAAAGTATGTACATTCGTTGACAGACTCATGCATAAACAGTAAGACAAAGTCTATACATTCGGTGACAGTTTGTCTAAGCATCTCATGCATTCAATGTGCATACTTTCATTCTGTTTGTGCATCACCTTCAGAAGTCTGTATGAGCATTCAAGTCTTTACACTCTTGTGTCTGCATTGCATACACTTCAAGTATACACACTGGTTGCCTGCATCTCATGCAGTTAAACTATGTACACTCATGAATAGTGTTTTGACGGCTATACACTGTGGCGTCAAAGCAAATTTTGACGACATTTAATATGTCATCATTTCAAAAATTTGTCAATCTTTCAGCCTCCATTTCTCGACGTACACATGTCGGAATCGCGCGTTCCATATATCGAAATGACGGGCTCAAAAAACTCTACCTAACCGGATGTTCAAAATAATTTTTCATCGAGAGAAGGGGGATCTTGAGATAGGAGGCACGAAAAATGGTGTAACCACACTCACTACCTCGGTCACCACCCCAATAACGCACTCATAAAATTTCATGTCCAAAGGAGACTCCAGTACCCATGAACAGGTCGACAAAGTAAATACTCTCTAACTATAATGCTACAGTGAATCGTGTGATTCACCTTATAACAAAAAAAATTATTTATTTATTTATCTCAATCATTAATTAGTTAATATTACTATGAAAGGCATAAAAACTTATGAAAAAGTATGAGTATTTTAAAAGTTTACATGTCCAAGATTTTAAGCATATGGTTACATAATTATCATTTTACGTTAACGTATCTTTTGTGCAGCAGAAAACTTGAGAAAACTTACGTACAACTAAAAGAACATGATCATGCAATATCTTATTATTAATTTGGCTTGGTAGAGAGAACACCTACCGAACAGTGATGACGAACGTGCGGGAAAGTTAAACCAGAGCAGCAGCCTACGAAAATAAACGCAGTAGTGGCAGCTACGGCTTTAGCAAAAGAAGCAGCAACAACTCGTGGAAGGGAATAAGAACAATAGCAGAGGCAGCAGCAGACAGCAACTACACAGCAAGGACGGGAATATAGTAGGAAGAAGCTCCCCTTCTTCGTGCAGCAATCAGAGCAGTAGCTGCTCCCTTGACGATGGAAGCAACGACGCAGAGAAACGGCAAGATGATGTAACTGTAGAAGAAGTAGTAGGCTTCCTCCCTCCTTCAGGAACAGGGGACCGTGTATTCGATGGAAGAGGAAGAAGGTGCAGTAAGGAAGAAACAGAGTTCTTCCGAAGTAGATGATCAACAGAAACCGCTGGCCCATCGAAGAGAGGTTTATTTATAGAATCCACTGGTTTAGAGTCGTAATGGAACATGGTTTCCTACGTACGAGTTCAAAAATCAAGTTTCCTATACCCATCTCCCTTCCCGATTCGTAGCCGCCTGCTTTGTTTTAAGTTGGGAAACCCCACGTTGCCTTAACATGCAGTGTCGATGTGCTTATCGGTTAAGTTGTGTTTTTACCGTCTTCATATCCCATGGGTTTAAGGCCCACGTTCGCTGGCTAGGGTGATGCAGTAAGAGTAAAAGCCCATTTAGGTGTGTTATATATATATATATTTTGTATATATGTTGTATTAGATAGATGCTAAAATATAGTTTAATATATACAATGCAATTGTAATATGTACATATATATTTATGGTGTGAATGGATTTTCTTATAGGTATTACGTGATATATATAAGGTTTATCTGTATATACATACCATGGGTTGGCAACCATGTATATAGAGTTATATATCTCTTTATTTAACCCTCCTTTAAAGCCCACTCCCCATCGTGAGACCCATTTATTTTAGGTTCTTAAGTTCCCTACGTACAAGGCATTAGCTAAAGGCCCATTAAGACTTCTTAAGGCATTTTAGGCCGAAGCATTTTGGTCTTAAGAAAAGGGTTGAAGGATTGGAGTTAAACAAAGGAGAAATATATATATATATATATATATATATATTAAAAACTTATTTCTTTTCCTAGCCCATAAGGCCCATTAAGAGTTTAGTTAAGCCATTTCCTTTTTGACTTATTTCTTCATACTATCTATTATTCATGTATTTATTTATATGTAGGGATATATATATATATATATATATATATATATATATATATTTGAGTTGTACATTTTTGGTTGGGACCTCTTTATATATCTATCTAGATTTCAAAAATTTATTATCGGAGACTTATCCTATGTAACTTTATCCGGGGTGCTACATCCTCCCCCACATAAAAGAATTTGATCCCCAAATTCACATGAGATTCATTTCCAATATATTAGTGAGGTATCCAGTTCTATAAGACACCAATAATTCATGTAAGATTATCAAGTAATACTCGGGCAATTTTACTAAGCTAATTTCATAAGCTGATATTATTACTATTATAATTCCTTTTTGGCTCGTAACCCAAGGTTCTACCCAATCTCACCGGGCAATAATGGGATTGAACCTAGAACTTATGGCAACCTAGAGTCAAGACCTAGGGTTTAATATATCTAGGCTCTGATACCACAAACTGTCACGCCCCGAACCGATAGCAGCGGAACGTGTTGTTCGGAATGCGGCAGTGATACAGTCGTGAATAATCAGAGCATACATAAGACTCAAAATTTCCAAGGCCAGACAATATGGATAAAATATAATCTTTATTGATAATCAAATGTCAATTACATAACTGGACTCAACTTACATAAGTGAAGAAAGGACTCGCTATTATACTCTAATAAAGAGAAAGGACTCAAATAACAGGACAAGACTCAAAGAAAGACACCGACACGATTCTCCATATCGCTCATCACTCTTACCCTTCCCCATCTGATGGACTATCTTCAATGTCATTACCTGAAAAATGTTGAAAATATGCTGATGAGGGAAAACGCTCAGTAGGAATTACATCTCTCATCAAGCAGAATATAAGTGATTAGCCAATTAACATGTTCATGAAGATGCAAGGCATGGAACTAGAAAATCATGACGATCAATCTAACAGGAAAGATGAATATTAAAGTCAAGACAGTTACGAGCTCAAGAGAAATAGGGATGAATTCCCATGCAGAGTCAAGGACAAGCTATCAGAATATAACAATGACAGTTACTCGGATGAACATAACTTCAGAATTGGCCAGAATATAACAGAGTTTTAATAAATATAAGCAGAATTAAACAATCTAGCAGAATATCTAAATTATCAGAATAACCGAACAACAAAATATCGGAATAACAGAATTAACAGAATTAACAGAGTTTGCAGAATAACAGATATAACATAATAACAGAATATGTTAGATGTACAGAGTTTGGTGCAATGCCACACCCAGAATTCCCATGGTTTACAGAATTGGACTTTCGTCCTACCTGGCACTGAAAAGTCGCAGACCCACAGCCCTTAATGTTTCAAAATCAGATTTGGCCAAATATAGAGTCAAAGGGTTATGTTCTCGAATCGATGATAGGAAGATTCCAAAAGGAGTAGAGTGTCAAGACTAATGGAAAACCAAAGTGACACGGATCGGATCCACGGTTTTTAGGGGACAACCAGCTAGGCTGCCTTGAGGGAATCCAAGGCTAGCGGAGACTTACGGAGGTCCCAATGACTAACTTGCCAGTCCGAAGGAACGGAATGTCCAACGGAGGGCTCGTATGTCACCGAGAGTTGAGGTGTATACGTGAACCAATCATGAAACAGAGACTCCATCTACGGACGTGAGATGAGAGTGCTAGAAGACCCGCGGTATGGGTCAAAATCGAAAGAAAACTGTGAGAACATGAATGTGTTAGTTATAGAATTCATGTCCATCCAATTCTATAATTAACTATAATTAAATAAATTTATATTATTTGACGCCCGTGGGTGGCGTCATTTATTAATTAGCGTCCTCTTGGGGGACGTTAATTTTATGATTTTTAACTCAATTTATTTAACAAGAATTCACATTTATATCTATTTAATTGAATAATTTCCAAAAACATATATTCAAAGAGACATTAATTAATATAAAATAATTTAGAAAAATAGAATATATGATAATTAGGAGAAAAATTCAAGGATTCCAAAAATATATTTTTTATAATTTTATGTTGCATAGTATAGTAGATATAGATTTTCAAAGATATTATATATATATATATATAATAAGCATTTTGACGGCTGTACACGGTGGCGTCAAAACAAATTTTGACGACATTTAATATGTCGTCATTTCAAAAAATTGTCAATCTTTCAGCCTCCATTTCTCGACGTACACATGTCGGAATCACGCGTTCCATATATCGAAATGACGGGCTCAAAAAACTCTACCTAACCGGACGTTTAAAAAAAAAATTCATCGAGAGACGGGAGATCTTGAGATAGGAGGCACGAAAAATAGTGCAATCACACTCACTACCTCGGTCACCACCCCAATAACGCACTCATAAAATTTCATGTCCAAAGGAGACTCCGGTACCCATGAACAGGTCGACAAAGTAAATACTCTCTAACTATAATGCTACAGTGAATCGTGTGTTCACCTTATAACAAAAAAATTATTTATTTATTTATCTCAATCATTAACTAGTTAATATTACTATGAAAGGCGTAAAAACTTATGAAAAAGTATGAGTATTTTAAAAGTTTACATGTCCAAGATTTTAAGCATATGGTTACATAATTATCATTTTACGTTAACGTATCTTTTGTGCAGCAGAAAACTTGAGAAAACTTACGTACAACTAAAAGAACATGATCATGCAATATCTTATTATTAATTTGGCTTGGTAGAGAGAACACCTACCGAACTGTGATGACGAACATGCGGGAAAGTTAAACCAGAGCAGCAGCCTACGAAAATAAACGCAGTAGTGGTAGCTACAGCTTTAGCAAAAGAAGCGGCAACAGCTCGTGGAAGGGAATAAGAACAATAGCAGAGGCAGCAGCAGACAACAACTACACAGTAGGGACGGGAATACAGTAGGAAGAAGCTCCCCTTCTTCGTGCGGCAATCAGAGCAGTAGCTTCTCCCTTGACGATGGAAGCAACGGCGCAGAGAAACGGCAAGATGATGTAACTGCAGAAGAAGCAGTAGGCTTCCTCCCTCCTTCAGGAACAGGGGACCGTGTATTCGATGGAAGAGGAAGAAGGAGCAGTAAGAAAGAAACAGAGTTCTTCCGAAGTAGACGATCAACAGAAACCGCCGGCCCATCGAAGAGAGGTATATTTATAGAATCCACGGGTTTAGAGTCCTAATTGAACATGGTTTCCTACGTACGAGTTCAAAAATCAAGTTTCCTATACCCATCTCCCTTCCCAATTCGTAGCCGCCTGCTTTGTTTTAAGTTGGGAAACCCCACGTTGCCTTAACATGCAACGTCGATGTGCTTATGTGTTAAGTTGTGTTTTTACCGTCTTCATATCCCATGGGTTTAAGGCCCACGTTCGCTGGCTAGGGTGATGCAGTAAGAGTAAAAGCCCATTTAGGTGTGTTATATATATATATATTTTGTATATATTTTGTATTAGATAGATGCTAAAATATAGTTTAATATATACAATGCAATTGTAATATGTATATATATATTTATGGTGTGAATGGATTTTCTTATAGGTATTACGTGATATATATAAGGTTTATCTGTATATACATACCATGGGTTGGCCACCATGTATATAGAGTTATATATCTCTTTATTTAACCCTCCTTTAAAGCCCACTCCCCATCGTGAGACCCATTTATTTTAGGTTCTTAAGTTCCCTACGTACAAGGCATTAGCTAAAGGCCCATTAAGACTTCTTAAGGCATTTTAGGCCGAAGCATTTTGGTCTTAAGAAAAGGGTTGAAGGATTGGAGTTAAACAAAGGAGAAATATATATATATATATATATATATTAAAAACTTATTTCTTTTCCTAGCCCATAAGGCCCATTAAGAGTTTAGTTAAGCCATTTCCTTTTTGACTTATTTCTTCATACTATCTATTATTCATGTATTTATTTATATGTAGGGATATATATATATATATATTTGAGTTGTACATTTTTGGTTGGGACCTCTTTATATATCTATCTAGATTTCAAAAATTTATTATCGGAGACTTATCCTATGTAACTTTATCCGGGGTGCTACATCCTCCCCCACTTAAAAGAATTTGATCCCCAAATTCACATGAGATTCATTTCCAATATATTAGTGAGGTATCCAGTTCTATAAGACACCAATAATTCATGTAAGATTATCAAGTAATACTCGGGCAATTTTACTAAGCTAATTTCATAAGTTGATATTATTACTATTATAATACCTTTTTGGCTCGTAACCCAAGGTTCTACCCAATCTCACCGGGCAATAATGGGATTGAACCTAGAACTTATGGCAACCTAGAGTCAAGACCTAGGGTTTAATATACCTAGGCTCTGATACCACAAACTGTCACGCCCCGAACCGATAGCAGCGGAACGTGTTGTTCGGAATGCGGCAGTGATACAGTCGTGAATAATCAGAGCATACATAAGACTCAAAATTTCCAAGGCCAGACAATATGGATAAAATATAATCTTTATTGATAATCAAATGTCAATTACATAACTGGACTCAACTTACATAAGTGAAGAAAGGACTCGCTATTATACTCTAATAAAGAGAAAGGACTCAAATAACAGGACGAGACTCAAAGAAAGACACCGACACGATTCTCCATATCGCTCATCACTCTTGCCCTTCCCCATCTGATGGACTATCTTCAATGTCATTACCTGAAAAATGTTGAAAATAAGCTGATGAGCGAAAACGCTCAGTAGGAATTACATCTCTCATCAAGCAGAATATAAGTGATTAGCCAATTAACATGTTCATGAAGATGCAAGGCATGGAACTAGAAAATCATGACGATCAATCTAACAGGAAAGATGAATATTAAAGTCAAGGCAGTTACGAGCTCAAGAGAAATAGGGATGAATTCCCATGTAGAGTCAAGGACAAGCTATCAGAATATAACAATGACAGTTACTCGGATGAACATAACTTCAGAATTGGCCAGAATATAACAGAGTTTCAATAAATATAAGCAGAATTAAACAATCTAGCAGAATATCTAAATTATCAGAATAACCGAACAACAAAATATCGGAATAACAGAATTAACAGAATTAACAGAGTTTGCAGAATAACAGATATAACAAAATAACAGAATATGTTAGATGTACAGAGTTTGGTGCAATGCCATACCCAGAATTCCCATGGTTTACAGAATTGGACTTTCATCCTACCTGGCACTGAAAAGTCGCAGACCCACAGCCCTTAATGTTTCAAAATCAGATTTGGCCAAATATAGAGTCAAAGGGTTATGTTCTCGAATCGATGATAGGAAGATTCCAAAAGGAGTAGAGTGTCAAGACTAATGGAAAACCAAAGTGACACGGATCGGATCCACGGTTTTTAGGGGACAACCAGCTAGGCTGCCTTGAGGGAATCCAAGGCTAGCGGAGACTTACGGAGGTCCCAATGACTAACTTGCCAGTCCGAAGGAACGGAATGTCCAACGGAGGGCTCGTATGTCACCGAGAGTTGAGGTGTATACGTGAACCAATCATGAAACAGAGACTCCATCTACGGACGTGAGATGAGAGTGCTAGAAGACCCGCGGTATGGGTCAAAATCGAAAGAAAACTGTGAGAACATGAATGTGTTAGTTATAGAATTCATGTCCATCCAATTCTATAATTAACTATAATTAAATAAATTTATATTATTTGACGCCCGTGGGTGGCGTCATTTATTAATTAGCGTCCTCTTGGGGGACGTTAATTTTATGATTTTTAACTCAATTTATTTAACAAGAATTCACATTTATATCTATTTAATTGAATAATTTCCAAAAACATATATTCAATGAGACATTAATTTATATAAAATAATTTAGAAAAATAGAATATATGATAATTAGGAGAAAAATTCAAGGATTCCAAAAATATATTTTTTATAATTTTATGTTGCATAGTATAGTAGATATAGATTTTCAAAGATATTATATATATATATATATATAATAATAATAAGCATTTTGACGGCTATACACGGTGGCGTCAAAACAAATTTTGACGACATTTAATATGTCATCATTTCAAAAAATTGTCAATCTTTCAGCCTCCATTTCTCGATGTACACATGTCGGAATCACGCGTTCCATATATCGAAATGACGGGCTCAAAAAACTCTACCTAACCGGACGTTTAAAAAAAAATTTCATCGAGAGACGGAAGATCTTGAGATAGGAGGCACGAAAAATAGTGCAATCACACTCACTACCTCGGTCACCACCCCAATAACGCACTCATAAAATTTCATGTCCAAAGGAGACTCCGGTACCCATGAACAGGTCGACAAAGTAAATACTCTCTAACTATAATGCTACAGTGAATCGTGTGTTCACCTTATAACAAAAAAATTATTTATTTATTTATCTCAATCATTAACTAGTTAATATTACTATGAAAGGCGTAAAAACTTATGAAAAAGTATGAGTATTTTAAAAGTTTACATGTCCAAGATTTTAAGCATATGGTTACATAATTATCATTTTACGTTAACGTATCTTTTGTGCAGCAGAAAACTTGAGAAAACTTACGTACAACTAAAAGCACATGATCATGCAATATCTTATTATTAATTTGGCTTGGTATAGAGAACACCTACCGAACTGTGATGACGAACATGCGGGAAAGTTAAACCAGAGCAGCAGCCTACGAAAATAAACGCAGTAGTGGCAGCTACGGCTTTAGCAAAAGAAGCAGCAACAGCTCGTGGAAGGGAATAAAAATAATAGCAGAGGCAGCAGTAGACAACTACACAGTAGGGATAGGAATACAGTAGGAGGAATCTCCCCTTCTTCGTGCGGCAATCAGAGCAGTAGCTGCTCCCTTGACGATGGAAGCAACGGCGCAGAGAAACAGCAAGATGATGTAACTGCAGAAGAAGCAGTAGGCTTCCTCCCTCCTTCAGGAACAGGGGACTGTGTATTCGATGGAAGAGGAAGAAGGAGCAGTAAGGAAGAAACAGAGTTCTTCTGAAGTAGACGATCTACAGAAACCGCCGGCCCATCGAAGAGAGGTTTATTTATAGAATCCACGGGTTTAGAGTCCTAATTGAACATGGTTTCCTACGTACGAGTTCAAAAATCAAGTTTCCTATACCCATCTCCTTTCCCAATTCGTAGCCGCCTGCTTTGTTTTAAGTTGGGAAACCCCACGTTGCCTTAACATGCAACGTCGATGTGCTTATGTGTTAAGTTGTGTTTTTACCGTCTTCATATCCCATGGGTTTAAGGCCCACGTTCGCTGGCTAGGGTGATGCGGTAAGAGTAAAAGCCCATTTAGGTGTGTTATATATATATAGATTTTGTATATATTTTGTATTAGATAGATGCTAAAATATAGTTTAAAATATACAATGCAATTGTAATATGTATATATATATTTATGGTGTGAATGGATTTACTTATAGGTATTACGTGATATATATAAGGTTTATCTGTATATACAGACCATGAGTTGGCCACCATGTATATAGAGTTATATATCTCTTTACTTAACCCTCCTTTAAAGCCCACTCCCCATCGTGAGACCCATTTATTTTAGGTTCTTAAGTTCCCTACGTACAAGGCATTAGCTAAAGGCCCATTAAGACTTCTTAAGGCATTTTAGGCCCAAGCATTTTGGTCTAAAGAAAAGGGTTCAAGGATTGGAGTTAAACAAAGGAGAAATATATATATATATATATATATATATATATATATAATACTTATTTCTTTTCCTAGCCCATAAGGCCCATTAAGAGTTTAGTTATGCCATTTCCTTTTTGACTTATTTCTTCATTCTATCTATTATTCATGTATTTATTTATATGTAGGGATAAATATATATATATATATATTTGAGTTGTACATTTTTGGTTGGGACCTCTTTATATATCTATCTAGATTTCAAAATTTTATTATCGGAGACTTATCCTATGTAACTTTATCCGGGGCGCTACATCCTCCCCCACTTAAAAGAATTTGATCCCCAAATTCACATGAGATTCATTTCCAATATATTAGTGGGGTATCCAGTTCTATAAGACACCAATAATTCATGTAAGATTATCAAGTAATTCTCGGGCAATTTTACTAAGCTAATTTCATAAGCTGATATTATTACTATTATAATTCCTTTTTGGCTCGTAACCCAAGGTTCTACCCAATCTCACTGGGTAATAATGGGATTGAACCTAGAACTTATGGCAACCTAGAGTCAAGACCTAGGGTTTAATATACCAAGGCTCTGATACCACAAACTGTCACGCCCCGAACCGATAGCAGCGGAACGTGTTGTTCGGAATGCGGCAGTGATACAGTCGTGAATAATCAGAGCATACATAAGACTCAAAATTTCTAAGGCCAGACAATATAGACAAAATATAATCTTTATTGATAATCAAATGTCAATTACATACCTGGACTCAACTTACATAAGTGAAGAAAGGACTCGCTATTACACTCTAATAAAGAGAAAGGACTCAAATAACAGGACGAGACTCAAAGAAAGACACCGACACGATTCTCCATATCACTCATCACACTTGTCCTTCCCCATCTGATGGACTATCTTCAATGTCATTACCTGAAAAATGTTGAAAATAGGCTGGTGAGCGAAAACGCTCAGTAGGAATTACATCTCTCATCAAGCAGAATATAAGTGATTAGCCAATTAACATGTTCATGAAGATGCAAGGCATGGAACTAGAAAGTCATGATGATCAATCTAACATGAAAGATGAATATTAAAGTCAAAGGCAGTTACGAGCTCAAGAGAAATAGGGATGAATTCCCATGCAGAGTCAAGGACAAGCTATCAGAATATAACAAGGATAGTTACTCGGATGAACATAACTTCAGAATTGGCCAGAATATAACAGAGTTTCAATAAATATAAGTAGAATTAAACAATCTAGCAGAATATCTAAATTATCAGAATAACCAAACAACAAAATATCGGAATAACAGAATTAACAGAGTTTGCAGAATAACAGATATAACAGAATATGACAGATGTACAGAGTTTAGTGCAATACCACACCCAGAATTCCCATGGTTTACAGAATTGGACTTCCGTCCTACCTGGCACTGAAAAGTCGCGGACCCACAGCCCTTAATGTTTCAGAATCAAATTTGGCCAAATACAGAGTCAAAGGGTTATGTTCTCGAATAGATGATAAGAAGATTCCAAAAGGAGTAGAGTGTTAAGACTAACGGAAAACCAAAGTGACACTGATCGGATCCAGGGTTTTGAGGGTACAACTAGCTCGGCTGCCTTGAGGGAATCCAAGGCTAGCGGAGACTTACGGAGGTCCCAATGACTAACTTGTCAGTCCGAAGGAACGGAATGTCTAACGGAGGGCTCGTATGTCACCGAGAGTTGAGACGTATACGTGAACCAATCATGAAACATAGACTCCATCTACGGACGTGAGATGAGAGTGCTAGAAGACCCGCGGTATGGGTCAAAATCGGAAGAAAACTGTGAGAACATGAATGTGTTAGTTATAAAATTCATGTCCATCCAATTCTATAATTAACTATAAATAAATAAATTTATATTATTTGACACCCGTAGGTGGCGTCATTTATTAATTAGCGTCCTCTTGGGAGACGTTAATTTTATGATTTTTAACTCAATTTATTTAACAAGAATTCACATTTATATCTATTTAATTAAATAATTTTTAAAAATATATATTCAAAGAGACATTAATTTATATAAAATAATTTAAAAAAATAGAATATATGATAATTAGGAGAAAAATTCAAGGATTCCAAAAATATATTTTTTATAATTTTATGTTGCATAGTATAGTAGATATGGATTTTCAAAAATATAATTAGAAGTTATATATATATATATATATATATATATATATAATAAGCATTTTGACGGCTATACACGGTGGCGTCAAAACAAATTTTGACTACATTTAATATGTCGTCATTTCAAAAATTTGTCAATCTTTCAGCCTCCATTTCTCGACGTACACATGTCGGAATCGCGCGTTCCATATATCGAAATGACGGGCTCGAAAAGCTCTACCTAACCGAACGTTCAAAATAAATTTTCATCGAGAGACGGGGGATCTTGAGATAGGAGGCACGAAAAATGGTGCAACCACACTCACTACCTCGGTCACCACCCCAATAACGCACTCATAAAATTTCATGTCCAAAGGAGACTCCGGTACCCATGAACAGGTCGACAAAGTAAATACTCTCTAACTATAATGCTACAGTGAATCGTGTGTTCACCTTATAACAAAAAAATTTATTTATTTATTTATTTATCTCAATCATTAACTAGTTAATATTACTATGAAAGGCATAAAAACTTATGAAAAAGTATGAGTATTTTAAAAGTTTACATGTCCTAGATTTTAAGCATATGGTTACATAATTATCATTTTACGTTAACGTATCTTCTGTGCAGTAGAAAACTTGAGAAAACTTACGTACAACTAAAAGAACATGATCATGCAATATCTTATTATTAATTTAGCTTGGTAGAGAGAACACCTACCGAACTGTGATGACGAACGTGCGGGAAAGTTAAACCAGAGCAGTAGCCTACGAAAATAAACGCAGTAGTGGTAGCTACAGCTTTAGCAAAAGAAGCGGCAACAGCTCGTGGAAGGGAATAAGAACAATAGCAGAGGCAGCAGCAGACAACAACTACACAGTAGGGACGGGAATACAGTAGGAAGAAGCTCCCCTTCTTCGTGCGGCAATCAGAGCAGTAGCTGCTCCCTTGACGATGGAAGCAACGGCGCAGAGAAACGGCAAGATGATGTAACTGCAGAAGAAGCAGTAGGCTTCCTCCCTCCTTCAGGAACAGGGGACCATGTATTCGATGGAAGAGGAAGAAGGAGCAGTAAGAAAGAAACAGAGTTCTTCCGAAGTAGACGATCAACAGAAACCGCCAGCCCATCGAAGAGAGGTTTATTTATAGAATCCACGGGTTTAGAGTCCTAATTGAACATGATTTCCTACGTACGAGTTCAAAAATCAAGTTTCCTATACCCATCTCCCTCCCCAATTCGTAGCCGCCTGCTTTGTTTTAAGTTGGGAAACCCCACGTTGCCTTAACATGCAACGTCAATGTGCTTATGGGTTAAGTTGTGTTTTTACCGTCTTCATATCCCATGGGTTTAAGGCCCACGTTCGCTGGCTAGGGTGATGCGGTAAGAGTAAAAGCCCATTTAGGTGTTATATATATATATATATATTTTGTATATATTTTGTATTAGATAGATGCTAAAATATAGTTTAATATATACAATGCAATTGTAATATGTATATATATATTTATGGTGTGAATGGATTTACTTATAGGTATTACGTGATATATATAAGGTTTATCTGTATATACATACCATGGGTTGGCCACCATGTATATAGAGTTATATATCTCTTTATTTAACCCTCCTTTAAAGCCCACTCCCCATCGTGAGACCCATTTATTTTAGGTTCTTAAGTTCCCTACGTACAAGGCATTAGCTAAAGGCCCATTAAGACTTCTTAAGGCATTTTAGGCCGAAGCATTTTGGTCTTAAGAAAAGGGTTGAAGGATTGGAGTTAAACAAAGGAGAAATATATATATATATATATATTTTAAATACTTATTTCTTTTCCTAGCCCATAAGGCCCATTAAGAGTTTAGTTAAGCCATTTCCTTTTTGACTTATTTCTTCATTCTATCTATTATTCATGTATTTATTTATATGTAGGGATATATATATATATATATATTTGAGTTGTACATTTTTGGTTGGGACCTCTTTATATATCTATCTGGATTTCAAAAATTTATTATCGGAGACTTATCCTATGTAACTTTATTCGGGGTGCTACAGGTATGGTCTCCTTTCCCAAGGGAATGGGAAGGTCTTTTGGGGGTGGGGTGATGATGGTTGGTGCGTGGTGTACCCGGGGTGGTGGGTAATAGGAAACTTGGGTTAGGATAGGGAGGGGAAGTAGTGGAGGCCTAGGACATGGTAGAGTTGGGGTCGGGAGTGGGAGATGGGTTGGGTGAGGAGGAATGGGTTGGTTGGTCTTGGGAGGTGTGTCCCTTATGGGGGAAGATGGTGGGGCGGAGGCCAAAGAGGTTTGAGTAGTGTAGATTGGAGAAGGGGGTTTAGGTTGGGGTGTGGTGGCTGTCATGGGCCTAGGTAAAGGGGTGGACACGGGGTCCACTTGGGTTTGAATGGTGAGGGTTGGGTGAGTGACTTTGGGTTGGGGGTTGGTGGCCCTCATGGGGGAAACCGGGTTGGTTAGGGGTCTCTTGCCCTTGGGATCGGCCGATTGTGGAGGGATGGAAGTGGGTCGCCCTTGGATTTGGGGAGAGTTGGTGGTGGTGATCAGGGTTGAAATTATTGGGAGTGGTGGAATTTGGGCCCTAAGGGAGGTCTTGGGTTGGCCAGGTGGGGGTGGAGGAGTGGTAGTGCTCCTCGGGCTTTGGCTAGCCGGGTGGGAAGGGGAGTGTTGGGGAGCATAGGCTTCCCTAAGTTTGGCCTTCATTTCTTCTCAAGTGGCAATTGGGGATTGCCCGTGGAGCCTCCTTACACATTCAATAGTTGACCAATGATCGCTGGCTCGCTTAGAAAGGTGCATTTTGGCTAGGTTCACTTTCTTCTCCTCGATCATGGTGTACCATTGAAAGAATTGGCCAACTGAAGCTTCCCACTCTAGATAATGGCTTGGACCGTGGCATCCGTTAAAGGCGAGGGTTTTGAGTTTTAAGAGCTTGAAAAGAGGACTATCCACCTATTCTAGAGGGGCACTCTCATTCACTCTTGGCGCAAGACCATTTCCCTCAAGTCGGTCGAGTCGGAACTTGATGTCTTCCAGCTGATCAAAGACATTAGGTAGGGCTTCTATGATGGAGTTGATGCCGCCCACTTCGTTGGCAGCGGAGCTTCCATGAGGATTTGGGCCTCTTGGGAAAGGTGACGGGGATGGGTATGACGGGTGTGAAGTGGCCATTCTAGTGGACAAGGGAGAGGTATCGGGTGACTAAAAAATGCCAATGCACCCTAGGACCAACTTGATAGAGACAAGTTGTGAACTTGCTCTGATACCAATTGATGTGACACCACCTTGGGGGTGATAGTCACAAGACCGAATATCCCTTGGACCTAGCAAGCAAGCAATGCATGGACCGGTGACTTCACGCGAGCGGACTCACCCGCTAAGCGCACTCTCGTGCCCGTAGGCAACCCGGTGATGGTGGTGACGGTCCGGATGGGACCTCACTGCTCTTGTGGTTGGCTAGCCTAAGATTGAACCCCTAAGGGTCCTGGGATGCCCACTTTCGGGGGCGGCCAGCACGCCAAGGGCATGGGATGTAATAACTCTCTCACAACTTGCCCGCGGTAGTCACTCACACAATAGTAATTCGGGATCGGGCACTCACTTACCGTCCGACGGCACTAGCGGCAATACTAAACCAGCAAAGGAATGAAACCAGAAAGGGGTAACCGAAGCTCACATGACCGGTGTGAAGACACTGATCTCGGTCGGAGATGAGGGCGAGCGAGGAAGCGTGGGCTCACCCGCACGCCGCGCCGATGAAGCTTCAACCAGAAAATTCAAGTTACATGCACTACGCCCCTTGCAAGGGGGTTTGACTAGGGGTGAGGATTAGCTTTACAACCAAAACGTACCTCCACGTAGGGAGGGTGGTCAGCCGGCCAGGCGGGGTGGGGAAAACTACACTAGAAGCCGAAGCAGAAGAAGATCGTCGGTTCTGTCCACTCTCTGGAACAGCGGACAGACAGTCGGTGTTCGTGCCACTATGGACTCCTCCAAATCTCGTTTGCGATGAAACTAGTGGAAAAATCTCCGGGGTTGGCCCTGGAGGACGTCCAATTTTTGGGGGAATTTCTGAATGATGGAGATGGTCGGGGCAGAGTCGTGAACAGGGCCACTATCTTCTGGTTCTGGCAGCTTCTGCGCCACTACATCAGGAAGGCGAGGCCACCATGGACGATCCCGATGATTCAGGCGTGGATAGAGTCGTTGGAATCGTGGTCGAACCCTCTTTGAACGAAGACCTACGGAGATTCCGGAAGAGGTCGGAGTTGATGGCGAGGGCCCAAACAGTGGTCGGGTGTCAGATCAGTTCCAGAGGGAACAGATCAACGCACCCGGGGGAGAAAAATGGGAACTCATAGCTCCGGATGCCGAACGGAGTGCCGCTTCTTGGGACTGGAAGGAGACTCGTCGTAGAAGCCCTCAGCCAAGACCCACTTCCAGAACCTCAAGAGGGTTGCCGTGGGAGCCTCTGAAAGTTGCTTTAGATTGACTGTCAGAAAGAAGATGCGCAGTCCGGCGATGACCGCTCCTCCGGGCAGCTACAAACTCAGACAGGGGTGAGACCACCACCGTTGCGAAGAGGGCCGGGAGATGCTTCCAACGGTACCTCTTGTGTGTCCAGGGGCTCCGGGATGAAGTCGTGGTAGACTCTGCAACCAGCGGCTTCTCTGCTGCCTGTGAACTGGAATGAAAGGGTGGAGATAGGTAATGGGGGAATGGGGTAGATGGGAGGAGAAATGAGGTAGATGTGCCTGGGGGCAACCCCTGGCTGTGAGGGGGTCTGGGAGGGGGTGTTCCAAGGTGTGGGAGGAGGAGAATGGGGTCTGGAAGGTGGAGGGAGAGGGAGGTACGAATTTTGTGTTGGGAGGGAGATAGGGAAGGAGTATTTGAAAGTGGGTTTAAGGGTGGGATTAATTTCTGGCCTTGGGGATGGGATGAGGTGTGTGGGGAAGGGAAAGGGTGCATGGGGAGTGGGGAATTCTCCCTTGGGAGATGAGAGAGGTGCTTTGGGAAGGGGAGTGGGTGGTTGGTGGTTGGAGGGTGGCTTGGGGAGTGGTGGATTCCACCTTGGGAAGGAGGGGAATTAAATGGGTGATTTGGGGAAGGGGAATGGGGTTTTAATGAAGAGAGAATGGGGAGGAGAGAGAAGAAATTTTGAATTTGGGGGTGGGGAAGAGAGAGAAAGGGTCGCCCCCTTCTAGAGAGAGAGAGGGGAGAGAGGGAGAGGGGAGCTTCTCACTCCAAGAAAATCACTCAAATTTCTGGAAATATTTCTATTGCAATTGAACATCAAGAGTTACAAATGAGAGAGGGGAGGGGGCTATTTATAGACTCACATAATTCCTATGACCATAATACTCCTGAACAAATGACCCAATGACTCATCTGCCCAAGGGAGGGCGCCCCTGGGCCAAGCCCACTTAATTGGGCTCATTAAACTAGATGAATTAACTTAATGACACTCAACTTAGGTAAATGACTCAATGACCTAGGTACTTGACTCAAAGAAAAAGGAAAATTACAATGATATGACTCAAATAAAATATGAAAATTACATGCCAAGACTCAAGAAATGTGACGGACACAATGCAATACTACCAGTGAGCAATCGGAGCTGTGAAAAAATGTGAAGGGCGAGAGATGCCTGTTGGATATTGTGTTTTGATGATGACAATATTATGTTTTGATGTTTGTTGGATAGTGTGTTTTGATGATTGTTGGATATTATGTTTTGTTGATGATAATACTGTGTTTTGATGTTGACAAACACTATGACTCTCATATGTTTGATGTCATATGTGTTTACTTCATACAGTACTTGTTACATGCATTAACTGTGAGCATTAACTGTGAGCATGGCATAGACTGTTCACTCGTCTGTCTGCATGAGACACCAAGTCCACACATTGCATCGTGTGCTTCTCATTTAAAGTCTAAACATCCTCATGCTAGCAAGTCTTCAAAGTCCATACATTGCATGCTTCACTCTAAGTCTATACAGCCAGTGTCTCACATATGCAAAGTCTGTACAACGCTGCAACGTCTCATGTTAAGTCTGTACAACATGCATCAGTGCATTAACAAGTCTATACATCGTGCATGCAACGTCTCATGTTAAGTCTGTACAGCATGCATCAGTGCATTAACAAGTCTATACATCGTGCATGCAACGTCTCATGTTATGTCTGTACAGCATGCATCAGTGCATTAACAACTCTATACATCGTGCATGCAACGTCTCTCAAGTCTGTACAGGGTTTGGCTAAAATGCATTGCCTCTCAAGTCTGTACTGGGTCTGCCTAGAATGCATTCACTAAAGTCTATACATTCGTCTCTAAGGCAAAGTCTATACATCGCATGCATTACACACTGTAAGTATGTACAGCCCAAGTCTGTACATCCACCGTCTCATTCAGCGTCTCACTCTTGCAAGTCTATACATTGCTTATCTTTACCTACGTTTAGACACCAAGTCTATACATTGTTCACAGCACACACTAAGTCTGCACATCGTCCCCTTGCTTCAAGTCTGTACATTGGCCAAGTCTACACATCGCCGTGTTCACTTGTTTCAAGTCTGCACATTGGTTCAGGCTTTCCAAGTCTGCACATTGGCCTTCAAGCTTTCCAAGTCTGCACATTGGTTCAGGCTTTCCAAGTCTGTACATTGGCCCTCAAGCTTTCCAAGTATGTACATTGGCCTTCAAGCTTTCCAAGTCTGTACATTGGCCTTCAAGCTTTCCAAGTCTGCACATTGGTTCAGGCTTTCCAAGTCTGTACATTGGCCTTCAAGCTTTCCAAGTCTGTACATTGGCCTTCAAGCTTTCCAAGTCTGTACATTGGCCAAGTGTCTTGTGCTTTGAAGCTTTATCAAGTCTATACATTCGTTTATCAAAGTCTACACATTGCATCGTGTTTCAAAGTCTATACATTGCTGTGTATTCCTTGATTTCAAAGTTTGTACATTCTGGTTGCTTCATAGCAAGTCTGCACATCCCGCTTGCACCAAGTCTGTACATGGTCCTGGTGCTCGCAAGTCTGTACATTGATTTGGCGCTTGCAAAGTCTGTACATCGGCTTGGCGCTCACAGAGTCTTGCTTCGTCTATGTGCTAGTCCATGCATTGACAAGTCTATACAGCGTCTCTTAGCGTCTTGTGCATTCAGCATAGAAAGTATGTACATTCGTTGACAGACTCATGCATAAACAGTAAGACAAAGTCTATACATTCGGTGACAGTTTGTCTAAGCATCTCATGCATTCAATGTGCATACTTTCATTCTGTTTGTGCATCTCCTTCAGAAGTCTGTATGAGCATTCAAGTCTTTACACTCTTGTGTCTGCATTGCATACACTTCAAGTACACACACTGGTTGCCTACATCTCATGCAGTTAAACTATGTACACTTGTGAATGTAATGTTTGTACATTCATTCTCGCTGTATATACTTTCTCATATGTGCACACTTCAATTGATGCATCAAGTCTGTACAAGCTCAGCTCATTCATCAAAGTGACTCGATGTATATACTTTCTCATATTATTTCCTGTCAGATAAATTAACTTGCACTGATAGTTAATCTGTTCTAACAGGACTGCTGATTCGAGGAGGTTAATGATGCACGTGATCCAAGAATAGGAGATGGCCCTGATCGTGCCACGTGGACTGAACCTTCTGGGCGGGAATCATCGAGAGCATACGCCCTAGCTGCTTGCTGCTGCTATAAAAAGAAGGCTTCTTCCTCAGAAGAAGGTTGATCGTGAAAAAAGAGAAGCAGATAGAGAAAGAGAGTGATCGAGATAGAAAAAAAGAGCTGCAGTAGTAGGAAAAGAAGAAGAGACAGAGAGAGAGCCTGCGAAAGAGAAGAAAAAGAAGAGTGAGAAGAAGAGAGAGCTAGAGTAAAAGAAGCTTCAACTGAAGATCAGTTTCTAGTGGACCGTGGATCAAATCCAGGCCAGCCAGCTCCTGCGAGAGCCACATTTTGATTTTATATTTCCAGCTTTTAGTTGCTGTATTTTCTTTTATTAGTTTTCTTTTCAAACTGAACATTGTTCTTCCGATTCTCTGGTTGGAGATCGGGTTCCTCTTGTGGACTCAGGAGAAGGGAGACTGTGTCTCTGGTCTGCAAGTGACTGAGTGTCGCTTGTGAGTTCCCTCTGGTTTCAGAGGAAGGTAGTCCTTGACTCCGGTTGCAGGTAGTGGTTGCTACCTGTGTGTTCCCTCCTGGTCTGGAGGAAGAGAGACCTAGTCTCTGGTTCCAAGTGGCTGGTAGTCACTTGGGGTGTCCCTCTGGTCTGGAGGAAGAGGGGAGGCTGTTCCCATGGTCAAGCTGTGTGGCAGCAACTTGTTTGCAGACTGAGTCTGGTTTCTAGCTGATTGCTAGTGGAACCCTCACTCCGGTTGGGAGTGAGGGGTGGACGTAGGTCTGTGAACCGAACCACCTAAAAAATCCCTTGTGCAGTGGTTTGTTTGATTGCTTGCTTCCGCTAGATGCATGCTAGGACCGTGATCTGATTGATTATTCATGTCCTAGAGTTTAATTGGGTTTACATCTTTTATGTTTGAGCAATTGTCCACTGATCTTGTGCTTATCATTTCATACGAATTTTAAATTGGTCAAAACTCTTTAGAAGATCCATTCACCCCCCCTCTGGATCTGTGTTTATCTATCGCACCAAACTATGAATTGGTATCAGAGCGGTTCTCTGACTGATCAGATCCAACGATCTGCAGAGGATCCTGTTGTCTTTGGTGCATTTCTGAATTTACTCTCTGCTGCATTAATCTGCTTGCCGATTTAATCAATGGGTTCTCCACCGATTTTCAATTGGCTCTAATTTTAACTCATGGGTTAGCAGTTTACATAACTATGTGAATTTGATGGATCTGGATCTGTGGAAGTTAATCTCACATGGTCCTCACAGACTGCCAAAGAAAGAGTCCAAATGGACTAACAGTCACAGATCAAGAAATGGAGAGAATCAGAAAGTTTTGAAATTAATGAAAGAAGCTACTGACAAGGCTCTATATTCTTGTTTTTATGACTGCCGGTCCGCTAAGGACATTCTGGATAAGCTGAAGCTAGCTCAGAGGAGAAATGAGGACAGCTGCCTGATGGCTGACAAGAGCAACCATGGCAGTGATCAAGATGAATCCGAAGATGCTTAAGAGGTAACCAATCCTTTCTCTAGTTACACTTTAGACGACTGGGAAGATGCCTATGCCAATCTGTTAGAATCCTATGAAAGACTAAAGAAGAGGAATAAAAAACTGATAAAGAAACTAAAGAATCATGAGGATGCTAAATCTCGAGGTGAAACCCTGAAATTTTGAAAATTGAAAATGACATATTTAGAAGACATTTAATAGATTTTGATTCTATTAGTTCAGACTTAGATCATTTGAAATCTGAAAAACAAACTCTTATAAAATAAATTGGATTACACAAAAAGGAGAATCAAGAGCTTGTTTGTGAAATTGCTGAACTAAAGGAAAGACTCAGCTCAACTGATGATGATCAGGCTCATAACAATGATGTTGTTCAAAATGAAGAATTGGTGAGAAACTTAGAGCTTGTCAACTCTGAATTGGAAAACATGAAGTCTGAAAATGTAATACTCAATAATCAGCTCAAGGAATTTGAACACAAATCAATAAATCTTGAAAAAGAAAATAGATTGATTTCTGAAAAATTAGAGGCTGATAGAGTAACAAATTCAGAGATTCAAAAAAATCTTGACAAACTTCAATCTGAAAAACAACAAGAAAAGTTCTATGAATGTTAGTTTTCTTCAGATGAATGGGTGCTTGATGATGAACTCCTAGAGCAGAACAGTAAACGGAAAGAGGAAATTAATAAGCTGAATCACCTAAACTCAGCAATGTCTGAGAGGCTAATCACTTTAGAAAAAGGGAAGAGTGTAAGCCTGGTGAGCTCTAGTGAGTTACTGAATGCTGAACATGAAATTACAAATCTGAAAAACATCAACCTAATGTTGAGTGGGAATGTCACTTGTTGTGAACAAAAGATAGCTAAATATGAGTTAACAATCACATCCCTTCAACAATAAGTTGATGATCTTTATAAGTCCCTATCTGAAGCTGACAATGAAATAAAATTAAAACAGGAAGTTGAAAAACTCAAAAGTCTGAATGATGCCTTGCATCAACAAGTCATTTCCTGTGAAATAGATCTGTCCAAATATGAAGCTAATATTTGTGGCTTAAATTCTGAAATTCAAGATTTGAAAAACTCCTTGTCAAAATTTGTCAAGGGAAAGGACAATCTGAATAAGCTTCTGGGAAAGAGTGATAACTCTCAGAGAGAGGGGCTGGGTTACAGTTCAACAAACAAAAGGATCAATAGCAATAAAACTTCAACTGTGTTTGTAAAAGCTTCTGATCAAAACACAACTGCTAGTTCTTCTATTTTTCAATTTACTGCACAAAAACCCACTGTCAGTCCAAAACTGTAGGACAAACTCAAAAATTAAAAAAGGATGAAAACCTACAGAAAAAGGACAAAACTACTCCAGTCAGTACAAAAGACTACTGCACACAATTCACATGACCTCTCAAACACTCATACTAAAAAGGGGTCGTGCTATTATTGTGGGAAAGTAGGTCACATAATGGAAGATTGCAGATTAATGCTAAAAGATGAGCATGGTAGTGAAACATCACATTCTAGAAATTCTTTTGATAGAAACCATGCTGCTAGGAAGCCTGATGCTTCATGTTATTATTGTGGGAAGCATGGTCATCTCATGAGTGAATGCTTTATCATGAAAGAAGACAATAAACTGCATGCCAGGTCTTCCATTCATTTTCATGGTCCATATGGATCTAAACATAATTCTAGTCAGCACATTGTGTGCTTCAACTGTAATAAGCCTAGGCACAGGGCTGCTGAGTGCTGGTTTAGATCCACTTGGAGTAAAAATGGTTTTAAAAGTAAGCAAATCAGATGCTTCGAATGTGGGAAAAATGGGCATACAGTCAAGGACTGTTGGTATGTTCAAAAGAATTCTATTAACCCCCATTTTGTCCAATTCCCTGCAAAACCATTTGTGAAAATTTCATGCTATAACTGTGAGAAGCCATGCCATAGAGCTGCTGACTGTTGGCTGGCTCAGTTTGGTAAACATAATTTTAATTCTGTTAACAAAAATTTTCATGCATATGCACATAGAATTCATGCTAATAAGAATGTGCATAAATCGAATCTGAAATCTACTGCATCTTGCTATTATTGTGGTACATTAGGTCATTCAGTGAATAATTGCTACTTGATGAGATCTGATGACCTGCATGCTAAAAAGTTGTTTAGAACACCTGCCAAAGGTGTCACTGTTAACTCAGGACCCAAGACCACTTGGGTACCTGTTTGTGCAAAATAAAATTTGCCTTGCAGGTGTGCCTTGGATTGAAAATAAGCTGGGGAAATGAACCAAGGCACTCAAAATAAAACCCCATTCAAGCACTCTTCAGGTAATACTTGCACTCTTCATATGTGGTTAATTGAATTCCTTAGAAATCTATTTTTAACTGCATATCATGATTCATGCATACATGATCCCTTATTTGTTATTGACACTTGCATTGAGCTTCATGGGCTTACTTGGTTGTACTTTGAGCTGTGTATGCATATCTTGTTAAAATAAATGTTCATCTATACAGAATTGCTGAAAACATCAGGTTCTGTCTGTTTCTGAAAAGTGTGAACTTCATGCTGTTGATCAAATGTTTGAATTTGCATTTCACACTCACTGAAATTCTTATGCACTTAGGACTGATGATACTGCACTATCATGCATGACCACTATGGTATATTAAATGGTAAGCTACCAAAAGGTAGGTGAAATCTGTCTGGAGGTTCTTACTATGTGTGAGATGGTCTTTAGACCAAGTCCTCCGCCTAGTACCATGGGTCATTTCACTTAATAGGGCAGTCTGAATGAGCATGAGTCACATAGTCATATGTTCAGTCTTCATGGCAAACATTGCATGTTTTTGCATACATATAGTTAACTACACTGGATTTATTTTGAAAAATTCAAAAATAAGTGTTTTTCTGTGCATATAGATAGGGGGAGCAAAATGCCTTTGTCTAGTCAACCGAAGCTCTCTAACTCAGATTGTTGTGTCTGGTCTTCAGTGTTTTTAGTTAGGGGAAGTTAATGCATTGCATATCTCTTATTTTGAAAAAAAAAGGAAGGAATTGACTCACTGCATATAGACAGGGGGAGCATGCTTAATCTTTTCAGTTGTGTCTTTGTCTGAACTCTTCCTGTCCATCTACCTGATTCAACTTGTCATATCTGTAGTGTCAGTGATTCCATCATCAAAAAATCTCTCTTGACTGATTTTGAAGCTTTCATAACCTGAATTTATACCTCATCTGTCAACTCTGAACTACCTTGCTCAAGAGCAGTCTCCCTGCTGCAATGTTTTTCAGAATCCATGCTGGTTGCTGAAATATCAGTCAGCTCACTTGAATTAATGTGCCGAGATATGAAGTAAACCTTCAGCCTAAATACTACTTCATAAAAATTAAAACATCTTTAATGAGGAACCTTCCATTATACATGCTTAAGAACATTTGTTAACTGGAATTGGTTTAAGTCTTATGTACTCTTGTTTGGACTCAAAGAACTTGAAAATATCTGATTCAACTTCTTAATAAACTTTAACTGTATGCTTCATGTAAATTCATGTAAGACTATCTGAAATCTGAAAAGTTGAAGTCCATGTCTACGTTGACTGAGATATATAGTGTATGTAGTTGTTCTTAAACACCTAACTTGTTCTGAATCCATTCTGAGAAAAAGTATGGACAGAGCAATGACTGTGGTTACAGAGAAACATGTCCAAAGGATTGTGTCATGAAGTGCCATGGTTAACTCTGTTTAAAGAGATGATTGGAAACTACTGTGAGAATATGGCAGAG
Source organism: Amorphophallus konjac (assembly GCA_022559845.1). Taxonomy (NCBI): domain Eukaryota; kingdom Viridiplantae; phylum Streptophyta; class Magnoliopsida; order Alismatales; family Araceae; genus Amorphophallus; species Amorphophallus konjac. The sequence goes on from CM040125.1 coordinate 176,503,571, forward strand.
CAATGGCATAGTTGTATTGAGTAACTGGGGATTCTGGCCTCTGATCAAGGTGTATCCTCATGCCAAAGATACTTTTCATGCTACCTCTGTTCTCTAAAATGGGAGAAGCAATACGGTTGTCACACTGAGTAACTGGGGATTCTGACCTCTGATCAAGGTGTCTCCCCACGTCCAAAGGTGTTGATAAACCAAAATTATTCTTTAAAAAAAAAGGGAAAAATATGAACAAGTGTAAATCAAATTCTGAAAGAACAATTAAAATTAAGTTGCATTCACTTATGTTTCTCTTAAAGCTGTCACGGAAAGTAAACTAAGTAAGATGGAAGTTGGTTGAACTAGAATTTTATATGAGCTTGTAGTTCCTTTATATTAAGAGTTGGTTCAGATATGAGTACCATTTCTTTTTGAAAAAACTCGGTTTACATCATTCTTAAACCATATCTGACAATCAAGGATTCATAAGCTTTTATAATGGAGGAATCTAAAACTTAATTTTTGTTTTATGAAGTTGGTATCATGTTGAAAAGTTCTATATCTCAATTTTCACTATTTGCTGAATCTGTTCATCCTATTGCTCTCTATCATTGTGCTTTGATTGACATTGGTTCTCATTTATGTGAGGCACAACTCTCAGTATAACCTGTTTACTTGCAGCCTTTGGATAACCAGAGTTCATCCTTGTTGTTTACTCTTACATCATGGATCATAAGGGCAGAATTCTCTGATCAAGTGTGTCTGATTATGTTGTTTGTCTGCATTAGCTCTCTACCTTCTGCCATGTCAAATGGGGAGTATTAGTTGCATATGCATGTCTGCATAAGTTGTTTGACTAAGGGGGAGAATTGCTTTAATTATTTCTGATATTGTGTTGCGCTCTTCTGCTGAACTATTTTGGGTGTCTCATATGACATCACTAGATTATCAAAGTATTGTTCTTCTAATATTGTTCTCTTTTTGATGAAGTCAAAGGAGGAGAATACTTTGATGAGTCTAGTTTGAATATTCCATCTCTTTCATTCTTGAGACTCATAGTGTTGCCATCATCAAAAAGGGGGAGATTGTTGGATATTGTGTTTTGATGATGACAATATTGTGTTTTGATATTTGTTGGATAGTGTGTTTTGATGATTGTTGGATATTATGTTTTGTTGATGACAATACTGTGTTTTGATGTTGACAAACACTATGACTCTCATATGTTTGATGTCATATGTGTTTACTTCATACAATACTTGTTACATGCATTAACTGTGAGCATGGCATAGACTGTTCACTCGTCTGTCTGCATGAGACACCAAGTCCACACATTGCATCGTGTGCTTCTCATTTAAAGTCTATACATCCACATGCTAGCAAGTCTTCAAAGTCCATACATTGCATGCTTCACTCTAAGTCTATACAGCCAGTGTCTCACATATGCAAAGTCTGTACAACGCTGCAACGTCTCATGTTAAGTCTGTACAGCATGCATCAGTGCATTAACAAGTCTATACATCGTGCATGCAACGTCTCATGTTAAGTCTGTACAACATGCATCAGTGCATTAACAAGTCTATACATCGTGCATGCAATGTCTCATGTTATGTCTGTACAGCATGCATTAGTGCATTAACAAGTCTATACATCGTGCATGCAACGTCTCTTAAGTCTGTACAGGGTTTGGCTAAAATGCATCACCTCTCAAGTCTGTACAGGGTCTGCCTAGAATGCATTCACTAAAGTCTATACATTCGTCTCTAAGGCAAAGTCTATACATCGCATGCATTGCACACTGTAAGTATGTACAGCCCAAGTCTGTACATCCACCGTCTCATTCAGCGTCTCACTCTTGCAAGTCTATACATTGCTTATCTTTACCTACGTTCAGACACCAAGTCTATACATTGTTCACAGCACACACTAAGTCTGCACATTGTCCCCTTGCTTCAAGTCTGTACATTGGCCAAGTCTACACATCGCCGTGTTCACTTGTTTCAAGTCTGCACATTGGTTCAGGCTTTCCAAGTCTGCACATTGGCCTTCAAGCTTTCCAAGTATGCACATTGGTTCAGGCTTTCCAAGTTTGTACATTGGCCCTCAAGCTTTCCAAGTATGTACATTGGCCTTCAAGCTTTCCAAGTCTGTACATTGGCCTTCAAGCTTTCCAAGTCTGCACATTGGTTAAGGCTTTCCAAGTCTGTACATTGGCCTTCAAGCTTTCCAAGTCTGTACATTGGCCAAGTGTCTTGTGCTTTGAAGCTTTATCAAGTCTATACATTCGTTTATCAAAGTCTACACATTGCATCATGTTTCAAAGTCTATACATCGCTGTGCATTCCTTGATTTCAAAGTCTGTACATTCTGGTTGCTTCATAGCAAGTCTGCACATCCCGCTTGCACTAAGTCTGTACATGGTCCTAGCACTCGCAAGTCTGTACATTGATTTGACGCTCGCAAGGTCTGTACACCGGCTTGGCGCTCACAGAGTCTTGCTGTGTCTATGTGCTAGTCCATGCATTGACAAGTCTATACAGCGCCTCTTAGCGTCTTGTGCATTCAGCATAGAAAGTATGTACATTCGTTTACAGACTCATGCATAAATAGTAAGACAAAGTCTGTACATTCGGTGACAGTTTGTCTAAGCATCTAATGCATTCAATGTGCATACTTTCATTCTGTTTGTGCATCTCCTTCAGAAGTCTGTATGAGCATTCAAGTCTTTACACTCTTGTGTCTGCATTGCATACACTTCAAGTATACACACTGGTTGCCTGCATCTCATGCAGTTAAACTATGTACACTCGTGAATGTAATGTCTGTACATGCATTCTCACTGTATATACTTTCTCATATGTGCACACTTCAATTGATGCATCAAGTCTGTACAAGCTCAGCTCATTCATCAAAGTGACTCGATGTATATACTTTATCATATTCTTTCCTGTCAGATAAATTAACTTGCACTGATAGTTAATCTGTTCTAACATGACTGCTAATTCGAGGAGGTTAATGATGCACGTGATCCAAGAATAGGAGATGGCCCTGATCGTGCCACGTGGACTGAACCTTCTGGGCGGGAATCGTCGAGAGCACACGCCCTAGCTGCTTGCTGCTGCTATAAAAGGAAGGCTTCTTCCTTAGAAGAAGGTTGATCGTGAAAAAAGAGAAGCAGATAGAGAAAGAGAGTGATCGAGATAGAAAAAAAGAGCTGCAGTAGTAGGAAAAGAAGAAGAGACAGAGAGATAGCCTGCGAAAGAGAAGAAAAAGAAGAGTGAGAAGAAGAGAGAGCTAGAGTAAAAGAAGCTTCAACTGAAGATCAGTTTCTGCTGGACCGTGGATCAAATCCAGGCCAGCCAGCTCCTGCGAGAGCCACATTTTGATTTTATATTTCCATCTTTTAGTTGCTGTATTTTCTTTTATTATTTTTCTTTTCAAACTAAACATTGTTCTTCCGATTCTCTGGTTGGAGATCGGGTTCCTCCTGTGGACTCAGGAGAAGGGAGACCGTGTCTCTGGTCTGCAAGTGACTGAGTGTCACTTGTGAGTTCCCTCTCATTTTAGAGGAAGGGAGTCCTTGACTCCGGTTGCAGGTAGTGGTTGCTACCTGTGTGTTCCCTCCTGGTCTGGAGGAAGAGAGACCTAGTCTCTGGTTCCAAGTGGCTGGGAGTCACTTGGGGTGTCCCTCCGGTCTGGAGGAAGAGGGGAGGCTGTTCCCCTGGTCAAGCTGTGTGGCAGCAACTTGTTTGTAGACTGAGTTTGCTTTCTAGCTGATTTCTAGTGGAAGCCTCACTCCGGTTGGGAGTGAGGGGTGGACATAGGTCTGTGGACCGAACCACCTAAAAAATCCCTTGTGCAGTGGTTTGTTTGATTGCTTGCTTCCGCTAGATGTATGCTAGGACCGTGATCTAATTGATTATTCATGTCCTAGAGTTTAATTGGGTTTGCATCTTTTATGTTTGAGCAATTGTCCACTGATCTTGTGCTTATCATTTCATACGAATTTTAAATTGGTCAAAACTTTTTAGAAGATCCATTCACCCCCCCTCTGGATCTGTGTTTATCTATCGCACCAAACTATCATTGCCCCCATCAGTAAATGTGTACAACATGGATTTCATCACCAAGTTTATGAAAATTAAGCCATCAGGTGGTAGAATCGAAGGGCAGGAGCTAGTAGGCCAGGTTCAGCAGGAAATGGCAGTACAACCCATCCTTCAGGGGGAGGATCAGCCTCGAACAGCAGAACAACTAGCAATTTAAGAAGGTCAGCAACCCGTTTTAGAAGAAATTGATCAAACTCAGTCAGATGCACAAGTTCAGGGGGAGGATCAGCCCCAAGCAGTTGAACAACAAAGGGGAGTAAATGCAGAGCAGGAGGCTGATGAAGAAGTACATGATGAGAACTTCCCAATGCAAGGGGCAGAACATGAAGTTGAAAGGGAAGAAATGGAAGTTCATGAAGAGCAGCAACCAAGACAAGTTGAATTGGAATAGCAACTTCATGAACTGGAAGAACAACACATTTTAGATGAGTAAGTCATGCAACGGATTGATCAACATATAGACCGGCTCATTGACCAGATGGAACAGCAGCAGCAGGACTCATTTGAAAACCTACAAGAGCAAATGAATGTGGAAGAAAACATAGAACAACAACAACCATTTGTTGAACAGCCAAATGAGTAGCAGAGGGTGGAACAGCCACAAGAAGATGAGGTACTCCAAAAAAATCAGCAACTAGAAGCTGAAGTTCCACAGGAACAATTTGTAGGTCCTGCTATCTACCATGGACCTTATCATGGGCAAGTGATGGGATTTGCTATTCAACCACCTCTATCCCCTGAGCAACCTCATATCCCACCTGAATTTCAAGCCTCTACTTCAGCCGGACCAAGCTCAGGACAGTATGCTACAGATGTTCATCCATCCTTGGTACATTTACTTTTAGATCAGTTCTGGATAATGAATGTGCAATTTATGCATTTACATACAGCTGTAGAAAGATTAGATACCAGAATGCTACATGTGGAGCAGACTGTTAATAGTCAATGGGAGAAGTTTGTTAGAGATAAGTACAGATCAGATGAAAGAATCCATGGTTTCTTAGATTCTCTCTTGCATGTTTGTGAGCAAGCTGGAGCCCTTATGACGGATATGAGACAGACCCAAGCAGACAGTTATGCAAAAACTACACAAATGCTGGTCCATGCCTTTGATATCAAAAGTGAGCTAGAAATCATTAGAAACCAGTTGAACTTAATAAGAGAAGACCAGCATGCTATGTCTCAGAGGATTAACTCAATTTCTGATGAAGTCTAGGGAAGCATAATTCAACTTGGAAACATTTATTGCAAACTGGATGTTGTTCAAGAACAAGTTCAAAATCTGGCTGGCAGCTTCACAGATGTAGTTACTACTCAAGCCACTGGTGCATCTACCTCTATGGTTGAAATTCACCACCAGCAGACCTCTCAATTGGAAAACATGTGCACCATGTTACAAAATTGGTTTGTGGATTTGACTACCAGTGTCAAGGAATTACAAGCCATAGTTTAGCAAAATGATGGAAAAATCATGACTAAGTTTGCAGCTCTAGGCACTAAGGTAGATAGAATTCCAAACTCATTTCCAATGGTAGTGCCTTTAAGGGGCAGTTCCAGCAGAACTCCTATCAGAAGGGCCAGAACAAGAGGTGCTAGCTCCAGCAGAACATGTCCAGCTGATATTTAAAGCCCTCAACCTTCTATCTTTTAGATAATGATAAAGGGGGAGAGGATTGGTCATGTATTTTTTGTATGGGGAGAAATTTTGGAGTTGTCTGTATGGGGGAGAGGAAGAGAACTGATGATTGTAATTCTAACTGATCTGAATGAGAAAGACAAAAGTTTCTAAATTTTTGTGTCTAAATCACTTGTGTGCTATGATTTTTAGTCAAACATTAGTTTGTTTCCTCTTAGTGTACACAGAAATGGCAGCATTGCATCTTTGTTTTGTATATTCTTGTCATGCATGTCAGTTCATGTGTCTTAATTTGAATAAAGTGAAAACCATGACTGTTATTGAAAATTTGTGCTAAGACTTGATTGAGTGATTAAAGGAATGAATGTGTGTAATTTTCTCCTTGTGCAAGCATACATGACTCATAGTTGTCATCATCAAAAAGGGGGAGATTGTTGGAACCCTGGTTTTGATAATGACATCATATGAATCATGTTGAAACTAAAATGCATAAGTACCTTCATACTGAAGAAGCCAAATTTCTGTCTAAGTGTCCAAACAAAGGTCGATGCACATATAGGCACTTAGTCACTAAGGTCGATGCATATTCAGGTCGCCATCGACTAATGTTGATGCACATTCACTATGTCTTCTCATCAAGTCCGTGCATGTTTTAGATAGAAGTGTCAAAGGTCAATGCATGTTTCTTGCATGTAGTAATAAAGGTCGATGCACATATGACGCTGGCATTAGGAAGTTCGATGCATGTTTACTATGCTGCATATGAAGGTCGATGCATGTTTTCTCTTAGTCTTACTAAGGTTGACGCACATCATCCCTTAGTCTCACTAAGGTCGATGCACATCGTCTCTTAGTCTTACTAAGGTCGATGCACATCGTGCCTTAGTCATGCTAAGGTCTACACATATATTGCATCATGTATTGCTAAGGTCTATGCACATACAAGTCCATGCACACTTAAGGTCTGTGCACATTTGCATATAGCGTGAAGGTCGATGCACATCACTGTTCATAGCAAAAGAAGGTCGATGCACATGTGTTAGCGATAGCATGTAAGGTGATGCGGGACGGACTGAGGAGACGACGCTATATGAGACGGACACGACTTGACCAGCAACGACACGACTACTAGAGCGACCTCGGCTCAACACTAAGAGCTCCTATGGGCTACACGTCGCTAACAAAAGTGCAAACTCACTCGTCGTCCCAAGCGAGGGAAAGCGTGGATCGTGCGCGGTTAAGGAACCGGCAGAGTTCAAGGTAGTCTGACTCAACTTCCGGACTCGGATTGAGTCGCGGGACGGGTCACTCTCATACTCACAGCGGCGACATGAACACACGGGCTAGGAACCTACACTCTCGACAGCGGCATAAGACCGTATACTAGCTAAGCAAGTAAATGCCAAGAAGGTGAGACCGTTACCTCCACGCACCCGGCGTGGGGAAGATGACCCCGGCCAATCACGGACTTCCGGTTAACAATTATCACAGCAGTGTACAATAATTTGACCCACTCCACGCAGGGAGGTAAAAGGTCATAGGCGGGGCCCGGGAATCAAGCGAATTGGGTTGACGGGCAGCATCTTGATGTCGCCCGGCGGTGCCGAACTCCACGTTTACGTGCAGTCCGGACGACGGATTCTACGGGTCCGTGGGGCCCACGGATGGCGCTGTCCTCCCGGCCTACTGGGGTGGGGCCCAATATGATGGAGACCCCTGGTGGCGTGCCCCCTCGGACGGCGGTCGGCCGAAAACACCGATCGGTGGCCGATCGGCCCCGATCTCCAACTCTTGGAGTTGCTGCCCACGGATTTTCACTTCTATTTTCCGGCGCGCGTTCCGGCGAGAACGGCCGCTGCAATCATTCCCGATGTCAGATCGGGGCACATAAGCTATCGTTGGAAATCTCTCTTTAAATCCTCCAATTTAGGGCTAGAGGAATCTGATGGATCTGCTCGAATATGGACTTTCTGGAATTTTGAAGTTTCTGTTGTACAGTACCCGAACCCTCAGATCAGCAGGGGACTTGCCTGAGAACTGCCGTTGACCGCCAGGACGACGTCTGATTCAGCCTCTGAGCTCTTCACCAAAGTTGTAGGGACTTGAACATGGAAATAATTCTTGTGGAAGTATTGGAGGAGGCTACGAATTGTTATGAATTTTGCACTGGAAGGTGGTCGGATCTGGACAAAGGTGGGCAGAACTGTAGCTGGCTCTGAAAATGATTTTTGAAAAATAGATGGATGGCTGATAAAAAATCAATATAAATCGTGAGTGGAGGGGTTGATTGGTAGAACACCCAGTAAAATTGGGAGCTCTGGGAAAAATCACAAAAGGGGTCGAAGACGGGAAACTCAGGAAAGTGGGAAATCAGATCTGAAACTGACAGAACTGAAATTGAAAGTTGGATGAAAATGGAAAATTAGGAAAAGTGAACTAGAAGGCCAACCGAATTTTATGTGGTGTGGTGGACATCTCTAGAACATCCCCTCCAAATTTGGTGCCCAGAAGATCACAGGGGAGAGCTGCAAAATTCGGACAAGCTGCTACTGCACTGCACGGACAGAATACTGATGAAGACCGTGGCGGTGCGAGGGCGGCACGATGGCGGCGGCGGCGATCACCGGAACAATAAGGGAGGCGTCACACCTCAGAATGGAAACCATCTCAGCTGCAAGGGGGAGAGGGAGGAGAGAGGAGGGGGGCACACCAGCCCTTGCTCAAGCAATTTTCAGATTTTAAATGGCATTAATTCTCCAAAATGAGAAAATACAAGGTTTTATAGGTCACATATCTAATCCATTATCCACCGTTGGATATAGGGGTGGGGGAATGGAGGGCTTGGATTAGATGTGACCAACACACAAAAGAAATAAATAAAAAAATAACATGATGGTGAGAGGGGGGCGCCCCCTTGACCAAGGGGCAAGGTTGGTGGCCAATCTTGACTTCTTAATGCACTTGTCCCCCACTTGGCCCACCCTTCTAGAAGCCTCCATTTGAATGGTTGACTGACCCCACATGGGCCCTAGGAGTGAGGTGGATCAATGGGAGGGGTCTGGGGGGGCCCGTGGGACCCGGGGGTCCCATTTTGCAAATAAACTCCTCTTACAATCAAAATTACAAACCGAATAAAATGAAGCAAACACACATTACACACAAATAAAGTCTAAACAAATATGATAAATGTCGAGACTCAAGGGGGAATCTCCAGGCTGTCTCCGAGCCAGATGGACGCTGAAGTTGCTCGAGTCGTGCTCCGCGGACGGTATCGGTGGCTCGACGTAACTGCTCGGGTGTCCACACCAATTCTCCCCGGGTGGGAGAAACTCGACCCTGTCGAGTAAGGGTCTGCATCGCTCCGGTATCGCTCCAGAAGATCCAGATCAATCCGCTGCAACTCTCCATGCGCGATCCATGTGTCCTCGGTAGTGGGCCATCCTCTCCATCGCACTAGGTAGCGCGGGTAGGATCCACTCCTGGTAACTGTCACCTGCTCATCCAGTATATGATCTATATGCTCACGCTGCCGTGACAAAGGGGCTGGAGGTGGACACTCAGGTGTGGGATCACTCTCAAGGGGAGGAGATGGCTCGAAAGGCTCACTAGGGATCAACGCTGGGTCCCTATATGCAGCTAGATCTGAAAGATTAAAAGTAGAACTTATACCGTATTCCTCGGGCAGGTCCACAACATACGCATTGGATCCAACGCGTTTCAACACTCTAAATGGACTGGCTCCGCGAGCTTGCAACTTCTTAACGGTTCCAGAGGGAAACCGTTTAGGTCTTACCCTGATCATGACATATTCACCCTCTTGGAACTCTCGGTGGTGTCGGTGGGCATCGGCTAGCTCCTTATACCGTACATTGCTGGCCTCAATGTGACGATGGACGTCGTCATGCAGACTCCTAACATGCTTAGAAAAATTAAAAACACATGGATGTACACACGACCCTAAACAACCCTACAGTTAGTCCGACTCATGCATATGCAAAGGTGGACCAGGACACCCAAATGTGTGCCATGCATACACTAGATGCAACCGGAAGTTGATGGAATGTGGAAGGCATCCTAAAGTGATCCATTCATGCACGGATGGCCTTTTAGATTTGGGAGGTTTGGGCGGGCCATCTTCTACATCACCCCGATATGTAGGTGTATTGTGAACGGGCTTGGAGTTTTCAGATGGACCGGCCTGTGGAGAAGGGGTATGATGGTGGTCTCTCTCGAAAAGGTGGCGTAAATATGGTGGGTCACGGGGTCCATAAGAGAATGGGTCGAAGGGATCAAAGAAAGTATGACCCCTCGGACTAGGCTTCCACAAATCACTGTCCCACATTTGGAAATCTAAGAGGTGTAAATGATCACCTTCATTCATTATGAGAGGTGGGATGACAGTCATAGGTAGAAAGTAAGATTCCTCCCTTGGGCAAATGGGAATGAAGTCGGGCTCGGCCGGCATAGGGAGGAGTAGAAGAACCTCTGTGGTAACATGAACCACGGTGTACACGGAGGTGATAGACCCTAAGGATGGATGTGTGAAGCTACGACCTGTAGGTCGGTCGAAGCGTGGGGCCAACAAGTGCATAAATGTCAACTGTCGGTCTAATCCTTTAAGAAGATCTTCTAATGTATCCACATGGTGACTAGACCGGAAGGTGGTATGGAATGAGTTGACCGGCACTAATGGTAGAGTAGGGTCCATGGATGGGAGGGGAGATGGGGCCAGGCCATTCCTAAGCCAGCTAAGGAGTGGCTCGGCTATAAGTAGCTTTCCCGTTAGAAACACGGGTAGCTGTGGCTGAGGTGGCTCCGAATAAAGATCGGAGAGTGAGGCTTCTCCAACCCTTTTGTCCCCTAGGGCTAGAGATGTCCGAGTGGGACACTGTCCGGCAAAGTGGCTGAACCCCTGGCAGCGATAACACTACTGTCGTGACCCACTACGCTCCCTGATAAGTGGACCCCTGCCCTTATCCTCCTGACGGACAGGGGGTGTAGGCAATGGGGCTCTCGTGGGTGGGGGATGAGGATCCACCAAGATGGGGAGAGGACCTTGGGATGGCACCATAGATGGCAACGGGTTGGGACTACCGGCGGCTACCTCCTTAGGCTCGTGCTTGGTTCCATCCCGGCTAGGAGGTAGGCAAGGGGGAAGCAGGGACTCGATATAAGCACACTTCCTATCCACTCTATCCAAAATGATTTGGAAGAGTTCGATAATGGTGGGGTTTGGAGTAGGAGTAATGTGGTGGACACTCCCATATGAACTCGGCTTAGCCATGGACCTAGGCTATTCAACATGCGCGGCGCGTTGCCTTTGATTATGGCCCACTTTGGTGGAGGTGATTGGGTGGGGTCGATTGGAGGTGACCGGGCCGGGTAGGTAGACCTTCCTAAGTTCATCCTTCATCTCATGCCATGACTCGATGGGCCTTTGCCTCCTAACCTCCCTCATGCGCTCAATGCTCTCCCATTTCCAGGCGGCTTTGTGGACAAGCCTCTCTCAGGCAAAACTAACTTGCATGGCATCGGACATGGTGTAACATTCAAAATATTTGTCCATGGCGGCCTCCCAATTGAGGTAGTCGCCCGGATCCTTAGAGCCATAAAAATCCGAGGCTTCGGGCCTATGGAAGGGGAGAGGATGGTTGCCAAGCCCATGGGTAGACCAACGGCCATATTACCCGGGTGATTGGGAATCCATGGGAAATTGGGGGGAACTACATGTTGGACATGCCGACACTTGGACAAGACCGACTGACTCTTATTGGACTACACACGAACTAGGAGACACAAACTGATGCAAACACTGACTAATGTATCTAGACCAAAACCCATATCCGGTACATGGCGGAGTTAATCGATCCGAAGATCACTCCCGCAAGTGTGCGGCCTTCCCGATAGGCGTAGCCTAGCGTTCGGACAACACCTTTTAAGATACCGAATTATCGGGATGAAATACAATTTTAAAACACCTTTTTTTTTGTTTTGAAAACTAATGATGATCCTAGACTCGACTTAGACCATGATGCATGTAAGACTTATGCAAGACTACCCTAGACTCGACTCACTCTGATACCAAACTGATGCGGGACGGACTGAGGAGACGATGCTATATGAGACGGACACGACTCGACCAGCAACGACACGACTACTAGAGCGACCTCGGCTCGACACTAAGAGCTCCTATAGGCTACACATCGCTAACAGAAGTGCAAACTCACTCGTCGTCCCAAGTGAGGGAAAGCGTGGATCGTGCGCGGTTAAGGAACCGGTAGAGTTCAAGGAGTCTGACTCAACTTCCGGACTCGGATCGAGTCGCGGGATGGGTCACTCTCACACTCACAGCGGCGACATGAACACGCGGGCTAGGAACCTACACTCTCGACAGCGGCATAAGACCGTATACTAGCTAAGCAAGTAAATGCCAAGAAGGTGAGACCGTTACCTCCACGCACCCGGCGTGGGGAAGACGACCCCGGCGAATCACGGACTCCCGGTTAATAATTATCACAACAGTGTACAATAATTTGACCCACTCCACGCAGGGAGGTAAAAGGTCACAGGCGGGGCCCGGGAATCACGCGAATTGGGTTGACGGGCAGCATCTTGATGTCACCCGGTGGTGTCGAACTCCGCATTTACGTGTTGTCTAGACGGCGGATTCTACGGGTCCGTGGGGCCCACGGATGGCGCTGTCCTCCCGGCCTGCTGGGGTGGGGCCCAATATGATGGAGACCCCTGGTGGCGCGCCCCCTCGGACGGCGGTCGGCTGGAAACACCGATCGGCCCTGATCTCCAACTCTTGGAGTTGCTGCCCACGGATTTTCACTTCTATTTTCCGGCGCGCGCTCCGGCGAGAACGGCCGCTGCGATCATTCCCGATGTCGGATCGGGACACATGAGCTATCGTTGGAAAGCTCTCTTAAAATCCTCCAATATAGGGCTAGAGGGATCTGCTAGATCTACTCGGATATGGGCTTTGTTGAATTTTGAAGTTCCTGTTGTACAGTACCCGAACCCTCAGATTAGCAGGGGACTTGCCTGAGAACTGCCGTTGACCGCAAGGAAGACGTCCGATTCAGCCTCTGAGATCTTCACCAAAGTTGTAGAGATTTGAACAAGGAAAATGACAATAATTCTTGTGGAAGTATTGGAGGAGGATACGAATTGTTATGAATTTTACACTGGAAGGTGGTCGGATCTGGACAGAAGTGGGTAGAACTGTAGTTGTCTCTGAAAATGATTTTTTAAAATAGATGGAGGGCTGATAAAAAATCAATAAAAATGGTGAGTGGAGGGGTTGATGGGTAGAACACCCAGTAAAATTGGGAGCGCTGGGAAAAATCACAAAAGGGGTCGAAGATGGGAAACTCAGGAAAGTGGGAAATTAGATCTGAAACTGGCAGAACTGAAATTGAATGTTGGACGAAAATGGAAAATTAGGAAAAGTGAACTAGAAGGCCAACCGAATGTTTTGTGGTGTGATGGACATCCCTAGAACATCCCCTCCAATTTTGGTGCCCAGAAGATCACGGGGGAGAGTTGCAAAATTCGGACAAGCAGCTGCTACACTGTGCGGACAGAATACCGATGAAGACCGTGGCGGTGCGAGGGCGGCACGATGGCGGCGGCGGCAATCACCGGAACGATAAGGGAGGCGTCACACCTCAGAATGGCAACCGTCTTAGCTGCAGGGGGGAGAGGGAGGAGAGAGAAGGGGGGCGCACTAGCCCTTGGTCAAGCAATTTTCAGATTTCAAATGGTATTAATTCTCCAAAATGGGAAAATACAAGGTTTTATAGGTCACATATCTAATCCATTATCCACCGTTGGATCTAGGGGTGGGGGAATGGAGGGCTTGGATTAGATGTGACCAACACACAAAAGAAATAAATAAAAAAATTACATGATGGTGAGAGGGGGGCGCCCCCTTGACCAAGGGGCAAGGTTGGTGGCCAACTTGAGTTCTTAATGCACTTGTCCCCCACTTGGCCCACCCTTCTAGAAGCCTCCATTTGAATGGTTGACTGACCCCACATGGGCCCTAGGAGTGAGGTGGATCAATTGGAGGAGTCTGGGGGGGCCCGTGGGACCCGGGGGTCCCATTTTGCAAATAAACCCCTCTTAAAATCAAAATTACAAACCGAATAAAATGAAGCAAACACACATTACACACAAATAAAGTCTAAACAAATATGATAAATGTCGAGACTCAAGGGGGAATCTCCAGGCTGTCTCCGAGCCAGATGGACGCTGAAGTGGCTCGAGTCGTGCTCCGCGGGCGGTACCGGTGGCTCGGCGTAACTGCTCGAGTGTCTGCACCATAAGGTCGATGCACATTTTGACTCTTGCCTTTTAAGGTCAAAGAACATTGTGTATTTTGTCTTCTAAGGTCTGTGCACTTTTGTATCTTTCATAACTAAGGTCGAAGCATTATTTCTGTGGCCAATGCATATGAATGCATCAGGTCAGAGCACATTAGGCAAGTCTGAGAACATGCATATCTATGCAGGTCAGAGCACATGCACAAAATTGCATGGTCAGGTCAATGCTTGTGTTCATCTAGTTGACTATAAGGTCTGTGCCTTGTCTCATGGTTTAGCACAATAAGTCTACCTATGTGCTTCACAAGTCTGAGCATATTCATACTTTCTTTTCTCTAAAGTCTACCTGTGTTCTACACAGGTCAGTGCAAAAGGACTGCATTCAGTATTAAGCATGTATTCTCTCAAATGCTATGACTATAAGGTGTTTGATAAAATGCCTTGCATTCGTGTTGACAGGATAATGTTATTGTGGGATCCAGAATCAAACACATAAAAGGTTGGAAAGTTTATACTCAGCATGATCACGTGGCTTGAGTTCTTAACTTACAGGCACGTGATCCAAGACTAGTCTGGACTGGAGTTTCAGCCACATGGACAGCACACTTTCAACATCTGACATGTGGAGTCGAGAGACACTTTCCTGAGTTATCTTTTTTGAAAAGAATGGGCGGGAATGTTTCCTCCACGCGCCAAACTGAGAACTCTGTGTGGACCATTGAATCTCAAAAGCTCTATAAATAGAAGATCTCTAACATTCGAGAAAGAAGATCACATAATTTTTGAATTGAGCAAGCCTGGGAAAGAGCATACAGAGTGATCCAAAGAGTTTGAAAAAGAGAGCCAGTGCGAAAAGAGAAGAAGAAGAGAGAGTTGTGGAGAGAACTCCAGAAAAGAGAAAAATAGAGTATCGAAATCTGAAGAGGGATTCTAAGTAAAAAGAAAGAGAGAGCAGAGAAAGAGAAGGAGTGAGAGCAACAAAGAATAGAGTGGAAGTGTGGGCTTGAAGATCTTGTTTCTGATCAGTTCTTGGATCAAATCTAGAACTGGAGTTGCTCCTGCGTGAGCTAAAGTCTTGTGAGTTACTTTTCAGTTTCATTTCTTGTGTTTTCATCATTCTCTTTCAAGCTGTGTGTCAGCAGAGCTAAGCTGTAATGCTCAGCGGGCGAGGTGGATACCTCAGATAGCAAGCTGTGATGCTCAACGGTATGTAAGCAAGCTGTGATGCTCAGCGGTTGAAGTTGTGAATCAGCGGAAGCAAGCTGTGATGCTCAGCTGTAAGCAAGCTATGATGCTCAACAATTCAAGCTATTAGGCAGCGGGAAGCCTCACTCTGGTTTGAGTGGGGAATGGACGTAGGTCTGTGGTAGCAGACCGAAGCATCTAAAAACTATATGTGCAGTGGTTTGTCCTGCGTTCCATTCCATATCCTCTATCACCATTCTCAGGCTGTCTGAGCATTTTGATTTTCTATATGAAGTTTACTTGAGAGCTATATGCTCTGCTGAATGAGTCAGTTTAGTGTACTTCTTATCTGCTATGATAGCATGCTATTTGATGCTTGAAGGTTTGTTAGTATGTTCAACGATATATCAGTCTGTGTGCACGATTAGTATTTGATATTGTGTCAGGCAGAATTACGGTTTAGTGTGAGCTAGTAATTTTGCATTTGCTTTTATTTGTTAACTGGAGAGCATTTAATTTGATTAAGTCACCTGGAAATTTAATTCCTCAATAATTTTTTAAAAGGGATTCATTCACCCCCTCTCTGAATCTGTGCATAGCACCCCAACAGCTTGGCCCCAAGAAGAGAAGAGACGGTTGTGGATCCTCCACGCCACGCTAGTTTCAGGGCATGCGCCCGACAAGCCAATATCCCCACAGTGGGAAGAAGATTTCAACAACCCGCCGGAAGAGCCCGGCTAGCCTACGTCGCTCCAGTGGGAGGTCAACAGCTATCCCCAGTCCTACATCAGGGACAGGGGCAAGAAGAGATGACCAACATGGTCAGAAGCTATTTCAGGGGTCTAGGCAACCACTCATTGGGCCAACAACGACTGCTTCAAGCAGCCCCGGTTGAAGAAGAGGACTGCTCACCAATGGCAGTCGAAGAAGAAGAAGATAGAAGAATGACGTCGTCAGTTAACGACAATGGATATGAAGACCGCCCAGATTGCAAGGCCGATGAAGCCTCTCCCCAGCAAAAGGAGAGAAGAAGAATTTCTGTATTTTAGAGACTGACCTTCCAGGGTTATGCAAAAAGGAGGGTCTACAAACAAAGAAGAAAAATGTTAGTCTTCGCTTGCAATATGACCGGGATAGCCGGCAGATATAGGGGTATGCCTGAGGAGCCCCAAGAATTGGTCCGATTAGCCGAGAGGCCAGGGCCGAACACCAGGAGAACTGAAGCCGCAAAGGAAATACTGAAGGCGGCAAAAGGGAAGAAAATGCTGTCCGAAAAAGTCACTATTGAAGAGGAGGAGGTTTTGATAGATACCTCGCCTAAAGGCGCCTCAAGGGAAGCGGTGGAAGCCACCCCCAGCACAATAGCTATGGACCCATCAGTGTTGATGTTGTTACAACAATACCGACAGGAGATAGAACTTTTGAAGAAACAGCTGCATGAAAAAGTGGAGCAGACTCGGTTTCAAAACAGCCCGAGATGCAGGGTGAATCGTCGCAAGGAGTTGTCAACCCGTGCGACTTTGCTCCACTATATACTCTTCCCCAGCCGATAGAGAACAGATAAACAGCCACCCAGCAGTGCCCACTTCAGCCACTGATGCCGCCAATACTGCCACAGGTGCACCAGCCACCTCCATTGGTGCATCCTCCCCCCCAGGCGACCACCCTGGTCACCCCACACCTACAGCCGTCGCATTTCTACCCAGAACCAGTCGATCCGACTATTGTAAACAAGCTGATAGTGGAAAGGATGATTGAGCTGGAGCTTGCCAAACTAAATGAAGGTGACTATGTCACATTTGATGCTTATCGGGTGCCATATCTGCCGCATCATGCAGCCAAGCGGCTCCCTCCGGGGATCAGTAAGCTGCCTAAGTTCGACAAGTTCAACGGGAAGGGATCACTGAAAGAACACGTCACATATTATATGACCGTCATGGGCGACCTAGCCGCAGACGAGTCGTACCTACTGAAATTTTTCGGGTCCTCATTGACAGGGCTCACATTTGAATGGTATTCTAGCCTTTCAACCGGGTCGATCAACGACTGGCCGGACATGCAAAAGAAGTTCAGAGAAAGGTTCCACATCACCGAGAGGGAGGTCACGGTGGTTAAACTCTACTCAACAAGGCAAAGGGTAGATGAAACAGCCCTTGAATATATCAAGATGTGGAGGAACCTCGGGATGAAGTGCAAGCGACCCCCGCATCAGGAGGACGCTGTACAAATCTACAAACAGAACCTCAGGCTGGAGGTACTAGAAAAGATGATTGGCATGGAAATCCGATCATTTGACTGCTGGAACAATGTAGTGGCCGAAGTGGAGGGTTTCCTGCCAAGGCCTGCCCCTACGTCAACTGCTGCCATCGCGCAGAAGGCAAAGGCAGTAGAGCGGCGCCTGGCGCCTAAAGAAGCAAACACTCTTGATATCAAGGCATTTGAACAGTAGAGAGATAAAGGCAAGAAGGCAGTTGAGCCTCAACCTGAAAAAGCAGAAGAGAAGAAGGAAGGTCCCTCACTCAGAGATAAAATGAAAAAGGCCTATTCTTTTCCAAAGGAGAAGACCAAAGTTCTCTTTGACTGGGTTACCTAGTACAACAAGATCACCCTGCCTGAGCCCAGACGGCCGGAGGACCTAAAAAGAAGAGATAGTCCAAGATTCTGCCCTTACCATCAGATGCTGGGGCACCCAATTGAAGACTGTTATATAATCAAGGATGTCATTGAAGGCATGATAAGAAAAGAAAAATAGAACTGGGGAAGTACAAAGTTGACCCTCTATAACCCCATGAAGCGCCTCTGAGAAGGGTTGCAGCCAACATGGTTTCTTTATACCAAGTACTACCTGAAGAGGTCGCGGAAGCCAACAATGTCACGCCCCGATCCGATAGCAGCGGAACGTATTGGTCGGAACGTGGCAGCGATACAGTCGTGAATAATCAGAGCAACTCATAAGACACAACTTCAAGGCCAGACAATAATGATGAAAATACAATTCTTATTAATATCAAATGTCAAACTTACAATTTTTGACTTACTTACATATTTAAATGAACAGACTCATTACTCTTAATAAAAAGGAAAAGACTCAATGATAGGACAAGACTCAAGAAGATAAAAGACACAGACTCGATTCCATAACGCTCAACACTCTTGCCCTTCCCCATCTGATGGACTATCTTCAATGTCATTACCTGAAAAATGTTGAAAATAGGCTGGTGAGCGAAACGCTCAGTAGGAATTACATCTCTCATCAAGCAGAATATAAGTGATTAGCCAATTAACATGTTCACGACGATGCAATGCATGGAACTAGAAAATCATGATGATCAATCTATCAGGAAAGATGAATACTAAAGTCAAAGGCAGTTACGAGATCAAGAGAAATATGGATGGATTCCCATGCAGAGTCAAGGACAAGCTATCAAAATATAACAAGGACAATTACTCCGATGAACATAACTTCAGAATTGGCCAGAACATAACAGAGTTTCAATAAATATAAGCAGAATTAAACAATCTAGTAAAATATCTAAATTATCAGAATAACCGAACAACAAAATATCAGAATAACAGAATTAACAGAATTTGTAGAATGACAGATATAACAGAATAACAGAATATAACAGATGTACAGAGTTTGGTGCAATGCCACACCCAGAATTCCATGGTTTATAGAATTGGACTTCCATCCTACCTGGCACTGAAAAGTCGCGGACCCACAGCCTTAATGTTTCAGAATCAGATTTGGCCAAATACAGAGTCAAAGGGTTATGTTCTCGAATTGATGACAAGAAGATTCCAAAAGGAGTAGAGTGTCAACAGTAACGGAAAACCCAAGTGACACAGATTGGATCCAGGTTTTTTTAAGGTACAACCAGCTCGGCTGCTTTGAGGGAATCCAAAGCTAGCGGAGTCTTACGGAGGTCTCTATGATAAAGTCACCGGTCCAAAGGAACGGAATGTCCCATGGAGAGTTCGTCTATCACCGAGAAATAGTGGGTAATCGATTAAACAACGTAAATCATGGGACTATATTCACGGAATGGAACATAGTACCTATACACATAACCCCTTGTCAAGGGTTACTGAAAAACCACGAAATCAGGAAATCAGTTGATTGGCGTCTGGGCTTAAGTCATCATTTTATGAATTGACGCCCTTGTCAGGGTCGTCAGTTCAATAAATGACGACTGTTCACGCAGTCGTTATATTTAGATTAATATCATTTTGATTATAATAAAAATGACGCCTGTGATTAAGTCTTCATTTCAGGAATTGACGCCTTTGGCTAGGTCGTCAGTTCCAAATATGACGACTGCAATTTAAGTCGTTATATCCAGATACTATTATCATAAAAATCTTTTAAACATTCTAAATTTTAGACATTATATGAATGACGCCTTTCATTAAGGCTTCAATTCTGTAATTAGCGCCCTAGTCAGGGGCGTCATATATAAAATTACAGGGTAGTGTATATGTCGTCATTTTAATATCAGGAACATTATTACTCATTTCTATAATTTCATAGTTTATCACTAATTTGGCGCCCGTTTCCAGGGGCGTCCATTCAATTGACGACTTGAATGGGGTCGTTATTTATTTGTTATATGATTTGCACCAGCAGGTACAATCCTAGACACATGGATTTTGGAGTATGTCCATTCAAGGAACTAAGGACAAGTTCTGGTAGAGAAAAATAACAGGAATCTAATAATATAATCATGAATTAAATTAGATGTCAGGGTTCAAAGTTATTAAATTTTGAACATTCGGTATTATTAAATAACTAGAAAATTGATGACTGTTTACACGGTCGTCGGTTTAAAATGACGCCCTGGTATGGGTCGTCAATTTCATTCATGCAGTAAACAGAGAAACTTCATTCTGGAAAACGAAATCTGTAACTACTGAAGACATATACAGACCTTTTACATGTATTAACTTGGTAACTATAGAATTTTGCTAAGTCTTGAGAAAACCTACGGATGCATTAAAAGATTAAGGTATATACATGCAGGGATCATGTTAAAGTTTAACTATTAACAGGTTTAGCTTGATGTCGAGAACACTCATGAGAAACTATAGACTATGAACTTGAACACGGGATATACGCATGCTGTTTATGATCATAAAAACATGCATTATCTTTGTTAATTGAGTTTAGCCATCAGAGATAACACCTACCTCTTTCGTGGGTTGGTTGAATGGCGAACGGAATGGATAATAATAACTAAGGTAGTATAAACACAATGGGCGAATAATAAGAGCAGCAGTTGTAGGGATCAGCAGGAACGGCAGTGGCAGGCAACTGCAACGACACTACGATGACCAACCGCAATAGGAGGAACAGGAGAAAAGGGAAGAAGCATGGCCTCCCCTCCCTGTAGCCACAGCAAGCATCGGAGAAAGGAGGAAATACGAGCGGCCGGTAAATCCCTCAGCGAGAGAAGAACAGCTTCGTACGATAGCAGAACGGCGTTGCTCCAGCGGGGGATGATGCCGGGGGGCTCAACACAAGCAACAGAAGCAGCCTGCAACGATAGTAGCCGCCGCAGTAGGGAACACAGGAGCCCGAGAAGGTTGAAGAGAAGAAGCACCGCTTCTACAGGACTTCTCCTTTCGACGGCACAACAGCAGGTTGAAGTTGAGAGCTAGATGTTCAACGGGTTGGGTTTCTTTGGGGTATTTATAGTGCTTGGGAACCCAATGGGTTTAGTGTTCGATTGGGACTCAAAACTCCTAAGTACATGTCCTAATAGTATTACGATTTCCCTTACTAATCTTTCCGAAACACAACACTTCCTAGTTAGAGTGATTTGGAAATGACGTCTCATGTTGGGGCGTTATTTCAATAATTGACGCTTGTATATACAGTCGTCAAAAAATAAAATGACGACTTGCTAGGAGGCGTCATTCACCTTTCCCTATTTGTTAATTTAAGGTGTAACAATCTTTCTGGATTTTTATCTTTTTTCCTTGATGTGATCTAGATAGGAAATTTTAGGGGTATGAGTTTTCCATTTTTCTCTATTTTCCATGTAATTAGTTTTCCAAAATTCTTTAATATAAAAAATAGCACTCTTCATTTACAATAAAATAACGACTTTGTTTAAGTCGTTTCTTATGGAATCAACGCCTATACGAATGGGCGTCCATTGGCATTTGGTATTTCTCCGTACCCTTATAAGGACCAAAATTGTATTTATATCCTATAAACCTTATCTTATATCATTTGTACTTTAAATAACGACATACTATATATCGTTTATTATGTGAATCACGCCCACACAAATGGGCGTCATTTGATTTTTGCCCTTTCTCAATGCCCTTGAAAGAACCGAAATTACATATATGCTCATTCTTTTATTTTTTTACATATCTTTAATGTAATTAAATCCTATATATATATCCTTCTCCCTTCTAATAAGATTATAATGTAATAAATGTGGAATATTAAAATTTCTAAATTAGTAATAAAATATAAATTGATATTTTCTTCGAGATTTAATGATTCTTAATTCAATTAAAATTACATTGTGCATTAAATGACTACCTAAAATAACATGTCATTCTTAAATTTATTATAATACAATAGTAGTGTCCATGAGTTCTTTTGTCAGACTTTTTAGGATGTCGGGGGTTGTGACTCAAGGGCCCTTACAGTGTGTGTGGGTTTCATATATCTTGATATATATATACTAAACCTATTTCAAAATTACCGGGCGTTACACCCTCCCTCACTTAAAAGAATTTGGTCCCCAAATTCACATGCAACTCATCTCCAAAGTAATAGTGGGGTATCTAGTTCCATTCTCCAGTCTTAAAATAATATCGTTTAATCATGCTAGCAAAATAACCTAAGGTACTAGGCTTATGTTAAAGGGGTACCTCTAGCTACTCTATTATCAGCAGGTTCGACTTGTCTTATTGCTTGTAATTGTACTCAATGACGTACTTCTTTATGATCCTTTGCCTGCTGAGGTTGATCTTTAGGAAGGGAACAGTCGGTTACCTTATGCTCCTGGCTTCCACAACGAAAGCAAGCTCCGTTCTTCCAGCGACACTTTTCAGATTTGTGACCATCATTCCCACAATACTTGCACTTTGCTTCCTTAGGCTTCTTGCTGTTCGGAACGTCGTTTCCCTCATTGGGCCTCTTGTTGCCATTACCTTCTTTCTTCTTCTCCATTCTCGCCTTAACCTTGTCGGATAATTCCATAGCGTCTTCCAATAACTGAGCTCTCTTAACCATCTCGGCATATGATTGAATGTCCATTGGTGCCAACTGGGGTATGTATTGCAGTCTTAGTCCATTTAAGAACCTCCTAGCTTTCATCTTTTCGGTCATGATCAAATGAGGCGCATATCGTGACAACCTCGAGAATTGGGCCTCATATTCCGCCATAGCCATACTTCTTTGTTTAAGTGAAGCAAACTCTCCCGCCTTTCTCTCCTGAACTCTCTCCGAGAAATACTTCTCGTTGAAGTGATCTAAAAATTTTACCCAAGTTACTTGAATGTTTGGCAGAGTGGCTTCTACGGACTCCCACCAAGCCCTTGCATCCTTCTCTAGTTGAAATGTTGCTAAAAGAACCTTATCTTGGTCCGAACATTGCATTACTCGGAAAATTCTTTCCATCTCCTTTGTCCAATCTTCTGCCGTGTCAGGATCAGGGGTTCCATTAAACCTAGGGGGATTGAGGCTCCGGAACTCACGATGTAACTCTCCAGCTCCATGATTGGCTCCACCCTCGGCTACCCGTTGAAGAGCCTGAGTCAATCCTTGAGCTATCCTTTGCATCTCACGCCATTGGGCACGCTCGGCGGCCATTGTTATCTATCTAGTTCTACAAGACATAAACAATCTCATGTAAGGTTATCAAGTAATTCTCGTGAAATTTTTACTAAGATATTTTCACAAGCTGATATTATTAGTATTAAAATTCCTTTTTTTTTTTGCTCTTAACCCAAGGTTCTACCCAATCTCACCGGGCAATAATGGGATTGAACCTAGAACTTATGGCAACCTATAGTCAAGACCTAGGATTTAATATACCTAGGCTCTGATACCACTTCTGTCACGCCCCGATCCGATAGCAGCGGAACGTATTGGTCGGAACGTGGCAGCGATACAGTCGTAAATAATCAGAGCAACTCATAAGACACAACTTCAAGGCCAGACAATAATGATGAAAATATAATTCTTATTAATATCAAATGTCAAACATACAATTTTTGACTCACTTACATATTTAAATGAACAGACTCATTACTCTTAATAAAAAGGAAAAGACTCAATGATAGGACAAGACTCAAGAAGATAAAAGACACAGACTCGATTCCATAACGGTCAACACTCTTGCCCTTCCCCATCTGATGGACTATCTTCAATGTCATTACCTGAAAAATGTTGAAAATAGGCTGGTGAGCGAAACGCTCAGTAGGAATTACATATCTCATCAAGCAGAATATAAGTGATTAGCCAATTAACATGTTCACGACGATGCAATGCATGGAACTAGAAAATCATGATGATCAATCTATCAGGAAAGATGAATACTAAAGTCAAAGGCAGTTACGAGATCAACAGAAATAGGGAGGAATTCCCATGCAGAGTCAAGGACAAGCTATCAAAATATAACAAGGACAGTTACTCTGATGAACATAACTTCAGAATTGGCCAGAATATAACAGAGTTTCAATAAATATAAGCAGAATTAAACAATCTAGCAGAATATCTAAATTATCAGAATAACCGAACAACAAAATATCAGAATAACAGAATTAACAGAATTTGCAGAATGACAGATATAACAGAATAACAGAATATAATAGATGTACAGAGTTTGGTGCAATGCCACACCCAGAATTCCCATGGTTTACAGAATTGGACTTCCGTCCTACCTGGCACTGAAAAGTCACGGACCCACAGCCCTTAATGTTTCAGAATCAGATTTGGCCAAATACAGAGTCAAAGGGTTATGTTCTCAAATTGATGACAAGAAGATTACAAAAGGAGTAG
Source organism: Amorphophallus konjac (assembly GCA_022559845.1). Taxonomy (NCBI): domain Eukaryota; kingdom Viridiplantae; phylum Streptophyta; class Magnoliopsida; order Alismatales; family Araceae; genus Amorphophallus; species Amorphophallus konjac. The sequence goes on from CM040125.1 coordinate 176,527,829, forward strand.
AGTGTCAACAGTAACGGAAAACCCAAGTGACACGAATCGGATCTAGGTTTTTTTAAGGTACAACCAGCTCGGCTACTTTGAGGGAATCCAAAGCTAGCGGAGTCTTACGGAGGTCTCTATGATAAAGTCACCGGTCCAAAGGAACGGAATGTCCCATGGAGAGTTCGTCTATCACCGAGAAATAGTGGGTAATCGATTAAACAACGTAAATCATGGGACTATATTCACGGAATGGAACATAGTACCTATACACATAACCCCTTGTCAAGGGTTACTGAAAAACCACGAAATCAGGAAATCAGTTGATTGGCGTCTGGGCTTAAGTCATCATTTTATGAATTGACGCCCTTGTCAGGGTCGTCAGTTCAATAAATGACGACTGTTCACGCAGTCGTTATATTTAGATTAATATCATTTTGATTATTATAAAAATGACGCCTGTGATTAAGTCTTCATTTCAGGAATTGACGCCTTTGGCTAGGTCGTCAGTTCGAAATATGACGACTGCAATTTAAGTCGTTATATCCAGATACTATTATCATAAAAATCTTTTAAACATTCTAAATTTCAGACATTATATGAATGACGCCTTTCATTAAGGCTTCAATTCTGTAATTAGCGCCCTAGTCAGGGGCGTCATATATAAAATTACAGGGTAGTGTATATGTCGTCATTTTAATATCAGGAACATTATTACTCATTTCTATAATTTCATAGTTTATCACTAATTTGGCGCCCGTTTCCAGGGGCGTCCATTCAATTGACGACTTGAATGGGGTCGTTATTTATTTGTTATATGATTTGCACCAGCAGGTACAATCCTAGACACATGGATTTTGGAGTATGTCCATTCAAGGAACTAAGGACAAGTTCTGGTAGAGAAAAATAACAGGAATCTAATAATATAATCATGCATTAAATTAGATGTCAGGGTTCAAAGTTATTAAATTTTGAACATTCGGTATTATTAAATAACTAGAAAATTGACGACTGTTTACACGGTCGTCTGTTTAAAATGACGCCCTGGTATGGGTCGTCAATTTCATTCATGCAGTAAACAGAGAAACTTCATTCTGGAAAATGAAATCTGTAACTACTGAAGACATATACAGACCTATATACATGTATTTGGTAACTATAGAATTTTGCTAAGTCTTGAGAAAACCTACGGATGCATTAAAAGATTAAGGTATATACATGTAGGGATCATGTTAAAGTTTAACTATTAATGGGTTTAGCTTGATGTCGAGAACACTCATGAGAAACTATTGACTATGAACTCGAACACGGGATATACGCATGCTGTTTATGATCATAAAAACATGTATTATCTTTGTTAATTGAGTTTAGCCATAAGAGAGAACACCTACCTCTTTCGTGGGTTGGTTGAATGGCGAACGGAAGGGATAATAATAACTAAGGTAGTATCAACACAATGGGCGAATAATAAGAGCAGCAGTTGTAGGGATCAGCAGCAACGACAGCGGCAGGCAACTGCAACGACACTACGATGACCAACGGCAATAGGAGGAACGGGAGAAAAGGGAAGAAGCACGGCCTCCCCTCCCTGTAGCCACAGCAAGCATCGAAGAAAGGAGGAAATACGAGCGGCCGGTAAATCCCTCAGCGAGAGAAGAACAGCTTCGTACGATAGCAGAACGGCGTTGCTCCAGCGGGGGACGATGCCGGGGGGCTCAACACAAGCAACAGAAGCAGCCTGCAACGATAGTAGCCGCCGCAGTAGGGAACACAGGAGCCCGAGAAGGTTGAAGAGAAGAAGCACCGCTTCTGCAGGACTTCTCCTTTCGACGGCACAACATCAGGTTGAAGTTGAGAGCTAGACGTTCAATGGGTTGGGTTTCTGTGGGGTATTTATAGTGCTTGGGAACCCAATGGGTTTAGTGTTTGATTGGGACTCAAAACTCCTGAGTACATGTCCTAATAGTATTACGATTTCCCTTACTAATCTTTACGAAACACAACACTTCCTAGGTAGAGTGATTTGGAAACGACGCCTCATGTTGGGGCGTTATTTCAATAATTGACGCTTGTATATACAGTCGTCAAAAAATAAAATGACGACTTGCTAGGAGGCGTCATTCACCTTTCCTTATTTGTTAATTTAAGGTGTAACAATCTTTATGCATTTTTATCTTTTTTCCTTGATGTGATCTAGATGGGAAATTTTAGGGGTATGAGTTTTCCATTTTTCTCTATTTTTCCATGTAATTAGTTTTCTAAAATTCTTTACTAAAAAAATAGCACTATTCATTTATAATAAAATAACGACTTTGTTTAAGTCATTTCTTATGGAATCAACGCCTATACGAATGGGCGTCCATTGGCATTTGGCATTTCTCCATGCCCTTATAAGGACCAAAATTGTGTTTATACCCTATTAACCTTATCTATATACCTTATTTTATATCATTTGTACTTTAAATAATGACATACTATATGTCATTTATTATGTGAATCACGCCCACACAAACGGGCGTCATTTAATTTTGGCCCTTTCTCAATGCCCTTGAAAGAACCGAAATTGCATATATGCTCATTCTTTTATTTTTTTACATATCTTTAATGTAATTAAATCCTATATATATATCATTCTCCCTTCTAATAAGATTATAATGTAATAAATGTGGAATATTAAATTTTCTAAATTAGTAATAAAATATAAATTGATATTTTCTTCGCGATTTAATGATTCTTAATTCAATTAAAATTACGTTGTGCATTAAATGACTACCTAAAATAACATGTCATTCTTAAGTTTATTATAATACAATAGTAGTGTCCATGAGTTCTTTTGTCAGACTTTTTAGGATGTCGGGGGTTGTGACTCAAGGGCCCTTACAGTGTGTGTGGGTTTCATATATCTTGATATATATACTAAACCTATTTCAAAATTACCGGGCATTACAAACACTCAGCATACTTATGAGGCATGTTGGCAGTAGGTCCCTGCAAAGAAGAAGAAGAAAGCTATATCTCACCCAAAGGCGGGGGAGCATATCCGTGGCATTACTCTATGACCTGCCATTCCGGCGCCAGCATTGATCTGGACCAACCCTCCTGCAGTAATCAGGATACACACCTGCAACTGTAGGAGGCAGACTCCACTGCCGGTGGTCGAAGAAATTAGTCCAGAGGTCTCGCGACTTCGGGACTACATAAATGGGCTAGATGAATATGAACAGCCCGAACTAAAACCCTTGCTGATAAGAGACCATGTCCCATGGCAAGAATTGGAACAGCTTTCGTTGAAACAAAAGGAAGAGGCTAACGAAGCAACAGAAAAAGATGACAGTCTATTCTGGGGGCAAGCGCCGGCCAGAGATAAAAAAACAAAAGAGGAAAAGAAAGGCCCGCAAGGCCAAGAAAGTGACAGTGCTCTCCTGCAACACCTTGTTTGCCCTCTTCAATCCACCTAGTGAGGAGGATGAGGAGGAAATATGCTTTACACCTACAACCAGGGCAAGCCAGGCAGAAGCCGTGACTGTTACCCATGCAACCCGGTCAGGCAGAAAATGGGGGAGCCAGCCGCCCGCTAACCATAACATTATTTTCAGGGGGGAGCAACCCTACAAAATGCCTCCTCCGGAGGTTAAGGTAGTCCAATTCCCTCCTCCAACGGGGCTATACAATCAAAATCGTGGTAGCACTGGTGTCTCCTCCATCCTCAAATTTCTGAAGATGTCTAAGGGCAAGCAGCCGTGCCAAGAGGCCAGCCCCATGGCAATGGGCACTTTCCCGCAACTTCAACAACCCTCTGGTACTCCAGATGCAGATAAGATCGGCCCGACTGTGGGCAACAGGGAACAACAAGAGGATGACACCTAGCAGAAAGGTGCACACTCGAAACCCGACAGAGCAGGCCCATCAGGGGCTGCGGTACAAGGCTCTTCCAAATAAAGATGGGCGGAAGAAATGAAGCTATCCAATGTCCGAGTAGGAAGTCGGGTAGTGAAATTATAAAAAAAGCTCCCGACAAGATTCACTGTCTGGGAGATCCTCTCCCTGAGTGAAGAGGCCCGGCAAGCGATTATTACCGCCTTGCAAACACCAGCTCAGTACGAGGCTTGTCTGGCTGAAACACTACCGGAGGCCAATGTCACCTTCACTCAGGAAGACATGTTACTCCCTACTATTAGCAACAACAGACCGATGTACATGATGGGGCAGTTGAATGGTCAGGAGCTGAACAGAATTATGGTAGACCCCGGAGCAGCCGTCAACATTCTTCCATACAGAATTTACTAGAGGTACTACTTTAATGTTCACCTTGATAAAATCGGAGATATGCGTATAGCCTGCTTCAACCAAAAGTGCGAGGTCCCACTTAGAGTGGCGTAGTTCACCCTCACTATGGTAGATTTCACTACGAGGGTTCAATTCCATGTCATCAACTCCAACACAACATACAAAGCACTACTGGGCCGCCCCTGGCTGCATGAAAATATGGTGGTACCCTCCACCCTACATCAGTGTAGAAAATACAACCAAGAGGGGAAGGAGGAAAGGATATTTGCCGACCTCCATCCATTAAAAATATTTGAATGTCATCTGCTCGACGCTCCTTTATATGCGGAGCAATCACAGAGGACCCATGAAGCCAAGACTCTTGTCATGGCACCAAAAGGCACCTCCGGTGATGACTGGTTCCCACCACCACCGCCAGGATACGTGAGCCCCAGGGCAGTGTAACACATTGCTATCACAGGAGACGTAAGCAGAGCTACGCCTCTCGCCACCTACTCTGAAGCAAATGAAGCCGAGGTCGATCAGCATCACGACAACATTGAGATTCCGGGAGGTCTTACTGGGCCAATATTCGGCCTCGATCATATTACTATCGAGCCTTTCAAAACATGGGAGGTGGCGCAGTCTGAGGGTCCCAGCAGCCTGTTCTACACAGCTGAAGAACACCCCGCACAGGAAGACATCGACTGTCATCTCCCTGAAGATATAGAGAACCCATTAATCCCCGTTCAGGGGCTGACTTTCACAACAAGCTGGATGGCGAAGATGTTCCGGAAGCAGCACATTCCCTCTGGTCAACCTCGCAAAGAGAAAGAAGCGTTCAAAAGGCTCTGGTATCCTACCAGCCTAGACAAAGAATTAAGGCGTGTCTCCCAGCACCCAGGGTTGGGCTTCACCATTGAAGAATATTATTATAGTGGGCGCTACGAAGTTGATACCATCTCTGCTTTCTTCCCAACAAAGAATAGTCCACCAGGGGAAACTTATGATGAATACCCCGCTGAGGCCGAACATACCAGGTTGGCTCAGTCGAGAGACCCAGAATCAGAAGCTACGACCTCTTGCAAGTGCTGGGAGCATATGTACCCCGAAGAGATGGCTTGCCAAGCCAGATTTTACATGGCCAGTAGCAGCAAAGCCGAAGACACCGAGGAGACGGGGGCTTCTTTCCCTCATACCCCGCCCCGGGCGGTGGTATCAAAACCCCTTAAATTGATCGAGGAAGTTCTCGCTGAGACCGATCGGGAAGTACCTGCCAGAAAGGAGCAAACCACCCCCACCGAAGACACGGCAATTCAGGGATGCATGGGGGGAGAACTACCTTCATGGGCTACGAAGTTGAAATGTTGCTCCTCAAGCTCAGCACTAAACAATAGCTAGCCCTTCAGGGTTGCCAACACACCAGCAGAAGTTGAAACTACTGGCACAACCGTTAAGGCCAAAGTTGCAAAAGGTCCTTTAACGGAACAATTCTCACAGTCGGCACCGGCCGAACTGGAAACTCTCGACAGACTCCGGGGGCAAGATGATGAAGGGGTCGAGGTGCTCGAATTCAAAGATGACATTTTGGGCTTCGTTGACCTCCAGCTAGCACCCTCGGAAATAGAAGACGGAAGCCAAGCCATGGTCGAAGAACTGATAGAAGTCAACTTTGGAAGTGAGGATGACCCCAGGCCAACCTTCCTTAGTGCTCAACTATCTTCTGAAGAGCAGAGGCTATACATCCAGCTATTGCAAGAATATCGGGATTGCTTCGCCTGGAGTTACAAAGAAATGCCAGGACTAAACCCCGCAGTTTCACAGCATGAGCTGGCTATAGATCCCGAAGTGGAACCAGTGAAACAGTCACCCCGGTGCATGAGACTGAAACTTATCACTCAGGTATGCAAAGAAGTAGACAAACTCATTGATGTGGGTTTTGTCGAAGAGAATCAGTATACTACATGGCTGGCCAACATTGTGCCCGTGAAAAAGAAGAATGGACAGATCTGGATATGTGTAGACTTCCGAGATCTGAATAAGGCGTGTCCCAAGGATGACTTCCCGGTTCTAATAACTGAAGTCATGATTGATGCTACAACCGGTCATGAAGCCCTGTCATTCATGGACGGGTCATCCGGGTATAATCAGATATGGGTCGCAGAGCATGACCGGGTCCACACTACCTTCCGAACCCCCAAAGGAATTTACCATTACAAAAGAATGCCATTCGGTCTGAAGAACACTGGCGTAACTTACCAGCGATCAATGACCAGAATATTTGATGAGCTGTTCTATCACAAGGTCGAGCGCTACATAGATGATCTGGTGGTGAAGACCAGAAGAAAAGAAGACCATCTGCAGGACCTTCAAGTCATATTTCAGAGGCTTAGGCAGTATGAATTAAAGATGAACCCCATGAAATACGCCTTCGGAGTATCGAGTGGCAAGTTCTTGGGCTTTATCGTCAGATACCGGGGAATCGAAATAGACCCCGCAAAGATCAAAGCAATACAGGGATTACCTCCACTAAGGAACCTCTCCGAGCTGAGATCTCTACAAGGCCGTCTAGCTTATATTCGTTAGTTCATATCCAATTTGTCAGGGCGGTGTCACCCCTTTCACAAGTTGATGATGAAGGATGTTTCCTTTTATTGGGATGAAGAATGCCAAATAGCTTTTGACAAGCTGAAAGATTATCTGAAAACCCCTCTAGTGCTTGGTGCACCGGTGAAAGGATGGCCGCTGATTTTGTACATAGTAGCCACACACTACTCTCTGGGGGCAATGCTGTCCCAGAACAATGAAGAAGGAAAAGAACAAGCCCTCTACTATCTCAGTCGAAGACTGGTTAGAACTGAAAAAAAATATACTTTCATTGAGAAGGTCTGCTTGGCATTGGTCTTCGTAGTCAAGAAACTTCGGCACTATATGTTGTCGCATAAGATAAGGCTGGTATCTAAGGCATATCTACTGAAGTATATCCTATCTCAACCAGCACCCAAAGGCCGCTTAGGCAAATGGGATGTGATTCTCATTGAGTTTGATATCTTTTATGTACCGTAAAAAGCTGTTAAAGGCCAGGCCATTGAGGATTTCTTTGTTGCACACCCAGCGCCTGAAGACTGCCCGTTAGAGACAGAACTCCCTGAAGATGAGACCCTGGAGGCAGACAAGGTGCAACACATTCTGTGGTACTTGTATTTTGATGGTGCATCCAGAATTGATACTCCGGCAACTGGACTAGTTAGAGTCAGAGCCGACGCAGGCATAGTCCTGAAGTCTCCCGAGGGGGAAGTCATATATACTTCCTGTTCAATAAACAAGCCCTGCATTAACAATGAAGCAGAATATGAAGCCTTGGTTATCGGGTTGCAAATTGCTTTGTCTATGGAGGTTCGGATGCTTGAAACGTTCGGTGATTCCATACTGGTTGTAAAACAAGTGGGAGGGGAGTTTGATGTGCGAATGCAAGAACTCCTCCCTTATCACCAATTGGCACTACGCCTGATGGCAAAGTTCTACTTCATCAAAATCGAACACATCCAGCGAGGAAACAATGCTCATTTAGATGCCCTCGCGAAGCTGGCTAGCTCCTTGGTAGTCCCGCCAGACACCAGCCTGAATATAACGGTGATTAATAGACATCAGGTCCCCAGCATGATTGAGATCCTGCCCAATGAAGAAGAAAATGAAGTGGCAACAGTGGAGGAAGTCCAGTAGCCCGATTGGCGAGAGCCACTTCTACGTTGGTTCCAGTGCCAACAACTCCCGAAAGAGAAAGAACATAGAATGAAGCTCCTCAAGATCAAGGATTCTTATGAGATGAGAAACGGGACTTTACTCCGAATAATGGCGGATGCCCAGAAGAAGATTCTACTCCGTTACTTGTCTATGATGGAAGTATGGCAAGTGATGAAAGAAGTTCATGCCGGGTCAGCCGGAGCACACCAGGCCGGTCTGAAAATGAAGATTGAAATAAAGAAGTTGGGCTACTATTGGCCCACTATGTTTGACGATTGCTGCAAGTTTTCTAAGTCATGTCAAAAATGCCAGGAGCATGTCACGCCCCGAACCGATAGCAGCGGAACGTGTCGTTTGCTCGGAATGTAGCAGTTAAACAGTCATGTCAATCAGAGCATAGTCATTTCCACAAAACATAATTTGAACAAATAACAAATTTCATTTCAAATATAAGTTCTTTACATATTTGAGCCCATAATAAAGGAAAAGACTCAATAAAGAAAAACTACAATGAGACATAAGATGCAAGATAACCAGACTAGACAGTTCATCTAGATGTCAGAGTTCTCTTCACTCTTGCCCTTGCCCATCATGTTCGGTCTCGTCGTCACTAAGGTCATTACATGAAAAACATTGGAAAACGCAGGGTGAGCGAACGCTCAGTAGGACTTAATATCTCATGCTCCAAGCTAGCTTTAAGTCAAATTACAGTTTAACATGCTCATGCAGGTCATGATAGATATAGAAATCGAGAACTATAATAACACGAGATAAATTCAAGAACTATACGAAGCAAACGAGTAAGCAAGATGCTAGATACACTCATGAAGAGTAAGGACAATGATAATCAAGAGAGTATAGCAAGATCTTAACAAGTACTTTCTCAAGTTAGGTGAAGAGCATTCATGAGGAAATATAACATTCATCTCTCTATGACGAACACTATCACGAGAGCTTCAATGTATCCATTATTATGAAGGATCTTCATGACAAGATAACGAGTACTATCAATGGGATAATTCACAAACATTTATGATGATCGATATAGAAGTAGAACAATTACTTCTACAAGCACTCTATAGCATTTGCCAAGACACTAAGGGAATATCACGATGATATGATAACCCCTCCAATAAGGCAAATCAAGATCTTTTCATGACGAAGAATAAGTTGTAGAAAGGTGTACTATGATGGCAATTACTCCCGATCATCACTATCACGAGAGCGTTTGCACATCTAGCACGATATAGGATTGGCCAATGCACTAAGGGGAAAATCACGACGATATGACCACCCCTCATGGAAATAGCACTAGGTAGTATTTGGTCGCACACTTAGGAGTTCTCACGACTGTATGATTGCCCCTAAATGCCAATAACCGAGTTGGTGAATGCCAGCACCCGATCATCGTATACCGGTAACGTTTGGACTTTGCCTCGCCCAATAGGGTCAGATCAGGACTCGTAGCATTTAAAATGTCATTTTAGTGGGACCCATAGCCCCTGACATTTAGTCTAGAATAATTCCATATTAATGGCCAAGAATTTCAAGGATCAAGCATGTAAGAACATTAAGATAGATTTCATGGAACATAGAGTTCAAGGATAGAACTTGTAATAAGGATGATATATCAATAAACCATATGAAAACTATGACATTCTGGAAATCTAGGTGATTAGGTACAACTAGCTCAGTCGGCTTTGAGGGAATCCAAGGCTACGAGGAGACTTATGGAGGTCCCAATGACTAACTTGCCAGTCCGAAGGAACGGAATGTCCAACGGAGGGCTCGTATATCACAGAGAGTTGATGTGTATAACGTGAACCAATCATGAAACAGGGACTCCATCTACGGACGTGAGATGAGGGTGCCAAAAGACCCGCGGTATGGGTCAAAATCGGAAGAAAACTGTGACAACATGAATGCGTTAATTATAAAATTCATGTCCATCCAATTCTATAATTAACTATAATTAAATAAATTTATATTAATTAACGTCTGTGAGTAGTGTCATTTATTAATTAGCATCCACTTGGAGGGACGTTAATTCTATGATTTTTAACTTAATTTATTTAACAAGAATTTTCGTCAATATCTATTTAATTGAATAATTTTAAAATATACATTCAAAGAGATATTAATTTATATAAAATAATTAAAAATAGAATATATGATAATTAGGAAAAATCAAGGATTCCAAAAATATATTTTTTATAATTTTATGTTACATATTTTAATAGATATGGATTTTTAAAGATATAGTCACAAGTTATATATATATATATATATATATATATATATATATATATATATATATATATATATATATATATATATATATATATATAATAAAAGGATTGACGTCTTTGCACTGTGGCGTCAAAAGCATTTGACGACATTTGGTTTGTCGTCATTTCAACAAAGTGTCAAACTTCAAACCTCCGGTTCTCGACGTACACATGTCGGAATCACGCGTTCTATATATCGAAATGACGGGCTCGAAAACCTCTACCTAACTGGACATTCAAAATAATTTTTCGTTGAGAGATGGGGGATCTTGAGATAGGGGGCACGAAAAATGGTGCAACCACTCTCACTACCTCGGTCACCTCCCCAATAACACACCCATAAAATTTCATGGTCAAAGGACACTCCAACGACCTAGAAAACCCTAAACAAAGTAAAACTCTATAACTATCCGTAACAGTGTAAATCGTGATTCGCCGTGCAACTATTATGAATATACTAAATTAATTAACTAGTTAATGTTACTAGTTAATATCTATATCAAGACATGAAAATTTAAGGAAAACCATGGGGATTCTAATCGTATACACTTTACAATTTTTAGATGAGAGGTGACATGGAAATAAAATTTTTAACCATAGTGTATTTAATATTTAATTAAGAGAAAACATGTATAACGATGAAAACACAATACTTAAACATGCAGGACATGTGGAAATATGATTTTATGAACATAATGAGGTTTATGCAGAAGTTTTATCACGTTGGTTTGGCTTGGGAGATTGCCTACCTTTTGACGTGTAGAACGAGGTATATGAAATTGGGATGAAGGGGAGCGAAGCAAGAAGATGTCCAAGCCTTGTTCGAACGCAGCAGGAAGAAGACCACAGTCTTCTTTCACGTCTACAGGTCACGTTGAAGGAGGAACATTTAATGTTGACTGAAACATGAAAACGGCGACCACCCCTCGAACGCAAAAGCATCCCCCCCTTGCGTGTTCGATAGGGTTGAGTTTTATAGGGGTTGAGACCTTCTAGAGGATTCGAAGGCTGCCAATGGGGAAGGTTTTAACGTTGCATGATTGACCTACTACATTAAAAGCCGCCGGCCTAATGTCTTGGAGAAACCCTAAGGTCCTCCCCCAAGCACGTCGTATAAGCAACGTGAGTTGGGCTCTTACATATGGGCTTTGGGTTGGGTGGTCCCAGGTGGGTTTGGGTTGATGTAGAGTGAAAGCCCACGTACGTGCCTAGTCTTGGGGGGTGTATAAGGGTTGGCTTCGAATAGATTAATGGGTATAAAAGTTTTTTATATATATGGATATGGGGTTCACGTAAGGCTCCTTAAGGCCCTTTTTAACTAGTTATGGTCCATTTGTATTAACATATTCATACATATATTGTAAAGCCCATGGATGTTACGTAAAGGTTTGACTTTTAAGAAATATATATATATATACTAAACCCCCTATATAAAGGAGAAGCCCATTGAGTATAAATTCTTAGCTTAATATTATTGGGTTGAGTTTTTTTTTCTTCTTACAAATTCTCATGGGTTAAGCCTTAAACCTTTATTAAGGCTCACTAATTATATTCGTTAGAATTATAAAATGGTTAACTTATTCATTTGGTGTGGCCTAATATTCTGGGTATTTATTCACTTGAGAGTAAAATTTTATATGGAGATTTAAATTTCCATAATTTTCATTGTCCACTATTATCTCGGGTATCGATAAGAGTCGGGTTCAATCCTATGAAAGTCCTTATATATATATATATATATATATATATATATATATATATATATATATATGTTTATATTTTTGGAATGAAATTCCCTTAAAATAATTGAATTGTATTTTCAATTTATGCTACATATAGATACAAGAATATATTCAATTCTCATTTCTCAATTGTTTATTTATACCTTTATTGATGTCCATTAATGAACATTTAGGCCTATTAACTATTCTAGCTAATTATCACTTTTCTTTATCAAAATTTTCTATATTTTTTTCTTTCTTTGTCTAATATCTATAGTTATTTATATTTATTCTACATTTAAATTTCTAGGGTGCTACACCCTCCCCCACTTAAAAGAATTTGGTCTCCAAATTCACATGATTTTCTTTCCACAATAGTGAGGTAACATCACCATATCCGAAACATGTATTCTAACTAGATTATTCTCATGTATTCTAGCTAGAGTATTCTCATAACATGCTAAGTGCTAAGATCACCCATCTAAAATGTGCATTCTACTTCTATTATAATGATCACCATGTCCATACATGAAGTTTTAAATAAGGTAGGGTTTAAAGTTATCTTCCAACGCTTGTAGCCTACAAAACGAGTTTTAAGTTAATGACTACTCATATCTTGTCATTTATCTAGCGTAGACGGAACATAGTTTTATTAATTTAGCCCATAGCTCTACCCAAATCTCACGGGGTTTCTATAGGATAACTGACAAGGAGAACTCAATCTAAGACTTGGACTTGATGACCTAGGGATTTAGAAAGCCTAGGCTCTGATACCACCTTCTGTCACGTCCCGAACCGATAGCAGCGGAACGTGTCGTTTGCTCGGAATGAGACAGTTAAATAGTCATGTCAATCAGAGCATAGTCATTTCCACAAAACATAATTTGGACAAATAACAAATTTCACTTCAAATATAAGTTCTTTACATATTCGGGCCCATAATAAAGGAAAAGACTCAATAAAGAAAAACTACAATGAGACATAAGACGCAAGATAACCAGACTAGACGGTTCATCTAGATGTCAGAGTTCTCTTCACTCTTGCCCTTGCCCATCATGTTCGGTCTCGTCGTCACTAAGCTCATTACCTGAAAAACATTGGAAAATACAGGGTGAGCGAACGCTCAGTAGGACTTAATATCTCATGCTCCAAGCTAGCTTTAAGTCAAATTACAGTTTAACATGCTCATGCAGGTCATGATAGATATAGAAATCGAGAATTATAATAACACGAGATAAATTCAAGAACTATACGAAGCAAATGAGTAAGCAAGATGCTAGATACACTCATGAAGAGTAAGGACAATGATAATCAAGAGAGTATAGCAAGATCTTAACAAGTACTTTCTCAAGCTAGGTGAAGAGCATTCATGAGGAAATATAACATTCATCTCTCTATGACGAACACTATCACAAGAGCTTCAATGTATCCATTATTACGAAGGATCTTCATGACAAGATAACGAGTACTATCAATGGGATAATTCACAAACATTTATGATGATCGATATAGAAGTAGAACAATTACTTCTACAAGCACTCTATAGCATTTGCCAAGACACTAAGGGAATATCACGACGATATGATAACCCCTCCAATAAGGCAAATCAAGATCTTTTCATGACGAACAATAAGTTGTAGAAATGTGTACTATGATGGCAATTACTCCCGATCATCACTATCACGAGAGCGTTTGCATATCTAGCACTATATAGGATTGGCCATTGCACTAAGGGAAAAATCACGACGATATGACCACCCCTCATGGAAATAGCACTAGGTAGTATTTGGTTGCACACTTAGGAGTTCTCACGACTGTATGATTGCTCCTAAATGCCAATAACCGAGTTGGTGAATGCTAGCACCCGATCATCGTATACCGGTAACATTTGGACTTTGCCTCGCCCAATAGGGTCAGATCAGGACCCGTAGCATTTAAAATGTCATTTTAGTGGGACCCATAGCCCCTGACATTTAGTCTAGACTAATTCCATATTAATGGCCAAGAATTTCAAGGATCAAGCATGTAAGAACATTAAGATAGATTTCATGGAACATAGAGTTCAAGAATAGAACTTGTAATAAGGATGTTATATCAATAAACCATATGAAAACTATGACATTCTGGAAATCTAGGTGATTAGGTACAACCAGCTCAGTCGGCCTTGAGGGAATCCAAGGCTACGAGGAGACTTACGGAGGTCCCAATGACTAACTTGCCAGTCCGAAGGAACGGAATGTCCAACGGAGGGCTCGTATGTCACCGAGAGTTGAGGTGTATAACGTGAACCAATTATGAAATAGGGACTCCATCTGCGGACGTGAGATGAGAGTGCTAAAAGACCCGCGGTATGGGTCAAAATCGGAAGAAAACTGTGACAACATGAATGCGTTAATTATAGAATTCATGTCCATCAAATTCTATAATTAACTATAATTAAATAAATTTATATTAATTGACGTCTGTGAGTAGTGTCATTTATTAATTAGCATCCACTTGGAGGGACGTTAATTCTATGATTTTTAACTTAATTTATTTAACACGAATTTTCGTTAATATCTATTTAATTGAATAATTTTAAAACATACATTCAAAGAGATATTAATTTATATAAAATAATTAAAAAATAGAATATATAATAAATAGGAGAAAAATTCAAGCATTCCAAAAATATATTTTTTATAATTTTATGTTACATAGTTTAATAGATATGGATTTTTAAAGATATAGTCATAAGTTATATATATATATATATATATATATATAATATAATATAAGAATTGACGCCTTTGCACTGTGGCGTCAAAAGCATTTGACGACATTTGGTTTGTCGTCATTTCAACAAAGTGTCAAACTTCAAACCTCCGGTTCTCGACGTACACATGTCAGAATCACGCGTTCTATATATCGAAATGACGGGCTCGAAAACCTCTACCTAACTGGACATTCAAAATAATTTTTCGTTGAGAGATAGGGGATCTTGAGATAGGGGGCACGAAAAATGGTGCAACCACTCTCACTACCTCGGTCACCTCCCCAATAACACACCCATACAATTTCATGGCGAAAGGACACTCCGACGACCTTGAAAACTCCAACAAAGTAAAACTCTATAACTATCCGCTACAGTGTAAATCGTGATTCGCCGTGCAACTATTATAAATATACTAAATTAATTAACTAGTTAATGTTACTAGTTAATATCTATATCAAGACATGAAAATTTAAGGAAAAACATGGGGATTCTAATCGTATACACTTTACAATTTTTAGATGAGAGGTGACATGGATATAAAATTTTTAACCATAGTGTATTTAATATTTAATTAAGAGAAAACATGCATAACGATGAAAACACAATACTTAAACATGCAGGACGTGCGGAAATATGATTTTATGAACATAATGAGGTTTATGCATAAGTTTTATCACGTTGGTTTGGCTTGGGAGATTGCCTACCTTTTGACGTGTAGAACGAGGTATATGAAATCGGGATGAAGGGGAGCGGAGCAAGAAGATGTCCAAGCCTTGTTCGAACGCAGCAGGAAGAAGACCACAGTCTTCTTTCACGTCTACAGGTCACGTTGAAGGAGGAACATTGGATGTTGACTGAAACATGAAAACGGCGACCACCTCTCGAACGCAAAAGCATCCCCCCCTTGCGTGTTCGATAGGGTTGAGTTTTATAGGGGATGAGACCTTCTGGAGGATTCGAAGGCTGCCAATGGGGAAGGTTTTAACGTTGCATGATTGACCTACTACATTAACAGTCGCCAGCCTAATCTCTTGGAGAAACCCTAAGGTCCTCCCCCAAGCACGTCGTATAAGCAACGTGAGTTGGGCTCTTACGTATGGGCTTTGGGTTGGGTGGTCCCAGGTGGGTTTGGGTTGATGTAGAGTGAAAGCCCACGTACGTGCCTAGTCTTGGGGGGTGTATAAGGGTTGGCTTCGAATAGATTAATGGGTATAAAAGTTTTATATATATATGGATATGGGGTTCACGTAAGGCTCCTTAAGGCCCTTTTTAACTAGTTATGGTCCATTTGTATTAACATATTCATACATATATTATACATATATTGTAAAACCCATGGATGTTACGTAAAGGTTTGACTTTTAAGAAATATATATATATATACTAAACCCCCTATATAAAGGAGAAGCCCATTGAGTATAAATTCTTAGCTTAATATTATTGCGTTGGGTTTTTTTTTTCTTCTTACAAATTCTCATGGGTTAAGCCTTAAACCTTTATTAAGGCTCACTAATTATATTCGTTAGAATTATAAAATGGTTAACTTATTCATTTGGTGTGGCCTAATATTCTGGGTATTTATTCACTTGAGAGTAAAATTTTATATGGAGATTTAATTTTCCATAATTTTCATTGTCCACTATTATCTCGAGTATCGATAAGAGTCGGGTTTGATCCTATGAAAGTCCTTATATATATATATATGTTTATATTTTTGGAATGAAATTCCCTTAAAATAATTGAATTGTATTTTCAATTTATCCTACATATAGATACAAGAATATATTCAATTCTCATTTCTCAATTGTTTATTTATACCTTTATTGATGCCCATTAATGAACATTTAGGCCTATTAACTATTCTAGCTAATTATCACTTTTCTTTTATCAAAATTTTAATTTCTATATTTTTTTCTTTCTTTGTCTAATATCTATAGTTATTTATATTTATTATACATTTAAATTTCTTGGGTGCTACAGAGCATGCCACCGTGCCCAGGAGGCCGCCAGTGCCGTTACACCCCACTATCCTGAGTTGGCCGTTTGCCCAATGGGGCATGGATGTGGTGGGACCCTTACCAGCATCTTCATCCGGGAGCAAATATATTCTAGCAGCCACGGACTACTTCTCTTGATGGGCGGAGGTAGTGGCACTAAGGGAAGTGACAGGGGAGCTGGTCGCTAAGTTCTTCCATCAGAATATAATATCCCAATTCGGGGTCCCCAGCCGAATTATTTTCGACAACAGCAGCCATTTCAGGAACCAGAAGGTGTACCGATTACGCCACAAGTATAAAATTGATTGGAGGACATCATCCCCCTACAATCCGCAAGCCAATGGACTGGCAGAGGCGTTCAACAAGACTCTATGCACCCTGTTAGCCAAGACCGTCAGCTCTAACAAGAGAGACTGGGAAGAAAAGATGTACGAAGCACTATGGGCTTATCGTACAGTCTACAAAACTCCAACCGGCTGTTCACCCTTCTCCCTAGTTTATGGATCGGAGGCAGTGGTGCCAATAGAGTTGGAAGTGCCGTCATTGAGAGTCGCTATACAACACGGCTTGACGAATGGCGAACAGACAAATATAGAAGGAAGACTAGAAGAGCTCGCTGAGCTCGAAGGAAGGCATCTTCGGGCGCAACAAAACATCTAATTATACCAAGCTCGCATGGGCCGTGCTTTCGACAGGTTAGTCAAAGGGCGAGAATTCAAGAAAGGTGACCTAGTGATGGTCAAAAGAAGAGAAGTGATGGCCTCCAACCCCAAGGGGAAGTTGGTTGAAAACTTTCGTTGGACCCTATGTCATCCGCCTAGTCTATGAAGGAGGTGCCTACGTTCTCATAGACCACAAAGGAGTAGTTCAGTTCTTCCCTCTTAAAAGGAAACATTTGAAGCTATACCATACAGCCTTGTCGGCGCTTGAAGAACGGCCGGAATCTACCTTGGTCTAGTGGCACTCCGCCCTGGCCGAGCTCCCCAAAGTGTCCACCCAGCTCTGGCCGATTCCGAGGCCTATGGCTCACAGTCATAGAAGCCTCCCCAGTATACACTAACCCCAGGGCTCCTTGAGCACCCCACTTAGTCCCACTGGGCTAACGCCATGCACCTTATCACCACGGTGGACCTTACGTCTGCATCAGTGAAGAAACCATTTCCTTTGCGCTGGCGTTATCCCCACACCTGCGAATACACAATTTCGGCGCAAGGCATTATGCCCTAGCCGGTACATACACCTTATCATCATTGTGGACCTTACGTCCGCATCGGTGCAGAGACCATTTCCTTTGTGCTGGTGTTATCCCCACGCCTGCGAATACACAATTTTGGCGCAAGGCGTTATGCCCTAGCCGGTACATACACCTCATCACCATGTTGGACCTTACGTCCGCGTCGGTGCAGAAACCATTTCCTTTGCGCTGGTGTTATACCCACGCCTGCGAATACACAATTTCGGCGCAAGGCATTATGCCCTAGCCGGTACATACACCTTATCACCACGGTGGACCTTACGTCCGCATCGGTGCACAAACCATTTCCTTTGCGCTGGCGTTATCCCCATGCATGCGAATACACAATTTTGGCGCAGGGCGTTATGCCCTAGCCGGTACATACACATTATCACCATGGTGGACCTTACGTCCGCGTCGGTGCAGAGACCATTTCCTTTGCGCTGGCATTATCCCCACACCTGTGAATACACAATTTTGGCGCAAGGCGTTATGCCCTAGTCGGTACATACACCTCATCACCATGTTGGACCATACGTCCACGTCGGTGCAGAAACCATTTCCTTTACGCTGGCGTTATCCCCACGCCTGCGAATACATAATTTTGGCGCAAGGTGTTATGCCTTAGCCGGTACATACACCTTATCACCACGGTGGACCTTACATCCGCATCGGTGCACAAACCATTTCCTTTGCACTGGCGTTATCCCCACGCCTGCGAATACACAATTTCGGCGCAAGGCTTTATGCCCTAGCCGGTACATACACCTTATCACCACGGTGGACCTTACATCTGCATCGGTGCACAAACCATTTCCTTTGCCCTGGCATTATCCCCACGCCTGCAAATACATAATTTTCGCACAAGGCGTTATGCCCTAGCCGGTACATACACCTCATCACCATGTTAGACCTTACATCCGCATCGGTGCATAAACCATTTCCTTTGCACTGGCGTTATCCCCACGCCTGCGAATACACAATTTCGACGCAAGGCTTTATGCCCTAGCTAGTGCATACACCTTATCACCACGATGGACCTTACGTCCGCATCGGTGCATAAACCATTCCCTTTGCGCTGGCGTGGTCCTCACACCTGCGAATATATAATTTTCGGCACAAGGTTTTATACCCTAGCTGATATCTATGCACTACCCTTTAAAAAATGGGGCTTAAAATAGAGGTGCCCCGCCGATCTTGTTCATATATTTTAGACAAGGGCAAAAATGACTATAACCCAGCTGTGGTGAAAACCCGAAAGGGCACCACAGAAAAAATCGGGTACCCCGCCACGTGAAAACCCGAAGGGACGCGTGGGTAAAAGCAAGAGGGGGCTGGCTCTAGTGAAAACCCGAAAGGGCGCTTGAGTCAGTAATGTGGTAATTAAAAGTTCCCCTTCGCCTCCATCCCTATGAGACTCTGAGTGGGACTTTCATCATAGTCCCACCAGAGATCTACCTCTGTCAATAAACCATTATCCCGGACCTTTCGTCCTCGTTAATGACTAAACTTATCCTTTGCTTCGACATTTATCCAATGTCGACGAACAAACCAACGCCGATTCTTGATATCATCGACAGGATCAGTCAATGAACCGTTAACCCAGACCTTTCATCCTCGTTAATGACTAAACCTATCCTTAACTTCGGCATTTATCCAATGTCGATGAACAAACCAACGCTGATTCTTGTCATCATCGGCAAGATCAGTCAATGAACCATTAACCCGGACCTTTCGTCCTCGTTAATGACTAAACCTATCCTTTGCTTCGGCATTTATCCAATGTCGATGAACAAACCAATGCTGATTCTTGTCATCATCGGCAGGATCACTGAATGAACCATTAACCCGGACCTTTCATCCTTGTTAATGACTAAACCTATCCTTTGCTTCAGCATTTATCCAATGTCGATGAACAAATCAACGCTGATTCTTGTCATCATCGGCAGGATCAGTCAATGAACCATTAACCCGGACCTTTTGTCCTCATTAATGATTAAACCTATCCTTTGCTTTGGCATTTATTCAATGTCGATGAATAAATCAACGTTGATTCTTGTCATCATCGACAGGATCAGTCAATGAACTGTTAACCTGGACCTTTCATCCTCGTTAATGACTAAACCTATCCTTTGCTTCAACATTTATCAAATGTCGATGAACAAACCAACGCTGATTCTTGTCATCATCGACAGGATCAGTCAATGAACTGTTAACCCGGACCTTTCGTCCTCGTTAATGACTAAACCTATCCTTTGCTTCAGCATTTATCCAATGTCATTGAAAAAACCAACTCTGATTCTTGTCATCATCGGCATGATCAGTCGATGAACCATTAACCCGGACCTTTCGTCTTTGTTAATGACTAAACCTCTTTTTGCTTTGGCATTTAGCCAATGCCGATGAATAAACTAACACCGAGCCTCGTCATCATCAGTAGGATCGGTCAATAAACCCTCGACTCGGACCCTACCTCCTTATCGATAAACAAACATATCTTTTGCTTCAGCATTTATCCAATGCCGACGAACAAACTAGCACTGATCCTTGTTATCATTGGCAAGACCAGTCAATATCCCATTAACCCGGACCTTTCATCCTCATTAATGAATAAATCCGTCCTTGCCTTGGCATTTAGCCAAGTCGATGAATAAATCTCCGCTCGCCTTGACGTCAGTTCCACGAATCAACTCATTGCCAGAAGCCTTGGCAAAGGTAGGTGATTATGCTTCAAAAAAAATGAGGCTTAAAATAGAGGTGCCTCGCCAGACTTATCTGGATATTCTAGATAAGGGCAAAAATGGCTATAACCCAACTGTGGTGAAAACCTGAAAGGGCGCCACAGGAAAAATCGGGTACCCCGCCTCGTGAAAACCGGAAGGGGCGCGTGGGCAAAAGCAAGAGGGGGCTGACTTCGGTGAAAACCCGAAAGGGCACTTAAGTCGGTAATGCGATTAAAAAAAAAGAAAAAAATGAAATGATGATCATGATGAAAATGGTGTTGTTACCCCCATTTGCCATTCATGCCCCACAAGAATCCCTGTGTGTGATGGACATACCACGCCCCACCGGCATCAGCCTTACGCCTATGCTATAAACAAACCTCTTTGCTTTGGCATTCAACCCATGCTGATGAATAAACCTATCCTCGATTTTCATCACCATCGGTGAAATCGATGAATAAGCCATCGACCCAGACCTTCCGTCCCCGTCGATCAACAAACCTCTTTTGCTTCGGCATTGAACCCATGTCGATGAATAAACCTACCCTCGATTTTTTGCCACCATCGGCGAAATCAATGAACAAGCCATCGACCCGGACCGTCCGTCCACGTCGATCAATAAACCTCTTTTGCTTCGGCATTCAACCCATGCCGATGAATAAACCTACCCTCGATTTTTCATCACCATCGGGGAAATCGATGAACAAGCTATCGACCCGGACCTCCTGTCCCCATCGATCAAGGGACCTCTTTTGCTTCGGCATTCAACCCATGCCGATGAATAAACATACCCTCAATTTTCGTCACCATCGGCGAAATCGATGAACAAGCCATCGACCCGGACCTTCCGTCCCCATCGATCAACAAACCTCTTTTGCTTTGGCATTTAACCCATGCCGATGAATAACCCTATCCTCGATTTTCATCACCTTCGGCGAAATCGATGAATGAGCCGTCGACTCAGACCTTCCGTCTCCGTCGATCAGCAAACCTCTTTTGCTTCGACATTCAACCCATGCCGACGTATAAACCTACCCTCGATTTTTCATCACCATTGATGAAATCGATGAACAAGCCATCGACCCAAACCTTTCGTCCCTATCGATCAACAAACCTCTTTTGCTTCGGCATTTAACCCATGTCGATGAATAACCCTATCCTTGATTTTCGTCACCGTCAGTGAAATCGATGAATGAGCCGTCGGCTCGGACCTTCCATCCCCGTCAACCAGTAAACCTCTTTGATTCAGTATTTAACCCATGCTGATGAATAAACCTACCTTCGAGCTTCACCATCATCGGCGAGATTGGCAACGAACCATCGGCTCGGACCCTTCGTCCCTGTCGAGAAATAAACTCACTTCTTGTCTTTGGCACTTAAGCCTCCGGCAAGTATGTCATATGCAAACCTTATCATCATCGGCAAGGTCCACGCACAAACTATCGACTTCACTTTCTGGCCCTGTCAACCTATAAACCCCCCTTTATCTCCCGGCATTCGGCCTACACAAATCAAGGCATGACCTCGGGAGAAGTTGCACTGTGGTGGAGTGAACCCCTCATACCTTACTTGAAGGCATGAGCGCTCTCCTGCCCTAGTAGCTAACGTACCCCGAGATAAATAAATCGGCGACACCGACTGAAGAAAAAAAGAAAGGAAAGGAAGGAAAGCTGTAGCTCAGCAGCGGATATGCAAAGCAGATAATGAAGAAATTTCATTTGCATAGAAAGAAGAGTACATAGTACTCGGGGCATTCCCCAGGATATGTGAAAATTCACAAAAAGGGGAAGGGAAGAACAAAAGAGCTACTGCAATGAGCGACGAAAAATGTCCTGATGCGGGATGGACACGCGACCTGGGACTCTAGCTCGTCCCTAGCGAGGGAAACGTGGGATCGTGCATGGTTGAGAAACCGGCAATGAGTCAAGGGTACTCGGCTCTTCCGCGTGTACTCGGATTGAGTCACGGGATGGGTTCACTCACTCACTCTCGCAGCGGTGATAAAAGTATAACGAGCTAATAATCCTATCACATGCGGTGGCATATAAAAATGTATACGAGTAAAGCAAATGCCTACGAGGAGGGTGGCGAGTGTACTTCCACGCTCCGGGCATGGGGAAGCCAACCCCGACCAAGCTCGGTAACTCACGGTAAAAACAATTACAAAAATCACAGCAGTAATATTATTACCCACTCCACGCATGGAGGTAAAGGGCTACAAGTGGGGCCCGGGAGGACCGATCTTGGGTTGACGGGCAGTAACTTGGACAGCTCCGGTGGTAGCGCGTGCCGACAACCGTGGGGTCCACGTCCTGGCTGGTGGGCAGAGTGGGCTGGGTATGGTACTGCTACGACGGTGGCCTGGAGGGACGTTCCCTTGGAAGGCGACGTACTAGTTCACCTTGTGGAAGGTGAGGCGGCCGGCCCGGGGGTGATTGTTGCTTGCTGTCCACGAGTTGTTTCTTCTGTCCCTATAGTGCGTAACCTGTCGAGAACGGCTGCTGCGATCAACCACGACCTCTGATTGACGCGAGACTGACGCCGTTGGAAAGATCTCTCTGAGATCTTCAACCCTATGGTATCACAATAATTTTGAGAGGACTGTATTTTTCATGGATGATTTTACAACAGGTGGGCTCTCAGGTTCAGATTTGACAGGACATATTTGGATCTTCCTGAGAATGGGCGTTGACCACGACTAAAACTTTAGATCTGGGAGTTGGGCCCTTTATGAAAGCTAGAGAGGGGGAAGTAATGAAGACGCCCATATTTTTTGTGGATTTTCTAGAGGTGGTTTGATAGGGGAAATGGATTTTTGACTGGACAAGGGTCGGATCTGGACTGCACAGGACAGAACAGACTTTGGCCTGAGTTTTAATTTTTCAGAGGGGAAAAATAACTTCTAAATTCGTAAAAAAAATTATGGAGGTAGCTTTGGTGGCAGAACACCCAGTCCAAATTTGAGCTCAATCCGAAATGGTGAAGGGGGTCGAACAGAGGAAGAACTGTTGGATCGGTGCGATGGATACAAAGGGGGGTGAATGTATCCCTCTTCAAAATTGCCCAAATTAAAGCCTGTAGCTAGACACAGTTGCGGAATAAAAACTATTGAGCTCTTCAAGACAAGATTCCAAGACACACTTGATCAACCAGTTGGGCTGCAACAATGCAGGCACTTGATCAAGTCTAAGCCAAGACAGAATCAAATTGAAACAGTGTGTGCCATAAAGCATTCAAACAGATGACTCAATTGAGACGCTCCTAGCCATGCATCTAGCGCCAATCTGATAAAAGATCAAACCACGAAAACAATAGATTTTTTAGGTGGTTCGGTCCTCCAGACCTACGTCCACCCCTCACTCCAAACCGGAGTGAGGCTTCCACTAGCAATAGCTAGAACCGCAGACTCAGTCTGCAAACAAATGCTGCCTAACAGCTTGACCAGGGGAACAACCTCCCCTCTTCCTCCAGACCGGAGGGAAACCACTAGTGACTACCTGTCACTAGCAACCAGAGACCGAAGTCTCTCTTCCTCCACCCAGGAGGGAACCCACTAGTGACTACCCGTCACTTGCAACCAGAGACCAAAGTCTCTCTTCCTCCACCCAGGAGGAAACCCACAAGTGACACCCAACCACTTGCAACCGGAGACACCAGGTCTCCTTCTCCTGAGTCCACAGGAGGAACCCGACCTCAAACCAGAGAATCGGAACAACAACGATGATCAGATAAAAAAGAAAAATAAGAAATGATAAAAATCACAGCGACTGAAAGCTGGAAATGAAACACACAATGTGGCTCTCGTAGGAGCTGACTGGCCTGGATTTGATCCACGGTCCAGTAGGGACTAATCTTCTGATGAAGCTTCTTTTCTTCTTCACGAGCTCTCTATCTCTCTTTCTCTTTTTCTTCTTCTTCTTCTTCTGCTTTGATACTCTGCCTCTCTTTTTCTTCTCTGCTCTTCTCTTCTCTCTCACTGTCTTTCTTTTTCTCTCGATCCTCACGAGCTCTCTCTCTCTTTCCTTTTCTTCTGCAACTTCTCTTTTCTTCTGTTCTTCACTCTTTTCCTTTTTCTTCTAGATCGTGCAGGCTCTCTCTCTCTGCTTCTGCCCCTTCTGCTTCGATCAGTCTTCTCCAGATGGAGAAGTCCTCTTTATATAGCAGCAGCACAGATAGGGTGTGTGGTCTCCATGATTCTCGCCCAAAGGCCTCAGTCCACGTGGCAGCATTTTAGCACAGTGGTTCCACGTGTCACGATCAGGGCCATCTTCTATTCTTGGATCACGTGCATCATTAACCTCCTCGAGCAGCAGCTCTATAAGGTCAGACGAGGATGCACTGAGTAAGTTCAGAGATTGAACTGAGTTTGTACAGAAATGATACAGCATATAGGAAAGTATAAACATCGAGATTGAATACACAGACATGCCTTTACGAATGTACAGACTTTGTATCTAATGCGCAGAGCCTTGTACAGACTTTGCAATGCCTAGTGTTAAAGCATGACAGCACAATGCATAAACAATGCGTATGCATGACACTACCCTCTTTATGCAGCAGAACATGTAGACTTGAATGCATGGTGGCGAATGTACAAACTTTGTCTTGAGATGTGTGCAGATGCATAAGGAAGAAGTATGCAATGTACATACTTAGAAGTGCTTGAAGCACATGATGCAATGTACAGACTTGGAAATGCTGCATGCACAAGATGATGTACAGACTTGGTCTTGCGACCACGGCTGTACAGACTTTGAGAAACGATGCACAGAGACGCTAAGTGAGACGCTAGACGTTGTACAGACTTGAGAAACGATGCATGCACAAAGACGATGGGTGAGACGCTGGATGCACTGGCTGTACAGACTTTGCATATGCACATGAGACGCTGAGTGAGACGGAGCAATGTATAGACTTGAAGAAATGCATGCAGCGATGTACAAACTTAGTGTGCAATATGCAAACGAGGTGCAGACTTGCTATGGAGGGATGTGTAGACTTTGTGTGCATGCTACCAGACGATGTATAGACTTCAAATGTCTGCATGCGAGAGAATGTATAGGTTTGAATGCATGTGAAATGTAGCAAGGCAATGTGCAGAACTTCCACAAACAGAGAAATGCATAGACCTTAAACCATGACTCATAGCATGACAGGAAAATGCGTAAACGTTACAGATGTATATATATGAACGCTTCATGATCTGACAGAATGACTAAACACCACATGGTGACTCACAGTGTTTGACTCACATCAAGACCAATCATCAAAACCACAGGGGCACAACAATCTCCCTCTTTTTGATGATGGCAACACTGTGAGTGGCAACATTGTGAGTCATCAGAATGACTCTCAAACTATTCTCCCCCTTTGACTTCATCAAAAAGAAAATAGTTTGAGATAGCAGAAGAAACGTGCATGCAATGATTGAATGAAAATCTCCCCCTTTGGCAATAATCTTCCCCTTTGACTCCAAAAAAAAATTAGTAAAACCATATGTATGACTCAAACCAATTGGGAGGTATGAATGCAGAGATGCAGATGCAACAAGAAATGCAAGATCTCCCCCTAAATATATGAATGCAAGCATGATTCATATGACAAGGAAGCTCCCCATGAATAAATGGAGTCTTATGAGATGGATGAGAAGGAGACCACAGGGCATGTAGATTTGACAAATACTGAGATCAATTGAAGTAGATCACAGATATTCAGATGAAACACAGTCAAATACTGAGATCAAATGAGAGCAGAAGAACTAAGCATAGTCAGAATGTTTTCAATAGAAGTGAAAGTTAAACACATTTAGCAAGATTTCCAAAGAGTATACCAATTTCATAAATCTAACGAATTTTCCAGCGAGTCTCCCATTATAAAGATTTATGAATAAACTTTATTGAACTCCATGGTTTAAAGATGATGTATACCAGGTTCGACAAAAAAATTCTGTACTCATATCTGAAATCAAGATTTAATAACAAATGAACCAAAAACTCATATGTACATCTTGATTAATCTCCCTCCATCTTACTCAATCAATTTCAATGACTTATTTAAGAAATACACTCTTAAGTATTGAGTTTAAACATGCATGAAACCATTTGATCATATCAAGGGTTATAGCAGATTATCCTTTGCATTCTTTTTCACATATTGTAATTTGTTCAACAAGAATTTTCATACTACAAATTTCAAGAGCACTCAAGTTAAGTGCACACCTTGTAACTAGAGGATATACGTTGATCAGACGCCAATATCCCTAAGCACTTAGTGTGACTAACAGTCATGCTTTATAATTAACAGAGTTGACTGTTCACCTCATGACATGTCTTTTCTCATTTCTTTGACGAGTGAGATATGTTTCTCAGTGTGTCAGCCATTGCTCTACCTATTTTTCAATTAATTTTAGGCAGAGTTAACTAAGACACTTCATGACACAGTCCTTTGGACATGTGTTTCTCAGTGATCAAAGTCATTGCTCATGCAAGATTCAACAGATTTGACCCTTAGATATTTTCAGGAAGTTCAGATGTTTGAAAACAATACAGATTTCATGTATTTCATCCAAATAAAGTCATGATATCCATATTTTCAGATTATAGAAGATTTAACAAGACTTAACATGAATCAATTGGTTAAGGTTTATTAAAGTTGATTCAGATATTTTTCAGGACATTTAGCCAACCTAACCGAATACATTAAATGTAAACCATTTTGATCTTTCTGATATTCATAAATCTGTATAATAGAAGATTCCTTATTGAAGTAATTATTCAGATTTATGAGCAAGGTATATAATTTGAGATCTTCTCAATTGCAGCTACATCAAGAAAGCTTTCAGAAACAGCCAGAGTATCAATGATGCCAATTGATGGTATATGATGCAGGAAGAGCATAGGCTGATGAATGAGTGATAATGTGGTTGTTCAAGAGGAATATCGGTTGAACGAGTGACCACTTTAGGTCAACCGAGTTGTTCTGTAAGGAAACAGATGAATAGCCAATCAATCAGAATTTATCAGGGCAGAAGAAGCCAAATATGCATGAAGCAATCCCCCTATCTAGATGCCATGATTGAAGTTAAATTCAGACTAGAGAAATGGTTGACTCCCTCTAACTAAATGCATTGAATCAACATATATGTCATGAAGACAGTGCATGGGACTTTATGTACGGGATGTCATGAACTATGCTTATGGATGCATCGGGGGCATATGTAGTCCTATCAGATTTTCAGTGACTATGCAAGACACATGTGGCATGAAGACATGCAAGAGCTAGACAGACTCCCCCTGAATACATGCAATGTTTGCACTGAAGATTGAACATATGATTTTGTGACTCATGCAACAACATGACCCATGGTACTAGGCAGAGAACTTGGTCTAAAGGACCATCTTACACATAGTAAGAACCTCCAGACAGATTTCACCTGCCTTTTAGTAGCTTACCATTTAATATACCAGGGTTATGCAAAGAGATGCAGTGCCAATGCAGTTCTATATGTAGTCAGTTACTTCTTTTTGGAGTTTTCAGTATGATGATGTGCAATGCATTCACTACATGTATGCATATGCAATTTCAGACAATCATCAATATGCAAATCATGTATGAGGAGAGTTCAGAAAATTCAAATCTGACAATGCTGAACATTAAAGAATGTGCAAAAACAGATTGAACATGCTATGCAGTAAATCTAAGAACAGGAAGTGCAAAGAATTTACCTGAAAAGTTCAGAAAGGCATTTTCTTTTGAGTGCCTTGGTTTATTTCCCCAACTTATTCTCATGCCAAGGCACTCCTGCAAAACAAAGTTTATTTTGCACAAATAGGTGCCCAAGCAGTCTTGGGTCCTGAAATGATAGTGATCCCCTTGAATGGCACTCTTAACTTTTTCTGGGCAAATAGATCATCAGTTTTCATTATCGAACAATTATTCATAGAATGCCCAAAGCCACCACAATAATGACATGAAACAATAATTTTTGTGTTCTTGATGTGCACATTAGTATAATCATGAAACCTATGTGCACGTGAATGAAATTCTCTGATATTTACATGAACATTTCTTCTTCTATTTTTAGTTTGCAAACAATCTCAAGTTATGTGGCCTAACTTACCACACTCAAGACATGCAATAGTTTTCCCTTCAAAAACAAATCCATTTCTACCAGAAGTGTTTCTATTGACAGGGAATTTAACAGATTTATAGTTAGACTTCCTTCCCTGAGCATGCCAACATTGGGCTGCAATGTGGCCCATCTTGCCACAGTGAAAGCATGAATTAGAATTTGTATCAAAAGCATTTTGATACACAGGGGTTTTAACAGATTTGTAACGATTGTTACTCCCCTGTGCATGCCAGCATTATGCATAGGTGTGTCCTATCTTTCCACAACAGAAACAGTTGATTTTCTTCTTTCTATTAGATGTACGAGATTCTTCATAAATAAACTTAGTGCTCAATTCATCTCGAATCATTATTCTACACTCATGCATATGATGACCAGATATGCCACAGTAATAACATGAGTTGATCTTTGTGTGTGCATGTGACTGAGTGGAAACATGTTTTGCACCATGCACTCGATCATGACATCTAATAGAGTCAGAAGAATCATTTACATCATCAGATGAGATGTTAGCTTTCCTTTTACTTTCAATCCTTTTCTGATTTCTTCCCTTTTCCAATTGTTTGTCCTCATTTTCGATTCTCTGAGCAGTGGATTTGAAAACAAATGAGGAACACTTTTCTTGTTCTGAACTCTTAACAAACTTTGCCAGGGAATCCTTTAGATCTTGAATATCAGTTTGCAAGGAAGCAATGTAGTCTTCACATGAAATGACTTGATTATGCAAACCATCATTTAGACTTTTGAGTGTGTTAATTTCTTGTTTCAATTTTTGTTCAGTGTCATTTTCAACAAACTTTCCCTTTTCAATGGTTAACCATTTTTCAGAGAGAACAGTATTCAGAACCATTAACTTTTTATTTTGATTCTTGAGATACCTATTTTCTTCAACCAGCTTGTTTTCAAATTCTTCAGCTTCAGTTTTCTTTTCTAGCAATGATTTATTTTCTTCTTTCAGAGATTTGATTAAATCCTTTTGAAGATTATCATCAAAATCAAGATCATTTATCAAGTCTCTTAAAACTGCACATGCATTGCAAGAATCTTCTCTAATGAGTTTGGTTCTGTAGTTCTCATTTTCAGATTTCAAATTATTCAACTCAGCTTTTAGGCAAGTGATATCATGAATCGTTTCTTTTCTCATTTTTCTCTTTTCAGATTTTAATTTCTTACATCTTTCAGTAAGTTCTTCATTGATATTCCATAAATCATCAATTGAAATCTCTTCGGATCCAGAACTTACTTTAGATGATGAATCTTCATTATCCCGGTTGGCCATCAAACATTCCTCTTCTTGTTCCCCATTTGCAGTCGTAATTCTATCAAGAATTTCTTTTCCAGAAACGCACCTAAGAACAAAAGGAAATCTGTCAGTATTAACTGCAGCTTGCAAAATATTAAGAACTGTGACATTATCACGGTTCTTTACTCTATCCTCTCTAGACCACTTGGTCTTATCATGAGGTAATTGGTGTGGGCCTTTGGAAACCAAACTCCATAGATTTTGGTCGATGGAGTTCATATAAACAAATAGGCCGCCAGACCAATTACTAAAATTAGAACCATCAAACGCAAACGGACGAGCCATTAAGATAGAAAGCAAATAAATTCAACGCACAAAGCAATCGAATAGACTCAGATCAATGAGCTAGAAGGTAATATCAGAAGAATGCACCGCACTGGAACTGTAAAGCACGAAATCAAATCAGCATGATCCTCTGCAGATCGTTGGATCAGGAAGTAGGAACCTGGCTTTGATACCAATTGTTGGATCGGTGCGATGGATACAAAGGGGGGGTGAATGTATCCCTCTTCAAAATTGCCCAAATTAAATCCTGTAGCTAGACACAGTTGCGGAATAAAAACTATTGAGCTCTTCAAGACAAGATTCCAAGACACACTTGATCAACCAGTTGGACTGCAACAATGCAGGCACCTGATCAAGTCTAAGCCGAGACAGAATCAAATTGAAACAGTGTGTGCCATAAAGCATTCAAACAGATGACTCAATTGAGACGCTCCTTGCCATGCATCTAGCGCCAATCTGATAAAAGATCAAACCACAAAAATAATATATTTTTTAGGTGGTTCGGTCCTCCAGACCTACGTCCACCCCTCACTCCAAACCGGAGTGAGGCTTCCACTAGCAACAGCTAGAACCGCAGACTCAGTCCGCAAATAAATGCTGCCTAACAGCTTGACCAGGGGAACAACCTCCCCTCTTCCTCCAGACCAGAGGGAAACCACTAGTGACTACCCGTCACCAGCAACCAGAGACCGAAGTCTATCTTCCTCCACCCAGGAGGGAACCCACTAGTGACTACCCGTCACTAGCAACCAGAGACCGAAGTCTCTCTTCCTCCACCCAGGAGGGAACCCTCAAGTGACACCCAGCCACTTGCAACCGGAGACACCAGGTCTCCCTTCTCCTGAGTCCACAGGAGGAACCCGACCTCAAACCAGAGAATCGGAACAACAACGATGATCAGATAAAAAAGGAAAACAAGAAATGATAAAAATCACAGCGACTGAAAGCTGGAAATGAAACACACAATGTGGCTCTCGCAGGAGCTGACTGGCCTGGATTTGATCCATGGTCCAGTAGGGACTAATCTTCTGATGAAGCTTCTTTTCTTCTTCATAAGCTCTCTATCTCTCTTTCTCTTTTTCTTTTTCTTCTTCTGCTTTCATACTCTGCCTCTCTGTTTCTTCTCGCTCTTCTCTTCTCTCTCACTGTCTTTCTTTTTCTCTCGATCCTCACGAGCTCTCTCTCTCTCTTTCCTTTTCTTCTGCAACTTCTCTTATTCACTCTTTTTATTTTTCTTCTGGATCGTGCAGGCTCTCTCTCTCTGCTTCTGCCCCTTCTGCTTCGATAAGTCTTCTCCAGATGGAGAAGTCCTCTTTATATAGCAGCAGCACAGATAGGGCGTGTGGTCTCCATGATTCCCGCCCAGAGGCCTCAGTCCACGTGGCAGCATTTCAGCACAGTGGTTCCCCGTGTCACGATCAGGGCCATCTTCTATTCTTGGATCACGTGCATCATTAACCTCCTCGAGCAGTAACTCTGTAAGGTCAGACGAGGATGCACTGAGTAAGTTCAGAGATTGAACTGAGTTTGTATAGACATGATACAACATATAGGAAAGTATGAACATCGAGATTGAATACACAGACATGCCTTTACAAATGTACAGACTTTGTATCTAATGCGTAGAGCCATGTACAGACATTGCAATCCCTAGTGTTAAAGCATGACAGCACAATGCACAAACAATGCGTATCCATGACACTACCCTCTGTATGCAACAGAACATGTAGACTTGAATGCATGGTGGCGAATGTACAAACTTTGTCTTGAGATGTGTACAGATGCATAAGGAAGAAGTATGCAATGTACAGACTTGGAAATGCTTGAAGCACATGATGCAATGTACAGACTTGGAAATGCTACATGCACAAGACGATGTACAGACTTGGTCTTGCGACCACGGCTATATAGACTTTGAGAAACGATGCACAGAGACGCTAAGTGAGACGCTAGACGTTGTACAGACTTGAGAAACGATGCATGCACAAAGACGATGGGTGAGACGCTGGATGCACTGGCTGTACAGACTTTGCGTATGCACATGAGACGCTGAGTGAGACGGAGCAATGTATAGACTTGAAGAAATGCATGCAGCGATGTACAGACTTAGTGTGCAATATGCAAACGAGGTTCAGACTTGCTATGGAGGGATGTGTAGACTTTGTGTGCATGCTACCAGACGATGTATAGACTTCGAATGCATGCATGCGAGATAATGTATAGACTTTGAATGCGTGTGAAATGCAGCAAGGCAATGTGCAGAACTTCCACAAACAGAGAAATGCATAGACCTTAAACCATGACTCATAATATGACAGGAAAATGCATAAACCTTACAGATGTATATATATGAACGCTTTATGATCTGACAGAATGACTGAACACCACATGGTGACTCACAGTGTTTGACTCACATCAAGACCAATCATCAAAACCACAGGGGCACAATAAGAACAGGGCTGCTGTAACAAGATCTGCACAGAAGGCATGTTGCTAAGGGTGGAAAGATGGAATTGGGAAAAATAGCTTAAGTGGGATAAATGACCTATAGTTTTTTGTGGAGGATGGGAAGGACGTGGGAGACTCACACTCCAATTTTGGGCACGACCTGAGCTTCTGATGGAGAGATAAAATTCATGCTTTACTATTCTATCTAGGGGTGGACAGAATACCGAAGAAGCGGCGGTGGCAGTGCGATGGCGGCGGAGGCGGCGGTGCTGAGCTTCTCACTCAAGAAGGGGGTAGAAGGGAGGCTTCACACCTCAGAAGAAGGAGGCTTCACACCTCTGCAAGGGGGAGAGAGGAGAGAGGGCACCCAAGGGCTTGCTCTTGGCAAAAATGTACTAATTTTTCATTAATTCTTCAATAATTCATGTAAAATGGGAAATACAAGCTTATATAAGAAATAGAAATTGACCTAAACTACCTTTAGATCTAGGTTAGGGGAGGGGTATACAAGGGATAGAAGATTTAATCCCCATGTGGTCAAAAAACAAAAATAAAAATCATTTTAGTAGAAGGGGGCACCCCCTTGACTTTTAAGGAGGGAATATGGACTTTTATTACCCATTGTCCCCTTGAATGGTCAAGTCTTCTAGAAGCCCACCTTGGATATTTGACCAGCCCCACATGGGCCCTAGAGCCTAGGTGGACCAATGGGGAAGAAGGTGGGGGGCCCTTGCTAGACCTACTGGACTTTTACAAATAAACCCAAACACCCTTAATGACTCACAAATTGGCTTATAAAGCCATACAATTGCAAACCCATTTTTCAAAGGATATAAAAGTAAACTAAAAGGACACAAATGCAAACTAAAATATTAGTGCCCGATGTTGATTCCTATCAATTCTCCCCGGGTGGGAAGAACTTGACCCCGTCGAGTAAGGGGTGCGGCTGCTCAAGTAGCTCCTGCGGATCCTTCACCAAATCAGGAAGCGCGGAGTACACTCCACTCCAAGTAATTGTCACATGCTCATCCTGTATAGATTTGATATGCTCATGCTGCTATGGAAATGAGGCTAGAGGTGGACACTCCGGGGTGGGGTCACTCTCAAAGGAGGGAGGCGGCTTAAAGACTCACTAGGAATCACCGCTGGGTCCCTTTTTGTGACTATATCCGATATGCTGAGGTAGCGCCGATCCCAAATTCCAGCAAGTCTACAACGTACACATTAGATCTGACTTGCCTCGCACTCGAAAGGGACTGACAACGCGAGCGTACAAAGACCGACTCGACTCGATGCATGCAGACTTACTATGCACTCGACAGACAAATAGTACGAAACAAAGACTCACACATGACCCTAAACAAACATACTGTTAGTCCGACCCATACATATTCCATGGTGGACCAGGACATCCGAATGTGTGCCATGCATGCATGTTATGTAACCGGAGGTTGGTGGCGTGGGGGACTCCTAGACGTCCAAGTATGACCCAGTCATGCATTGACTTCCTATGGGACTTGGGTGTGGGAGGGCTAGGAGATCCAAAACTACCTTCTTCATCACCCCTATATGTAGGTAAGGCATGCCACCCTTCCCAATCAATGGACTCTTGGCTAGGGGGAGGTGAACTAGACCGTGTGGTAGGGGTGTGATAGTGAACTCCTCGGAAGAAGTGGAGTGAGAATGATAGCTTGGGAGGTTCACTAGTGAAGGGGTCAAAAGGGTCAAAGAGGGTATGACCCCATGAGATGGACTCCCCTATGACATGGACCCATGTGTGGGGTTCTTGAAGGTGTAGGTGGTCACCTTCATTCATCGTGGTAGGTGGGATAGGGATCTCATGTAAGAGGTAAGGTTCCTCCCTTGGGATGGCAATACCATAAGAGGGGGTGAAATCCAGCTCATCGGGAACAAGGAAGAACAATAGGACCTCGGTGGTGATAGGACCCAAGGTGTACACCGAGGTAACAGACCCCAAAGATGGGAACATGAAGCTATGAGTATAGGGTTGGTCAGACCCTAAGACCAATGTATATGTCAGCTCCCACTGACATTCTAGACTCCTTACTAGATCCTTTACACTATCTATGAAGCAAAAGGATTTGAACGTGGTGTGAAAGGAGTTAATGGGGACTATTGGGAGGGCTGGGTCCACGGAGGGGTAGCAAGACGGTCTAGGGACCAAGCCTATTCTGAGACAACTAAGAAGCGACTCGGCTATGTGTAGCTTCCCCGTTAGAGGTACGGGTAGCTCTGGATGAGGTGGGTGAGGCCGTAGGGCAAGAGTGTCTTGCCTCGTAGGTCCATGTGCTTGGCCGACCGGCTCAGCGCTCTGCTGATGGGTAGATGCGTGCCGTAGGGCAGCATCTGCTCACCGTAGGGCAGCATCAAACCGTGACTCAAATGGCTCGACCTCTAGAGCGACCTGATTGGAGTGCCCCAAAGTTTTCACGTGGCGGCAGAGTAATTCAAATTGGAAGTGAAGCCACAAACCTCTCCAGAATTGAGTTCCGACCTCAATGCTCTCCTTCCCGACTCCACATCTTGACCGGTACACATTGAAGTCCCTAATGTACTCGGACACGGACTGATTGCCTTGGTCGGGTCTGATGTTAGGGTTGGCCATAGTTGCAAAGAGACTAATGCATTGGAACCCTTTTTTTATTTTTTTTATTTTTTTTATGCAAAACTTTTATGCAAGACTAATGCAAGCACCTAGACACGACTCTAAATGGTGAAAAGGGTAAAATGCAGACTCGAATACAAACCTAGACTCAACCCATATCCAGTACTAGGCGGAGATTTGATCCGAAGATCGCGCTCACGCAAGTGAGTCACCTTCCCGATAGGCGTAACCTAACGTTCGGGTAACACCTTTTGATATACCGAATAAAGATATGCAAATACAATCTTAGACCGACTTAGACTTAGACACTTTTTTTGTTTGTTTTTAAACAAAGACTGTTGGGTTCAGGTGTAGTATTCAGAGGGGGGTGAATGAATATAGCCCGTTTAAAATTCTTTCATTCAATATAAAAACTAGAAAGCTAACGAGACAGATCAGGCAATCTGAAGCTCAACTGGTATTTCGCTCTCTTGACTGATTAAAGTATTCTAAGAAATCCAATCAACTCTTCTACTCAATCATAAACCAAACACTTAGAGCGCCCCTATGCAATCACCTAGCGGAAGCAAAAACAGATAAATCAAACCATAGTGCAATAGGAGTTTTTAGGTGGTTCGGTCCAGCAGACCTACATCCACCCCACACTCAAACCGAGTGTGGTTTTCACTAGCTCACGCTAGAACCCGCAGACTCAGTCTGCAACAAAAGCTGCCACACAGCTTGACCAGGGGAACAACCTCCCCTCTTCCTCCCAACCGGAGGGAACCTCTAGCAACCCACAGTTACTAGAACCCAGAGACTCACATCTCTCTTCCTCTTTTCAAGAGGGAACCCCACTAGTAGCAATCCCGCTACTAGTGAACCAGAGGTCGGAGACCCCTCTTCCTCCAAACCCGGAGGGCACCACTAGTGACACCAGTCACTAGCAAACTAGAGACACACGGTCTCTCTTCCTCCAGACCAGGAGGGAACCCCTAGACTTGAATCCACAAGCCCAGAACCGGAGACAAGTCTCCCTTCCTCCAAGCCGGAGGGAACCCACAAGTAGCTCCCAACTACTTGCAACTGGAGATCAGATCTCCCTTCCTCCAAACCGGAGGGAACCCGACCTCAGACCAGAGGATCGAAAAGCACAGCAAACCAGAAAACAAAGAAAAACAATAAACGAAGATAACTTCAGCAAAACAGAAAGCTGAAAGATGAAGTGCACAATGTGGCTCTCATTGGAGCTGACTGGCCTGGATTTGATCCACGGTCCAGTAGACAGATCTTCAGGTAATCTCTTCTTCCTCTTCTCTTCTCTTCTTCTTCTTCTCTTTCACTCTCTCAATCTCTGCTCTTCTATTCTCTTAGGCTCACACTTCTATCTCTCTCTCTCTCTCTCTCTCTCTCTCTCTCTTCTACTCTCCTAATCTCTCACTCTCTTGCTGCACTTCTTCTTCTTCTTCAGCTCACGCTCTCACTCTCTTCTCTGCTCTCCTCTTTTCTTTCTTTTCTTCCTTTTTCTGGATCGAAGGCCTTTGTGCACTACTGGCTTCTTCTTCGATACCTTCATCTGTGGATGAATGCTGCATTATATAGCAGCAGCAGCAGGTGGATAGGGCATAAAACGCGTGTGCCTCCCACGCTTGATCCAGAGCCTTCCTGCCACGTGCCTTTATAGGATTGATTCCTCTTGTCTTGGATCACGTGCAGCTCAGGTGTGTGGAACGTTCTTCCTCGGACCTGTAATGATATTAAAACCATTAACATGCTGTATGGCCACAAAGAACAAAGCTGCATGAGGTATGGACTATACTGGGAAAGACGCGAGATAGACATGGTGACTACAACACGAAGTGAAGGAGGAACGATACGAGATGCACTGTCACAGAACAGAGATAACACTATAAAGAGAACTACACGCAGAAGATGAAATAATAACCGACACGAGGTGAAAAACAACACGAGGACAACACGGACTGACAGCAGAAACCGACACGAAGTGGTTGCAAACAAGTAAGGCACAAGGTCTACGTAAAGCAACACGAAGTGTGGTCAAAGCGAGAACGACACGAGGTCTAATGAGAAAGACCAACACGAAGACGGTGAAAACAGCACGAAGTGAAAAACAACGACACGAAGTATAGTGGTGACAAAGACACACACTACACAGAGAACGACACAAGGTGGTGGCACAGAAAGTAACACGAAGTGCTGCAATGTTCTGCACGCAGTAAAACAAAAACGACACGGAGTGAAAAATGACACGAAGACGAAAACAACACTTAAGACGAAGTTGACACGGAGTTAAAATGACACGAGGTCTGGGAGACACGACTCAAAGTCACAAGAGCGACAGTAACCAACACGAAGTGTGGTTACGAAACATGAACGACACGAAGTGTGGAAACATGACATGAAAATGACACGAGGTCTGGAAACATGACACGAAGTCACAGAGGCAACAGTAACCAACACGAGGTGAGGTTACTAAAGCGACAATGACACGCGGTGTGGAAAACACGACACGAAGACCTGAGAAGAAAAAACGACACGAAGTCAAAGTTGACACGAAGTGAAAACAACACGAAGTGAAAACAGCATGAAGACGAGATCTGAAATCGACACGGGTTGAAAACAACACGAAGACAGAACAGTGATTTGACACGAAGTCAAAAAGACAAGAAGGAAAATGACACGAAGTTGAGAACAGAAATCAACACGATGTGTGATTTCAACATAAGAAAGATACGGACTAATAACGATACGAACTGAACAGAACTAACACGTGTTGAAGACAAAACAAAGATAGAACAGTAATTGACACGTGGTGAAACGACACGGAGACAGATCAAAAACCATCACGAAGAATGGTCATAGAGTGAGAATGACACGAAGTGAGACGACACTTAATCCTTAGAGGACTTAAGGACACAAAAGAAAAACGACTCGAGGACAGGACTGCTCGAACTTACGAACGACTCGAGGAACTACAGTAAGTGATACGAGATATAGTGGAGACAAAACGGACACACGACATGAAGACAAGCAGTACAACACTGCGTGTTATACTCAAACAAGACGAAGTGCCAACCAACAGGAAGACAGTAACAGTATAGACACACAATGTACTACCTCTTAGCAGATTTCCTGGTAATAGACAAGATCAACACGAAGTGTTATAAACTTAAACGACACGAAGTCTTTTCGTGTTTGTGAGGAGAGACAACACGTAGAACAGATACACAATGTTCTATGAAGACACAATTGTGAAAACACCACGAGGTGGACAGACTGTGCACGGACATTGTTCAAAGCAAGAAATGCACGAACATTGTGGCAACCAAAAATGTGCACGGGGTTAAGTATGCACGAACGGAAGCACGCTTAACAAATCTTCTTACATTGTCCCATTCATGTCAATGCATAGACTGTAAATGTATATGAAAGCTTTATGTGGCAGATAACAGTCTTAAAGTTCAATTGCAATGACTCACAGTGACTCACATCAAACAGCAATCATCAAAACCAAATCAATGAATGCTTTATTGCATCAGTTTATCATGTAACATAACTGATCATCATAGAATAACTCACATCAACAATCAATCAACAAAACCATCATCAAAACCACAGGGGCACAACAATCTCCCCCTTTTTGATGATGGCAACACTTTCAATATATTGAGTCATTCTGATGATGTGAGGCATTCTAAAGACTCAAATTATTCTCCCCCTTTGACTTCAGCAAAAAGAAAAATAATTTGAGAAATTATAGCATGTTTAAAAGTTCAGTCAAATTCTCTCCCTTGCAAGAACATGATTCTCCCCCTTTAATAGTTTCAGCAAAAACATGAGTTAGAGAAGAGCAAGGTAATGGGAAGGGTGAAATGTAAAAATGCAGATGCAACATTAAATGCAATACTCCCTCCCGAGTATATGAATGCAAGGTCACAAATGATATGAACATAATTCAGCATGACAAGGAATGCTCCCCCTGAAGAGATGCCAATTGATATGTAAGTGATGCATGACATGGAAGCTCCCCCTCAATAAGTGGACTCTTATGAGATAAGTGAGAGGGATACCACAGGGGCAAACAGGGAGAAGTTCAGGTCATTGAGCCAAGGACATGAGCAGAAGAAGTTCAGATGAGCTTCAACCAGAAGGAATTCAATCAGATTTTCAAGGAAATATCATTCTCATAAATCCAAATCAGAATATTACAAAGTCTTCCATTATAAGGGCTTATGAATGAACTTTATTGAACAGCATGGTTTAATCATGATGTATGTAGAGTTTATCAATAAAATTCTGTATTGATATCTGAAACCATGGTTTAATAAAAATGAACCAAGCCCTCATATTTATCTTGATAAATCTCCCTTTCTCTTACACAATCAAACTTATTGACTTCTTTCGCAATTACATGCATCTGTATTGAAATCAAGCAATTATGAAGTCATATGATTTTGTCTAGGGTTGTAGCAATTTGATTTTGGCATCAATATTCAGATATTTCAATTTATTCAATAATTTTCCTTGCTACAAATTTTACGTGCACTCTAGTTCAGTACACACCTTGTAACTAGAGGATATACCTTGATCAGAGGCCAATATCCCTAAGCCCTTAGTGTGACTAACTATCATGCCTTATGTGAACAGAGTTAGCATTTACACATCATGACACACTACAACTCAATTTTTAATGAGTGAATTGTATTTCTCAGTGTGCATGCCATTGCTCTACCTGATTTTCAATGAATTTTTACAGAGTTAACTAAGGCACCTCATGACACAATCCTTTGGACATGTGTTTCTCAGTGACCAAGGTCATTGCTCTGACAATTACTTTACCCTTTAGACAATTCAAAAACATTCATTTGCTTCAAAACAATATTAATCTCATGTACTTAACCAAATAAAGTCATGTATTCAAAAGTGCAGATTTCAGAAGTTTTTGCAAGACATAGCATGAAACAGTTGGTTAAGATTTATTAAACATGATTCAGATATGTTAAGAGATTTTGAAGTTAAACTCCATGAATACATTAAGCTTAAACCACATGAGTTATTTCAGACATTCATAAAAGCGTATAATAGAAGATTTCTAGTTCAAGATTTTTTCAGATTTATGATCGAGATAGCCCATTGAAATCTTCATGAAGGACTGAAATAATTCTGATATCAAATGATACCAATTGATAGGAGAAATACCAATTGTTAACTTTATTAAGAGAAAGTGTAAGACTCAAGGTTTTACATAGTATGATCAAGGTTTTGGTCAACACATTCAGTGAGAGAGGATATGCAGTGAACTCTGACCCATGTATGCATTTGACAGCCTATATGTAATGCAGGGACATGCAAAGACTCGACATTGAATTGCTGTGCAAAGATATGCAACTTACTCCCCCTGAAAACATGCAGTACACTGGTCTACATGAAGACAAGACCCTTGGTACTTGGCAGAGAACCTGGTCTCAAGGACCACCTCACACATAGTAAGAACCTTTAGGCAGATTTCCTTGCCTTTTAGTAACTTACCATTTGATATACCAGGGTTATGCAAGACAATGCAACTCGAGGCAGAAAACAAAATATGCAGTCTTCAGCAATAGGCAAATGATAGTCATGCAGACGAAATGTGTACCTATGAGACACATGCATTGACAATATATACTGAAGAAGCATTCAAATTCAGTTCAATCATATATCAAGAGAAGAGCATCAGTTATGCAGAATTGATTCAATAGCTGAGTCTGGACTGCAGACTGATCAACTAGACAAGATAAGATCATACATCAATTAAGTAAATCAACATGAAACTCACAATTTTCATGCTCACGGATTCGGATATGAATTTAAACAAGGTTCAGACCTAACCTGAGGAATTGACTCCTGGGGCTCCCCCTTTTTGAGTGCCTTGGTTAACCCCTTTCATTTCCAAGGCACACCTGCAAGATAAAATCAGATTGATCCTGCAGGAACCCAAGCTACCTTGGGTCCTGAATTAACCCTCGTAGGGGTTCTAAAAGGTCTCTCAGCAGGATAATCATCAAATTCCAACTGATAGCAATTATTCATGGAATGACCAAGCCTTCCACAATATCTACATGACATCGCCGAATTAGCTGAAGTATGATGCCTATGTAGATGAGCATGAGTATTTCTTTGATTATCATAAAAAAAAATTTTCTTTCCATAATCAGCTAGCCAACAGTTGGCAGCTTTGTGGCCTAGCTTACCACATTCAGAACATGTAGAAGTTTTTCTTTTATATGCAACTTTATTTCTTCCAAAATCATTTTTCTTTGTAGGAATTTTAGCATATTTGAAATTGACATTCCTACCCTGGATATGCCAACAGTCTTTGACTGTGTGGCCATGCTTTCTACAATGAGAACATTGAAGGGAGTTTCTTCTAAATGACCCTGACCAGCATTGTGCAGCTACATGTCCTATTTTTCCACAGTTATAACAATCAATTTTTTTATCCCACGGGACCTGTTCTCTAGCCTGATTGTTTTGAGCAGCTGCTAGGTCATCCTTTTCCATCAACTTACAATCATGCATCAAATGTCCGTGTTTGTGACAGTAGTGACAGATCATTCTCTTTCTAGATGTATGCGAGTGTGGGTGAGGACTGTGATCAATATGCATAGAAGAGTTCTTTCTATTTGTTTTCTGTTTTTCATTCTCTTTCTGATTTTTGTACTGAGGTGAGGATGAGGTAGAGGGCTTTTCTTGTTCTGAACTTTTAACGAAAACAGTCTTCAATTTTTCTCCAAAAGCCTTCTCAGCCTTCTTCATGTCTGGACTGTAACCCAGTCCCTCCTTCTGAAAATTTACATTCGCACCAAGGAGCTTATTCAAATTGTCTCTTCCCTTAACAAATTTTGACAGGGAGTTTTTTAGATCTTCAATTTCTCTTTCCAAAGACACAATGTGGTCCTCACACAACATAAGTTGATTTTGCAATTCATCATTCAGACTTTTCAGAGTCTCATTTTCCAGTGTCAATGTGAATTCATTACTCACTTCATTTTCTTTCAGAATAGATTTCCCTTTTTCAACTGTCAGGAGTCTCTCAGACATGGCGGAATTTAGCAACCTCAATTCTTCATTTTTATTTTCCAATGAGGAGATTTGTTCCTTATTCGTATTCAGATCAACTAAGCACATATCATGAGATGTTTTTAGTCTCTGACAGTTTTCACATGAAACATTAGAATTTATCTGTTCACATCTCTTTTTAACTTTCTATTTTCAGATTTTAATTTCTTGGATACTTTGAACAAGTCTTCATACATCACTATTAATTCTTCAAAGGAGTATCCATCTGATTCGGATTCAGAATTTACCTTGGATGAGGATTCCTCATCATCCCGGTTGGCCATTAAGCATATTGACTTTCTTCCTTCTCTATCAATGTCCGAGGTGTTCCCTTTGAGTTTCAATAACTCTGGACAATCATCCTTTGTGTGTCCAGCCTTCCTGCATTTGTAGCAAACATTAGAGTCAATAATCTTGGCAGGATTAGAAGTATACCTTCTTTGCTTTCTGTCATCACCATGCTTTCCTTTTCTTTTTCTTAGGAATTTCCTGAATTCACTAATTGCCATTGCCATGTGGTCTCCATCACTTTCAGACCGCGAGAGGTTGCTTTTCTCGCTAGATGATCCACTGTGGTTGGATCTGTTTGCTTTGCTGGAGCTAGCTTTCATCACAATTGGCTCCATTGCAAACAATCTGAAGGTTCAGGACAAACTGAAGCACCTAAACCAAATAAGCAAGACAATGCACTAAGACGGAGAATCAAAGCTACGAACACAGAAAGCACACACACTGAACAGCACCAAACAAACCAGCAGGATCCTCTGCAGATTGTTAGATCTGATAGATCAGAGACCTGCTCTGATACCAATTGTTGGGTTCGGTGTAGTATTCAGAGGGGGGGTGAATGAATATAGCCCGTTTAAAATTCTTTCATTCAATATAAAAACTAGAAAGCTAACGAGACAGATCAGGCAATCTGAAGCTCAACTGGTATTTCGCTCTCTTGACTGATTAAAGTATTCTAAGAAATCCAATCAACTCTTCTACTCAATCATAAACCAAACACTTAGAGCGCCCCTATGCAATCACCTAGCGGAAGCAAAAACAGATAAATCAAACCATAGTGCAATAGGAGTT
Source organism: Amorphophallus konjac (assembly GCA_022559845.1). Taxonomy (NCBI): domain Eukaryota; kingdom Viridiplantae; phylum Streptophyta; class Magnoliopsida; order Alismatales; family Araceae; genus Amorphophallus; species Amorphophallus konjac. The sequence goes on from CM040125.1 coordinate 176,571,507, forward strand.
TTTAGGTGGTTCGGTCCAGCAGACCTACATCCACCCCACACTCAAACCGAGTGTGGTTTTCACTAGCTCACGCTAGAACCCGCAGACTCAGTCTGCAACAAAAGCTACCACACAGCTTGACCAGGGGAACAACCTCCCCTCTTCCTCCCAACCGGAGGGAACCTCTAGCAACCCACAGTTACTAGAACCCAGAGACTCACATCTCTCTTCCTCTTTTCAAGAGGGAACCCCACTAGTAGCAATCCCGCTACTAGTGAACCAGAGGTCGGAGACCCCTCTTCCTCCAAACCCGGAGGGCACCACTAGTGACACCAGTCACTAGCAAACTAGAGACACACGGTCTCTCTTCCTCCAGACCAGGAGGGAACCCCTAGACTTGAATCCACAAGCCCAGAACCGGAGACAAGTCTCCCTTCCTCCAAGCCGGAGGGAACCCACAAGTAGCTCCCAACTACTTGCAACTGGAGATCAGATCTCCCTTCCTCCAAACCGGAGGGAACCCGACCTCAGACCAGAGGATCGAAAAGCACAGCAAACCAGAAAACAAAGAAAAACAATAAACGAAGATAACTTCAGCAAAACAGAAAGCTGAAAGATGAAGTGCACAATGTGGCTCTCATTGGAGCTGACTGGCCTGGATTTGATCCACGGTCCAGTAGACAGATCTTCAGGTAATCTCTTCTTCCTCTTCTCTTCTCTTCTTCTTCTTCTCTTTCACTCTCTCAATCTCTGCTCTTCTATTCTCTTAGGCTCACACTTCTATCTCTCTCTCTCTCTCTCTCTCTTCTACTCTCCTAATCTCTCACTCTCTTGCTGCACTTCTTCTTCTTCTTCAGCTCACGCTCTCACTCTCTTCTCTGCTCTCCTCTTTTCTTTCTTTTCTTCCTTTTTCTGGATCGAAGGCCTTTGTGCACTACTGGCTTCTTCTTCGATACCTTCATCTGTGGACGAATGCTGCATTATATAGCAGCAGCAGCAGGTGGATAGGGCATAAAACGCGTGTGCCTCCCACGCTTGATCCAGAGCCTTCCTGCCACGTGCCTTTATAGGATTGATTCCTCTTGTCTTGGATCACGTGCAGCTCAGGTGTGTGGAACGTTCTTCCTCGGACCTGTAATGATATTAAAACCATTAACATGCTGTATGGCCACAAAGAACAAAGCTGCATGAGGTATGGACTATACTGGGAAAGACGCGAGATAGACATGGTGACTACAACACGAAGTGAAGGAGGAACGATACGAGATGCACTGTCACAGAACAGAGATAACACTATAAAGAGAACTACACGCAGAAGATGAAAATAATAACCGACACGAGGTGAAAAACAACACGAGGACAACACGGACTGACAGCAGAAACCGACACGAAGTGGTTGCAAACAAGTAAGGCACAAGGTCTACGTAAAGCAACACGAAGTGTGGTCAAAGCGAGAACGACACGAGGTCTAATGAGAAAGACCAACACGAAGACGGTGAAAACAGCACGAAGTGAAAAACAACGACACGAAGTATAGTGGTGACAAAGACACACACTACACAGAGAATGACACAAGGTGGTGGCACAGAAAGTAACACGAAGTGCTGCAATGTTCTGCACGCAGTAAAACAAAAACGACACGGAGTGAAAAATGACACGAAGATGAAAACAACACTTAAGACGAAGTTGACACGGAGTTAAAATGACACGAGGTCTGGGAGACACGACTCAAAGTCACAAGAGCGACAGTAACCAACACGAAGTGTGGTTACGAAACATGAACGACACGAAGTGTGGAAACATGACACGAAAATGACACGAGGTCTGGAAACATGACACGAAGTCACAGAGGCAACAGTAACCAACACGAGGTGAGGTTACTAAAGCGACAATGACACGCGGTGTGGAAAACACGACACGAAGACCTGAGAAGAAAAAACGACACGAAGTCAAAGTTGACACGAAGTGAAAACAACACGAAGTGAAAACAGCATGAAGACGAGATCTGAAATCGACACGGGTTGAAAACAACACGAAGACAGAACAGTGATTTGACACGAAGTCAAAAAGACAAGAAGGAAAATGACACGAAGTTGAGAACAGAAATCAACACGATGTGTGATTTCAACATAAGAAAGATACGGACTGATAACGATACGAACTGAACAGAACTAACACGTGTTGAAGACAAAACAAAGATAGAACAGTAATTGACACGTGGTGAAACGACACGGAGACAGATCAAAAACCATCACGAAGAATGGTCATAGAGTGAGAATGACACGAAGTGAGACGACACTTAATCCTTAGAGGACTTAAGGACACAAAAGAAAAACGACTCGAGGACAGGACTGCTCGAACATACGAACGACTCGAGGAACTACAGTAAGTGATACGAGATATAGTGGAGACAAAACGGACACACGACATGAAGACAAGCAGTACAACACTGCGTGTTATACTCAAACAAGACGAAGTGCCAACCAACAGGAAGACAGTAACAGTATAGACACACAATGTACTACCTCTTAGCAGATTTCCTGGTAATAGACAAGATCAACACGAAGTGTTATAAACTTAAACGACACGAAGTCTTTTCGTGTTTGTGAGGAGAGACAACACGTAGAACAGATACACAATGTTCTATGAAGACACAATTGTGAAAACACCACGAGGTGGACAGACTGTGCACGGACATTGTTCAAAGCAAGAAATGCATGAACATTGTGGCAACCAAAAATGTGCACGGGGTTAAGTATGCACGAACGGAAGCACGCTTAACAAATCTTCTTACATTGTCCCATTCATGTCAATGCATAGACTGTAAATGTATATGAAAGCTTTATGTGGCAGATAACAGTCTTAAAGTTCAATTGCAATGACTCACAGTGACTCACATCAAACAGCAATCATCAAAACCAAATCAATGAATGCTTTATTGCATCAGTTTATCATGTAACATAACTGATCATCATAGAATAACTCACATCAACAATCAATCAACAAAACCATCATCAAAACCACAGGGGCACAACAAAGACTACCCTAGACTCAACCTTCTGCTCTGATACCAATTTGATGCGGGATGGACACGCGACCTGAGACTCTAGCTCGCAACTCGTCCCTAGAGAGGGAAAAGTGGGATCGTGCGCGGTTAAGAAACCGGCAATGAGTCAAGGGTACTCGGCTCTTCCGAGTGTACTCGGATTGAGTCACGGGACGGGTTCACTCACTCACTCTCGCAGCGGTGATAAAAGTATAACGAGCTAATAATCCTATCACATGCAACGGCATATAAAAATGTATACGAGTAAAGCAAATGCCTACGAGGAGGGTACAAGTACGGCATATAAAAATGTATACAATAATCACAGCAGTAATATTATTGTCCACTCTACGCAGGGAGATAAAGGGCTACAAGTGGGGCTCGGGAGGACCGATCCTGGGTTGAAAGGCAGCAACTTGGACATCTCTGGTGGTAGCGCGTGCTGGCAACCGTGGGGTCCACATCCTGGCTGGTTGGCCGAGTGGGCCGGGGATGGTACTGCTGTGGCGGTGGCTCCTGGAGGGACGTTCCCTGGGAAGGCAACGTGCTGGTTTACCTAGTGGAAGGCGATGCGGCCGGCCCGGGGGTGATTGTTGCTTGCTGTCCATGAGCTGTTTCTTCTGTCCCTACAGTGCGTGACCCGACGAGAACGGCTGCTGCGATCAGCCCCGACCTCTGATTGACGCAAGACTGGCGCCGTTGGAAAGCTCTCTCAGAGATCATCAACCCTATGGTATCACAATAATTTTGAGAGGATTGTATTTTTCATGGATGATTTTACAACAGGCGGGCTCTCAGGTTCAGATTTGACAGGATAGATTTGGATCTTCCAGAGAATGGGCGTTGACCGTGACTAAAACTTCTGATTTGGGAGTTGGGCCCTTTATGAAAGCTAGAGAGGGGGAAGTAAGGAAGACGAAAATATTTTTTGTGGATTTTCTAGAGGTGGTTTGACAGGGGAAATGGATTTTTGACTGGACAGGGGTCGGATCTGGACTGCACAGGATAGAACAGACTTTGGCCTGAGTTTTAATTTTTCAGAGGGGAAAAATAACTTCTAAATTCGTTACAAATTTTATGGAGGTGGTTTTTGATGGGTAGAACACCCAGTCCAAATTTGAGCTCAATCAGAAATGGCGAATGGGGTCGAACAGAGGAAGAACAGGGCTGTTGTAACAAGATCTGCACATAAGGCAGGTTGCTAGGGGTGGGAAGATAGAATTGGAAAAAATAGCTAAATTGGGATAAATGACCTGTATTTTGTTGTGAAGGATGGGGGAGACGTGGGGGACTCACACTCCAATTTTGGGCACGACCTGCGCTCCTGATGGAGAGCTAAAATTTGTGCTTTACTGTTCTATCCAGGGGTGGATAGAATACCGAAGAAGCGGCGGTGGCGGTGTGATGGAAAAATCAAATCTATACGGGATGAGCAGATGACGATTACTTGGAGTGGAGCGTACTCCGCGCTTCCTGATTTGGTGAAGGATCTGCAGGAGCTACTTGAGCAGCCGCACCCCTTACTCGACGGGGTCAAGTTCTTCCCACCGGGGAGAATTGATGGGAATCAACATCGGGCACTAATATTTTAGTTTGCATTTGTGTCCTTTTAGTTTACTTTTATATCCTTTGAAAAATGGGTTTGCAATTGTATGGCTTTATAAGCCAATTTGTTAGTCCTTAAGGGTGTTTGGGTTTATTTGTAAAAGTCCAGTAGGTCTAGCAAGGGCCCCCCACCTTCTTCCCCATTGGTCCACCTAGGCTCTAGGGCCCATGTGGGGCTGGTCAAATATCCAAGGTGGGCTTCTAGAAGACTTGACCATTCAAGGGGACAATGGGTAATAAAAGTCCATATTCCCTCCTTAAAAGTCAAGGGGGTGCCCCCTTCTACTAAAATGATTTTTATTTTTATTTTTTGACCACATGGGGATTAAATCTTCTATCCCTTGTATACCCCTCCCCTAACCTAGATCTAAGGGTAGTTTAGGTCATTTTGTATTTCTTATATAAGCTTGTATTTCCCATTTTAAATGAATTAATAAAAAATTAATGTAAAATTAGTGCATTTTTGCCAAGAGCAAGCCCTTGGGTGCCCTCTCTCCCCCTTGCCGAGGTGTGAAGCCTCCTTCTTCTGAGGTGTGAAGCCTCCCTTCTACCCCCTTCTTGAGTGAGAAGCTCAGCACTACCGCCGCCGCCGCCATCTGATGCGGGACGGGCACGGGGACCGACTCTAAGTGATGCGGACCTCGGACTCTAAATGCGGACGCGACCAGCAACATACAACAATGGAGACACTTTGGCCTGACACTAAGAGTTCCTATGGGCTATACATCACTAACAGAAATACAAGCTCACTCGTCGTCCCAAGCGAGGGAAAGCGCAGATCCGCGCGGTTGAGAAATCGGCAGAGTCAAGGGTGGTCGACTCACTTCCGTGGTCGGATCGAGCCACGGGACGGGTCACTCTCTCGCTCATAGCGGTGACATGAACTCACGAGTTAGAATTTTACGTTCTCACAGCGGCATATGACCGTATACTAAACTAGCAAATGAACGCCATGAGGTAAGACCGTTACCTCCACGCTCCTGGCGTGGGGAAGATAACCCCGGCCAAATTCGTACTCCCGGTTAACACACATTACAGCGGTACAAATATTTCGACCCACTCCACGCAGGGAGGTAACAGGTCACATGTGGGGCCCGGGAGTATCGGGAATTGGGTTGACGGGCATCATCTTGATGTCGCTCTGACGGTGCCGAAACCTGCATTTTAGTGCTGCCCGGACAGCGCGATCAGTGGTTCGTGGGGCCCATGTGCTGCTCAGTCCTCCGGACCTGGCGAGGTGGGTCCCGCTGTGATGGTGACACCTGGTGGCGCACTTTCCTAGGTGGCGGCCGGGCTGGAACACCGATCGGAGGCCGGTTGGCTCCGATCTTCACTTGTCGGAGCTGCTGCCCACGGACCTACAGCCTCTATTTTACAGCGCACGATCTGGCGAGATCTGTTACTGCAATCAGCGCAGACGTCGGATCGGCATGAAACCAGCGCCATTGGAACGCTGACTCGAAATCCTTCGACCCTCTATGGATCTAGGAATTTCGACGGGACTGTAATTTTGTTGGCAGATTTTTGAATCTGACTGATCTCTACCTCAGATCTGGCCGGACAGAAGTGAACTTTCCTGAGAGTTGACGTTGACCGTGATGTAGACCTCCGACCGGGGTGTTGAGTTCTTCATCAAAGTTGTAGAGGGGAGAGAGAGAAAGACGGGGATAATTTTTTTGAAACGTTTGGTGGAGGTTTGGGTGGGGAAAGGTATTTTATACTGCTGAGTGGTCGGATCTGTACAGTGGCAGACAGACTGAGTTGGGATCTGAAAGTTATTTTTTTGAAAATATAAACGAGATCCTAAATTCACAAGAAAATTAGTGGAAGAGGTACTATATAAACAGAACCCCCGATAAAAATTACAACTCGATCTAACATGAGAAAGGTGGGTTCATGGATGAACTATATGATGGCTATGATAGAAGATAGACTGCAGGTAGATATGGAAGGAAGGGGAGTACGAAAATGGAAAATGGAAAAAAATGGACTACAAGCTCCACCAATTTTTATAGGACGTGGTGATGACCTCTAGAAGTCACCCTGAAGATGTGGAACCCAACAGATCTCGAGGCTGAAAGCTAAAATTCTGGGAATGGCCTGCTGTCTCGCGATTGGCAGAATACCGACGGTGGCGGTGGCGGTGCAACGGCGGCACGAAGGCGGCAGCGGCGGTGATGACGATCTCACGAATTGATAGATTAGGCTTCACACCTCAAGATCACAGCCTTCCCAGCTGCAGAAGGGGGAGAGGCTGAAAGCTAAAATTTCAGGAATGGCCTGCTATCTCGCGATTGGCAGAATACCGACGGTGGCAGTGGCGATGCAACGGCGGCACGAAGGCGGTAGCGGCGGCGATGACGATCTCACGAACTGATAGAAGAGGCTTCACACCTCAAGATCACAGCCTTCCAAGCTACAGAAGGGGGAGAGTGGGGAGAGAGAGAGGGGCAGCCCTTGCCTTGTGGAAGAAATTCAAATATTTTCTTTGCATTAATTGTGATAGAAATGAAAATTACAACCTTTTATATGAATTGACCTCCCATGGTAAATGACTAGCCATGCCCTCAGATCTAGGGTTGATGGGGGGGATCTTAGGAAAGCTAAATTACATATTCCCCATGTGGTCAAAGAAAGGAAAGAAAAAAAAAACTAGCCTAATAGAGCCAAAATAGGGGGCGCCCCCTTCATGGGCCATTCTTGGGCCAAGTTGGTCCAAGGCCATCAAAAGGCCATCCACAAGCCCATGATAGCCTATAGGCCTTCCAACCTAGGTGGCCCATGAGAAGGAGAAGCCCAATTGGGCCTAAGTCATTTAAAGATCCATTATGAAGCCTAGTGGTCCAATATGGCCACACCTCTTAATGGACTCTAAAGGGCTTAATCCAAATGGCTTATAAAGGGCTTTACAAAGAGCCCAACATGAAAACCCAAATAAAAACACACATTACAAGCCCAAATATAATGCAAATAAATGCTAAAAAGGTGTCCAAACTCATGGCGGAGACTTCAGACTATCTCCGAGCCAAAGGGAACCCGATGTAGCCCAAGTGGTGCTCCGCGTACGGTACCGACGGCTCGCTGGTTCGTGCTTCTCGCTCGCTCTGGTGTCCGCACCAATTCTCCCCGGGTGGGAGAAACTCGACCCTATCGAGTAAGGGTCTGCATCACTCTGGTAGCGCTCTAGTAGGTCCGGATCTATCCACTGCAACTCTCCACGGGTGATCCAAGTATCCTCGGTGGCGGGTCGCCCTCTCCAACGCACTAGGTAGCCGGGGTAGGATCCACTCCTGGTAACTGTCACCTGCTCATCCAGTATATGATCTATATGCTCTCGCTGTCGTGGAAATGTGGCTGGTGGTGGACACTCCGGTGTGGGATCACTCTCAATGGGGGGAGATGGCTCAAAAGGCTCACTAGGGATCACCGCTGCGCCCCTATATGCAACTAGATCCGACACATTGAAAGTTGAGCTTATACCATATTCCTTGGGCAGGTCCACAACATACGTATTGGATCCACCGCGTTTCAACACTCTAAAAGGACCGGCTACACGAGCTTGGAATTTCTTTACGGTTCCATAGGGAAACCATTTAGGCCTTACCCTGATCATGACATATTCACCCTCTTGGAACTCACGGTGGTGTCGATGGGCATTGACTAACTCCTTATACCGTGTATTGCTGGCCTCAATGTGACGACAGATGTCGTCATGCAGACTCCTAACATGCCTAGCAAAAGACTCGATAGACTCAGATGCTCGTGCATGAATGGGCATGGGAATAAGATCCACTGGCTTCCTAGGCCTACGACCTGTGACAATCTCGAATGTACTCATACCGGTAGACCTGTTAACCAAATCATTATATGCAAATTTTGCCAGTGGTAATATGAGATCCCAATCCTCTACACGGTCCCTGACAAGACACCTCAAAAGGTCACCCAGACTCCTATTGACCACCTCAGTCTGACCATATGTCTGGGGATGATATGTAGTGGAAAACTTGAGGTGAGTACCCAACATATGCCACAATGTCTTCCAAAAATAACTGGTGAACCTAACATCACGGTCAGACACTATGGTACGAGGCAACCCGAACTTGCACACCACATGAGTAAGCAATAGGCGGGCTACCCTCGAAGCATCTAAAGTCTTCGAGCAGGGAATGAAAAGGGCCATCTTTGAGAACCGATCAACAACCACATAGACCAAGTCATGCTTCCTAGAGGTACGTGGCAATCCCAAGACAAATTCCATGCTAACATCAAGCCACGGAGCATCAGGTACGGGGAGAGGCGTATAAAGGCCCGAGCTTTGCTTCTTCATTTTGGCCGTAGCACATGTACATCACTGGGCCACAATATGAGCAACATCACGCTTCAAGCTCGGCCAATAAAATATATGCTCAACAGCCTCGATAGTCTTGTTCCGACCAAAGTGGCCGGCTAGACCTCCCGCATGTAGTTCCCAGACTAAGAAGTCTCGAATCGAAGTTCGGGGAACACAAAGTCTGCCTCCTCGAAAGAGGTAACCCTCCTGAAGCACATAATCATCAAGGTCTCTCGAGGGTCCGGCCTGGAGAGTGGTATAAATCTGACCGAAGTTAGGATAGTCAACATAGGCCTCTCTCATCTTCTCTAACCCTATGACCTCGGCACTCATGGTCGTCAGCAGACATGCACGCCGACTCAAGGCATCAGCCACCTTGTTCTCCACTCCAGCCTTATGTTTAAGCACAAATGTGTATTGCTGGAGATACTCAACCCATATGCTGTGACGCGCATTAAGCTTCTTTTGGGAATGGAGGAACCTCAAAGCCTTATGATCGGAGTATAAGACAAACTTTTGATGTAAAAGATAGTGCCTCCAATGCCTAAGAGCCTGAACAACTGCGTAGAATTCCTTATCATAAGTGGAGTATCGCAGTTTCGCGTCATTCAGCTTCTCACTGAAATATGCGACCGGGTGGGCCTCCTGACTCAACACTCCTCAAATTCCTACACCCGACGCATCACAAGAGACCTCAAACACCTTCGAGAAATCTGGCAATCGAAGGATCAGTGTCTGGGTCATGCGCTCCTTGATGTCCTTGAAGGCAGCAGCTGCGGCCTTTGTCCATAAAAATGTGCCCTTCCGAATACAGTCCGTGATCGGGGCAGTGACAGAGGTAAATCCGCAGATGAAACGACGATAGAACGTCGCGAGGCCATGGAAGCTGCAGACATCATGGGCCGTACGGGGTTCCGGCCACTCAATAATGGCCCGGACCATCTCTGGATCGGCGGAGACCCCGGTACTAGACACAATAAAACCCAAGAAGGTAAGCTGAGGTGTCATGAAGGCACACTTCTGTGGGTTCGCAAACAACTGCTCTCGCCTCAAAAGCAGACAGACCTGTCGCAGATGGTCCAAGTGGTCCCCTTTAGTTCGACTATATATAAGGATATCATCAAAATACACAACCACAAAGACTCCAATGAATGGTCGAAGGACCTGAGTCATGAGTCGCATAAAGGTGCTAGGGGCATTGGTCAACCCAAAGGGCATAACAAAGCACTCATATAGGCCATCCTTGGTCTTAAATGCGGTCTTCCACTCATACCTGGCCTAATCCTCACCTGGTGGTAGCCACTCTTAAGAACGATCTTCGAGAAGATAGTGGCACCGGCCATCATGTCTAGCATATCATCTAGGTGGGGAATAGGGAACCTGTACTTTACGGTGATTTTGTTGATGGCACGACTATCAATGCACATTCTCCACGTGCCATCCTTCTTTGGGACGAGTAATGCGGGAACAACACAAGGAATCATGCTGTCCCGAACTCATCGACCTGTTGTTTTAGCTCGGCATGTTCCGTGGGACTCATGTGATAATGAGGAAGATTGGGCAATGAGGAGCCCGGAATCAGGTCGATAGCATGCTGAATATCCCGCGTAGGTGGGAGTCCCTTGGGAAGCTCCTCAGGAAAGATATCAGTGAACTCCTGCAGAATAGGAATGACATCGGGTGGGAGTTCACCCTCGGACTTTGGCTCCACCTCTCGGACCGTAATAGCAAACACAGGGCAGCCCCTACTAGCCTCCCGCTCCATTTCTCGGGAGCTAATCATCATCAACCTCCTAGTCAAGGGCTCGCCTGTGCCAGAGGTAACGGTCATAGCCCGGGCGGGGGATGGGGTATTGGGCCCGGCGACAGAAGGCTCCGGAGTACTAGGGCCAGTAGGACCCCTAAATGATGGGCTCTTGGGCTGAGTGGGGTGGAGGGTAATCTATCGACCATCATGGTCGAAGGTACAGGTGTTCGACCGGCCATGGAGTGTGGCATCCCGATCAAATAACCACGGCCTACCAAGAATGATATTTCCCACCTCCATGGGGAAAACATCACACCAGATCTCGTCAAGGTAGGCATGGAACTGCAGTGGGACCAAACACCACAGCCTGATCGGAATGGAGGTGGAATCCACCCATGATACTCGATAGGGGCAAGGATGGTCCACGGGAGTAAGACCAAGACGTGAAACTATGCCCATGGAGATTGCATTGATGCAACTCCCACTATCGATAATCACCTTACACACATGCCCCCCAGCCTATAGTATGTATGAAAGATGGTAGTCCGACGCCAGTCATCACTGGCCTGGGGCTTAGTGAGAATACACCTGACGACCCCCAAGTGGGTATCGTCTGAATGTTGGGCATCCTGGCCATCACCTTCAATCTCATAGTATTCGTCAGCTAGCTCCTGATCTGCTTCATAGCTGACTAACACAAGATCTGAAGAGGTGGTGTCCCCGGCCTGTGTGTCCCCAATGACAAGAGACTGATGAGTGGGACACTGGTTGGCGAAGTGGCCAAACCCATTGCAGCGATAACAGTACTGCCGTGATCCACTAGGCTCCCCGATCAAAGGTCATTTCCCCTTATCCTCCCGACGGATAGGAGGTGTAGGCAACAAAGGACGAGCAACGGGTGCGGGTGCCGGTGGACGGACCGTGGGTGCCGTGGGTTGGGGACGAGGAGGGATATCCCTCACAGGTGGAGGGCGAGGCCTAGGAACGAATGGCTCGGGACGAGTGGGCTCCTGAGGTCGAGCCATGGGGGCCCTCGGATACGTGCCTAAAGAGCCACGGGGCTCGACACTACGAGGGGGAAAGGGGCCCAACCGATGGGTAGGCTCAAACTCGGCCTCGAATTACTCCAATTCGAGAGCAACCTGATACGCCTGTTCCAAAGTGGTCACGTTGCGGCGAAAAAGTTCATATTGGTAGTTTGGCTGCAGACCTCTTCGAAAGCGCGTGATGGTCATGGTGCTCTCTTCTATAACTCCACACCGTAAATAATACTCATCAAACTCGGCGGTGTACTCAGTCACGGATCGGCACCCTTAGGAGAGACTTTGCCATTTGTCTATGAGACGCTGGCGATACGTGGCGGAAGGTATTTCTGCCTCAACTTCATTTTCATGTCATTTCAAGTACCGATCTGGGGTTGATGCCGCTGCACTAACAGGCTCTCCACATTGATCCAATAAGTTTGGGCCTGCCCATGCAACTTCATCTTCGCGTACCGAACTCTTCGGTGGTCCGTCATCTCAAACCACTCGAAGTACCGGTCCATGTCGGCCTCCCAATCTAAATAGACCTTCGGGTCCAGAGACCCGTCAAATAGGGGAGGGTCCGCATGCACGCTCCTAAGAATGCGGTCATCGTCATCATCACGATTTCATCGTTGGTCTCGACGATCACGACCATAACCCCCTTGCTCATTGTCGGATGCATAATCATCCACCTCGAGCACTTGTTGCCTCCTATCATTTGCCCCTTGAGCCCCTAGAGCAATAGGTTGCTGAACTGACTCTTGTTGGCCATTTGTCGGCGCGGGTTGCGCCGCCACTGGGGCCCTCTCGAGGACAGCTATCCTCCCCACAAGACCCTGAATGGACTGGTCTGATGTTTCAGCCCGATCCTCTAGGGCTTTCATCCTCCCTTCTAGATGCGTTCCTACGCCATCTAGACGCGTACTAAGACCATCCATACGCATATCGAGACGATCCATGAGGGCTCGAAACATCTCGACCGTCGAGGGCTCATCGGAACTATGGGCTCAGGAATCTACCATAGGTGGTGGTGGCGAGTATTGGGTGCCTCGACGGGTGGGCATGCAAAGACACATGGACTAGGAGACACAGACTAATGCACCTAGACTTAGCCAATATCCGGTACGTGGCGGAGGGTCGACCCGAAGATCTCCTCGCGCAAGTGTGCGGCCTTCCCGATAGGCATAGCCTAACGTTCAGACAACACCTTTTAATATACCAGATTATCAGGATGAAATGTACTTTTAAAACACTTTTTTTGTTTTGAAAATAATGATGATCCTATACTTGACTTAGACCGTGCAAGACTTATGCAAAGACTACCCTAGACTCAACCTGGCTCTGATACCAAACTGATGCGGGACGGACACGGGGACCGACTCTAAGTGATGCAGACCTCGGACTCTAAATGCGGACGCGACCAGCAACATACAACAATGGAGACACTTTGGCGTGACACTAAGAGTTCATATGTGCTATACGTCGCTAACAGAAATGCAAGCTCACTTGTCGTCCCAAGCAAGGGAAAACGCAGATCCGAGCGGTTGAGAAACCGGAAGAGTCAAGGGTGGTCGACTCACTTACGTGCTGGGATCGAGCCACGGGACGGGTCACTCTGTCGACTTACTTACGTCCATTTGACGCGGACGGACGTCGGGGAACGGATCGACGGTGGCTCTTGTCGGCACGGATGGAACCGATATCTTGCTACCTCGCGCAGCTCGGCCTCACGCCGGACGGTCTCACACCGGGCGACTCTCGAATCTCACAAAGAGAAGGGAAAGAAGGGAAATGCAAGAGAGGAATCTCTTAACACTTGTTTCAAAATAACTTTTCTTTCATTCATATGACATCTCGTAACAACACCCTTAGCCTCCTTATATAGGAAAGGAAGCTATAACAATAAGACCTTCTAAGTTCTACTAATTATACTTATACCCTAGCCTAACAAGACAAAGCCCACCAACCCTTATTTGACTTGGACCCTAATAAAATATAATACTTTGACCCAATAAAATAGAAACAAAATACGTGGTGGTTAAAATACAAATACAACCATAGTGAAATACACACAATACAGTAATACACACAATACGTACGTACGGATACGTACTCAGGATGCCGGATCTTCAAGCGAGTCGCTGAGCCATAAGCTCGGTGCAGTCGGGGCGGTATAGCGTCGGCTCTGAGTAGTGGGCCTAGTGGTGTCCCCACCAACCCTCCCGGGACGGTTGGAACTCGACTCCGTCGAGTAAGGGGGAACACTGCTGTGGTAGTGCTCCAGTAGATCTGGATCGAGGCGCTGGAGATCTTCCCGACTGATCCAGGAATCATCAGAAGGTGGTCGGTCCCGCCAGCGGACAAGGTAGCGCTGGTACATCCTGCTCCGTGTAGTGGTCACCTGCTCATCCAGTATCCTCTCAATGTGCTCGCGCGATACTCTCGAGGCTGTGGGACGCACAGGGGTGGGCTCACTCTCAATGGGAGGAGAAGGCTCGAAAGGGTCACTAGGAATCGCTGTGGGTTCCTTGTAGGCCACTAGGTCTGCCACATTAAAGGTCGAGCTAATCCCATATGCGGGAGGTAAGTCCACAACATAAGTATTGGAGCCAATCTTCCGCAGAATTGGGAAGGGTCCATCACTACGGGCGTGCAACTTTTTAACGGCTCCCGAGGGGAGTCGTTCGGGTCGGACCCGTACCATAACCAAGTCACCTTCTTGAAATTCATGGTGACGCTTATGCGAATCAGCCAATTTTTTATAAGTCTCATTACTGAGGTTTATTTGCTTGCTAATTGACTCATGCAGACTTTTGACATGCTGTGCAAACTCCTCAGCTGACTTGGACGATCTAGACTCGAGGGGAAGGGGAATGAGATCCACAGGTTTCCTAGGTTTGTATCCATGCACAACCTCAAATGGACTCATACCGATGGACCTATTGACCGAGCTATTATATGCAAACTCGGCCCTGGGCAAAAGAAGGTCCCAAGTGCCAGAATGATCCCCTACGAGACACCTCAAGAGATTCCCTAAACTCCTATTGACGACCTCGGTTTGCCCATCAGTTTGAGGGTGATAAGCAGTGAAAAATTTCAGCTTAGTGCCAACGAGGTGCCAAAGTGTCTTCCAGAAATAACTAGTGAACCGGACATCCCGGTCAGACACTATGGTTTGGGGAAGACCATGCAGACGGACGACTTCATCGAAGAATAAGTGGGCTACTCTAGATGCATCAGATGTTTTGGAACATGCAATGAAGTGGGCCATCTTAGAGAACCGATCAACTACCACAAAGATGGAGTCATGTTTATGAGCGGTACGAGGTAGACCAAGGATGAAGTCCATGTTGATGTCAACCCAAGGTCTATCAGGAATGGAGAGAGGAGTGTAGAGACCAGTGTTTTGTTTGACCTGTTTGGCCATAGTGCATGTCCGACACTGGGCTACAATCTTGGCCACATCCTTCTTCAGGCCAGGCCAATAAAAATGCTCCTCCACAGAATGGATGGTCTTGTTGCGGCCAAAGTGACAAGCAAGACCTCCAGCATGTATTTCCCAAATCAAAAAGTCCCGAACAGAAGTCCTCGGGACACAGAGTTGCTGCCCTCGAAATAGAAAACCATCCTGGAGTAGATAGTCAGAAAAGGCTGCCGAGGGTCCAGCAGATAAGGCAGAGTGGGCAGGGCCAAAATCAGGACACTCTCCATAGAGATCCTTCATGCGGTCGAATCCAGTGACCTCTACCTGAACAGTGGAAAGAAGGGAGACCCTTCGACTCAAGACGTCGGCCACCTTATTTTCTTTTCCAGCCTTATGTTTTAGGACAAATGTGAAAGACAGGAGAAATTCTACCCACCGACCATGCCTTGGGTTTAAGCTCTTCTGAGAGCTAAGGAATTTCAGAGCCTCGTGGTCCGAATATAAGACAAACTCTTGAGGTAAGAGATAGTGTCTCCAGTGTTTGAGGGCTTGGACCACGGCATAGAACTCCTTATCATATGTGGACTATCGAAGCTTTGCATCAGAAAGCTTCTCACTGAAATAAGCCACAGGGTGGCTTTCCTGGCTAAGTACTCCTCCTATTCCTACGCCCGATGCATCACAGGATATCTTGAAGACTTTGGAAAAGTCTGGCAGGCGGAGGACAGGGGCTTTGGTCATAAGCTCCTTTATGGCAAGAAAAGCATGTGAGGCGGCTTGGGTCCACTCAAAATTCCTTTTACAGATGCAGTCTGTAATGGGTGCCATAATGGTGCTAAAACTCTTTATGAAGCGTCTGTAAAAGGTGGCTAGCCCATGAAAACTTCGAACGTCGTGGACGTTTTGGGGCTCAGGCCAGTCGACCATAGCTTGGACCTTGGATTGGTCCACAGATACTCCGTGACTCGAAACCACAAATCCGAGGAAACTAACCCGGTCGGTCATGAATTCACATTTCCTAAGGTTGACATACATGGTTTCTCTCCTCAAAGTTTGGCAGACTTCCCTCAAATGATGGATGTGGTCCTGAGGGTTGTGGCTATAGATGAGAATGTCGTCAAAGTAGACGACAACAAAGTGACCAATAAGGGGACGAAGAGCTTCTGTCATAAGTCTCATGAAAGTGCTGGGGGCATTGGATAGCCCGAACGGCATGACGAGCCATTCATACAGACCTTCTTTTATTTTGAAGGCCGTCTTCCACTCATCCCCTGGTCGGATTCGGACCTGGTGGTAGCCACTTTTCAAGTCAATCTTGGAAAAGATGGTGGCCCCACTCATCATGTCAAGCATGTCATCTAGGCGAGGAATGGGAAACCTATACTTGACAGTGATCTTGTTGATGGCGCGGCTGTCAACACACATTCGCCAGGTACCATCTTTCTTGGGTGTGAGCAAAGCAGGGACAGCACACGGGCTCTTGCTCACCCTGAGGAAACCCTTTTGGATATCCTCGACAATCCTTTGGAGCTCAGCATGCTCCCTGGGGTTCAACCGGTAATGGGGGAGGTTGGGGAGGGTGGACCCGGGGACAAGGTCGATAGCGTGTTGTACATCACGCATGGGTGGGAGTTTAGAGGGCAAGTCCTCGGGGAAAATATCTTCGAAGTCCTGCAAGACTGTCTGGACTTCGGGTGGAACTGAGACTCGGGACTCCTCAGGTGTGATGGTGATGACAACAGCCCAAGCAGGGGCACCCTCGGCAACCTCTCTATTCAGCTCACGGACACCTATGAAGCTAAGGCGCCTAACAGGGTCATGACTAACCTTGGGGGCCTTAGGAACGGGCGTGATAGGTGTAGGGGAATAGGGAATGAGAAGTTTCCCTTCATTGGGAGTTTGGGTACTCTCCGGAACCTTGGGGGTCCCGGTGGGGGTGGAGGAGGTGGAGCTCTTACCCGGAGTAGAAGTGGGACTATTACCCGAGGTCACCTTTGGGGGTGTCGGGTACAACTGGATCTTCTTCCCATTGTGGGAGAAGGAACATTGGTTGGATCGACCGAAAGTTGTGAGGTCTACATCATAGATCCACGGTCGTCCTAGGATGATGCTTCCGACCTTCATAGGCACTACATCGCACAAAATCTATCCTTGGTAGGACTGAAATTGTATGGGAATGACACATGTAGTGGTGACTGGGATCGAAGTGTCGTCAACCCACGCCACGTTGTAGGGCCTAGGATGAGGGTGTGTAGGTACACCTAGACGGGAGACAAAGTCTGAAGAGACCGCATTGATACAACTCTCATTGTCAAAGATCACCTTGCAGGGTTGGGTTTTCACCATGATGTAGGTTTGGAAGATGGAGCTTCGACGCCAGTCGTCCTCCTGGGGGTGTGTTAGGATACAGCGAACTACACCTAGTCTACCCTGGCTAGAGCTCTCGGCAATATCTCCCACTTGCATGTATTCGACATGCGTTTCATCAAACCCTGCATCCATTTCCTCAAACTGGGCTATGAGGTCAGGATCGGCCATATATCTCTCAGTGTCTTCTCCTTCCTGAGGTGGAGGCTCCATAGGCTGAGGGTCGGTGATGACCAAGGCTCGGGTGGGGCAGTTGGTGGCAATGTGCCCTAGGTTGTGGCACCTAAAGCAACGGACTCCTGAGATAGGGGCTGGTTGGGAAGTGCCAGGGGCGGGTCCCTTTCCTTTGTCATCCCTTTTATCAATCGGTGGAGTATACTCCAGCCTGGGCAATGCAACGGGTGCAGGTAAGGGATTCCTTGTGAAAGGAACGGTAGGGGCAACGACCCGTAGCGGGGTAGCCGCAGGGGCATAAGAAGTGGAGGGGCCAACTCTCTCGGTGTAACGGACCATGGGGTTCCGAGACTCAGGTTGGCAGTAGGTGGGAACCCGAGGTGGGGCCACTCTTTGAAATCGCTCAACATCTCGGGCAACCTGGTAGGCGTGCTCGAGGGTGTTGACCTCTCGCAAGAAAAGTTCCCGTTGGATGCTCTCATGTAGGCCAGCCCTAAATCGAGAGAGGGTTACAGAGGCGTCTTCCATGACTTGGCTCCGAAGGAAGAAGTCATCGAATTTGGCAATGTACTCGTCCACGGACTTTCCATCTTGGGTGAGTTTCTGCCACTGGTCTAGAAGACACTGATGGTAGGAGGGTGGCAGATATTTCTCCCTCAGTTTCTCCTTCATTTCTTCCCATGTATTTATGGGCTCCTCTCGTCTCCTAGCTAGGAGATTCTCCACATTACACCAGTAGGTTTTGGCTTGACCCAAGAGTTTCATTTTGGCAAACCTCACCCTAGTGGCAGGGGCCATGCGGTGATGCCAATCAAAATATTGATCCATCCCGGCCTCCCACTCAATGTATTTGGCTGGAGTGAGGGACCCATCGAAACTGGGAGCGTCAATTTTGACGTTCCGTAGGATGATCTCCTCATCATCGTAGTCCCTCCTTCGAGGTGTACGATCCTCTGGTTCTCTACCTTGGGGAGCCTGATTCGGGCGGGCTTGCTCTCTATCCTCCCTAGAATTAGCTACGGGATTGCCGTGGCCATTCACTCGTCCTTCCTCTCCCTTTAGTCGATCCTCTAAAGTTCGGATCCTCTCATCTAGCTCTGCTCGTAGTTGGCCTATGGACTCTTCAAAATGGGTCAGAAGGTTATGCTCGAGCTGAGCCAACATAGCACTCACGCTCTTCTGATCCATCGTTGGTTGTAGTGTTGAAGGGCGCTCTAGACGGCCAGATGAATTCCTAGAGCAGCGTGGCATGCACGGACTCGGACCTAAATGATGTTGTCCTGGGACCGAAGAATTTAGCAAGCAGTGACCCAAATTTTGTTGGCTAATTGGCAAAGGGCCAATTTGAAGGGATCGGTCAGGGGGAGTTGCTCGCCCGTAGGCGAAGTAGTTGTGGAACTACCTCCTGACAATTGGGGTGCCCTAATGTGACAGTCTAGGGCCTAAAGGATAGGTGCAAGCAAGCACTCTCTCACCGTCCACAGCGATGCACTCAGAAGACTGGCTGCATGGATCAGGCTCTCTCTTACTTCGTCGCGCGGCAATGGAAAGGATACTAAATGAGCAAGTTTGGGAACACGCACCTAGCTGACTGAAAAGTCTAGCTCCGACCAGAGATGAAGGCGAGCTGGGACGTGCGGGCCCGCACGGCGTCGACGAAGCTTGAGCGGTTACAAAGCATTCACTCCACGCAGGGAGGATTGAATTATTACAAATTGCTTAAATTTCCCGCGCAGGGGAACAAATCAGTCAAAATTCTCCGCGCAGGGAGACTCAGAGGTACGCACGTTCCGTGATCTTCGGATCTCTGTCGTCATCCGGACGACTCAGATACGGGCCGAGCCGTAATAGCGGACTCGAGTGCCACAAGAAATAAGTTAAATAGATATATAATAATATATATATTCAACTCTTTTTTAATCAAATAATATATATAGATATATATAACAATATATATATTCTATATATATATTATATATATTTAACACAATTTTTTTTCAATCTCCCCTTTTTTTTGACTTTTCTTTCTCTTTTCAAATTTCACCTAATAAATTTTTTTTTGACTTTTCATACTCTCTTTTTTTTTCTTCTTTTCACACTTCTTTTGCCGCTTTTGTCTCTTCTTTTATTTTATTATTTTTTTTTCCGCAACTTACGCTGGCAGGCGGCCGTATGTGAACGTCAACACGGACGGGCTGCACGTGTTGACTGGTGCCCTGCGGGCGTGGGCGGGAGCCCTGGGCTCGCCGGATGGGCACGTGGGCGAGCGCGGCGGTGGCCTAGTGCTCTGGGCGCGCTGGAGGTGGCCTCGGGCTCGGGCTGTAGTGGCCGGGGGCGCGGGCGGCAGCGGCCAGGGGCGGACGGGCGCACGGGTGCGTGAGGTATGGGCGGCGCACGGGCGCGGTGGCAACAGCCACGGGCGCGGGCGGGGGCCGGAGCGGGCGCACCTCGGCGCGGGGCCGGGCGGCTGAGCTCGCAGGGGCGGTGCGGTTGGGGCGAGCTCGGGCGCGGGCGGGCGCGCGCTCGGGCGCGGGCGGGCGTGCGCTCGGGCGCGGGCGGGCGCGCGCTCGGGCGCGCTCGGGTGCCAGAGGGCGCGCAGGCGGGCATGGGCCCGGGCGCGGGGCAGGGCGCGCAGGCGGGCGGGGCTGGGCGCCGGGCGGGCCGCGGTGTGGGCGGGGCCGGGCGCTGGGCGCGGCGGCCGGGAGGGGGGGAGGAGTTGGCCGTTGCGGCCGCTCCCCCCTTTGAATCCGGCACGGGCGACGAGGTCCCGTGCCGCGAACAGAAATTTTTTTTTTTTGTTTTTTTTTCTGTTTCCTTCAACCGAGAGAGAGGGAAGTAGAGAGAGAGAGAAGTTACAGATAAAGAAAAGAAAGTGAGAGATAGAACGAGGGAGAGAGAAAGAGAGGGAAAGAGAGAGAACAGAGAGACGTTCTAAAAAAAAAATTTTTTTTATTTTTTTTCTTCTCTGTCAACGGAGCTCAACTAAATTTTGTTTTTCTATATTTTTTCTCAAAACTCCTCTCAACCAATTTTTTTTTCTGCTACTATTCTTCCTTTTTTTTCACTCTATCAATCTAGAGAGAGAAAGAGAGAGACGTCGGGGACGTCGGGTTCATCGGAGGCGCCGTTTGTTGGGCTCTGATACCAATTTGACGCGGATGGACGTCGGGGAACGGATCGACGGCGGCTCTTGTCGGCACGGATGGAACCGATATCTTGCTACCTCGCGCAGCTCGGCCTCACGCCGGACGGTCTCACACGGGGCGACTCTCGAATCTCACAAAGAGAAGGGAAAGAAGGGAAATGCAAGAGAGGAATCTCTTAACACTTGTTTCAAAATAACTTTTCTTTCATTCATATGACATCTCGTAACAACACCCTTAGCCTCCTTATATAGGAAAGGAAGCTATAACAATAAGACCTTCTAAGTTCTACTAATTATACTTATACCCTAGCCTAACAAGACAAAGCCCACCCACCCTTATTTGACTTGGACCCTAATAAAATATAATACTTTGACCCAATAAAATAGAAACAAAATACGTGGTGGTTAAAATATAAATACAACCATAGTGAAATACACACAATACAGTAATACACACAATGCGTACATACGGATACGTACTCAGGATGCCGGATCTTCAAGCGAGTCGCCGAGCCATAAGCTCGGTGCAGTCGGGGCGGTATAGCGTCGGCTCTGAGTAGTGGGCCTAGTGGTGTCCCCACCAGGTCGACTCACTTACGTGCTGGGATCGAGCCACGGGACGGGTCACTCTCTCGCTCACAGCGGTGACATGAACTCACGAACTAGAATTCTACGCACTCACAGCGGCATACGACCATATACTAAAATAGCAAATGAACGCCAAGAGGTAAGACCGTTACCTCCACGCTCCCGGTGTGGGGAAGACAACCCCGGCCAAATCCGTACTCCCGGTTAACACATATTACGGCGGTACAAACATTTTGACCCACTCCACGCAGGGAGGTAACAGGTCACATATGGGGCCCGAGAGTATCAAGAATTGGGTTGATGGGCAGCATCTTGATGTCGCTCCGACGGTGCCGAAACCTGCGTTTTAGTGCTGCCCGGACGGCGCAATCTGCGGTTCGTAGGGCCCACGTGCTGCTCAGTCCTCCGGACCTGACGGGGTGGGACCCGCTGTGATGGTGACACCTGGTGGCGCGCTTCCCTGGATTGCAGCCGGGCTGGAACACCGGTCGGAGGCCGGTTGGCTCCGATCTTCACTTGTCGGAGCTCCTGCCCACGGATCTGCAGCCTCTATTTTACAGCGCATGATCCGGCGAGATCTATTGCTGCAATCAGCACCGAGGTCGGATCGGTGCGAAACCAGCGCCGTTGGAACGCTGACTTGAAATCCTTCGACCCTCTGTGGATTTAAGAATTTTAACGGGACTGTAATTTTGTTGGCAGATTTTTGAACCTGACTGATCTCTGCCTCAGATCTGGCCGGACAGAAGTGAACTTTCCTGAGAGTTGACGTTGACTGCGATGTAGACCTCCGATCTGGGTGTTCAGTTCTTCATAAAAGTTGTAGAGGGGAGAGAGAGGAAGACGGGGATAATTTTTGTGAAAAGTTTGGTGGAGGTTTGGGTGGGGAAAGGTATTTTATACTGCTGAGTGGTCGGATCTGTACAATGGCAGACAGACTGAGTTGGGATCTGAAAGTGATTTTTTTGAAAATATAAACGAGATCATAAATTCACAAGAAAATTAGTGGAAGAGCTACTATATAAACAGAACCCCCAATATTCTGGGAATGGCATGCTATCTCGCGATTGGCAGAATACCAACGGTGGCGGTGGCGGTGCAACGGTGGCACGAAGGCGACATCGGCGGCGAAGACGATCTCACAAACTGATAGAAGAGGCTTCACACCTCAAGATCACAGCCTTCCCAGCTGCAGAAGGGGGAGAGAGGATAGAGAGAGAGGGGCAGCCCTTGCCTTATGGAAGAAATTCCAATATTTTCTTTGCATTAATTGTGATAGAAATGAAATTACAACCTTTTATATGAATTGACCTCCCATGGTAAATGACTAGCCATGCCCTCAGATCTAGGGTTGATGGGGGCATCTTAGGAAAGCTAAATTACAAATTCCCCATGTGATCAAAGAAAGGAACGAAAAGAAAAAAAAACTAGCCTAATAGAGCTAAAATAGGGGGCGCCCCCTTCATGGGCCATTCTTGGGCCAAGTTGGTCCAAGGTCATCAAAAGGCCATCCACAAGCCCATGATAGTCTATAGGCCTTCCAACCTAGGTGGCCCATGAGAAGGAGAATCCCAATTGGGCCTTAAGTCATTTAAAGATCCATTATGAAGCCTAGTGGTCCAGTATGGCCACACCTCTTAACGGACTCTAAAGGGCTTAATCCAAATGGCTTATTAAGGGCTTTACAAAGAGCCCAACATGAAAAACCAAATAAAAACACACATTACAAGCCCAAATACAATGCAAATAAATGCTAAAAAGGTGTCCAAACTCATGGCAGAGACTCCAGACTATCTCCGAGCCAAAGAGAAGCTGATGTAGCTTGAGTGGTGCTCCGCGTACGGTACCGACGGCTCGCAGGTTCATACTTTTCGCTCGCTCTGGTGTCCGCACCACCATCGAGCCGCCATCGCACCGCCACCGCCGCCTCTTCGGTATTCTGTCCACCCCTAGATAGAACATGTGACGACCCAGATTCCGGATACCAGATATACCCGATAGGACTACCGAGCAGACCCGATACCACTTGGAACCCGTGAAGCCTCCCAAGAGCTGTAAAGCTCCGAAGGGAAAAAGGATTATCGTGTAGTACATTGAAGCCACAGAGATATAGCAGTAAGTAAGTAAATTTCATTAGATCGGTTTACAAAAGTAGCAGAAATAAAATTACTTTTTAATTAACAGTTTAAATTTAACAATTACACCAGAGTCCAGTCCAAGGGAAAGATAAGCAGTCCAGTCAATAGAAAGAAAAACGTACACTGAGGTCGGGGGAAGCCCGACGGAGGTACCGCTGGCTGCTACGGATACGCCACACCAGGAACTGTGAAAGCAGAACGACGTCACCCACCTGAAAAGCAGGGGTGAGCCTCGTGTCACTGGCCTAGTAGGGGTCATGCGGATCCCCACTAAAAAACACGCAGTAACACGGAACAACTAAAACAGCAGGTGTAGTGAAGCAGGAAAACTAAACTACGAAGCTGTAAAAGAAAACCGGAACGGAAGGAATAGTAACAGCTAAAAGAAAAGGGAAAAGCCATACCTGAAAGAGAACATCATTGGTGAACTAACCTCGGCTCCCAAAGCTGACCTACGAGACAAGCAAGAAACCTAGAAGGACCTAGACAGACACGAACGCCCTAAAGCATACACGACTCGATTATCGTGCACGCTCTTCTAGACACTACCACACACACACACACACGACTAAAACATCGTGCACACGACACAACACTGACCTCGGGTAAAGTCATGGGAAGGCTAACCCGGAAAGGTCACGATGCGCGAGAAACGCGAGAGTCACGTGTCACGTGACGGAGGCACCCCCTCACTAGAAGAATAGCCAGCTGCGTCCACTGACGTCTTATGCTGCGCCTCAAGTGTCTCATCTATGATGCCACCTGAAGCACGACAGAGACTAAGACACGCTCAGAACCAGAACAAGAACTACAGTCGCGAGTGACTAGATAGGGTAACGCCCATCGACGTCAGTCCAAACGCCCCTGACCACGTGTGCACACACCGACTCTTGCTGGAGAGCCAGGCCTCTAGCTAGTTTTCCCCATCCAGCAGGACGCTACTGTATAGCGGGGGCCCACGGAAATTAGCTTAAAAATAGTATATCCGAAAATTACCCCGCCACATGGGCCGACACGCCGTAACGTGTCGTAAGGCTATGACTAGTGGAGGCTCACTAGACACAGAGACTCAGAAACAAAAGTGTTGTAGTGCAGACATGCGAGGAAGCGCTGTTGGACGCACTACAAAGCACTAAGGCAGCACAGAAAACTACCGACAGACTCAGGACAAGGCAACTAGATCTACTACTACAACGATCCTTGAGTCTCACGACTCAGAGTCAAGATCATCTTGTAAAGCGGAACAAGCTGCCAATCGGTCTAATCCTAAGCCAGAGAAAACGGAACCAAAACTGCGGAAAATAGGACTCTAGGGCTGTAACGCTCCACCTTTAGACCGCTACACGGAGGTGACGGTCCAAGGGTGAGCCGTTACACTCTAGAGAAGATAGGGCTATGGCGGTGTAGCAAAGACGCGCCACACGGATGTGACGGTCAAAGGATGGAGCGTCACAGACACCGCCCTACTCAATAACCTAAGACAGACAAACCCTGTAACGGCCTAAGGGAGGCGCGCTACAGAGCTCTGGCAGTCAAAGCTGAGGCCGTCAAAGCGAACCGATAGACACAAACATTGAGAAACACCAGGGCTGTGACGCACCAACAAAGCGGCGTCAGAGGACTATGACGGTCCAAGGGTGGGTCGTCACACTCCCTCAGCCACAAATTGACCAACACGCCCGAAGGCATGTAACGGTCAATTGTAGGGCCGTCAGAGACTGTGACGGTCTCTGGAATGACCGCTACAGCGACCCGACGCGAAAAATAGTGGAAAAGCCGAATCGGCCCGTTCCACGCCCCATTCACGCCGAAGCGCAGGGGAAACAGTGCCAGACGATGAAACTAACCTTCCACAAGCAGGAAGGGGCACAAGCAGCGATCAAAACGCGAGATCGGGGTGATTTTGACGAATCGACCCT
This sequence comes from Amorphophallus konjac, assembly GCA_022559845.1. NCBI lineage: Eukaryota > Viridiplantae > Streptophyta > Magnoliopsida > Alismatales > Araceae > Amorphophallus > Amorphophallus konjac. The sequence goes on from CM040125.1 coordinate 176,596,994, forward strand.
AAACGAGTCACCGAGGTTCCCGGACTCCTACCGGCCCTGAATGACGACCAAACGCGACAAAACTTACGTGAATGTGATCTAGACATCCCAGCGGTCATTTTGACACTAACTAGACTAAGAATGGTTGCCATTTTCCAGCGAACCCTACAAACCTCAAAAATGACGATTTTGCTAGAACTGGCACGATCTAGCCCGTTTGAGCACCAAACTACGCACAGAAGCAGGGAAAACATGCAGGAGGAAGTGGCGATCCGTCTCCCTACCTCCACCGAAGAAATTGAGCGCCGAGGTGACTAAACCGTGCCAAAAACCATCACATGAACTTGACCACCGGCTTTGAATCCACCATTCGGGATCACATCAAAACCGATCCGATCCTCGCCTGATCGCGTGCCTCATGGACCCCACGCCGTCGCCACCTCACCTACGGTCCTCCTCCGTCTGCAGCCGGAGCCGGGAGGGCAAGAGAGGAGAGAAAATGGCAGAGAGAGAGAGAGGGACGTGCGCAAATGAGAAGGGAGGAGAGAGGAAGGAAAGAAAAAAGAAAAGAATTAGGAAATTTTCCTAATTTTTGAAAATTCTAATTTTTAGCCCGAAAATCCACTAATTCAAAAAATACGCATAAATAGTCGAAACGATCCTCTCGACGAGGACATCGCAACTGCAGCGTCCACGAGTCGATGAACTGAGAAAAAAACTCACCGCAGGGTTTCGTAACTTGTACGAGAGAAAAACTCAAACGGATCGTAAAACTCAACTAAGGACCCACAAAAGTGATCCGAAATTCTCCAAAAAGGATCCGAAAGACCTAATAATGATCCAATAGAGATCCAGGGCACTACATCCTCCCCCCCTTTAAGAAATTTCGCTCTCAAAATTTAAGGACAAACAAAGGAAAGCCAGGGAAGAACAACCCGACAACACAACCTCGAGAAACAACAGTAAGACGACAGCACCGGACCACGAGACATCTGATCGAGTCGCAAGCTAACTCTACTAGGGAAGAGAGTATAGCAAAGCGAACTGACAAGTGTTGTCCACAAAGTGCTAAGGATAGACACACAAAATCATAGAGAAACAGCACTTACAAAAACAACAACGGCCGCACTCGCAGGATTCCGGCTCCGTACAGGACACAGAATCACGGAATACAACTCCAAGCTGGGTCACATCAAGGCACAATAGCAGCTGATCACACGACTACAGGGGATGAGTCATGCATCGAGCAGCTCACCGAGAAAAGACCCACGACAGCAATAAACGAGAATCACGAAACCTAACGCCAGCTGAAGATTGTACTGGACTTTCAGGACTCTGGGAACTGTATATCTCGGATTCACATGTACTTCACACAACAACGCTCTGATACCAAAAGCGACGACCCAGAATTCGGATACCGGATATACCCGATAGGACTACCGAGTAGACCCGATATCACTTGGAACCCGTGAAGCCTCCCAAGAGCTGTAAGGCTCCGAAGGAAAAAAGGATTATCGTGTAGTACATTGAAGCCACAGAGATATAGCAGTAAGCAATTAAATTTCATTAGATCAGTTTGCTAAAGTAGCAAAAATAAAATTACTTTTTAATTAACAGTTTAAATTTAACAATTACACAAGAGTCCACTCCAAAGGAAAGACAAGCAGTATAGTCAATAGAAAGAAAAACGTACACTGAGGTCGGGGGAAGCCCGACGTAGGTACCGCTGGTAGCTGCTGACACACCACACCAGGAACCACAGAAGCAAAACGACGTCACCCACCTAAAAAGTAGGGGTGAGCCTCGTGTCACTGGCCCAGTAGGGGTCACGCGGATCCCCATTGAATAATATGCAGTAACATGGAACAACTAAAACATTAGGTGTAGTAAAGCATGAAAACTAAACTACGAAGCTGTAAAAGAAAATCGGAACGGAAGGAGTAGGAACAGCTAAAAGAAAAGGGAAAAGCCGTACCTGAAAGAGAACACAGCTGCCGAACTAACCTCAGCTCCCAAAGCTGACCTACGAGACAGGTAAGAAACCTAGAAGGACCTAGACAGACACGGACGCCCTAAAGCATATACGACTTGATTATCGTGCATGCTCTTCTAGACACGACCACACACATACACGACTAGAATGTCATGCACATGACACAACATTGACCTCGGGTAAAGCTACGGGAAGGCTAAACCGGAAAGGTCACGACGCGCGAGAAACGCGAGAGTCACGTGTCACGTGACGGAGGCACCCCCTCACTAGAAGAACAGCCAACTACGCCCACTGACGTCTTATGCTGCGCCTCAAGTGTCTCGTCTACGATGCCGCCTGAAGCACGATAAGAACTAAGACACGCTCAGAACCAGAACAGGAACTACAGTCACGAGTGACTAGATGAGGTAACACCCGTCTGCGTCAGTCCAAACGCCTCTGACTACGTGTGCACACACCAAGTCTTGCTGGAGAGCCAGGCCTCTAGCTAGTTTTCCCCACCTAGAAGGACGCTATTGTAGAGCGGGGGCCCATGGAAACTAGCTTAAAAACCATATATCGGGAAATTGCCCCACCACATGGGCCGACACGCCGTAACGTGTCGTAAGGCTACGACTAGTGGAGGCTCACTAGACACAGAGACTCAGAAACAAAAGTGCTGTAGTGCAGACAGGCGAGGAAGCACTGTCGGACGCACTACAAAGCACCAAGGCAGCACAGAAAACTGCCGATAGACTTACGACAAGGCAACTAGACCTACTACTACAATGATCCTTGAGTCTCACGACTCAGAGTCAAGATCGTTGCGCAAAGCGGAGCAAGTCACCAATCGGTCTAATCCTAAGCCAAAGAAAACGGAACCAAAATTGCGGAAAGCAGGACTCTAGGGCTGTAACGCTCCACCTTTAGACCGCTACACGGAGGTGACGGTCTAAGGGTGAGCCGTTACACTCTAGAGAAGATAGGGCTGTGGCGGTCTAGCAAAGACGCGCCACACGGATGTGACGGTCGAAGGATGGAGCGTCACAGACACCGCCCTACTCAATAACCTAAGACAGACAAACCCTGTAAAGACTTGGAGGTGCTTGCTTTCTATTCGGCTTCCGGCCTTGTTCCCTTCCAAAGAGTTGGCAGAGGAGGCCTTCTCTTATTTTCCTGACATCCGGGCATTCCTTCCCTTTCTTCCTCTCTTCCTCTGATACCTTTTCTTCGAGTTTCCCAAGCAAACAGCGCCAGCCATCCTATTATCCGAGCCAGTTTCCACACTGGGTGGAGTCAGTGGCTCAGCTTAGGGGTGCTAGCGGTGTCCGCACCGAGTAATCAGCTCGTGTTATAGTACCAGTGGATGTAGTATTTTTATTTGATATGTATTGTATTGGTTGTGGCCTATCTGATGTACGAAGAAACATTAATGGAAGGAAGATGAGAGCTGTTATTTCCATATGTCGCTTACATGTTTGAGAAAAACTCAAAAATAGCACTTTCGTAATGTTGTCGCGTTCCATGTCCGAGGGATAGGCACTCCTTCCATGGTAGACAGTCGATACGCCCCCTTCCCGAGCGTCTCGACCACTCGGTAGGGGCCTTCCTAATTTGGGGCCAACTTTCCCACCGCCTCCAGTGGTCGAGAGGCTTCGGCTTTCCTTAGGATGAAGTCTCCTGTGTGGAAGTGTCTGTCTAGGACTTTGGCATTGTAATATCGAGTGATGCGCCACTGATATTCTGTGGCTCGGATGCTCACGATCTCTCATATCTCGCTTGCCATATTGAGGTTCTCTAGCAGCTTCTACTCATTCGCCTCGGGTAAGAAGTTGATGACTCGGAGAGATGGGCTGTCGACTTCTAAAGGAATCATGGCATCTGTGCCATACACCAACTGGAAAGGAGTCTCACTGGTGGCAGTTCTCTGAGTAGTTCGATGCGACCATAGTACGCTTGGCAATTCCTCGAGCCAACTACCCTTGGCCTTACCGAGCCTGACCTTAATGCCTTTTAATATAGTTTTGTTGGCATTTTCGACCAGTCCGTTAGCATGGGGGTGGGCTATCGAAGTGAAGTGGTTGCGAATGTGTAGGTCAGCACATCTCTTTCTAAAGTAATGAGAATCAAATTTTTGACCATTATCGCTCACAATCACTCGGGGGATACCGAAATGAGAAATGATTGACTTCCAAACGAAGCTCCATACGACCGACTCGGTAATCCTGGCAGTGGCCTCTGCTTCAATCCACTTGGTAAAATAATCGATGGCGATGATGACGAACTTCTTCTGGGCATGGGCCGTAGGAAATGGCCCCAGGATGTCGATCCCCCATCGAGCAAAAGGGCTCGGTAAGGGTGACGAGCTCTGAAGCAGGCTGATGGACTAGATGATCAAAACGCTGGCATCGATCGCACCTTTGAACATAGGTCAAGCAGTCACGTTGGAGAGTGGGCCACCAGTAGCCTTGCCACAGCAAGATCCTGGCGAGCGATCTTTTTCCTTGATGCGCGCCGCAGACACCCTCATGGACCTCTTGAATTGCTCGACCAGCTTCATCGGTATCGAGGCACTTAAGGAGGGGACCAGAAAAAGACGTTCGGTACAAGGCTTCATCCAAGATGACGAAGTGCCAAGCTTGATACATCAGTCTCCGAGTCTCAAGGGTCGTGGGGCTCCTGAGAATCCCGGAGCCAAGATATGTATGGGGTTCGCCAGTCGGTTGGTGATGCCTGATCAATGGTCATGAGCTCCATGTCTCTGCTCAGTCGCTCTAGCTCTTCGGGAAAACCTGTTCGAGTACCTTCTGGGCCAACGGAGGAGGCCAATAGAGAGAGGGCATCCTCCCGGGAGTTCTCCCCCCGAGTTATCCGGATGACCTGAAAACTCTCGAATAGTGGGGCTATTCCTCTTACCAATTGAAGGTATTTGATCATCGGAGTTTCCCGAGCATCGTAGTCACCGTTGACCTGGCTGGCGACCAACTGGGAGTCAGTATGAATCCTGACTTGTTCGGCCCCCAATAGTCATGCCATCCTAGCTCCCGAGATGAGAGCCTCATACTCAGAGACGTTGTTGGATGCCGAAAAGTTGAACTTCAAGGCGTACTACAGTTCTGCTCCTTCTGGGGATCTGAGAAGAACGCCGATGCCCCTGCCGGCCGAGTTGGAGGATCCATTGAAGAAAAGATCCCAGGTGGGCCCGGGTGCTAGCAGAAGGGCTTCCTCGGTCAGGACGGTGCTCTCTGCGATGAAGTCCGCGAGTGCCTGTCCCTTGATGGTCGAGCGAGGGCGATAGGAGATGTCGTAAGCCCCGAGCATTATGGCCCACTTGACGAGGTGACCCGAAGCTTCAGGATGAGCGAGGATCCTCTTCAGGGGTTCGTTAGTCAATACGAGGATGGAGTGCCCTTGGAAGTAGGGCCGTAGGCGCTTGGCCGAGGTCACCAATGCTAGCACGAGTTTCTCGGTTGTGGGATACCATCTTTCGGCTTCGTTGAGCACCTTGCTGGTGTAGTATACTGATCTCTGCACTCCTGCGTCATCTCGAACTAGGACTGAGCTCACTATAGAAGCAGTTGATGAGAGGTAAAGGTGTAGTGTTTCTCCCAGGACTGGTTTCGATAACATCGGGGGTGAGGCCAGAAACTCCTTTAGCTCTGGAAAAGCCTTATGACATTCCTCATCCCAGGCGAATGTAGCAGATGACAATTTTGGCCCTCTCAATAATTTGAAGAAAGGCAGGCATCATTAGGCCGCTCGGGACCAAAAATGGTTGAGCGCAGCAATTCGCCCAATCAGGCACTGGACGTCTTTGATGCAAACGGGCGGCCGCATGTTCAGGATGGCCTGAACCTTGTCAAGGTTGGCCTTGATGATGGGGACATCGAAGCAAGACCGCTCATATTTTGTTTGCATTTATGTCCTTTTATATTTGTATGTATACTGATGGGGACATCAACGTCAGCCCGCTCACTTTGTGTTTGCATCTACGTCCTTTTGTATTTGTATGTACGCCCTTGTGATATATGGGTACACAATAGTAGGTCTTAGTGGGTTTATTTGCAAAAGGCCATTGGGTTTCTTTGCAAATGTGCATGTAGGCCCTGCAAGGGCCCCCTCCCTCCTCCTTATTGGTCCACCTGGACTCCTGGGTCCAAGGTGGCTGGTCCATGGTCCAAACTTGGACTTGGACCAAGAATTAATTAAAGAAGACAAATTCCAATTGTCTTCTTAAAGGGGGGGGGCGAACCTAGTAGTTTAATGGGTTTAATGTGGTGTTCACACCACATCTCAACCCTCCATTCTTCAACCCTTGATCCAAGGGCTCATATTAGATTAGAACCCTTTCATATAAATACTTGTATTTTCTTATGGAAAGAATTAATGAAGAAGAAATTAGCATTTTGCCTCCTTGAAGCTTGTGCCCCTCTCCCCTCTCTCCCTGGTGTTCTTCCACCTCCAGCCCAGTTATAGAGTGAGATCCCTCCCCTCTTGATCCCCTCCAACTTCTGAAGCAGCTCCGGTGATCGCCGCCGCCGCCGTCTCGCCGCCGACGCGTCTTCACCAACGAATTCGGTTTTCTGTCCACTCTGGACAGACCTCTCTTCTCCGAATTGTCCCTCTCTCTTCCCTCATCTTCTGAAGCTCCAATTTTCAGGTTTGGTTCCCCTCTTGAACCCTTACCTCCACAAAAAATTTCAGGCAAAAATTCGTCCTTTAGATATTTTTAGATTTTCGTCCAAGTTCAAATTTCAGTTCTGTCCAGGTTCTGTCTACTGTTAAACAGTTCTGAGTCTACCTTGTTCGACCCATGTTTTGAATTTTGTTGGGGCTCTAAAAATTACTGAGACTTCTGTCCACATATGTCTACCACCATGAATTTTCTTAATTTTTGATAAGGTCTCTAGGTATTTTTCAAAATTCGTACCCGTTCCTGTGAGCAATTTTTCAACAGTGTCCCAGATCCGACCCAGGTCCACTCAAAAAATCCCATAAAATCCATTTCCTATCCAAATCAAAAACCAAAAATAGTCCCGGTTTTCTATCTCAGAGATCTTCAACTTTTATGAAGAACTCATCTCCATATTCCAAGGTCCTCCCACCGGTCAACGGTGATTTTCAGAGAAGTCAGAACCTGCCCCTGCAGTTCTGGCCTGTTTACAGCAAGGGTGTAAATTCCATAAGTCAGATATACGTATCTGATTATTTTTTCTGAAGGCCCCTACGTCGAAGTATTTGGAGTCCTCTTTCCAACGGCGCCGATCTCGTTGCATTCCGACGACGGGGTTGATCACAGCAGCCGATCTCGCCGGACAGCGCGCGAGAAGACAGCAAGTGCAGACTTGTGGCCGGTTTCCCGCGAGCGTCGTCCGAGGGCCGCCCGGCGTCCGGCGGTCGTTCCAGCAACTCGCCATCCTAGGGGAGCGCTTCCCAAGTGTACCCACACCAAAGGAGGCATCAGGTCCCACACGACCCCTCCGGTCCACACGTGGGCCCCACTAGCACGAGTACGCGCGAAGCCGAAGCCGTGCCCGGAAACCGCCCGTCAACCCGGAATTGGTCCTCCCGGGCCCCCTTGTGTCGCCCGTTACCTCCCTGCGTGGAGTGGGCTTACTTGTATTGCTGTAATCTTAATGTATTAAGTTCCCGGGAGTACGAGTTTCGGCCGGGTGCCATCTTCGCCACGCCGAGCGCGTGGAGGTATCGTATTCGCTCCTTGCTTGGCATTCGCTTATTTCTATATATGCTTGTTTATGCCGCTGCTAGAGAGCATGTGTAGGGTTACCTAGCTCGCTTTTAATTTATCATATCACTGCTGCGAGTGAGAGAGTGACCGTCCCGTGACCCGATCCGGGCACAATTGAGAGCCGACCACCCTAGCTCACTGCCGGTTGTTCAACCGCGCACATCCGACGCTTCCCTCGCTAAGGGACGACCGCTAGCTTATCGTGTCCGTGGTCCCGTCCCGCATCAATTTGGTATCAGAGCCAGTTTGAGTCTAGGGTGTCAAAAAGCAAAAAAAAAAAAGAGTGTCATTTACGTCTAGTCATTAGTCGGTCTAAGTCGTGTTTAGGATCATCATATTTTTAAAACAACAAAAAGAGTCGTTTTTGGGTCGCATACATCCCTTTACTCGGTATATAAAAAGGTGTTGTCCGACCGTTAGGTTACGCCTATCGGGAAGGCCGCACACTTGTGCGAGTGACCTTCGGGTCAATTATCTCCGCCGCGTACCGAGTTTTGGTTAAGTCTAGGCGCATCATTTTGCATTAGAGTGTTTTGCTTTAGTCGGTGTCCTCTAGTCGGTGTGTTTGCATGCCCACTCGTCGGGGTACTCAGTACTCACCCCCACCCCCACCTATGGCCAACCCACGGGATACCTCGGGAGACTTCCACTCCCTACAAGAGGCGATGATGGCCATTATGGCTAGGTTGGACCAATCCGATGCTAACTTTCGGACCTTCTCCGAGAATATGGATGGTCGCCTTAGGGCCATGGAGGGACGCATGGAGAACTCCGATAGGTCGGTCCAAGACCTCGTTGGGCGGTTAGATAGGATGTCACACGGGGACCCTCCTGGGGCAGCCCAAGGTCCACCCGCACCTCCTCCCGCAGGGGCCCAAGTCCAACCCGCTCCCATGGCCCAAGTCCAGGCCGCTCCCGCGGCCCAAAACCAGCCACCACTGGTTCCTCCACCCGCCCCTCCTCGGGCTCCCCAACTACCGCACCGTGACCTTGGTCTCGAGGACTATGGGTCCGACAATGCCTACGAGGGGTATGGTCAACGCCGTCGTGGTTTTCAGCCACAACGAGATGAGGATGATGATCGGGTCCTTAAGACCGTGCGAGCGGATCCTCCCGCTTTTTACGGGTCTTTGGATCCGAAAGTCTACCTAGATTGGGAGTTTGGCATGGACCGTTATTTTGAATGGTATGATATGTCGGAGCGTCGAAGGGTCTGATTTGCCACCATGAAACTTATGGGGCAGGCACAAACTTATTGGAAGAATGTGGAGAGCCTGCTACTTCAGCGGCTAGAACCCCCGATCGACACATGGGCCGAGATGAAGAATAAACTTCGGCAAAAGTACCTTCCTCCCACATACCGCCAGCGACTCATCGATAGATGGCAAAGTCTTAGCCAGGGAGACCGATCCGTCTCCGAATACATCGCGGAGTTTGATGAGTACTTTCTACGATGTGGTGTCACGGAGGAGAGTACCATGCCCGTGTCCCGCTTTCGACGTGGTTTGCGGCCACACTACCAGTATGAACTTTTCCGCCGCAATGCCAAGACGTTGGAAGAGGCATATCAGGTTGCTCTCGAGATGGAGCAATTTGAGGGAGAGTTCGAGTCTAGCCATCGGTTGGGCCCCACCCCTCTCCGTAGTACCGAGCCCCGTCACTCTATAGGCCCACATCAGCGGCCTCCCATGGCTCGACCTCAGGAGCCCACCCGTCAGGAGCACTTCGCTCCACGGCCTCGCCCTCCTCCACCCCGGGATCTATTTCCATCCCAACCACCGGCACCCTTTGCCCGTCCCCCAGCTCCTATAGCCCGTCCTCTGGCACCGGCACCCCCGCCACTCTTGTCCAAGGCACCTACACCTCCCCCATTGTTGCCTACACCCCCTACCCGGCGGGATGATAAGGGTAAGGCCCCTCTTATCGGGGAGAGTAGTCGATCGCGAATACAATGTTTCCACTGTCACGGGTACGGCCACATTGCTAGTGAGTGTCCCGCTCGCACCACCCTAGCCTTAGGTGTTGGAGGATCCGCACCTCCCGAGCTTGAGCATGTCGATTACGAGGCCGACGAGGCACTGGCCGATGAATACTATGCCATGGGGGAAGAGCTGGGCGACCCTTCTGCCGCCCAGGATGTCGCCACCTAGTGGGTTTGATGCTACCACCTTAGTCTAGAGTCGTGCATGAGTCAGTGTGCTTTCTTTGTGTGGTTTGTTTGTGTGGTGATTTTGAGTCGATTGTTTGCATGGTTTGCATTCGTGTGTCAGTGCATGGTGAGTCTGCATGTGTCTTGTGCAAGCTCGTGTCGTTCCCGAATGAGTGTGAAGCGAGTCGATTCACTTGACGAGTATGGGATCGGTTTACTTCTATACCCGGATCAGTCACCTATAGGGACTCAGCAGTGATTCCTAGTGAGTCTTTGAGCTGTTTCCTTCCGTTGAGAGTGCCCCTTCGGAGTGACCACCTTTGGCCATAGCAGTGCGCATATCGAGTATATGTGGAATGAGCAGGTGCCGATCACTTGGAGTGGAGCATACCCGCGCTACTTGGCACGGTGACGGATCCGCCGGAGACCTGAGCAGCCATACCCCTACTCGACGGGGTCGAGTTCCTCCCACCCGGGGAGAATTGATGGGGACATCAACGTCAGCCTGCTCACTTTGTGTTTGCATCTACGTCCTTTTGTATTTGTATGTACGCCCTTGTGATATATGGGTACACAATAGTAGGTCTTAGTGGGTTTATTTGCAAAAGGCCATTGGGTTTCTTTGCAAATGTGCTTGTAGGCCCTGCAAGGGCCCCCTCCCTCCTCCTTATTGGTCCACCTGGACTCCTGGGTCCAAGGTGGCTGGTCCATGGTCCAAACTTGGACTTGGACCAAGAATTAATTAAAGAAGACAATTCCAATTGTCTCTTAAAGGGGGGGGCGACCTAGTAGTTTATTGGGTTTAATGTGGTGTTCACACCACATCTCAACCCTCCATTCTTCAACCCTTGATCCAAGGGCTCATATTAGATTAGAACCCTTTCATATAAATACTTGTATTTTCTTATGGAAAGAATTAATGAAGAAGAAATTAGCATTTTGCCTCCTTGAAGCTTGTGCCCCTCTCCCCTCTCTCCCTGGTGTTCTTCCACCTCCAGCCCAGTTATAGAGTGAGATCCCTCCCCTCTTGATCCCCTCCAACTTCTGAAGCAGCTCCGGTGATCGCCGCCGCCGCCGTCTCGCCGCCGACGCGTCTTCACCAACGAATTCGGTTTTCTGTCCACTCTGGACAGACCTCTCTTCTCCGAATTGTCCCTCTCTCTTCCCTCATCTTCTGAAGCTCCAATTTTCAGGTTTGGTTCCCCTCTTGAACCCTTACCTCCACAAAAAATTTCAGGCAAAAATTCGTCCTTTAGATATTTTTAGATTTTCGTCCAAGTTCAAATTTCAGTTCTGTCCAGGTTCTGTCTACTGTTAAACAGTTCTGAGTCTACCTTGTTCGACCCATGTTTTGAATTTTGTTGGGGCTCTAAAAATTACTGAGACTTCTGTCCACATATGTCTACCACCATGAATTTTCTTAATTTTTGATAAGGTCTCTAGGTATTTTTCAAAATTCGTACCCGTTCCTGTGAGCAATTTTTCAACAGTGTCCCAGATCCGACCCAGGTCCACTCAAAAAATCCCATAAAATCCATTTCCTATCCAAATCAAAAACCAAAAATAGTCCCGGTTTTCTATCTCAGAGATCTTCAACTTTTATGAAGAACTCATCTCCATATTCCAAGGTCCTCCCACCGGTCAACGGTGATTTTCAGAGAAGTCAGAACCTGCCCCTGCAGTTCTGGCCTGTTTACAGCAAGGGTGTAAATTCCATAAGTCAGATATACGTATCTGATTATTTTTTCTGAAGGCCCCTACGTCGAAGTATTTGGAGTCCTCTTTCCAACGGCGCCGATCTCGTTGCATTCCGACGACGGGGTTGATCACAGCAGCCGATCTCGCCGGACAGCGCGCGAGAAGACAGCAAGTGCAGACTTGTGGCCGGTTTCCCGCGAGCGTCGTCCGAGGGCCGCCCGGCGTCCGGCGGTCGTTCCAGCAACTCGCCATCCTAGGGGAGCGCTTCCCAAGTGTACCCACACCAAAGGAGGCATCAGGTCCCACACGACCCCTCCGGTCCACACGTGGGCCCCACTAGCACGAGTACGCGCGAAGCCGAAGCCGTGCCCGGAAACCGCCCGTCAACCCGGAATTGGTCCTCCCGGGCCCCCCTTGTGTCGCCCGTTACCTCCCTGCGTGGAGTGGGCTTACTTGTATTGCTGTAATCTTAATGTATTAAGTTCCCGGGAGTACGAGTTTCGGCCGGGTGCCATCTTCGCCACGCCGAGCGCGTGGAGGTATCGTATTCGCTCCTTGCTTGGCATTTCGCTTATTTCTATATATGCTTGTTTATGCCGCTGCTAGAGAGCATGTGTAGGGTTACCTAGCTCGCTTTTAATTTATCATATCACTGCTGCGAGTGAGAGAGTGACCGTCCCGTGACCCGATCCGGGCACAATTGAGAGCCGACCACCCTAGCTCACTGCCGGTTGTTCAACCGCGCACATCCGACGCTTCCCTCGCTAAGGGACGACCGCTAGCTTATCGTGTCCGTGGTCCCGTCCCGCATCATATACCCTTGTGTTATATGGGTACGCAATTGTAAGTCTTAGTGGGTTTATGTGCAAAATTCCAGTAGGACCTACTAGGGGGGCCCCACTCCTTCCCCATTGGTCCACCTCATCCATGTGGGGCTGGTCAAAAGCCAAGGTGGCATCTAGAAGGTTTGACAAGTCAATTTGACACATGGGGAGACAAGTGGTGTAAAATGTCAAAGTTGGCCACCTACCTTACCTACCAAGTCAAGGGGCGCCCCCCCATTTTGTCCCATTTTAATTTTTTTTAAAAAAGGCTACTAGAACTAATTAGTTCTATACCTTGTATGCCCCTCCCAACCCTCGATTTGAGGGCATTAGTGGTCATTTTCCATTTATTATATAAGGCTTGTATTTCCCTTTTTAAAGAATTAATGAAAAGAAAATTGTTGAATTGCCTTTGAGCCAAGGAAGCTTGCGCAACCCCCTCTCTCTCCTCTGGTTTTCCTTCTCCATCCTATGCATTTCAGGGTTGTAAACCCTTCTATCTTAGCCCCTCCACCTCTGATTTCATTCTGTGCCGCCGCCGCCGCCGATCGTGCCGCCATCGAGCCGCCGCGAAGTCGCCTCCGAAGTTCTGTCCAAGGTTCTATTTAGCTGGACAGAGTCCCACTCCGGGAATTGTAACTCCCAACTCTGACATCATCTAGAGTTGAGGTTTTCAGGGTTGGTTCCTCTCTTGATTCCCACCCTCCAGTAAAATTATCCCATCATTTCACCTTCTTTTTATTTTTTTCTATTTTTGTGTCTTTCTGTCTTCCTGATCTGTCCCTCTTCAGATCTGTGTAGCAGAAGCTTAGTTCTTCCACCTTTCGACCCCCTTTTTGATTTTTTTAGGAATCCCAAAATTTATTGGAGATTCTTTCCACCTTCTCCATCCTCCAAAAAGTTTTTTCGAATTTCAAAAGCCCTCTACCTCTTTTTAGAAATTGAGTCTTTCCCCCAAATTCAGATCTGTTTCTGCTGTCTAGATCCGACCCAGGGTCAGTATAAAATCCACAAAAAATTGAAACTTCCACCAAACCTTTCATAAGATATATCCCCGTTTTCCTCTCTTCGGTCTCTACAACTTTCATTAAGGTCACAAAAGTAGAATCGAAGGTCTACAATGCAGTCAACGCCAACTCTCAGGAAAACTTGGTTCTGCCCTGAGTTTTCAGATCCTGTGAGCCAGCAGCTTGTAAAATCGACTAATGCCAGATCCAGGAAATTCAATTTTATCTCTCTGGCCCTAGGTCAAAGTAATCCAAAATAGCTTTCCAACGGTACCTCTTGTGCGTCGATCCGACGTCGGGAGTGACTGCAGCAGCAGATCTTGCCGGGTCGCGCGCTGTAAAACAGAATTGCAGATCCGTGGCCAGCAACTCCGACGGGTGACGATCGAAGCCGCCCAGCCTCCGGCCGGCTAACCAGCACACCGCCGTCCCAGGGAGCACCCCTCCAGGTGTCCCCACCACAGTGGTGCCACCCCGGTCCCACACGGCCCCACTGACCAGCACGTGGGTCCCACGGTTGGGAGTACGAGTGCCGCCAAAGCTACACAAGAAGCTACCCATCAACCCGAACCCGTTACTCCCGGGCCCCATTGTGTCGCCCTTTACCTCCCTGCATGGAGTGGGCAGTCATATTCAATCTGTAAATTAATTACTTGTTATTCCGAGAGTACCGATTCGGCCGGGGTCGTCTTCCGCACGCCGAGAGCGTGGGGGTATCGTGTTCGCTCCCTTGACTCGGCATTTTGCTTTATTCGTATATGCTTTATATGCCGCTGCTAGAGAGCATGCTAGGATCGTAGCCCTCTTTACTTTTACATCATCGTTGATGTGAAAGAGAGAGAGATACCATCCCGTGACCCGATCCGGGCACACGAGAGAGCCGACCACCCTAGCTCATTGTCGGTTTCTCAACCGCGCACGTCCGTACGCTTCCCTCGCTAAGGGACTATCGCGAGCTTGCTTAGAGTCCGAGGATCGCATACCCATTTGGAGCCGAGTCACGTGTCCGTCCCGCATCAGTTTGGTATCAGAGAGAGTTTGAGTCTAGGGTGTCTAAAATAAAAAAAAAAGAGTGTCATTTACGTCTAGTCATCGTCTAAGTCGGTCTAAGGTTGCATCCGCATACCATTGTTCGGTATATAAAAAGGTGTTGTCCGAATGTTAGGCTACGCCTATCGGGAAGGCCGCACACTTGCGCGAGTGATCTTCGGATCGATTAACTCCGCCACGTACTGAGTCTTGGTTGTATCTAGGTTGGTAGTCGAGTCGGCATTCCAACTTGCATTGTCATTTAGGGTCATGTTTAGTCCATTGTCTAGTTGGTTTGTCTTGTCTCCACGTGTTTGCATGTCCATTCACTGGTGTCCCCGTGTCCCATGGACGACCAAGGGGCCGCATCTTCTGCATGGTGGCGATACTATCTAAAATAGAAGGACCACCCGAACCACCCCAAAAGGCCTGAAGCCCGGGACTTCTATGGCTCCGAAAACCCGAATGACTACTTAGAGTGGGAAGCCGTTATGGATGACTACTTTGAGTGTTACCTTATGTCCGGTCCCGCGCAAGTCGACTTAGCCAAAAGGTGACTTTTCTATGAAGCCGCCGAAACATGGAGGGACATCAAGTACTTCCGGGATGATAGGAGGCTAAGGCCCATCGAGTCATGGTGGGATATGAAGAGAGCACTTAGGAGGGTCTACCTTCCCCATCCACCTACCTCCAACTATGGGGGTCATACCACTAGTCATCCCCACCAACTCACCCGCAATCAAGTGGGCTACACCTCCAACCAACCCCGCTCCTTCACCCCCATCCAAGCCCTCCAAAGCAACCCCAATCAAGTGGTCCGCCCAGTCACCTCCAACCAACCTCCCCTTGGCATCTCCGTCCAATCCCACCCCGTCGCCTCCAGCCAAGTGGAAGCCCTGCTTCTAGTCGAGTCTAGGTCCACACCCGAGCCGAGAGCCGAGGAGCAAGTCCACTCCGAGGTCCCCACTCCAACCCGCTCCTTTGAGGAAATCGAGAAAATGTTTTGGGATTGGTTGGAAAAGACACGCGCTTCTTCACCACCCGTGAGTTCTCCATTACCACCCTCTACTTCCGAACTTTATTTGGAACCATCTTATTTGGAGCCACCAAAGCCCGAGCCAGCCGTGTTTCTAACGGGTACGCTATACATAGCCGAGCCGCTTCTTAGTTGGCTCAAGGACTGCTTGGTCCCACCTCCTTACCCATCTATGGACCCTACCCTCCCTTTGGTGCCCGTCAACTCCTACCATACTACATTCCGATCTAGTCACCATGTTGACACATTGGGTGACCTTATTCTTGGTTTAGGTTGGCAATGGAAGTTGATGCATTTATTGGCCCGAGGCTTCGACCAACCCACTAGTCGCAGCTTCACCCATCCGGCCTTAGGGTCCATTACCTCCGTGTGCACTGTGGGTTGTGTCACCACGGAGATTTTTTTTTTCCTCCCGATGCCGGTCGAGTCTGACTTCGTTCCCTTTTGCCCAAGGGAGGAATCCTATTTTCTAGACATGACCGTCGTCCCACCGATCACTATGTATGACGGTGATTATGAATTCTTAACTTGGGACCGAGTCATGGGGGAACCCACTTCATGGGGTCATACCTTCTTCGACCCTTTTGATCCCTTCACTAGTGAACCTCCCGAGCTTTCATACTCACTCCACTTCTTCCGCGGAGTTCACTATCCCACCTTTTCCACTCGGGCCAAGCAACCTCTACATAGCCATAAGTCTGAACCATCATTTGGGGATAATGAAGACTTTGGTTTCCCCGGCCCACCTAAGCCCATCCTCGATACACCCACACCCGGCTCTTCTACACCCGGCTCTCCTAGCCCTCTCAAGTCTCCCAAATCAAAAGGGCCGTCCATGCATGACTGGGTCATACTTGGACGTTTAGGTATTCCCCATGCCACCCATCTCCGGTTACATAACATGCATGCATGGCACACGTTCGGGTGTCCTGGTCCGCCGTCACCCATGTACAGGTCGGACTAACAGTAGGTTTGTCTAGAGTCATGTATGAGTCAGTTTTTTGTTTGTGTGGTTTGTGGTTTGTTAGGAGTCTGCATGTGTCTTGTGCGAGCTCGTTGACGTCAGTCCGTTAAGAGGCGAGTGGACTCGCTCGATGAGTATGGGATCAGTTCTACATCTATGCCCCTGATCTAGTCACCTACAGGGACCCAGCGGTGATTCCTAGTGAGTATTCGAGCCGCCTCCTTCCCCTTGAGAGTGACCCCACCCCGGAGTGTTCCACCACTAGCCTCTTCCCATAGCAGCATGTGCATATCGAGTATATACGGAATGAGCAGGTGACGATCACTTGGAGTGGAGCGTACCCGCGCTTCTTGGTACGGTGACGGATCCGCCGGAGCCACTCGAGCAGTCACCCCCTTTACTCGACGGGGTCGAGTTCTTCCCACCCGGGGAGAATTGATGGGGATATCGAAGCAAGACCGCTCATATTTTGTTTGCATTTATGTCCTTTTATATTTGTATGTCTACCCTTGTGTTATATGGGTACGCAGTTGTAAGTCTTAGTGGGTTTATGTGAAAAATGCTAGTAGGACCTGCTATGGGGCCCCCACTCCATCCCCATTGGTCCACCTCATCCATGTGGGGCTGGTCAAAAGCCAAGGTGATGAGGGAATCTCATGACACTCACTCTAGCTCGAGTCGCCTACACACTCTTGATGTGGATTGATTATGGTCTACACTTGTTATCTTCATGTCCCAAGTTTCATCTTATGTATTTCCCTTTTATTGAGTCCTATCTTTTGTATTTCTCTTTAGTGAGTCATGTGGTTCTAGTCCATTTCCCTTGTTATGCTTAATTGGGCCTTATTATCTTAGTTATGGGCCCATAGGATTGAGTCTAGGATATGCTCGGTCTTTTCTCTTATTGTCAGGGATATTTTGGTCATGTAAAGAATGGTTGCCTATATATAGGCCCATCTCTCCTCATGTACTCAACTTTTGATGAATCAATTTGAATAGAAATATCTCCCACATCTCTCTCCCCCCACTAAATTTCTCCCCTTCTCTCTCTCTCTCTCTCTATCTCTTTTTCTCTCTCCCACAAGGAAAGGGGCGAACTTCTCCCTCTCTCCTCCCCCTCCCAATTACTCCCAACTTTCACCTACCTCCACTAACTCCCCACCACTCCCCATAACCTCTCTTTACTCCCCTCTTGGTCCCAAGGAAGTTCCACCAATCCAAGCCCCACCACCCAACTACCGCCTACCCAACACCACTTCCTAAGCACCCCTTCCTCTCCCCAAGGTTGAAGGGGCTCTTCCAAAGCCCAATTTCAAATTTCCCTCTCCCTAGGGCAGTGCTCTTCAATCTTCCCACCTCCCTAACCACCCAAGGTCGCCCCTCCCTTCCCCATCTAGCCCAAGTTCGCCCCCCTCTCTCCCTTGCTCTCTCCTTGCCCACCAAGAGCTCCACCTTCCCTCCACTCATCTCACAGCCTTCTCCAGCCATTTCACCCCCCAAACTTCATTCCCCTACCACTCTCACAACCCCTAAACACCCCACATCTCCCTTCCATAGCCATTAGACACACCTCCCACCTCTTACTCTCTTGGCCATCCCCTTCCCCACACCCTCTTCTTCTCCTCATTCTATCTCTGTTTCAGGCAGCAGAGGTGCCACGACTTGCAGAGGCAGCCACGACCGTCTCTCAAAGATTCAGGTGGCAAGGCCTATATTTATGGAATCGTCTGTGAGGTAGCTTTCCAACGGTGGTGGTCTCGCATCCATCCGAATCCGGAGCTGTTCAGAGTCGAGGATCTCGTCCAACTGCGCAATCTGCCCCTGTCTGAAAACCTGAAGCTTAAAGCAGAAGCTTCCACGGCCAGCTCGTGAAGGATCTGAGTGCCATTTTTGGAGGGCAGAAACTACGTCCAGTCAGCTTTCAACTCCAAGAAGAAGGACCTCATTCGGCCACTGGAGCTATCAGTTACCATTTTCTTCGCCGGAGTGTGCAGTCTGCCACCTGTGGGTCCAGGTTCGACCAGTCCCTACTTCTCCGGTCACCACTCTCTTCTCCGACCTCAGATTGTGGCCCTGTCAACTTCTACTCAAAGCTACTCCGACCACGATTGCGCCACTGCCAGTTTCGTTCCATTTGGAGTTCAGGAGCATCCGTAGTGCCTTCTGCAACCTACTGCATCAGTTCTGCATCAGTCAGTGGTAGAGCATTGCTGTTCTGCTCCAGTCGCCGGTCCGATCAGCCCCCATTCCAGAGCTTCTGTAAAAATTCAGACATCATCCTCTATCAGTTGGGAAACTTTTGGAACTGGTTTCATCAAGTTTGGAGTTCTGTGGAGTCCGTGGCAGCGTCGTCATCGACACCCTGTCCAGCGAGCCTGAAGCTTGGCAGAACCAGCGGAGTTCGGAAAGTCGGTTTTCTTTGCTTAATTCCCCACCCCGCTTGGCCGGCTGAAGGCCCCTCCCTGCGTGGAGGTAGTTTTGGTTGTACTAAGCTTAATCCCTACCCCAAGATCACCCCTCCTGTGAGAGGTGTAGTGTTGTACTTCTTTCACTTTCAGGTCAAGCGACACCGCCGCGGCGATCGGGTATATACCCTCGCCTCCCGGCGCGCCCTCGTCTCCGAACGGGATCGGTGTTTTCACACCGATCAGGTGAGCCTCTGATACTACCCTTGATTGCCTTATTTCTGCGAGTTTAGTATTGCTTTGAATGCCCGTCGGACGGTGAGAAGAGAGCCCGTACTAGTATGCTACTTTGAAGGTGTCCACCGCGGACCGGGAGAGAGTGCCACCCGAACCCCGCCCTGCGGGCCAGCCGCCCACTAAGTTGGGAATCCTAGGCCCTTTGAGGTCAGCCTAAGCCAACTAAGTCAATTAGAATCATTGGGTCTCGCCCCGGACCCTTGCCATCATTCCCCGGCCCCGCCGGGTGATCGCGTGTGCCGTGAGAGTAAGACGCTATTGTGAGAATCATTGGAGTGCTCGTATGCTTGCGGGTCTAGGTCCTAGGTTGCTCATTTCATGCTTAGTCATCCTTGGGCTGTGCCACATCAAGTGGTATCAGAGCGGTCATAGGCTTGTCCTTACAAGTCTAGTCTTGGGTCACACTAAGTCATTCATAGGTGCATCCGCACACCCTTGCATAGCCCACCCAACTTTGCATGACCACTCGTAGTGGAACTCATTATCAAGTCAATCCATCCTCTTCCAATAACACTATGAATCCCAATCCCCAAGGGAATCCTGCTCACAATGAGCACGAGCTTCCCGACCATATGAGGTTTCTTGTGGAAGGTATGACCGATATCATGGGAAGGCTTGATGACATAACGGCCCGGCTTGAACAAATTGAGGAAAATAGGCCTGCCCCAAGGGTAGGAGATAGGAGGGAACCACCTCCACATGTGGAGCCAGCCATAGGAGAGCTCAACCTTGACCACCCTCCCGAACCGGAAAGAGACCCACCTCCTAGAAGGAATGAGAGACTCCCCCGGGACAACCCGGATGACCAACTAATGAGACTTGTGAAAGTCGATGCACCCACCTTTGATGGGTCTCATCATCCGAGCATCTACTTAGATTGGGAGGCAGCCATGGACCAATATTTTGATTGGTACCCAATGACCGAGGATAGGAGAGTCCGGCTTGCAAAGATGCAATTAACCAAACTAGCCAAGACTCATTGGATGAATGTTGAGGCATTAAGGATAGTTAGGAGGGAAGCTCCCATCACCACATGGGGGGCCATGAAAAACCAACTCAAACTCAAATATGTCCCACCCTCCTACCATCAAAACCTCCTAGATGAGTGGCAAGCCTTGACCCAAGAGGGAAAGACCGTTATGGAGTACATTGAGAAGTTTGACTACTACCTTCTCAAGTGTGGAGTCCAAGAGGACCCCACCGTCACACTCTCCCACTTTAGGAATGGACTTCAATTCCATATCAAAAAGGAGTTATTCATGCGTCAAGTAGCCACTTTAGAGCAAGCCTACCAAGTAGCTCGGGATGCCGAGAAATTCTCTCGGTATACTCGAATGGTTCCCCCTCAGGGGATGGACACTAAAGCCATGGCACCTCGGGCCAACCCTCCACCTCCCCAAAGAGGTCTCCTTCCTACACCCATGGGAGCTCCTCCCACCCGGGTCACCCCTCCTAGTGGCACTTCCCCACCCCGCCCCACAAGTGGGCCCCTAAACACAACCCCCAATAGGCCCAATCCGACACCCACCCCCCCTCACACTAAGATGACCCCAAACCATCAAAGTCGGCAGCAATGCTTTAGGTGCTATGGGTATGGACACTTTGCCAATCAATGCCCCACCAAGGGAGCATCTAACTTGCTCATAGAGGACACTAACCCCCAACCCCAAGCTGAATTTGAAGGGGAAGTTGAGGTATATGAACCCTCTCTTGAATGGGAGGAGGAGTATGAGAACCACTACATAGAGACCAACCAAGAACAACTCCCTCCATCCACCGACTCCCACCTCGGAGTGGTTAGGTGCACCCTCACTCAAACCCAAGAGCATGATTGGAAAAGAAACACCATATTCCATACCTACATCCGGATAGGGAGCCATGTTAGAAAGGTCATCTTGGATAATGGAAGTAGTGTGAATGTGGTGTCACCCGACACCGTCAAACTTTTGGGCCTTACCACCTCCCTACATCCACACCCATATCGGGTAGCATGGATTGATGCCACCTCCATACCCGTTAGTGCTCGTTGCCTTGTCCCCATTACATCCCAATCCTATCAAGACCAAGTATGGTGTGACATCCTACCAATGGAAGTTGGGAGTATACTCCTAGGGCGGCCTTGGATCTACGATGTAGATGCCACCTTCCTAGGAAGGACAAACACTTGCATTTTCACTCATGAGGGAAAGAAAATCCAACTCAACCCTTCTCCACCCCGCACCCTTCCCAAGAAAGAATCTCCCTCCCTTGAGGGATCCCCTACCCCTCCCACTACTCCAAACCCACCAAACCCCACCCCATCAAGCCTTAATCCTAGTATCATCAACGAGCCTCCTAGGAGCCTACACCTCATCACTAGGAAAGAGCTTGAGGAAGAAGTCAACCACGGAGAACAAGTGTGTGCCATTGTCACTTGCCTCGGGGAATCCACCCCAACCAACCCACACCCAATAGAAATTCAATAGCTCCTTGAGGACTTCCATGATGTGTTTCCCGAGGAACTCCCGGACAAACTACCACCCATGCGCGATGTGCAACATGCCATCGACCTCGTGCCTGGGGCCACCTTGCCCAACCTCCCACACTACCGCCTCAACCCCACTGAGCATGCCGAGCTTAGGAGGTAAACTGAGGAGCTCATCAAGAAGGGCTTCCTCCGGATTAGCAAAAGCCCTTGTGCCGTCCCAGCTCTTCTCACACCCAAAAAGGACGGAACTTGGTGCATGTGTGTGGATAGCCGAGCCATCAACAAGATAACGGTCAAGTATAGGTTCCCCATCCCTCGGCTAGATAATATGTTAGACATGCTAGCTGGAGCCACCATCTTCTCCAAAATTGACCTCAAGAGTGGCTACCATCAAGTTCGCATTAGGCCCGGGGATAATGGGAAAATCACCTTTAAGACTAAGGACGGTCTCTATGAATGGCTTGTCATGCCTTTTGGCCTTTCTAATGCGCCAAGCACCTTTATGCGCCTCATGACCGAGGTCCTCCGGCCCTTCATTGGCATCTTTCTAGTTGTCTACTTTGACGACATCCTCATATATAGCCAATCCAAGGAAGCCCACCTCGATCACCTCAAACAAGTGTGCACCATTCTTAGGAAGGAGAGTCTCTTTGCTAACCCCGGGAAGTGTCATTTCTTGACCAATCAACTAACCTTCCTTGGATTTATTGTCTCATCCCAAGGGGTATCCATGGACCCCGAAAAGGTCCAAGCTATTCTTGAGTGGCCCGAGCCCAAGACCCTTCATGAGGCCTGAAGCTATCACGGGCTAGCTACCTTCTATAGGAGATTCATCCGTGGGTTTAGCACAATCACCACTCCTATCACGAATTGCCTCAAGAAAGGCACCTTTGTGTGGACTAGGGCAGCCTCTAAAGCATTCCTAGAGCTCAAGGAAAGGATGACCCAAGCCCCGGTCCTTTGCCTACCCGACTTCTCGAAAGTTTTCGAAGTCACTTGTGATACATCCGGGGTAGGGATTGGGGGCATTCTTAGCCAAGAGGGTCACCCGGTAGCCTATTTTAGTGAGAAACTTTGTGAGACTAGGACCAGGTACTCCACATATGACAAAGAGCTTTATGCCGTGGTTCAATCCCTTCAGCATTGGAGGCACTATCTCCTACCCAAGGAGTTTGTGATCTTCTCGGACCATGAGGCTTTGAAGTACCTCAACACCCAACAAAAGCTCAATGCCCACCATGCCCGATGAGTACAATACATTCAAGCTTACACCTTTGTCCTCAAGTACAAGATGGGTAGTGAGAACCGTGCCGCCGATGCGCTAAGTAGGCAAGTAGCCTTACTCTCCACCATCCAGGTGGAAGTGAACGGGTTTGAGAGAATCAAAGGAGAATATCCACATTGCCCCGACTTTGGGACTCACTACAACACCCTTTCCACTCAGCCCCACAAGGAACATGAGGGGTTCATACTTCAAGAAGGGTATCTATTCAAGGGAGCTAGGCTTTGCATACCCCGGACTTCACTTCGGGACTTCTTAGTTTGGGAGTTACACAGTGGTGGCCTAGCTGGACACTTTGGGGTCCGAAAGACCATAGAGTTAGTTGAGAGGAAATTCCATTGGCCTAGTCTCAAGAAGGATGTGGCCCACATTGTGGGACAATGTCGCATTTGTGCCTCAGCCAAACAAGTGAAGCAAAATACTGGGCTTTACACACCCCTACCCATACCAGACCGACCTTGGGAGGATTTGAGCATGGACTTCATCCTTGGCCTACCTAAGACCTTGCGCAAACATGATTCCATCTTTGTAGTGGTTGACAGGTTCTCTAAAATGGCCCACTTTATCTCATGCTCCAAGACCTCCGATGCTTCTAGGGTCGCCCGATTATTCTTTGATGAGGTGGTCCGACTCCATGGATTACCTAAGACTATTGTGTCTGATCGGGATGTGAAATTCACCAGTTATTTTTAGAAGACTCTTTGGCACCTAATGGGAACCCTCCTCAAATTCTCCACTGCTTACCATCCTCAAACCGATGGCCAGACTGAGGTCGTCAACCGAAGCCTTGGAAACTTGCTCCGTTGCCTTGTAGGGGACCACCCTGGGAATTGGGATCTCCTCTTATCTCAGGCCGAGTTTGCCTACAATGATTCTATCAATAGGTCCATAGGAAAAAGTCCATTTGAGGTTGTACATGGTTATAGGCCTAGAAAACCTTCCGATCTTATTCCCCTTCCCCCACATGCTAGAGTGTCAGTCTCAGTTGAGTCCTTTGCACAGCATATCAAAGAGTTGCATGATGACATCCACAAGCATATAGGAAAGAGCAATGAGGCTTACAAAAGGCGGGCAGATGCTCATCGGCGCCACTGCGAGTTCCAAGTTGGAGATTCGGTGATGGTGAGGACGGAGCGGCTCCTTCTAGGGCCTGCCTCCAAGTTGAGGGCACGGGGTTCGGGACCCTTTCAAGTTCTGAGACGACTGATAGTAATGCTTATGAGCTAGACCTACCTGAGGGTTTTGGGGTACACCTTACTTTCAATGTGCGGACCTGGTACCCTACAAGGGCCCCGCGGTGGAACCCAGTGAGGAGCTCGAGCCTTTACCCCTCCTTGAGAGAGACACTCCCGGAGGGACTCCACTTTCTAGCTTGAGAGACCGACGAGAGCAGGTAGAGGCAATACAGGATGAGCAGAGTATCATTACTAGGCACAAGGTGTATCAGCGCTACCTGGTTAGGTGGAAGAACCGTCCCCCGATAGAGGATACGTAGGTGAGTCGGGAGGATCTGCTGCACTTGGACCCCGACATGCTGGAGCATTACGACAGTCAGGTGGACCCATACTCGACGGGGTCGAGTTCTCCCCACCTCGGGGGATTTGATGAGGGCATCTCATGACACTCCCTCTAGCTCGAGTCGCCTGCACACTCTTGATGTGGATTGATTATGGTCTACACTTGTTATCTTCATATCCCAAGTTTCATCTTATGTATTTTCCTTTTATTGAGTCCTATCTTTTGTATTCCCTTTAGTGAGTCATGTGGTTCTAGTCCATTTCCCTTATTATGCTTAATTGGGCCTTATTATCTTAGTTATGGGCCCATAGGATTGAGTCTAGGATATGCTCGGTCTTTTCTCTTATTGTCAGGGACATTTTGGTCATGTAAAGAATGGTTGCCTATATATAGGCCCATCTCTCCTCATGTACTCAACTTTTGATGAATCAATTTGAATAGAAATATCTCCCACATCTCTCTCCCCCCACTAAATTTCTCCCCTTCTCTCTCTCTCTCTATCTCTTTTTCTCTCTCCCACAAGGAAAGGGGCGAGCTTCTCCCTCTCTCCTCCCCCTCCCAATTACTCCCAACTCCCACCTACCTCCACTAACTCCCCACCACGCCCCATAACCCCTCTTTACTCCCCTCTTGGTCCCAAGGAAGTTCCACCAATCCAAGCCCCACCACCCAACTACCACCTACCCAACACCACTTCCTAAGCACCCCTTCCTCTCCCCAAGGTTGAAGGGGCTCTTCCCAAGCCCAATTTCAAATTTCCCTCTCCCTGGGGCAGTCCCTTCCATCTTCCCACCTCCCTAACCACCCAAGGTCGCCCCTCCCTTCCCCATCTAGCCCAAGTTCGCCCCCCTCTCTCCCTTGCTCTCTCCTTGCCCACCAAGAGCTCCACCTTCCCTCCACTCATCTCACAGCCCTCTCCAGCCATTTCACCCCCCAACCTTCATTCCCCTACCACTCTCACAACCCCTAAACACCCCACATCTCCCTTCCATATCCATTAGACACACCTCCCACCTCTTACTCTCTTGGCCATCCCCTTCCCCACACCCTCTTCTTCTCCTCATTCTATCTCTGTTTCAGGCAGCAGAGGTGCCACGACTTGCAGAGGCAGCCACGACCGTCTCTCAAAGATTCAGGTGGCAAGGCCTATATTGGTGGAATCTTCTGCGAGGTAGCTTTCCAACGGTGGTGGTCTCTCATCCATCTGAATCCGGAGCTGTTCGGAGTCGAGGATCTCGTCCAACTGCGCAATCTGCCCCTGTCTGAAGACTTGAAGCTGAAAGCAGAAGCTGCCACAGCCAGTTCGTGAAGGATCTGAATGCCATTTTTGGAGGGCAGAAACTACGTCCAGTCAGCTTTCATCTCCAAGAAGAAGGACCTCATTCGGCCACCGGAGCTATCAGTTACCATTTTCTTCGCCGGAGTGTGCAGTCTGCCACCTGTGGGTCCAGGTTCGACCAGTCCCCACTTCTCCGGTCACCACTCTCTTCTCAGACCTCGGATTGTGGCCCCGTCAACTTTTGCTCAAAGCTACTCCGACCACGATCGCGCCACCACCAGTTTCATTCTATTTGGAGTTCGGGAGCATCCGCAGTGCCTTCTGCAACCTACTGCATCAGTTCTGCATCAGTCAGTGGCAGAGCGTTTCTGTTCTGCTCCAGTCGCCGGTCCGATCAGCCCCGCATTCCAGAGCTTCTTCAAAAATTCAGACATTATCCTCTCTCAGTTGGGAAACTTTTGGCACTGGTTTCATCAAGTTTGGAGTTCTGTGGAGTCCGTGGCAGCGTCGTCATCGACACCCTGTCCAGCGAGCCTGAAGCTTGGCAGAACCGGCGGAGTTCGGAAAGTCGGTCTTCTTTGCTTAATTCCCCATCCCGCTTGGCCGGCTGAAGGCCCCTCCCTGCGTGGAGGTAGTTTTGGTTGTACTAAGCTTAATCCCTACCCCAAGATCACCCCTCCTGTGAGAGGTGTAGTGTTGTACTTCTTTCACTTTCAGGTCAAGCGACACCGCCGCGGCGATCGGGTATATACCCTCGCCCCCCGCCGCGCCCTCGTCTCCGAGCGGGATCGGTGTTTTCACACCGATCAGGTGAGCCTCTGATACTACCCTTGATTGCCTTATTTCTGCGAGTTTAGTATTACTTTGAATGCCCGTCGGACGGTGAGAAGAGAGCCTGTACTAGTATGCTACTTTGAAGGTGTCCACCGCGGACCGGGAGAGAGTGCCACCCGAACCCCGCCCTGCGGGCCAGCCGCCCACTAAGTTGGGAATCCTAGGCCCTTTGAGGTCAGCCTAAGCCAACTAAGTCAATTAGAATCATTGGTTCTCGCCCCGGACCCTTGCCATCATTCCCCGGCCCCGCCGGGTGATCGCGTGTGCCGTGAGAGTAAGACGCTATTGTGAGAATCATTGGAGTGCTCGTATGCTTGCGGGTCTAGGTCCTAGGTTGCTCATTTCATGCTTAGTCATCCTTGGGCTGTGCCACATCACAAGGTGACATCTAGAAGGTTTGACAAGTCAATTTCACACATGGGGAGACAAGTGGTGTAAAATGTCAAAGTTGGCCACCTACCTTACCTACCAAGTCAAGGGGCGCCCCCCCCATTTTATCCCATTTTAATTTTTTTAAAAAAAGGCTATTAGAACTAATTAGTTCTATACCTTGTATACCCCTCCCAACCCTTGATCTGAGGGCATTAGTGGTCATTTTCCATTTATTATATAAGGCTTGTATTTCCCTTTTTCAAGAATTAATGAGAAGAAAATTGTTGAATTGCCTTTGAGCCAAGGAAGCTTGCGCTCCCCCCTCTCTCTCCTCTGGTTTTCCTTCTCAATCCTCTACATTTCAGGGTTGTGAACCCTTCTATATTAGCCCCTCCACCTCTGATTTCATTCTGTGCCGCCGCCGCCGCCGTTCGTGCCGCCATCGAGCCACCGCGAAGCCGCCTCCGAAGTTCTGTCCAAGGTTTTGTTTGGCTGGATAGAGTCCCACTCCAGGAATTTTAACTCCCAACTCCGAAATCATCTAGAGTTGAGGTTTTCAGGGTTGGTTCCTCTCTTGATTCTCACCCTCCAGTAAAATTATCTCGTCATTTCACCTTCTTTTTATATTTTTCTATTTTCGTGTCTTTCTATCTTCCTGATCTGTCCCTCTTCAGATCTGTATAGCAGAAGCTTAGTTCTTCCACCTTTCGACCCCCTTTTTTTTTTTTTGGAATCCCCAAATTTATTTGAGGTTCTTTCCACCTTCTCCATCCTCTAAAAATTTTCGTCGAATTTCAAAAGCCCTCTACCTATTTTTTAGAAATTGAGTCTTTCTCCCAAATTCAGATCTGTTTATGCTGTCCAGATCCGACCCAAGGTCAGTATAAAATCCACAAAAAATCGAAACTTCCACCAAACCTTTCATAAGATATATCTCCGTTTTCCTCTTTTCGGTCTCTACAACTTTTATGAAGGTATCAAAAGCTGAATCGAAGGTCTACAATGCAATCAACGCCAACTCTCAGGAAAACTTGGTTCTATCCTGAGTTTTCAGATCCTATGTGCCAGCAGCTTGTAAAATCGACTAATGCCAGATCCGGGAAATTTAATTTTATCTTTCTGGCCCTAGATCAAGGTACTTCGAAATATCTTTCCAACGGTACCTCTTGTGCGTAGATCCGACGTCGGGAGTGACCGCAGTAGCAGATCTCGCCGAGTCGCGCGCTGTAAAATAGAATTGTAGATCCGTGGCCAGCAACTCCGGCGGGTGACGATCGGAGCCGCCCGGCCTCCGACCGGCGAACCAGCACACCGCCGTCCCAGGGAGCACCCCTCCAGGCGTCCCTACCACAGTGGTGCCACCCCGGTCCCACACGGCCCCACTGACCAGCACGTGGGTCCCACGGTCGCGAGTACGAGTGCCGCCGAAGCTACACAAGAAGCTGCCTGTCAACCCGAACCCGTTACTCCCGGGCCCCATTGTGTCACCCTTTACCTCCCTGCGTGGAGTGGGCAGTCATATTCATTGCTGTAAATTAATTACTTGTTATTCCGAGAGTACCGATTCGGCCGGGGTCATCTTCCCCACGCCGAGAGCGTGGAGGTATCGTGTTCGCTCCATTGACTCGGCATTTTGCTTTATTCATATATGCTTTATATGCCGCTGCTAGAGAGCATGCTAGGATCGTAGCCCTCTTTACTTTTACATCATCGCTGCTGCGAAAGAGAGAGAGATACTGTCTCGTGACCTGATCCGGGCACACGAGAGAGCCGACCACCCTAGGTCATTGCCGGTTTCTCAACCGCGCACGTCCGTACACTTCCCTCGCTAAGAGACGATTGCGAGCTTGCTTAGAGTTCGAGGATCGCATACCCATTTGGAGTCGAGTCACGTGTCCGTCCCGCATCACTTGATCCTGCATTGAGTCCCTAGGAAATTCAGGAATTTCTCGGATCGAACCCCAAAAGGGCATTTTGCTGGGTTGAACTTCATGTTGCACCATAGGAGGGTGCCGAAGGTTTCAGCTAGGTCGGCAAAGTGCTCCTCGGCCTTAGGTGTCTTGACGAGCATGTCGTCGACATAGGCTTCGACGTTCCCACCAATTTCTCCTTCGAAAATGTGGTTGATCAGCCTCTGGTATGTTGGTCCAGCGTTCTTCAGCCCGAAAGGCATTCGGGTGTAGTAGTGTACGCCGAAGTCGGTGATAAAGGCTATCTTCTCGATGTCTTCAGGATCCATTCGGATCTGATGGTAGCCGGAGTAGGCATCCAAAAAATTGAGCAATTTTTTATCGGAGGTCGAGTCGACTAGCTGGTCGATGTTCGGCAGTGGGTAACAGTCTTTCGGAGTGGCTTTATTAAGGTTGGTGAAGCCCACATACATTCGCCATTTGCCTAAAGCTTTTGGTACTAAGATGACATTGGCGAGCCACGTCGGGTAAAGGACTAGATGGAATAGACCAGTTTTCTCCCCCTTAACAATCTGCTCTTTGATGATCGTCTATTTCTCTGGGGCATGCTTTCTTCTGCATTGCTGGACGGGTTTCATCGATGGGTCAAGGTTGAACTTGTGTACCACCAACTCCCCAAGGATCCCGGGAAGATGCTCATCAGACCACGCGAAGACTTGGATATACTCTGAAAGAAAATCTTTATATTGCTCTTGTACATCAGGTGGTAAATCAGCTCCAATCTTTACGCCTAGGGCCGGGTCATCTTTGAGGAAGACCATCAGTAATTCACCGCCGGGTTTGGATGTTGTCGGTTCATCCTCGGCTCCCCCGACCCTTTTCTTTTTTCCCTCTGGCCTTATGGCTTCGACCGAGATTATGTAGCACCTTCTAGCCATTGCCTGGTTACCTCTGACTTCCCCGATATCGTATTTGGTGGGAAACTTCATTTTTTGGTGATAGGTGGAGGGCACTGCCTTTGTTCGGCTGAGGATACCTTGGCCGAAGATGGCATTATAAGTCCGAAGCATTTCCCACAGACGACGCCAGATGAAGAGGCGTAATCTTTCGCTGATCCTAAGTCGTGAGATCGGGGGAATCCTTAATCACAGCCACCACGCCAAGATGAACTGCAAGGCAGGAAACAGATCAGGGATGCCCAGGGATGAGACCCTGGGGAAAACCCTCCGATGCTTAAGTCATCAAATATGATAGAGCACGGGTGCGAGAGGAGGTGGTAGGAGAAGAAGAGGGCACGAGATTGTTCTCCACCAAGAGATGTGGTGGTTCTCACTCAGGATCATTGCTTACCTCCTCGGAGGGTCTCCCTGGAGTTTATATAGCAATCCGATTAATGTAGGAGTCAGGGAGTCGAGGGGATTCAGTGGGGTTTCATCCTCATCGTTGGATCTTTATGGCACAAGGACTCTTGCTCTCCTTTATCCCTTGGAGTTCCCTGCTCCTGAAGGATGCGTAACGGATGCCTGGATTAGCTTTCGATAGTCGGTCCGAGCTTGGGATGCTTGCTCGGGGTTTTCTCTCGATCGATAGGTGTGTAGCTCGGATAGGTCGCGCTGGATCCCAGTAGGGGCCTTCTTGACCGATCCGTCGCAAGGACTTCTAGACTCGGGGGTTGCCTAGGAAGTGCTGGTTCGAGTGAGTTTTAGGCTTAAAGTAAGTGGGCCCAAAATGGGGCTGTCACTTTGGGGAGCTGGGCCTGGTTTGACTGGCGATTCTCCTGGAGAATCCTGATCTCCTCCTCTAGCTCTGGGGAAACCTCCACTTGCTTCGGAGGGAGAGATGGATGGAAGTTGGGCTCCGTCGGGAAGCCCCAGGAGACGCCTTCTTTAGATGAACCCACCTAGAAAAATTGGGTCTTCCACCTCTTGTGAGAGGAATCTCTAGCAGAGAGGAACACACAACTCCTTCCCCTCTTCGCCTGAAGATAGAAGAAGCCCTTGCATGCATGGGTCTACTCCTTCAACTCAAAGAAGGAATGGAAAAGGTCCAATGATCGGAGGATCGGGCGGAGCGAGCCCATCGCCAGGCCTCCTTCTTTCTCCTATGCTGTCCACCTCGTCCTCTTTCCTTCTCCTACGCCGGAGCAGCATGAACACCTCGGCGGCCGACAGGGTCATCATCTTCCGAATCGCCCTCCATGTTTCACTGACAATCCCCCAGCACAAAAGGCAGACACTTCGCGAAAAGGGAAAAGGAGGAAAGACTGCAAGGGGAGCCGTAAGCGGTGAAGAGAGTACAAAGGACGATGCTACCACATCGAAGCCGTTGTTGGGGAGGAAAATCAATATATTGCTTATGTAGCTTACCCTTTAGACCTTTTTGAAGAAGGTGGGACCTTTTATAGGCCGAAAGGGGAACCCTCGCCTTAATTGACTCTCCCCTCGAAAAAATGCGAAAGGCGGGAACTCTTCCCTAAGGGCAGTTACTCTGTTTCCCTCAATGGCCCTCCCATAGGGACACGTGAAATGCCAAGTCATTCAAAGCATGGAAAGGCGCCAGTGCCACGTCAGCCGCCTGGCCAGTCAGCACGCGAGATGCCTGCAAATAAAATCTCCACTTTTCTAGCAACTGATTATGGATTCCTCGCGAGATGAAGAGGTGCCAGGTGATGGGTGGATGGGTTTCCCACAGACGACGCCACATGAAGAGGCGTAATCTCGAACTGATCCTAAGTCGTGAGATCCTGGGGGAATCCTTGATCACAACCACCACGCCTAGATGAACTGCAAGGCAGAAAATAGATCAGGGGTGCCCAGGGATGAGACCCTGGGGAAAACCCTCCGATGCTTAAGTCAGCAAATATGATAGAGCACGGGTGCGAGAGGAGGTGGTAGGAGAAGAAGAGGGCGCGAGATTGTTCTCTACCAAGAGATGTGGTGGTTCTCACTCAGGGTCGTTGCTTACCCCCTGAAAGGGTCTCCCTGGGGTTTATATAGCGATCCGTTTAATGTAGGAGTTAGGGAGTCGAGGGGATTTAGGGGTGTTACGTCCTCATTGTGGGATCTTTATGGCACAAGGACTCTTGCTCTCCCTTATCCCTTGGAGTTCCCTGCTCCTGAAGGATGCGTAACGGACGTCTGGATTAGCTTTCGACAGTAGGTCCGAGCTTGGGACACTTGCTCGGGGTTTTCTCTCGAGCGATAGGTGCGTAGCTCGAATAGGTCACGCTGGATCCCCGTAGGGGCCTTCTCGACCGATCTGTCGCTCGAACTTCCGGACCCAGGGGTCGCCTAGGAAGTGCTGGTCCGAGTGAGTTTTGGGCTTAAAGTAAGTGGGCCCAAAATGGGGCTGTCACTTTGGGGAGTTGGGCCTGGTTTGGTCAACTTGGACGTAGTTGGGCCGTCCTCTTGGGCGGTGGATTTTCCCCTTCTCCAAGCATAAAACTTCTCAGAAGGCTGACATAATAGGCAATAAGAATAAGTGCAAGATAAAAGGGGAGACCTTTACCTCAGCCGGTACCAAGCTCAAGTTCCCGACAGCAGAGACCACCTTCTCCATCATCCCTGACCCTTCTCCTATGGAAGGACTAGGTGGCCCGAAGCTGCTCCACGTCAGCTGTGGAAGACTGAAGGTTGTAAAGTCGCTCTCATAGGCATGAAGACGCCCCGACATCTTCAGTCTCTGTTCCCACCATGGGAAATTCCTCGTCACTCAAGCCGTCACCATAGTCCACCTACTCTGATGAAGACGAGCTTTGAACCAACACTGGTTCTTTCTCTTTTAGAGCAGACGTCCCCTCACTCGAATGGCCTACCGAAGGAGCATCTTGCTCGATAGAAGCTTGCCCAGCCAGCTCTGTCATAGGGATGACAGGCAAATGAACTTTGGGAGAAAGTTGACTTTATGGGATGATCCCCTGCTCAGCAAAAGTTCCCTCTGTTGCCTCGACAACAGGAGGGGAAGGCAGTCGGATATCGACTGAAGCTAAAATAAGAAGCATTCATGTAAGCCCATGGTGTAATAACATTGCAGGAATCCCCTAAGGGCGGACCACAAATTACCTGCCATCTCGTGGTTGGGGGTGGGAGAGGGCAAATTGTCCTCAACAGGAGCTATTGGCACTCCATCTCCCCTCTCTTCAACTCCCACAGGGGTGGCACCTTCCTGGGCAACTGTTGCAAATGAGGTTATGGCAGCGGTAAAATGAAAATTAGCCTATGCGACCAAAGTGGAAGTAGGGTGCAGAATGAAAGATATACCCTAGGTTGCGCGTGCCGATGCATGTGCGGCCTCGAATTCTTCAAACGTGACCACGATCGAAGGAACAACTGCTGGTTCCAGGTCTACAGTCTTCCTCCGGCGGGCCTGCTTCGCTCGAGTAACTGCTTCCCTGACCTAGGACCTTGTCCACATCCGGGAATCACCAAGAGGAAGAGGTGTCGTAGTCAGAGCTACCTCCCGGATTTCAAAATAGGTCGGCTTCTAAGCCTTTATAATCAACTCCCTAAAGTGCCTAGTCTCCTCCGGAGTGAGCCGAACTACACATATACGAGGGCAAAAAAGAATGATATACACTACAGCAAGAAAGGGACCGAAAGCTGAAAGCAAAAGAACGAAAGATACCTACTGGCCCCGTATAAAAAGGAGAGAGTGGCCAATAAAACAGCGAGGGCTCTTGGTTCCTTGAAGCAGCCTCGCGAATCAACCAGCATATATCCCCTATCACTTCGCATTGTTTGGCCAGCGACGCCAAGTCCGCATGACTACAAGAAGATAAATGATAATATAAGCTGAGGTGGTCAAGCCCCCATCCGTCGGTGTACTTAAAAGAAAGGAGAACATGTTGGCCCAATATGGCTTCACTAGGGCCACCTACTGAAAGCCCATGCGAGCGGAGCAATGCGAACAGCCAAGGGGTATAACTGTAAAGTGCTGGTCGTCGGTCTTCTCTCCTAATGAAGGTCCTGTAGGGATGAAGCCGATCGCTCTCAAGACGCCATGAAGCCGTAGAGGGAAGAGGCTCCTCCACCGACAGAGGAATCTGCTGAAGAATCAATCACTCACCGCTCACGTGGCATAAGCCTTGAAGCGTTTTCAAGAAGCTATCCTTGCTGATCTCCGACAGTTTTGGCTCGATCTTGGATGAGCGTTGTTTAGTAGCCTTCCATGCCTCCAGATAGGCCGCCACTACATCATTGGTCTGGAATTTCAACTTCTTCATATAGGCCGGGTCAGCGTCTAGAGCCGGCACTGGCTGGGAGTCCAAGAACTTGCATTCTGCAACAGTCCAACATTCCCTCCTTTAGCTCCTATAAAAGCCCGTTCGTGCATTCCACCATTTGATGTATTCTGAAGTCACACGGGGAAAGAGTGCAGGGGCCCGAACTCTAAATGAAACCATCTCTCGGAGATGAAAATAGTCCCACCACGTGCGAGCCTCGTCATTTGATACTTGGCCAGCCCGGGCCCTATTTGGCAGTGCAAACTGAGCCGAGGAGGCAGGAATGTGCTGGTCATATCCAAAATTCTGACTGAATCAGAACGGATAGTAAGGCTCTAGCCATAAAATACCGCTTTTGCGGAAAATTAACCAGGACACTCGGCCTTATGGAAAGTGCCCAATCGATTAGCTCCGCCTCCAAAATTGGCCTTCTACACTTGGCATCCGAAATGGGGTAAACATACTCCTCTGTCTCATAGAGGCTGCACTCCCGCATCTTGTTCACTGATGGGCTTGCTTGGGCAGCCAAGCTCCAAAAATGCAGAACCCCAGGAGAGTCTATTGGAACCTTTGTCAGTTTTCCCCGAATAGCGAAAAGCTAGTTCGCTGTTCGAGTCAGCTCAACTCTGGCGAACTCTATCATCTTGGGAACTAGCTGTGCCGACTGGAGTGACCGAGGAGCAGCTTCCGGGAATAACGTACAAACCCAAGCATTGAAAAAGTGTAGTGGGCCAACCATCCGTAGATTCCTTGGAAGACGAGATCGGTGCAAGTCTCCCAACATCTTGTATACCAAACACAATGCAACTGGGCAGAGTGAAAGCTTCATGCCCCAAGCCATCAAGCAAGCAGGATAGATGGCCTCGGCCCTGATCACGCTCTCGTCGCCCTGCGGGAGAGCGAAGGAACAAATCCAATAAGTCAGATACGCAGCACAATGAGTGACTGTGTCAACCCCAATAGGGTTGGGACCTCCTTGTTGTCCTCCTTTCAATATGGATGGGAAAGCGGCTTGTCGCCGAACCCTCTACTTCTACTGCATAGGAGCCGACACTATCGAGGGGAAGTCTTTGTATTTCTACTCCCCTCTGAAGAAATACTGGAGCCAAGTGCCCATCCTCACGCGCCTCTTTTCTCCAGGCTTGCGTGCTTCCCTAGTATCGTACGAGGAATGGCAAAGAGTACGATATGCTTTCATCAGATAGCGGTAGGCAAAGCCAGTCAAGTATCACCCTTCACCGTCTGTCTAGTCCTTCAGCCAATCTGGCCAACAAACCTCTTCATATGGTTCACCGTCGATCGGGAGGCCACTTAACTGAGAGAGACTCCAAAGGTCCAGCGATGTCTCTCTTTCTGAAGTATAAAAGGTGTTGTACTCAGGACAGAACACCTCAATCATACCGTATCACAGACCCTTGGAGATGGGGTAGCGGTACCTCGATGCATACACGTTGTGGTATACGCCTGCCTTGATCAAAATACGAGCGTAGTGCTGTAGAACATAATCCATAAATTTCACTGCTCCTGGCCGGAAGGCATGGGCGTCCGTAGCCTTCAAGTCGGCAAACCAGCCTACCAAAATCTGGTGCTTGAAGCGCACGACTAGGCAATCCAGCAGGAAAGGTTCCTCTCTGTACCCCCATTTTAGCGGGGCCAAGAATAAACCGTAAGATGGCTTCTCCCGGTCAATGTGGCCTGTAGTCTGATTCCATTTGGCCGAAACAAACTCAGGGGCTCTGGTCAATAGTCCATCTTATGGAGTTAACTCTTGGAGCCCCAGCATGGCACTCCATTTCCTGGGCTCACCAGGCAGATAATTAGGTATTCCCCGCACAACAAAATCTGTCAGGCTGTCCCGCTCTACAAGTACCTCCTGCTCAGCCTTCCGAACAAGGAACAAGTCCCACTTTCCCTGAAGATTGAACCGCTTCAGGAAAGACAGCAAATGCTTGTCCTTGGGGTGATCCACCCTATGGCCGTCCCGACGGTCGTACTTGAAAGAATCACTCCTGACAATCAACAGCGATCTCTGAATCAGAAGAATCTGCAACTATGGCCAGCTTACCATGGCCTCTGTCTAGAGAATCAACGTCCCTCCAGGTTACCACAGCATAGGAGGAGGAAGAAGAACTGAATTCCATGGTATCTTCATCAAAACAAATACAATGAAAATAAACAAAGTCAGAAAGGAGTTGCTGGAGACAAATGTTTTTCTGACAAAATTCCGGCAGAGTCTCCCCAGCTCGGGAGCTTGCCAGAAGGAAGCGGGAACACGTCCACTAAGAAACGGTCCCCAAAACAAGTCGTGGGTGTCACACCAAAGCCGAACAGGACACCCAGGGTTGTAGCTCCGAGGACAAGCCTACAAGGAGCCTCCCGGGGCTTGAAAAAGAAGGGGTTAACCCCTAAATCAACCATCCACACTCACCACTCTCCACTGCCATCGCCGCCGTGTGCAGAAGAGGGAGGTGGAGAGAGAAGATTAGGGTGCGAATGAGATGGAATGGGAAGAAAGAGAAGAAGTAGAAAATATATAGGGGGGCCTTCGATGGGCCTAATCTGGCACGCTAAAAGGGCGTGCCGTTTCAGCCGTTGCTGCCCAAAAAAAATTCAAATATTTTGCGCTTCGGATTAACCCAGTTAAGGGGCCGCGCTGGAATAACAAGGCTAAGGGGGGTGCGCCGTTTTAGCAAATGGTCACAGCTGTGCCATTTTAAGGCCAAAGAGCTATCCCCGCACCGTTTTAAAGCCGTTGTGAGGTCATGGTACTCTGACGGCATCTCGACTACGCCAAACAAACGCTCTGTGCTATTCAAGCAAAGAATACGTCTAGTCTGGGTATGTCCACCGATCCCGCGTCGCTCATGCCTCACTTGCGACACCCGCGGCTGGGGGGCATTTGTTGGCACCCGAAATATGATTGATGGCAGTCGTGCCTGAATGATAAAAGGAATGCGGCCCGCTAGAGTGCAAAAGCTGAAGAGGATCAGTACACAAGGGTCCCCCTAAATTGCTGAAGCTTTAGGTCACCTGACAAGAGCGTTAGGGACTCCACCTCAGGATGGTCGGAACAAATCCACAACAAATCGACAGTGCCATTCAGCCTGCCCAACGAACTGGTATCGACTCAGTCGTGCCGAACAAACTCTGTCTATCGTCCGATCCGGGGGAGAATGTACCTGGTGGTTCACCACCCGACAAGAAACCTTCTTGAGGTGAAGAAATGTCCCCGACATCTCAGAACAAGGTGCCGATGACCGTGACAGCCGGAAACCTGAATGTCTGAACAAAAGGCACAAACAATATCAGAATTGGCCATCTAGTGGCCTGAAGATCCTCCCGATACTTCTCATGTCGATCCCACCGGGAAACGATGAGATGAAAGTTCAAGTTGACTCCCAGAGTCAGTCCTAGTTTCACGAGCCAAAGCCCGGCCCGAACAAGCATAACAAGGGGAACAACCCGGCACGCCCCTAAACTGGCAAGCCCCTAATCCGGCGTGCTCCAATGCCCCTAATCCGGCGCACATAAAGCAACCCTAACTAAACCGGTGCGCCCACCTGTGCGCCAGGTGAGGCCACGCAGGTTAAGGCTATAAGAAGGGGGCTTTCGAACAAAAAAAGAGGGTGGAGTGCAAGGGTCAAAGTGAGAAAATGAGAGAACGGGAATCAGAGAGGGGAAGCTTGGAAAATAAGAAAAAAGCTGAGAGAGGCTTCCCTGGGTAGTCGTCCACCATTCGCCAAGAGAGTGGAAAGGCTCGGAGCGAGGGAAGAGAGGAAGATTTCTGATACTCTATTTTCGTTGTAAAGAGCGGAGGTGGGTGTGTAGGATATGGTCTTCATTCTTCATCTAGCACTCCCTTTGTCAATATCTCCTCTGTGGCTTGTAATGAAACGGGCGATGATATGATCCCGCATTCCCCTTCATTTCCTTTTTAGCTTTTTCTTTTCATTTTTTGATGCAAAGATGTAATGGAACGGTCTCATGCGGCAACGCCAGGCCGAATGCAGTATATATTTCTTTTCTTTGATCATTTATTAAGCGGTGTCTGAGTCCCTCCTATTGTTCTACTGCATTTACTTCCGTATCGTTTACTAACATCTGGTTTCTTTGGACGATGCCGAGCATGCCCTGGGATAACCAAGGGCTACATTAACGTTATCCCCCTCCCCGGGGCTCTCTTTCAGTGTGGTAGCTATGTTAAAAGCACCATATGCTCGTCGTTGGTCTCACCGCTGGAGACATACATATATGTGCATCTCTGTTTTCCCCCCGGGATTGCCTTCCCTATTACCTCTCCGTTCACAATCATGAACTGGAGAGAACAGGGTCACCCCTATAATCTGGGTGAGAGGCCCCTGGGTATGGCCATTTTTCCATGTCACCCGCCAGTCGCTCAAGCGTTTGTTTCTTACATTCTCCGTGGTTCCCTAGCTCATGGCTGACTCCAAAATGCTAACTAATTAGCTTTCTTCCATGTCTAGCCTACCGCTAGTAGTGTAGTAGATGAATAATATAGTACTGTGATTCCTTTGCCCCGAGTAGGGTGGGGGGAAGGTCTACCCAATATGGCATGTTCCTTATCTTAATCTCATGGGTAAAAATTGAAGGTTTGATGCGAATACCGTGTTCCGTCTCGACCGTTAGGACTCACTGACCGGGGAGGGGGAACATCCCCATCGAACGTTCACGTCACTTTCCTTTTGAATCACCACCAGGCTATAGGATCCCATCCACCTGTGGCGCGGAGTCATATAAGCCACCTGAGGTGAATAAGAATGGGTCTTTTGACCCAACATTAAATCCACATTCCTCTGGGAGTGGTGGTGACTGTGGGCAAGGGACCTCTTGTAGGCTAGTCCTTGAGGTTTTCCCCCCATTCTGGCCGTCCCTTTTGGACAATGTTTTTGGCCCATGGAGTATTGGCACCCCTCGTAGGCTAGTCCTTGGGGTTTCGATCCATCTGGGTCCACCGATCACCGTTTGGCTTCCCGACTTTAAGGAGCGTACCCTAGTTTCGGTAGGAATGCCTCCACTTTCCCCCCGCAACCCTCTGGGTATGGGGAGGTGCTGCCAAATTTTTGACTGAATACTTAGTCTGAATCATGATGGATCCTCAGTTCTGGGGAATATAATCTTGTTGCGGACTGTGCTTGAGTAGGAACCTCGCACAAGTCTTGGTTTGCTGTGTCTGCTGGACAATCAAATCTGAATTTACTCAATCAATAAACCCTTAATCAACGTCAAAAGACTGAGCAAAATCACAGTGCAATCCAACAAATTAAAAAAATCAAATTCTGAACCCAAACTGGCACGGTCCTAATCCGGCGCGCCTTGATCCAGCGCCGCCCCCCGGTGCCGCTTTCATCTCACACGCATAAATCATTCTAAACCTATGGGCTCTAATCCGGCGCGCCCCTTCCGCACCGTTTAACCTTCCACAATGCCCCACGCCGTTTTAAAACCCAACATGCATAGACCTTAAGCCCAAACTTGCACAGACCTCGCCCAATATGCATCGACCTTAGCCCCCAACATGCATCGGCCTTAAGCCCAAACCTGCACAGACCTCATCGAGCTGCGTCGACCTTAGTCTCCAAGCTGCATCGACCTTAGCCCCAGCTGCGTCAACCTTAGCCCCAACCTCTGGCTTTTGTCAAAGCCTGATAAAACCTTCTAATAAATGATTAATAAGCTCATCCATAATAAATCATTAAAAAATTAATTAAGAAATAAATAATAATAATAATAATAATAATAATAAATCAATTAGTTGAGTTTGCTTTTTATTTGAATGTACAATTATGTTTGAACACACTTATCTTTGCTGCCTTGCTTGCTTGTTTTGCATGCATGTTTGCCGAATATTTGTCATCATCTCGGGCCTCGGTATATCAAATCGTGATCTGCCAAAGGTCAGACTAGCTCTGACCAAAAGCTCTCACTATGCGTGATGATGGTCTTCGGACGTACGTTCTCTGCCATGTACCAAGGGCTTCGGGTAGTGAATGAATTTGAACTGCGTGTTTGAGCTTATATTTTTATTCCCGCATTATGAATTATCACTTTCACTGGTTCACTAATGCCTGCACGTCTATATAGCCTCTGTGGCCCATTATCTTGACAATTAATCAAGGGTTTTCCTCTTCTTGGAGGATGTAATTAACATCATAACCTTTATGGTATGACGGACTGCTAGTCCCAACACGAACTTCACATTCGTCTGACTAAGTCAAATCGAGCGTATAATAAATTTGTCACTTATGTGACTGGCACGCCTACGCAATAAATAAATAAATAAATAAAAAATTAAAAAAATGTGTGTTCCACAGTGGTGAACCACCAGGTATATTTCTGTCCTGATCGGACAAGGTTTAGGGTTTGTTCAGCATGACTGAGTTGATGCCGATTTGTCAGGTTTGTTGATTTCGACAGGTCGTACGGCATTGCCGGTTTGTTGTAGACTTCTCCATACGGTCCGAGGTGATGAGTTGCGGAGTCCCTGATACTCTTGTAAGGTGGCCTGAGGCTTTAGCAGTCTGAGAGAACCCTTCTTTGAACTTTCTTTGGCTTGTTCTTCCCTAGCCAGAAATTCTCGGCTCTTACACCGTGCTTGCCGTATAGTAATATTTTAGATGTCAAGAAATGCCCCCAGCTGCGGGTGTCGCGAGCGAGGGACAAGCAGCGCGGGGTCTGCGGATGTGTTTATTTCATCATGGCTATTAAAAAGTGGGGCCCACTTTGTTCGAAAACTCATTACACATGGCTGAGTCTGAAAATCTCTAGCTGTAGTGAATCGGCACCTAGGCTTTGACATCTTTGAGTTGGCACCGGGCTTTGACCTCCTTGAGTCAGCGCGGGGCTTTGACCTCTGATGATTCGGTGCTGAGGGCATTGCCTAGTTGAATCGGCACTGAGGGCGTTTGCTGAGTCGGCACCCATAATGCGGGCCGGTGAGTTGGCAGGGGGGGACTCTTCCTGCGGGCCTGTGAGTCGGCATGGGTATTCGCCGACTCATCTTGCCCTCTCTCTCCCTTTTAACCTGTTTGAAGGGTTTTTTGAAAACCCTACCCTTATTTCCTTTCCTTCTCGATGGCCATCGCGAGCTCTCTGGGTTTCTTTTCTCGCGACCGGCAAAGGCGCGACTTCTTCCTGTTCTGGGCGAGGTGACGGCCCCTCCCCCTTTTCTCTTTTCCATGGATGGCAAGGGCAGCGGCGATGAGCTCTTTCTCTCCTTCCCCCCTTTTTTTCTCCTTCGAGCATGGCGAGGACCATAGAGGCGACGGGCTCTCCCTCTTCTCCGAGCACGGCGAGGGCCACAGAGGCGGCGAGCTCTCCCCCTTTCCCCATGACGGTGGTGGCGTGGTGGTGAGGACGAGCCTCATTATAGACCCCTTCTCACTCCATGGCTCCGGGGAGGTTCCTAGAAGGCTAGCCCATAGAACCGACATTCCCCGGTGTCCATTCGGCCTAGGTGTCTCACCTATGGCTTTGTTTTTAGGGACCGTCTCACCTTGGTGTGTGGACGTGTTCCCATGTGATATTTGGCACGCTCCCGATTAAGGGGAGACTTTGCCAAAATTTCTTCAGAAAGTTTCTTCTGTCCATAGAAGTATTTTTTTGATTTCATTATCTTTGTTACATATATAGCAATGACTTCAGCAGCTCCCTCCGCAACTACGTAGAAGACCGGTGCTCCATCTGGAGGATCAACAAGGCCAGTTGTGACCTAGCAGAACATTAATAAACTTGACAAAGGGTGAGATCGCCTTGCAGCAGTGGCCGACTCTTCTGACTTAGAGACTGACACGATGGACATCGGGCGACTAACACTTTCAAACAATAGTCACTTCGAGTTTGACCGCAGTCGGAATTACAAAATTGACTTTTCGAAGGATAAGCACCTTCTGTCTTTTCTTCATGCCTTCAATCTTCTGGGCAAGAGGGACATCCATGTAGTCTGAGTGGCTGAGCAGAGTATCCTCCTTGGCCGAGATAGCATGGCAGACTAGGTGGTGAGGGGCGAGCCCATATATTTCCCTAGAGAGCCCCGGAAGTGGGATGCTGTCACCGGGGTGTCGGAGTTGGCCCCAGTAGAGGGCATGTTGACACGAGCCCTTGAATTAACCCCTGCCAGGTGGGATCTATCAGCCGGTAATGTGCACTGGGAGAAACCAACATTCAGTCTGTTCTTGGCCCCATTGAAGTGGGGGTTCCGCGAGGAACCATTCTTGTTGGACTGTTTGGCGATACAATTCAAGCACCAGATCGCCATTAGGTGGTTTGCTGATCTGAAGGCCACCGATTCTCATGGGTTTCGGGCCGAAGCCATTGAATTCACAGATTATGTGCTCCAGAACTATGGCCCAATTCTAACGACTGTCGGGGTATACCACAGCGTATATGCTTCCCGCTTCCGCTACCCTATTTCAAATGGCCTTTGTTGCGGAATGATAGAGGCCTTCTACCCTGAGTTCAACAATTTTTATACAGTGGAGGGGGAGACTTCATTAGACCTGTGGAGTCTATCTCAATTGAGCGGCCTCCCAATTGATGGAGAGCCTTATGAAGAAGTTTGCTGGCCTGACCGGCTGAAGGACCAGACTAATTGGGAGGGCCGCTATTTGACTGGCTATGCTTACCGGTACCTGATGAAAGCGTACTGGACTTTGTGTTTATCACATCGCGACACTTCTGGGGCCAGCTCATCTCATACCCTCTCTCGAAAAGAAAGGAAATGAGTGAGGATGGGCCTATGGCTACAATATTTCTTCAGGGGCGATCAGAAGTACAAGGATTTTCCTTTTGTTGCAGCAGCTCCGAGCAAGTTGAAGAAGCGTGCTCGTCGGAAGACTCATCTTTCATCCTCATTACAAAAGGCGCAACGGGGTGGTCTGAACCCTGCTGGAGTAGATGCCGTCACACATTGTGTGGCGTATTTAACATATTGGCTATGTGAGTTTGCTCTTCCTCAAGGCGATGAGACTATAATTCACGCCGAGGCTATATATCCAATGTGTCTTATGGTGTGGGGAGTGAAGCTATCCCTTTGCCCGGTCGCCTTATGCTTAATTTATAAAATGCTGGGAGACCTTCATCACTCACATCTCCTGAGAAACCTACGGACCGTAGGCCCTCTTCATTTCTTCAATGCATGGGTGTGCACTCTATTTCCTAAGTTTGCTCGTCGGACGTTGTAGTCATCGAGCATGTTCCCGA
Organism: Amorphophallus konjac; assembly: GCA_022559845.1. Lineage (NCBI taxonomy): Eukaryota > Viridiplantae > Streptophyta > Magnoliopsida > Alismatales > Araceae > Amorphophallus > Amorphophallus konjac. The sequence goes on from CM040125.1 coordinate 176,640,205, forward strand.
GAATGTTAGAGTTTGCCAGTGTGGAGCTGAATCAGCCCACAGACCAGTTGTTTTCCATCAGGGGGCAACTAACAAAAGTCCCCATGAATGCCCCTGGTGCTTTACACTTCTTGAGTTTAGCTGCGCATTCCGGTCTACTGGTGAATCGTTCGTGGGAATGTAAATTTGGAGCGGTCGAGGATTATACCCACCCAATTTCTGGCGCAGTCTGTGCACGGCCTTCTTTGGAGTCAAAATTGGTAGATTGGGTTCTATCTATCAGACCCAGTGTCTTGGTTTTCCGGAAGGGAGGGAGCACTTACTTGGAGCCGTATTACTCCTTCCGTTTTGGCAGAAATTTTGTCTATGACCAACATATTCCCCCATCTTCAGCATAATTTATGTTGGAGAACCAGGTGAGGTTGGGGTCGGCAGCAGTTGAGGAGGCTCGCACCTGGTGGGATTATTTCCACCGTAGAGAAGTTGTTTCGTTCAGGATGCCTGCCCCTGCACGTTTCCCCGCGTGACGTCGGAGTATATTAAGTGGTGGAATTCTTGAATAGGCTTCTTTTGGACCTCTCGAAATGATTGCTGGGACACAATAGAGTGAAAGTTCCTGAACACCCAGTCGTCTCCAGTGTTTGAAATTGACTTGGCCCACTTGAAAAGGCTGAAGTACCGAAAGGATGCCGAGGTGCAAGCCTTTCTATCTGCATGGAAAGCCATGAAGTGCAATACTCCGAAGCTGCAGCCTGAACTTCCCATGATCAACAAGGATGATTTCTTGAAGACCCTTCAGGGATTGTGCTGTGTAGGGAGTGAGAGGTTGGCCCTCCAACAATTCCCTCTGCCAGTGGATGAACCCCTTGTGTCCGCTGCTTCCTAGCGTCCGGAGGTCGATCCCCATTGTCCTTACATGACATTCATCAAGAGAGAAGACCGGCAGCCCACCTTTTATAACCAAACTTCCTGGCTGTTTGTGCTGCTGCGCCTCCACAGCCTCTCGATGAACAACAGAGCTGAGGCCAAACTGAGTCAGCCTCTGTTTGTTGCTTTCAAATATGCTGATGGGTGGGGTATAGACCACCTCGGCTTGTATCGTTGTTTGTTGGTTCGTGGTCATGAAGACATGGCCTTACTGGCTGAGCATTGTGCCTCGATCGGAGAAATTTGTTTGCTGGTTCGTGAAGGGGTGTCCTGAGATAAAGAGCCCTCGTTATTCTACTAACCCCTCTCGCCTCTATACTCGGGGCCGGCTGGTATGCTCCTCTGAATTTGTTCATTCATGCATGTCTTGCTCCCTTTCAGACATACATTGTCATCCATTTTTGTGACCACCATGTGGGTATATCTTATGCAGATCACCCTAATTCGAAGAGAATCGCGGAGTACAAGAAATTAATCTTGCAAGCTCAGAAGTTGAGCTATTTTGAGGCTCCGACTGCTACACCGACGACTACTCCTCTGCCGACTGGTGGCCCAAGGAAACGAGAAAGGCCCCATATCACGGAGGCGGTGACTCGAGCTAATTAAAAGGGCACGATCAGAAGCTGCAAAGCAGAAGGAGAAGGCCGCGACAGTAGAACCTGTAGTGTCGCTTCCAACGATTCCAACCTTTGAGGAGTTTGAGGCCTCGCAGCCACAAGAACGTCCGGCTATAGGTATGGCCCTTTGCCTCACCATCGTGTGCTGGCCATAAGTTAATCTTCATTCTCCTTCTTCTTTCCCCCTTTTTTTATCTTAGTTCCGGTGCCTCAGCCCACTCCATCCACGGAGGAAGTTGCCATCACTAGTGAGCCTGAAGAGGGAGGAGGTGGTACGATAGCCGTCTTCCAGACAGAAGAAGATTTGCCTTCACCGACGCCCAGCCATGAAGGCAAAGGTACTCGATGGTTACTACCTTTCTTGAATTCCTTATGAGTTGCCTTAATTCTATAGGGTGGTTTTGCCAATCAGGTACCGACCCTTCTATTTCTGCGGAGGCTCCTCCTCTTAGCGCTCCAGTTCAGGGAGCATTGATGACCTGACGTTCATCGGAGCGACTGGCTGCTCTTGCGGCCAAAGGAAGCTCTTCGGAGGAAGCCCAAGATATTTCAGCACTACTTAAGGCGTCAGCTAGAGAGGCAGCGGGTTCATCGGAGAGTCCACCCTCTGAGGAACCGGTGGACTACGGGACTTCGAGTGATGAGGAGCTTCCGGAAGCGAAGTTGAGAGAAACTACTCCATCAGCCTCTTAAGGGAGTGATCTCCTGGCCTTCAGCCCAGCACGGCTTAAGCCAGGCTTTCTTATTACCCGAGTCTTTCTCTGGAGGAGGGCAAGGTTACTTCTAGCTTGACACACTCGTCAATGAAAGCTCCTGCAGCGGCTGAATTGGACCTTGTGCCAATTGAGGTGAGCCCCAAATTTCATATGGTTTCTATGTTATTGCTCGTATGTTGTAAGGGGGATTTTAACATGTCTTTTCTTCCTTTGGTTTTGTTGGCCCAGATAACAATATATGCGGACAAGAAGGGGGGGTTGAATTGTCCCCCAATCACGATGACCAATTTTAAAACTAACAAGCGGAATTAACAAGATTGATGAAAAGTAAGTTGAACAGAATTAAATCTAGTTCACTCAATCTCTCCTAGCACACTCGATCAAGACAATAGATAAAAGCGAGCTAGCACACACCACAATGCACATGGAATTTTAAGGTGGTTCGGGAGCACGACGGGCTCCCTACATCCACCCCTCACCGAACCGGTGAGGCTTCACTCGCTTACAACGAATCGCATGGAGTAAAAACTCCAACACACATGGAGACTTCGTCTTCACAACGATCCAACTACGGGATCAATCCACACACACACACGCTGCGACACTCGCAGCAATAACCATACGACCGTATGCAAACAGTCCAGCCACAATGTATTCTCAAGTTTAGAAAATGCAGAAATGTGAACAATACAACTCAACCCAAAATATAACCAATGAAGAACATCGTAGATAAATGAGAGAAGGTTGTAGAATGTATCCCCTTGAGCTTCATGAGCTGATTTAAGAAGTTCTTTAGAACCTAGGTCGGAGGGAAGTTGGACGGCGTCGATTTGAGCATCTCCTCGATCCTCTCTTCAAGCCGCTTCACTTTCTCTTCTACCTCGAGCTTCAAATCTGCATGGATGTAGATCAAAACCTTCCTTCAAGATCTCCTCCTTCTTTCCCCCCTTTTCTTTTCCTACAAGATAGAACAATATGAGCATTAGGGTTCTCACCCTTTAAAACTCAGAGTTCACATTCATATTTATAGAGGAGTGAACAAAAGACCCAAATACTCCTTCTAAAGTGTATTAAAAAACACCCTTACATGACTAATAAACATTAGGGGGTATTTTGGTAAAGTTTAGAAAGGTTTTCAATGGGTTTTTAAGTCTCCCGAAAATCCCATTCCAGAAGGGTTGACCCTTGGGGTCGACCCTCGTGCACCAGAGGGCCAAACAGAACACAAAATGAAAACCAGATCACAGGGGTCGACCCCTGGGGTAGACCCTTGGCAGTGGGTCGACCCCAGTGATAGGATCGGTGCGATGGATTCAGAGGGGGGTGAATGAATCTCACCCTTAAAAAACTTTTCACTCAATAAAAGACTAGAACACTATCAAGGTAAATAGACAATCTGAAGAACAAGTTAAGTTCTCTTTTAAACCACTGAGCAAATATATAAGGCGCACCTAAACAAGCAACTAGCGGAAGCAGCACAGATAGAAATGAGAATGCTAAGGCAACCTGTGAAGGAGGTAGAAGACAAGGAGCAAAACACAACCACACTGCACAGAGGATTTTAGGTGGTTCGGTCACCAAGACCTACGTCCACCCCTCACTCCCAACCGGAGTGAGGCTTCCACTAGCAACGCTAGAATAGCAGACTCAGTCTGCAAACACTTGCTGCCAAACAGCTTGACCAGGGGAACAACCTCCCCTCTTCCTCCCAACCGGAGGGAACCACTAGTGACACCTAGTCACTAGCAAACCAGAGACCGAAGTCTCTCTTCCTCCAGACCAAGAGGGAACACCTGGACTTGCAACCCACAAGACCAGAACCGGAGACGAATCTCCCTTCCTCCAACCCGGAGGGAAACCCACAAGTGACACCCAGCCACTTGCAACCGGAGGACCAATCCTCCCTTCCTCCAAGCCGGAGGGGAACACTAGTGATAGCCCGTCACTAGCAGACCGGAGATCAGATCTCCCTTCTCCTGAGACCATAGGAAGAACCCCGATCTCAAACCAGAGAATCGGAAAACAAAGCCAATGAAGTGTAAAAGAAAACAATAAACGAAAGTATAGCAATTTGAAAGCTGGAAATGAAATCACAATGTGGCTCTCGCAAGAGCTGACTGGCCTGGATTTGATCCACGGTCCAGTATGAACTAATCTTCAGATGGAGCTTCTTTTCTCTCCTCGAGCCCTCTATCTTTCTCTCTTTTCTTCTTCTGCTGGATCTCTCGATCTCTCTTCTGCTCAGGCTCACTCTTCTTCTTTCTTCTTCTTCTTCTGCTCTCTGCCTCTCTGCAGCTCTTTTCTTCTATCACTCCCTATTGCTCACTTCTTCTCTGCTGCTCTCACCTTCTTCTATCACAGTCTCTATCTTTTTTCTTTTCTGTCTTGATCTCTCTTGCTCGATCGCTACTATTTATATCAGCAACAACTGTAGGGCGTGCAGGGCTTGTGCCCTCTCTGTCGAGACAACCTAGGATCACGTGCCAGGTGTCAACCTCGAATCACGTGCCCATTCATCAGCCTATACAATGAAAGAATTACTTCAGTCGATCAACAAACAATGTATAGACTTAATGAAATAATGCATGAGCATGTACAGAATTTAGATGCAGCATATAGGCAAGTATGTACATTGGTGAGAGTGTATAGACTTGAAGACCTTCAAGCGACCTCAATGTACAGACTTGCGGGGGATGCAAGAACAAGCGATAGTAAATGTATAGACTTTGCGGCATGCTGTGGGACGCAATGTACAGACTTTGCGGCAGGTAGCTGGACATTGTATAGACATGCTGTGTAGGCTGTGGGACGCAATGTATAGACATTACAGTGCTGGCTGCCAGCGATGTATAGACATTGCAGTGCTGCCGTGGGACGTTGTATAGACTTACTGTGCAGACTGCCAGATGCAGTGAACAGACTTTGCGTGTGTGTGCTGAGACAATGTGTAGACTTGGTTCGAGCAACACACTGACTGTACAGACTATATGAATGCAGAGCTAGACCCATGTACAGACTTCATACATGCAAGACTGAAGCATGTACAGACATGAAGTGAAGAACAATGCCCAAATGTAGTGTACAGACATGCTGTGAAGAACAATGCCCAAAGCAGTGTATGGACTTAGAATGCACGAGACAACAGTGTACAGACTTTGTGATGCACAAGCATATCCAATGTATAGACTTTGATGTAAAGGCTGGAGTTACACAAGCAATGTATAGACTTCAAAGTATGCACAATGCAAAGGCTGTACAGACTTCAGACTCAGTTGCGAACTGAGTTAAGGAGTGTATAGACTTGATGAATGCGATGCAGACACACAAAGTGTATAGACTTGATGAACAATGCACAAGGCATATAGGAGTGTGTAGACTTTGTGTGCAAGGTATGCAACAGAATGTATAGACTTTGTTGAGCTGTTCAAACGATGTGCAGACTTGCTATGGGGGGGATGTGTAGACTTATGAGACAACCAGAATGTACAGACTTGCGTTGAAGCAACCAGAATGTACAGACTTCGAAATCAAGGGATGCACAACGATGTATAGACTTTGTGTGATGCCAAGCTAAAGCATGAAGGAAGCCGATGTACAGACATGAAACAGGGGAGTGTATAGACTTTAGTGAAATGCCTTGGACAGACTAACGATGTACAGACTTTGTAAGACGATGCATGCACAAGACGCTAAGTGAGACAGAACTGGCTGTACAGACTTTGAGAGAGATGATGCATGAGACGATACATTGTTGGCTAATGTATAGACTTGCTCAGTTCAGAACGTAGGTAAAGATGGGAAGGAATGTATAGACTTTAGATGAGTGAAACACACTGACTGTACAGACTTTACCGATGTAAAGACTTGGAAAGTTCAACGGTGGATGTACGGACTTCAGCTAAGCAAGCTATAGGGCAATGTATGGACTTGACTTCGTGCAAGCTACAGGGCAATGTATAGACTTGCACATACGCATGAACAAGTGGTGATGTACAGACTTGGCCAATGTGTAGACTTGAAGCAAGGAGACGATGTGTAGACTTGGCCAATGTACAGACTTGAATTCGAGGAATGTAAAGACTTGCCACTAAGGAATGTCCATACTTGACAATGCAATGCGATGTATAGACTTGAGTTATGCACCACAGTGTGCTGCTATCAACCAGTGTGCAGACTCTGTATGCAGTGCACTAACTGTATGCTCAATGCAATCGTGCTGACTCTGTTACATGAATGCATCGACCAGATGTCAGACAGATATAATGGAATGTCATTCACAAGCACACATTCACAAGTACACATGCATATGGTGACTTATAGTGTTTGCTATCATCAAAACCACAGTGGCACAACACCCAGGGGTCGATCCCTGCACCTGCCAGCCAGATTGTGTCCCGAGTAGCAGCATACCCTTTAAGGGTCGACCCCAAGGGTCGACCCCAGCCAGTTTGGGTTAAAAAACCACTTCAAACCTAACTTTTTCCAGTAAAAAAAATGGTTAGATGTTACCATGATGCTCATAGGTTTGAGAGAGTTTATAGACCATCCTTGAAGCTGCAAAACCACAGAAGCATTAAATCAATATAAGATTGAAAAATTAAAGGCTTCTTGCACATCACCTTCATTGCGCCTCATTAAGCCCCATGACTTTCCATTTGTTTACATGTCTTGTAGACATTCTTTGCCTTCACATTACACACATTTGAGACTTTTCAACTACAAAATTAAGCACACTCACTTTAGGAATAAGATGCTTCAAAGAGTGATATGCTTTTACATATGAATGTGCTATTTCATTGAACGTTAGATGCCTTTCCAAAAATATGATTGTTTCATTAAAGCTCATTTGAATTAATCACTCACACAATCAAATAAGCATCAGTCCATCACAAGACAACCAAAAGCCATTATAACACATGCTCTTCCAAACACACAATATTTTGAAATCATTTAACCACACACAATGATTTGCTTCCACAAACACACAATATTTGTTATCACCAAAACCAAGGTCAAAAATAATGTGAGAACATAATACCCAACAATCTCCCCCTTTTTGATGATGACAAAATATTGTGGCAATCTTTACATCTTTCTCCCCCTTTGACATGATAAAAAATGGAGAACACAAGAGCTAGATCAATATGCATGAAAACCAACCATATCAATGAAACTTGATGTATGCACAAAGACTTCTAAACTTGCAAACTGATATGAACATTTTGAGCACTTTTTCTCCCCCTTTGTCATCAACAACAACCGATTGACAATAGGGTTATTAAAAATGAACATGTATGAAAGTATCTAAACTATTCATGCAAGCATGCGGGCAAGCATGAAAGATAAACAAGCATGTAAATATGCATATATCCCCCTCAATGGGATAGAAGGCTAGCAAATGAGCATTTGATTCAAGTCAAAGTGTGAAACATGATGCATAATCAAAAAAGGTAGTGCATGCATAAACTAGAGGCACTGTATAAACCATGATAAGAACAAATTCAAGTTTCACATTCATCACAATAATACCCGAGAGTAAAATATGTTGCAATGAGCAATGAACTTCAAAAATATATGGATATTAGTAGAATTTGTAAAAAAACACTTGAGGGTTATTTCCTTTCTACACTTCCATTTAGATCCTCAACTTTTGGTAACTTTGCACAACCCCCTTTTTTGTTTCTTTTATTGAATTTCACCGTTTGGCGCGAGTCACCTCATATGTCTCAATGGGATTTCCTGACTACTAGGATTTATCACAATTTTGATTCTTGTAGATTTTAGCTTCACTTTTCGACGCGAGTTTCTTCATTTATTTCGGTGGGGATTCCCGGCTACTCGGTTCCACATTCCACTTATTTGTCGTGGGGTAGGTAGCTTTTTTCTCACGATTACTCTTCATTTCCATGTAGAAATTTTATTTCCCTTAAAGTGTTGAAAAGAAGTTCTGAAATCGTTATCAATCAAAGTCATATGCATCACTTTTGTGCAAAGAAAGTGGGTAATTACTATGCATGTAGAAAATGAATTTATCATAACATAGTAACGACTCCTCCTAAATGTATGCACCGTTAGAAATAATTCCTCCTCCTTTGTATATGACACTTTTCACAAATGATCAAAATCACTGCTTTTTATATAACAAGGAGGTGAGGTCTTAGAAGATTTTCAAGAAAATATTTTCTAGAAATATATATACATGCAAACAAGAAAGGATTTGAAAAATAATTCATGCAATATGATTTCCGGTACGTGGTGGAGGTGTAGGTCCAAAGACCCGACTCACGCATGGTGAGTGTTTCCCGGTGGACGGAATCCACCATTCCACAATGTTGAGTTATGGTTTTGATGACTGTTGGGTTTTGGTTTTGATGATAACTAAAGTTAATGTGTGATTAAGTGATGATAACTAAACTTATGGTTGATTTCACATGTTCTTGATGACTGTGTACATTCATGTTTAAATATGATTGAGTTGACAAATGGCTTTTGAGGCTACAACATGATTGGTTGAATGCAATGGTGCAATGATACATGGTCTTGATCCTTGCTTGATTGAATTGGTTTTACAAGTGTCACGCCCCGAGCCTTTATTACAGCGGAAGACTCGCTCGAGGAACGTGAACAGTCGGCATGGTAAGCCTCTTGCAAGGAAGAATGATCAGAGCGCAAGGCAATCACACATAAGAATGCAATCGCACAATATTTACTCAACTTTGATTTTCATTAATTATCAAATCCAATATTCAAATACAACCACTAATTCAACTTCCATCATGCTCGACTCAAGAAATAAGAAATTACATAGACTCGATCTAAACAGTGTAAACTTCCTAAGTCTTCACTCATTCTTTAATCACTCTCGGATCCGCTACTTGAACATTCCGAATCCAAACCTGACTCACTTCTATTTCTTAAAAAAGAATGGAAATAGGTAATGAGCACACTTGCCCAGTAGGTATCTTTGCATCAACATGAAGGCATCATTAAAGTAATTAACATTTTTAGCTCTAGAGAAATAAGGTAAAATCATGCGAATGCGATCAATCATGTGATTAAACCAAAGTATGTAAGATAGAATGAGAGCAAGTATGAACTAGCAAGAATGTTATAAGAACATGATATGGCCTTTCATGAACAAGAATGTAACGAGAATGTACTAGCAAGCAACATAATCATCACTCCAGTATCTTTTGCTTATGAGCAAGTACTTCATGAATTTCTGTGGAATATCAAGAAAGTCAAGTATCAATCATGTTGTATTGTGTTGTAGAATTTCACTTATTTATAAAGAAAGTACTCCCAGCGCAATGCGACGCCAGTAGCATCATACCCTATGGTTTATAATAGTATGTTTCCGACAATCAATCGAGGGGACTAGCATAGAGCCCTTGAACACAATCAGTGCTCGATCGCATCTTCAAGTATAAATCAAGCTTTTTCCACGCATGTAACAATAAAGTATGGCCAAGAATGTACAATTCCAACAAGCTCTTGATAACAACAATTCAACGAATGAATGCTTTAATGAGAATCATGAGAAATCAAGAATGACTTATACTATGTTATGCTTAGGGAAATAAATCGGTAGCATAACGGTACATTCTTTATCTTCCATTCATTATATTGGGTTTCTTGATCAATATGATAAGTTCTAGATCATCAAGAGTCCATCTAGAAACCTTGGAATATCAACCCTTGGTCAAACCATGGGTTAAAACATTCAAGCATTGTGACGGTCGTGTACTGGGCCGTTACATGATGTGACGCTCCAGTCTTGGGCCGTTACATTAGTCTGAATCCTAAACCAAGAAATCGGACTCAGTTGGATGTGACGGTCATATATTGGGTCGTTACATGTACCTGACGGTCCAATATAGATCCGTTACACTACTGATAACCAGAAACATCGAGTGTAATCTAATCACTTGGGTTTTAATGGTACAACCAACTCGGCGTCCTAGTGGGAATCCCAGACTCACAGAGAATTACGGAGGCCTTGAAACAAGATTTCATAGTCTATTGGAAGGAATATCTAATAGAGAGGTCCTCATGTCCAAGAATAATCTTCCCATAGTGCAAAGTGAACTAATGGACAACATACCGGAATATGTGCCATGTACTTAAAGAAATGACTCTATTAATGGAGAGGATGTGTAACAATAAGAAATCATGATAAAACTCTGTCAATACATCTTTGGAAAAATCATGATTTAGATACAAAACTATAGAATTTTGGCACATGAAATTAACATAACTTAAAATAAATTAAGATACCTTAATCATGTAATTTCTATTATGAATCAGTAAATAAACGTAAAGTCGTGATAACAGTTCAAAACTTGGATAACTAGGCTTATTTATAAGTTAAATTAACTAGTTTCCTATTCTATCCACAGTTAACCTGACGGTCTAGAATAGGTGCGTCACAGTGATTGTGACGATCTATCGAGGGGCCGTTACAGTAATGTAACGCTTCTGTTAAGGTGCGTCAGAGACAAACGAGTAGTTAAGATGCAGTAGAGGGTGTGACGGCTTATCGTAAGGCCGTTAGATCACTGTGACGGTCTTACCTTGATGCGTCAGAGTCCCTGCTAACAGTATAATGAAATAAAAAGACTATGATTTGAAACCATGCCATGTTTTGAAAAGATTTAACTACCCCAATCATGACAAAACGAAGTAAAGGCCATCTAGATGCATAGGTTGCAGTGAATTGACAAGATAATATCTTTGATCTCTGATTAGGGCTAAGAATATGTATGTATGCATGAACCCACTAAAACATGGAATTCATAGTCTATAATGCATGAAATCAAGTACAATCAGAGGGCTTTTATCCCTAACAAGATGTTTTTACCAATGATGAGATAACCTACCGCTTAAGTAGACTTTAAACTTCTAATTTGAGCTTTCAAGGACCGCCCTAGTTCCTCTCTTTTTGTGACTTTTCTGTAACTTCACGCTGCTCTAGCTCCTCAGCCTCTTGACCTAAGGACATGAAATTTTGAGGGTAAAAAGATGAAACTAAGGTGATCAAAAAGTTCTAAAGGATTGAATTCTAATTACCTCGTTTAGACGTCCTAATCTCTTGATCTTCAGGGGACTTGCGTTCAGTTTCCTGGGTTGCTAAGGTCGAACCAGCAACTTTGGAAGCTTCAATCTCCTTGTGTAGTTGATCATCTTGGATGAAATTTGGAGAGCTATTAGTCTAAAGTATTATAAACAAAATCTTCTAAAGAACTTACCCAAGATTTTGTCTCCTTACCTTGATTCTTCACGAGCCAAAAGTAAGGGTCGCTCAGTTCAGAACTAGGTCCTATTTATAGGGTTTTGGATAAGTTTTGAAGATTAGATCGATTCTAGAGTCATTAATTCACCAGAACCTAATCCCTAAGAGTCCTTAGCAATGTTATAAGTTCTCCCAAGTTGATCTCTTGTAGATTGGATCCCAAAGTTTTAATCTTTTTGCTCGTTCCTTCTTTCACGGAACTGATAGAATGTAACGCATCCAGACTGGTGCGTTACATGGCTGTGGCGGTCGCACGATAGATCGCTACATCCAATGTGCACAGAGTTCAACATCAATCAAACTCTTTTGTTAATTATCCATATCATTATCCATAAAAATTGTAAATAGGCTAAATAACCTTCTAGAATATGGGCCAAACTTAATGGGCTAGGTCCTTAAACCTTTTAGATTCTATTTAAATAGGCTAGGTTAATTATTTAACATAATTGGGCCTTATAATGACTTATTAATCTAATATTCATTTATTAATCCATTTTGGGCCTTTTAAATTCCCAAAAAATAATTAAATATTCTAAAAATAATTTATAAAAATTCTGGGGTCTTACACCCTCCCCCACTTAAGAGAATTTGGTCCCCAAATTTAATACATGCATTATGGAGAGTGTACTTACAGTTGAATAATTCTGAAAATCTTTTCCGCATGGCTGCTTCGGTTTCCCATGTTGCTTCATATGGCCATGTTTTCTTCCATTGAATCTTGACCATAGGAATAACTTTATTTCTTAGTTGACGCACTTCCCGTTCCAGAATCTTTATTGGCGTTTGCTCGTACGTCATATCCTTCTGAATCTCCAGATTGTCATAAGTGATAATATGGTCAGGATCATATACATATTTTTTCAGCATAGAGACGTGAAATACGTCATGAACTCCTGCTAATTGTGAAGGTAAAGCCAGTGTGTAAGCCACTTCACCGACCCTCTCGAGAATTTCAAATGGACCAATGAACCTTGGAGTTAGTTTGCCTTTAATGCCAAATCTCCTAATACCACGACTTGGAGAAACCTTGAGATACACATGGTCTCCTACTTGAAATTCCAAGTCGCGTCTACGATTATCAGCATAAGATTTTTGCCTATCTTGTGCCATCTTTATTCTCTCTTGTATAATCTTGATCTTCTCTGTAGAATCTCTGATAATATCGGGGCCTAGGAATTATCTTTCCCCTATTTCACTCCAACATATTGGTGATCGATAACTTTTTCCATATAGAGCTTCAAAAGGTGACATTTGTATGCTGGCCTGGTAACTGTTGTTATAAGCAAATTCTACCAGAGGCAAGTGATCATGCCAACTACCTCCAAAATCAATAACACAAGCCTTGAGCATGTCTTCTACCACCTGATTTGTTCTTTCTGTCTGACCATCAGTTTGTGGATTAAAGGTTGTGCTGAAATTCAATCTAGTTTCTAGTGACTGTTATAGACCCTTCCAAAATTGTGATGTGAATCGAGGATCTCTATCAGATATAATAGTGACTGGGACACCATGTAATTTAATAATTTCCCTTATGTATAATGCTGCCAGGATATCCACAGACCATCGACTTTTGATTGGTATGAAATGTGCAGATTTAGTTAATCGGTCTACGATTACCCATATACCATCGTGTCCACCTCTTGTCTTAGGTAACCCCATAATGAAATCTATCCCTATACTCTCCCATTTTCATTCGGGAATATTCAAGGGATGCAGTTTACCTGCTGGTCTAAAATGCTCTGCCTTTACTTGTTGATAAGTGAGACAGCGAGACACGTAATCAGCTATTTCTCTCTTCATGTTGGGCAACCGAAAATTTCTTTTAAGATCTTGATACATTTTTATACCACCTAGATGAATGGTATACTTGGAATTATGTGCTTCTTCTAGGATCAATTTCTTCGTATCCTCATGATCCGGTACACACACTCGGCCCTTGAATAGCAATCTTCCATCCTCTGTAATAGAGAAATCCATCCTTTGTTCAACATTGGCCTTGATCTCCAATAATATAGGATCATCATTTTGTAACTTGACTAGATCCTCTATTAAGGTAGGTTGAGCTCGGATATTAGCTATGAAGCAATCTTCTTCCTTCCTGTCAATATCTAAGTTCAACTGAGCAAATTGAGGAATAAGATTAGTCATACTAATCATAAGACTTGATAGCATACCCATTGATTTTCTGCTGAGTGCAACCGCAACAGCATTAGCCTTGCCAGGATGATATTGAATAGAAAAATCAAAATCCTTGAGATATTCCAACCATCTTCTCTGCCTCATATTTAGCTCTTTTTGAGAGAATATACATTTCAAGCTCTTGTGGTCCGAGTAGACCGTAAACTTTTCTCCATAGAGATAATGACGCCAAATTTTCAAGGTAAAAATGACGGCTTCTAATTCCAAATCATGTACAGGATAATTTTCCTCGTGACGTTTCAATTGTCTTGAAGAATAACAGATTACTTTTCCATTTTGCATGAGGACACACCCTAAGCCAATACCTGATGCTTCCGTATATGCTTCGAATCCACCACCTTCCATCGGTAGTGATAGAATAGGAGCTGTGGTAAGATGATTCTTAAGAGTTTGGAAACTCCTCTCACATTCTTCTGACCAGACAAAAGGATTTTCTTTTTTCGTGAGTCTAGTTAAAGGAACTGCTATCTTTGAGAAGTTCTTAATGAATCTTCTATAATAACCAGCTAGACCCAAAAAACTTCATACTTCTGATACGGTCGTTGGCCGGCTCCAATTCTTGACAGCTTCTACCTTAGAAGGATCCACAACGATACCTTCTTTTGAAATAATGTGGCCTAGGAATGAAACTTCCTTGATCCAGAATTCACATTTATTAAGCTTGGCATAAAGTTTATGTTCTCTAAGTGTTTGCAAAGCTATTTTCAAATGTTCTTCATATTCCTCCTTTGTCTTGGAGTATATCAAGATATCATCAATTAAGACGACGATAAACTGGTCCAGATATGGCTGGAAGACACTGTTCATAAATTGCATGAATGCTGCCGGGGCATTAGTTAATCCGAATGGCATTACCACGAATTCATAGTGGCCATAACGACTTCGAAAAGCTGATTTATAAATGTCTTCTTCTTTAATTCTAAGATGATGATAACCTGATCTGAGGTCAATCTTAGAGAAATATTCTGCTCCGGAAAGCTGATCGAAGAGCTCATCAATACGTGGCAACGGATACTTATTTTTAATTGTGAGTTGATTTAGTCGTTGGTAATTGATGCATAGCATGAGAGAACCATCCTTTTTCTTGACAAATAGACCCGGCGCACCCCAAGGGGATGTGCTAGGTCTGATGAAACCCTTGTCTAGTAATTCCTGCAACTGCCTTTTTAATTCCTTGAGTTTTGTGGGGGACATCCTGTAAGGGGCTATAGAAACATGTGCTGCTCCTGGAGTGAGTTCAATAGTGAAGTTCACTTCTCTCTCGGGCGGTAAACTGGGTAATTCGGATGGAAACACGTCTGGGAACTCATTTACAATAGGAATGTCCGCTAAGATAATCTCCTTGGATTCGATAATAATAACAGAAGTAAGAAAAGCTTCACATCCTTGCGAGATGAGTTTGCAAGCGTGAAGAGAAGATATGATAGTGGGATGTTTCTTGTATTTGATGCCAAGGAAAGAGAATCTTGGAAGATCGGGTTTTCCAAAGGATATAATCCTATTGCGGCAATTGATATAAGCATCATGATCTACAAGCCAATCTACCCCTAAAATGGCATCATAACCTTTCATGTCAAGGCATACTAAGTTTGCGAGGAGATTGTGACATTCTACTATCACTTCGCTATTAGGATAATAGTTGGTAAGCTTTGTTCCAGAACCTAAGGGTATTGTAATAGCGAGATCTGAAGGTAGAGGAACTGATGTAATTAATAACATTTTTGTAAAAGTAGTGGAGATAAAATAATGAGAGGCACCAGTGTCAAATAGCACAAATGTAGGACGAGAACAAATTTGAAGAGTATCTTCCATAAGCCCACCATCACTGGGCGCTTCCTCTTCTTATAGAACGGCATTGAGGCGAGCCTGCCTCTTACGTCCTCCACCAGACATTTGGTCTTTCATAAGGGGGCAATCTGGCATGCGATGCTCCCTGCTTCCACAACGTAAACAAGCGCCGAGGCGCTTCCAACACTCTTCAGCCGAATGGCCAAATTTTTTACAAAATGTGCAAGCCGTGGCGACCTGCTCCTTCTCCTCCTTGACTTTCTTTTGCTTATAGGAATTTCCAACAAGAGGTTTACCATGTGGCTGTTCACGTTCCTCGAGCGAGTCTTCCATTATAATAAAGGCTCGGGGCGTGATAGTTAAGTTGGTATCAGGGCACAAGGCAATCACACCTAAGAATGTAATCGCACAATATTTACTCAACTTCGATTTTCATTAATAATCAAATCCAATATTCAAATACAACCACTAATTCAACTTCCATCATGCTAGACTCAAGAAATAAGAAATTACATAGACTTGATCTAAACAGTGTAAACTTCCTAAGTCTTCGCTCATTCTTTAATTACTCTTGGATTCGCTACTTGAACATTCCGAATCCGAACCCGACTCACTTCTATTTCCTGAAAAAGAATAGAAATAGGTAATGAGCACACTTGCCCAATAGGTATCTTCGCATCAACATGAAGGCATCATTAAAGTAATTAACGTTTTAGCTCTAGAGAAATAAGGTAAAATCATGCGAATGTGATCAATCATGCGATTAAACCAAAGTATGTAAGATAGAATGAGAGCAAATATGAACTAGCAAGAATGTTATAAGAACATGATATGGCCTTTCATGAATAAGAATGTAACGAGAATGTACTAGCAAGCCACATAATCATCACTCCAGTATCTTTTGCTTATGAGCAAGTACTTCGTGAATTTCTGTGGAATATCAAGAAAGTCAAGTATCAATCATGCTGCATTGTGTTGTGGATTTTCACTTATTTATAAAGAAAGTACTCCCAGCGCAATGCGACGCTAGTAGCATCATACCCCATGGTTTATAATAGTATGTTTCCGACAATCAGTCGAGGGGACTAGTATAGAGCCCTTGAACACAATCAGTGCTCGATCGCATCTTCAAATATAAATCAAGCTTTTTTCACGCATGTAACAATAAAGTATGGCCAAGAATGTACAATTCCAACAAGCTCTTGATAACAACAATTCAACGAATGAATGCTTTAATGAGAATCATGAGAAATCAAGAATGACTTATACTATGTTATGCTTAGGGAAATAAACCGGTATCATAACGGTACATTCTTTATCTTCCATTCATTATATTAGGTTTCTTGATCAATATGATAAGTTATAGATCATCAAGAGTCCATCTAGAAACCTTGGAATATCAACCCTTGGTCAAACCTTAGGTTAAAATATTCAAGCATTGTGGCGGTCGTGTACTGGGCCGTTACATGATGTGACGCTCTAGTCTTGGGCCGTTACATTAGTCTGAATCCTAAACCAAGAAATCAGACTCAGTTGGATGTGACGGTCGTATATTGGGCCGTTACATGTACCTGACGGTACAATATAGATCCATTACACTACTGATAACCAGAAACATTGAGTGTAATCTAATCACTTGTGTTTTAATGGGACAACCAACTCGGCGTCCTAGTGGGAATCCCAGGCTCGCAGAGAATTACAGAGGCCTTGAAACAAGAGTTCCTAATCTATTGGAAGGAATATCTAATAGAGAGGTCCTCATGTCCAAGAATAATATTCCTATATTGCAAAGTGAACTAATGGACAAAATACCGGAATATGTGCCATGTACTTAAAGAAATGACTCTATTGATAGAGAGGATGTGTAACAATAGGAAATCATGATAAAACTCCGTCAATACATATTTGGAAAAATCATGATTTAGATACAAAACTATAGAATTTTGGCACATGAAATTAACATAACTTAAAATAACTTAAGATACCTTAAGCATGCAATTTCTATTATGAATCAGTATATAAACGTAAAGTCATGATAACAAGTCAAAACTTAGATAACTAGGCTTATTTATAAGTTAAATTAACTAGTTTCCTATTCTGTCCACAGTTAACCTCACGGTCTAGAATAGGTGCGTCACAGTGATTGTGACGGTCTATCGAGGGGCCGTTACAGTAATGTAACACTCCTGTTAAGGTGCGTCAGAGACAAACGAGTAGTTAAGATGCAGTAGAGGGTGTGACGACTTATCGTAAGGCCGTTAGATCACTGTGACGGTCTTACCTTGATACTTCAGAGTCCCTGCTAACAGTATAATGAAATAAAAAGACTATGATTTGAAACCATGTCATGTTTTGAAAAGATTTAACTACCCCAATCATGACAAAATGAAGTAAAGGTCATCTAGATGCATAGGTTGCAGTGAATTGACAAGATAATATCTTTGATCTTTGATAAGGGCTAAGAATATGTATGTATGCCTGAACCCACTAAAACATGGAATTCATAGTCTATAATGCATGAAATCAAGTACAATCAGAGGGCTTTTATCCCTAACAAGATGTTTTTGCCAATCATGAGATAACCTACCGCTTAACTAGGCTTTTAACTTTTAATTTGAGCTTTCAAGGACCGCCCTAGTTCCTCTCCTTTTGTGACTTTTCAGCAACTTCACGCTACTCTAGCTCTTCAGCCTCTTGACCTAAGGACGTGAAATTTTGAGGGTAAGAAGATGAAACTAAGGTGATCAAAAAGTTCTAAAAGATTGAATTCTAATTACCTCCTTTAGACGTCCTAATCTCTTGATCTTCAGGGGACTTGCGTTCAGTTTCCTGGGTTGTTAAGGTCGAACCAACAACTTTGGAAGCTTTAATCTCCTTGTGTAGTTGATCTCCTAGCATGAAATTTGGAGAGTTATTAGTTTAAAGTATTGTAAACAAAATCTTCTAAAGAACTTACCCAAGATTCTATATCCTTACCTTGATTCTTCACGAGCCAAAGGTAAGGGTCGCTCAGTTCAGAACTAGGTCCTATTTATAGGGTTTTGGCTAAGTTTTGAAGATTAGATCGATTCTAGAGTCCTTAATTCACCAGAACCTAATCCCTAAGAGTCCTTAGCAATGTTATAAGTTCTCCCAAGTTGATCTCTTGTAGATAGGATCCCAAAGTTCTAATCTTTTTGCTCGTTTTTTCTTTCACGGAACTGATAGAATGTAACGCATCTAGACTGGTGCGTTACATGGCTGTGGCGGTCGCATGATAGACCGCTACATCCAACGTGCACAGAGTTCAACATCAATCAAAGTCTTTTGTTAATTATCCATATCATTATCCATAAAAATTGTAAATAGGCTAAATAACTTTCTAGAATATGGGTCAAACTTAATGGGCTTGGTCCTTAAACCTTTTGGATTCTATTTAAATAGGCTAGGTTAATTATTTAACATAATTGGGCCTTATAATGACTTATTAATCTAATATTCATTTATTAATCCATTTTGGGCCTTTAAAATTTTCAGAAAATAATTAAATATTTCAAAAATAATTTATAAAAATGCTGGGGTCTTACAACAAGAGGCAAGAGGTTTCATAATCTCTTTAATGTGATCAAGAACAAGAGGTAAGAGATTTCATAACCTCTTTAATGTGAACAAGCATAGTGTTAAACCTTGTCTATCTTGATTGCAGGATCAAACTTATAATCTCATGGCAATCACCTGGTGAACCAAATGTGTGGATAAGCACCTTGCTCTTCTATAATCCGAAACAGGTGGTATATGTCATGTACTATCGAGAACCATTGGTAATGTTCTTACCATGTTATACACTCCTTTATACACTTGATCCATGACATTTAAGGTGCACAATGGTTGCATGGCTTGGTTTTATGCGAATGCATAGTTTCTCACTCCAATCTTAATTGTGTGAACATAGTAGCATATATCTTGATGGGTTGAGAATGTAATTCATGAACCTTAAACATGAAATCCTTTAGATTGAATGTGGCCTGCAAATGAAGGTTCTATAAGTCTTTTGCATTGTTCATGAATGCATTTCATGCATAATCTTCAAGAGTGAGCATTGAACTTGTTTAAGGACATTTCATGTAATGACAAGTGCTCTAATGCCTTGAACCTTTCATATGTACAAACTAAGTTAAACCAAACCCAAAATGCATGGAATTTATGAGAACATGAAGCTCTTGACTTATGGATATGTTTCTTTGGGCTCACACTTCATTTTTGTAGGTATGGGTCATTTCGGTCGACCAACACACCATGGCCAATCGACCAGAATTGACAAAACTGAAAAGATGGAAGTTTGCAGATTTTCGATCGACCGCCTCTATAGGACCGGTCGACCGAATTTGCCAGAATTGAAAAATGTTCCGTTTGCAAAATTCCGGTCGACCGACAGCCCCGATGCCCCTTTTGTTGACTTCGTGTTTCCAGCTCGTGGAGAGGAATCTTCACCCATTTCTTTAATCCCACTGCCTCCAATCAAGGAGGTTTTTGTGGATCTGGTCTGGGGTTTGTCTATGGACCATTCAAAGGTTATAAAACATCTCATTGGAGTCATAACCCTAACTAACCAAGAGGGCTTAAAGGGAGATCAAGGGGGAAGGCTATAAAGGGAAGAAGAAGGCTGCTACAACCCTCCGTGAACAGTACTTCGTCCAGCAACCTCTTCATCCATCTGAAGGTATTCAAGCTCCATTTGAAGCCAGCAACCTCAAAGGAAGAGAAGAAGCAAGCAAGCATCAAGGAGATCAAGAAAGCTGTCCAAGGAAAAAGAAGGCTGCTACAACCTTCCGTAAATAGTACTTCATCCAACAACCTCTTCATCTATCTGAAGGTATTCAAGCTCCATTTGAAGCCAGCAACCTCAAAGGAAGAGAAGAAGCAAGCAAGCATCAAGGAGATCAAGAAAGCTGTCCAAGGAAGATGAAGCTGTACTGTAGCTGTGAACAGTACCGGGTGAAGATCTCTTCATTCCTACACAAGCCTTTCAAGCTCCATCAAAAGGCATTCAAGTGAAGCAGGAAGCATCGTTCCAAGTTCTACATCATACACTCAGTGGAAGCCAAATCAAGAGTCTTCTAAACTGTGCTTCATTATCTTTGTGGTTTGGGCTTTATATTTATGTTCTTTATAAACTGTAAACACTGTGTGTGTGGATCATTGTGGATCCATGGTAGTGTGTGGTCATTGTGTTCTATTCGTGTGTGTGTGTGCGTGGATCTTCTTAGATCTATGTGTGCATGTATGGATCTATTTAGATCTGGTCGTTTTTAGTGTGTGGAGTGCTGCATCTGTCGCAGCATGTGTGTGTCTTGTTGATCCGGTCGTTGGATCATGTTGGAGACCTCATCTCCGTGTGTGTGTGTGTGTGTGTGTGTGTTGGAGTGCATCCCCGTGTGTGTGGGCAGGTGTCGTTCTACGTGTGTGTTTTGGAGCGTCATCTCCATTTGGGGATTTATCCTCGAGTGAAGTCTCACCCGGTTTGGTGAGGGGTGGACGTAGGATTGCCGTCGTTGCATCCGAACCACCTTAAAATCGCTGTGCATTGTGGTTTGGATTGTGTGGTGTGATTCATTTCTTCTACCTCCATTCTGTGTGAACGTTAGTGTATGCTGTATTCTAACTTGTAGTTAGATAGATTTCAACTTCCTAGTTAGTGTTTTATCACATATTTTAAAAAGGTCAAAAGTTTTCTTAAAATTGGTAAACACCCAATTCACCCCCCTCTTGGGTGTCATTGATCGCGGGACTTAAATTGGTATTAGTGCGAATGCTCGATTCTTTATAGATCTAACGATCTAGAGAGATCCAGATCAATGACTACTAATATGTACACCTTGAATTCTCCACTGGTGTTTGATGGTTCCAAGTTTAGTCTTGTCAACTCATATGACCCAAAGCTATGGAAGCTTATTTCACATGGTCCTTATGAGTTTCCTAAAGATAAATCTGTCTGGACCGCAGATTATAAGTTTAAACATGATCAAAATTATTTGGTTTTAAAGTTGTTTACTACTGTAGTTGATTCTAATCACTTTCCCTTTGTCTCCCATTGCAGATCTACGAAAGAAATATTGGATGGATTAGCAGACTTCAAGGAAGAGCATAAAGACGAATGTCTTGTGGCAGGCACAAGTGATCAAGGGAGTGATCAGCAAACTAGATCAAGTTCAAAGGTAAACTCTGATTCTGATAATGAAGATGAATTTAGTTATGATGAGTTGTTGAATGCATATGATGAGCTTGCTGATAAATACAAGAAGTTAAAATCAAAAAATAAAAATTTGAAAAAGAATGCCAAACAAAATAAGTGTAATTCCTCTTGTAAAAAATGCTTGCATCTAGAGGAATTGATTGAGTCTCATGTGTTCGACATTAAATTTCATAAAGATCAAATTTGCTCCTTAAGAAATGAAAACAAGGAGATGACTATAAAACTAAATTCAATGGCCGATGATTAAACCTTGATAAATGAACTTATTCATGATGAAAAGCTTGTAAAAGAAAATGAGAAACTGAATGAATTAAACAAGGCCATTTCTGAAAGATTGTTGGTTCTAGAAAAAGGAAAATGTATAGTTGAAAATGAATGTGAAAATGTGGATGAATTAAAGTAAGAAGTAGAATACCTTAAGACTACCAATGCTGTGTTGAATGTTAGTATGTCTACTTGTGGAGAAGAACTTGTCAATGTTGAACTGCACGTTTCATCTCTTCAATCTGAAATTCTTGACTTGAATAATTCGCTGTCTAAGTTTGTAGATGGCAAAGAAAATATGGATAAATTACTGGGAATGAAAGTAAATTTTCAAAGAGAAGGCTTGGGATATAATCCTGTGAACAAAAAGAAATTTGAAAACAAGTTATACACTTCATTTGTTCATAGTACATGTATACCTAGAACCTCCAAATCCAACTCCCAGCAACACACTATGCCAGGAACTTAGCATAATTCAAGAAACAGGGTAAATGTCTCAAATGTGCATGCTAGAAACACTCATGTTCAACCCCATGCACCTGAGAAAAGAAATAGCTCTTGTCTCTACTGTGGAAAACTTGGACACATGATGCATGATTGTTTCATTATGAAATATGATGATTTGAAAGCTTGCAGGAACAAAATTGACTTCAAAAGTTCAAAGTAATTGTTTACCACAAAGCCTTTCATGCATTGCAATCACTGTGGTAAAAGAGGTCATACAATTTCACACTGCTGGCTACTAATGAAGAAAAAGAGTCTTCATCCAACACATCATGCCAACACACACAAAATGGTCAAGCAAATGAGAAGAATGAATGTGGTGTCATATGCTTCAAATAAGTTTCATGCCTTGAAGGTTTCAAAGTCATGTTGTCATCACTGTGGCAAATCAGGGCATAACATGCATGACTATTTTCAGAAGAAAAATGATGAATTGAATGTTGTCAAGAAGTGGAAGCAACGTGCCAAGAGTGATGCTAACCCACAAGGACCCAAGATGGTTTGGGTACTTAAGAATGAAAAATAAGAAATCTATTTTGCAGGTGTGCCTTGGAAATAAGAAGCATGAAATATGTATTCAATCAAGAAGATAAGGCACACAGGACAAGCGGGATAAGTCAGGTTAAAAGAAAATCTAAAAACTGAAATCTGAATGCTCAGGTGATATCCCTCTCACTTCCCTAGAAAAGAGTGCTATGTTGTGATTTTCCATGTGCTGAATAGTTATGTGATCATGCATGAGTCTGTACATGCATTCCATCCATAGTTGTTTGCATACCCTTGTGCATATCACCCTCATATAACATCTTGTTGAAGTGGAGTTTGGAAATTATCAAATCAATTTCACTGCATACACTGATTTTGCATATACTGTCACATGCTGTCTTGCAAAAGTTGAACATTGTGAATTCATGTTATAATACATTACAATCCTCCTACCTTCATCATCCATGACTACATAGTATATCAAATGGTGACATGTGGAAGGACATGTTTCGCCTATCTGAAAACCATCACTACGCGTGAGGTGATCTTCAGATCTAAGTTCTTTGCCCGGTACTATGAGTCAATTACTTGAAGGCCACACATGGTATTAAAATCTCACTGAACATTTCACATTCTTGCACACATTGTGGGGGAGTTACCAGATTAGTCACATGAACCTGTTACTTAGGTTCGCACCTGAGTTATGCATTTAAATCTAGAGTTCTTAAGAGATATTAATTGTTAAAAGAACTCTTCATGTTGTTGTTAATAAATCTGAATCGAAATTGACAAGTAAAATTTCTTAACTTTTAATGCAGATCACACTCCCAAGAATACAAGTGAGATTGGGCTAGCTGTGGTCAATCTTCAGTCCACTGATGGAACACCTTGCAAGGATGAAAAATGATGAGAACCTTCTCAACTATTACCAGGAGATGGGTAAGGATGCCCTTGTAGAACAAGCACCCATGGCATGGTATGAAAGGCTCACACCTCCTTTGATTGAGAACGGATTTAATAGGTAAGGTTAATCAAACACTTTTCACGAGACAATCAGGTAAAGACATTTTAGTGGTTCAAGTATATGTGGATAATATCATTTTTGGAGTAACTAAAAATGCCTTATTTGATCAATTTGCAGGGATTATGCAAGGAGAATTTTGAAATAAGCTTAATGGGTAAACTGAATTTTATTCTTCTTTGGATTGTAGGTGGAAGGCTTGGAAGAAAATAGATTCTCAAGGCCAAGGTAAGAAAACAAATTCTGAAGTCCTAACCTTCATGAGGTTAGTGGTTAAGTGCTTGGAGGCTTCCGGCCTTGTCTCTTGAACTAAGGTAATTCAACCTTTTTACTTGGGAAATAAAAAAAAATTCATGCATTCTCATGTGACACTTGGAAACATGTATTGCTTCTAAATGGCTGAACTGATTGTTCTTCTATTCATATGTGATGAAATCTACTTTTGCTTCCAAATGGCTGAACTGATTGTTCTTCTATTCTGATGTGATGAAATCTATTTTTGAATAATTCATGCTTGAAACTGCATGCTTGATAGCACACTTGAATTTAACTGCACATTGGGTATATCAAATGGCGTTTGTGGAAGAGTGGATTATGTCCACTTGGAATTATTCCCTATGCGTTGAGCTGAGTCTTCGGACTAAAATCTCCGCCTCGTACCAGACATTAAAATTTTTTGACTGGCTTGTGATTGGTTGATTTGTGAAAGAATACTTGAGCTGAGCTATTTAAATTGAGAAATCTGTTTTTGATCAAATGATTTAAACATTTGGCCTCTAGATGATTTCTCATGTCAAAACTTGTGAAAGACTTCTGAAAATCTAATTTTGAACAATTCTGAAAATTGGGCTACATTGCTTAATTTTGATCATTTAAGCACCCTTATTCATCACGGTCATGTCATGAAAAAAAATATTTACTTTCATTAATTGAATGTGAGTGCTTTCATGAGGAACTTTATGTTTGCTTGCACATGTTCTTGTATCTTTCCTTTGCATATTGCATTGCATTCTTATATGCTCATAGGTTGCATCGCATTTGAACTAATGCATTAGCTGCATTTAGTTCATTCAGTTTGTATCCATTCAATTGGTATCAGCAATTTTGCATTACAATGCATATTTACATTGCATGTTGCATACATTCCCTCTATGTGCTTGCTTGATAGTATATGCTATTCACCCCCATCCTTTGAAATTTCTAAGACCACATACTTCTTGCTAAATAATGTTACATTTGAGTCATATACTCTGGGGGAGTTCATATTTCATAAGTGTATCTATTTAGGGGGAGTTATACTATTATGTGTTCATGATATTTTTGGTATACATACTGAATCAAATTCATACACTTCTTGCACAAAATGTGAAAAATGAGTGTTTAAGATAAAGATATATGAATTTCTTTTAAACACTCTCGAGATGATAAATCTGCTGCATGTGTGTTGAAGAGACAGTTGAGGAAAAAGCTACTTACCTATCCTTGTTTGCAAAATCTGAAATGAAAAAGAAAGATAGAGCAATGCTCAGTCTCACTGAGCAAATTGGGCACATGTCACCTGAGATGTGATGTGGTTCATTTCTGAAAAGTGTTGACTAAAGTATCTCTGTTTAAAATGAGGTGAAATGGTTCAGTATTCTGAGTAACCGGGGATTCTAGCATGAGCTCCATGCGTCTACTCGCGTAAAAAGGAATTATTTGAACCTGATCATCCTTAGAAAAATACTGTTTGTCCCTGTGAAATCATTATAAAAAATGATGTGACAAATTATTGTGGTAGAGCGAAGCCTCCAATACGTTGTTCTCAAAATTAAAGTGCAGTCTGTAAACTATCTCATTGTGTTGATCTGAAAGTCTGAATATCTATATTGCAACTATCATTTTTCATGTTACTCATTTACACATCTGGAAATTTGATTTCTTATGTATTCAAAAAATTGATTGACTGCTTTAGCAATTGCATGAATCTCTTATACGATTGTATAATCTCCTAGGCGTTATATATGAGCATTCCAGTTGTTATGACCCCCATGCATCTTTCTTATACCTATCCTCTCTTACATAAGTACGGGGGAGCTGTGTTGCATGTATATATACATATTTGTTTGATTACTTTTTAAGCATCCCACATGTCATCACTTGCATGTGTTGTATTTCATGCATTTCAAACCAAAATTTAAAAATCTGGAAAATGATGAAAATTTAAAAATTGAATGGACTTCAAATGCTTCACACTTGCTCAATAAGTTTTTCGGCATTAAATGGCCAATGGGGAGAAAGATTGGAATCACATTGATTTTTTAGTCTCCGGTCTACTCATCTTTTCATGAGATAATAATCACCAATTGGTATCATATAATTGGAATCATATTGATTTGTTCGTCCATGATTTGCCCTTGCTTCTTCTGAATTGATAAGATGGGTTGTTGCTGTTTCAAAAGGAGAAAGATTTGCTCTTGCTTCGTTGGCTTCTTCTAGCTTATTGATTGTTGATTGTTGATAATGTCCAAGGGGGAGAAAGATTTGCTTTATCCCGCTGTTTGATAATGTCAAAGGGGGAGAAAGATTGATGATTGTGTGTGATAGGGAGAGAAGAATAGATGTGCCATTCTGTTGTATCATCTTTTAGTTTGTCATCATCACTAAGTTTATCATCATCAAAAATGGGGAGATTGTTGAGTTATGATTTTGATGACTGTTGAGTTTTGATTTTGATGATAACTAAACTTAATGTGTGATTAAGTGATGATAACTAAACTTATAGTTGATTGCACATGTTCTTGATGACTGTGTACATTCATGTTTAAATATGATTGAGTTGACAAATGGCTTTTGAGGCTACAACATGATTGGTTGAATGCAATGGTGCAATGGTACATGGTCTTGATCCTTGCTTGATTGAATTGGTTTTACAAGAGGCAAGAGGTTTCATAATCTCTTTAATGTGAACAAGAACAAGAGGCAAGAGATTTCATAACCTCTTTAATGTGAACAAGCATGGTGTTAAACCTTGTCTATCTTGATTGCAGGATCCAACTTATAATCTCATGGCAATCACCTGGGGAACCAAACGTGTGGATAAGCACATTGCTCTTCTATAATCCAAAATAGGTCGTATATGTCATATATTGTCAAGAACCATTGGTAATGTTCTTACCCTGTTATACACTCCTTTATACACTTGATCCATGACATTTAAGGTGCACAATGGTTGCATGGCTTGGTTTTATGCGAATGCATAGTTTCTTATTCCAATCCTTAATTGTGTGAACATAGTACCATATATCTTGATGGGTTGAGAGTATAATTCATGAACCTTAAACATGAAATCCTTTAGATTGAATGTGGCCTGCAAATGAAGATTCTATAAGTCTTTTGCACTATTCATGAATGCATTTCATGCATAATCTTCAAGAGTGAGCATTGAACTTGTTTAAGGATATTTCATGTAATGACAAGTGCTCTAATGCTTTGAACCTTCCATATGTACAAACTAAGTTAAACCAAACCCAAAATGCATGGAATTGATGAGAGCATGAAGCTCTTGACTTATGGATATGTTTCTTTGGGCTAACACTTCATTTTTGCAGGTATGGGTCATTTCGGTCGACCAACACACCATGGCCGGTCGACCATAATTGATAGAACCGAAAAGATGGAAGTCTGTAGATTTTCGGTCGACTGCCACTATAGGACCGGTCGACCGATTTTGCCAGAACTGACAAATGTTATGTCTGCAAAATTCCGATCGACCGCCCCATCACCACCGGTCGACTGACAGCCCCGAGGCCCCTTTTGTTGAATTCGTGTTTCCAGCTCGTGGAGAGGAATCTTCACCCATTTCTTTAATCCCACTGCCCCCAATCAAGGAGGTTTTTGTGGATCTGGTCTGGAGTTTATCTATGGACAATTCAAAGGTTATAAAACATCTCATTGGAGTCATAACCCTAACTAACCAAGAGGGCTTAAAGGGAGATCAAGGGGGAAGGCTATCAAGGGAAGAACAAGGTTGCTACAACCCTCCGTGAACAGTACTTCGTCCACTAACCTCTTCATCCATTTGAAGGTATTCAAGCTCCATTTGAAGCCAGCAACCTCAAAGGAAGAGAAGAAGCAAGCAAGCACCAACGAGATCAAGAAAGTTATCCAAGGAAGAAGAAGGCTGCTACAACCCTCCGTGAGCAGTACTTCGTCCAACAACCTCTTCATCTATCTGAAGGTATTCAAGCTCCATTTGAAGCCAGCAACCTTAAAGGAAGAGAAGAAGCAAGCAAGCATCAAGGAGATCAAGAAAGCTGTCCAAGGAAGAAGAAGCTGTACTGTAGCCGTGAACAGTATCACGTGGAAGATCTCTTCATTCCTACACAAGCCTTTCAAGCTCCATCAAAAGCTATTCAAGTGAAGCAGGACGCATCGTTCCAAGTTCTACATCATACACTCAGTGGAAGCCAAATCAGGAGTCTTCTAAATTGTGCTTCATTGTCTTTGTGGTTTGGGCTTTATATTTGTGTTCTTTATAAACTGTAAACACTTGTGTGTGTGGATCATTGTGGATCCATGGTAGTGTGTGGTCATTGTGTTCTATTCGTGTGTGTGTGTGCATGGATCTTCTTAGATCTACGTGTGCGTGTGTGCATCTATTTAGATCCGGTCGTTTTTAGTGTGTAGAGTGCTGCATCTGTCGCAGCATGTGTGTGTCTTGTTGATCCGGTCGTTGGATCATGTTGGAGACCTCATCTCCGTGTGTGTGTGTGTGTTGGGGTGCATCCCCGTGTGTGTGGGCAGGCGTCGTTTTGCGTGTGTGTTTGGAGCATCGTCTCCGTTTGGGGATTTATCCCGAGTGAAGCCTCACTAGGTTTGGTGAGGGGTGGACGTAAGATTACCGTCGTTGCATCCAAACCACCTTAAAATCGCTGTGCATTGTGGTTTGGATTGTGTGGTGTGATTCATTTCTCCTATCTCCATTCTGTGTGAACGTTAGTATACGTTGTATTCTAACTTGTAGTTAGATAGATTTCAACTTCCTAGTTAGTATTTTATCACATATTTTAAAAAGGTCAAAAGTTTTCTTAAAATTGGTAAACACCCAATTCACCCCCCCTCTTGGGTGTCATTGATCGCGGGACTTCACACAACACACCATTTTAAATACCGAAAAATCATGGCATTCAAGCACGCAAGTATGCACAAATATGTGCAAGTAAATAAAAAATGATGGAAGCTTATTTCTATTCACAAGTATGCAATGATATGTGCATCAAACTGAGTACGCTTTCTATGTATGCAAAATTGAATTGTTATTTGTATTAAGATGAACAAAAGTGAGTATGCAGTCGTTATCACTACCAAAAACACCAAAGGGTAATTCCAAAACTGAAGAAGGTTGAATTAACAAGATCCAAATTCCAAAGTTAAGTGTATGACCGAATCATTTAACCGAAGATTTCAGAACATGAGCTCTCTTACCTTTGCCTTGAGAAACTATTATTTACCTCGGTCTCAAGGCTCCACTGCAAAATAAAATTCTCATTTTAAGGTTTTGGGTACCCAAGCCTTCTTGGGTCCCGAGGGGTTAGTTCCACAATGAGCAAAGTACATTTTGTTTTTTCTTTCAAATCATTCATCATCGGCCCTCATTAAGTCACACGCATACATAGAGTGGCCGAACATACCACAGTAAAAGCATGTGACATTTGGCTTTCTAAAACGACTCCTATGCATATATGATCTATCAACATATGAGTTCATGCATGAGTCAACATGAGTATGACCATAGCCATATGAATCACATGATTTTTGAAATTTATTTTTCACAAATGAATTTTTCTTTATAGGTGAATGTCCCACGTCATCTTTTTCATTCCTAGCCTTTCCATTGCTAGTCTCACCATGTTCAATCATTTTCCCTTTTCCTTTTAATTCCTTTAGAACAACTTCTTTCAATTTATTTAATTCGTCATGCATGGTATTGAAGTTGGTTTCTAATTCTTTCTTGGATTTTTCATATTCATTCAGTCTTGAAATAAGTTCATCCAACTCCTTTACCAATTTTTCATTTTCAATTTTTAGATTTTTCACATTCTCATAAGCATGTTGTTTTTCAATCTCTAAGCATGGAATATCATCCTCAAATAGAGAGACTTTGGACAACAACATTTCATTTTCATCTTTGAATTTTTCAAGTTCTAACTCAAGCAAACTACATTTAGTGTATGAAGATGAACTAGAATGCAAAATATCATGAAACTTCTTTTTCAGATTTTTGTTTTCATGTTTCAACTTCTTACACTTTTCGTACATTCCGGCATAAGCAATTTGCCATTCTTCGCAAGTGAGGTTTTTGTTATCAGAGTTTACCTCGGTGTCGTTTTCCTCATTTGCCATCAAACATAAATTCTGGACCGCCTCGTCCAGCTCATCGTCCTTCTCGGATTTGGACTCATTCTCATCCTCATCACTCCATGTCGCCTTCATGGCCTTGGGTTTTTTAACTTTTTCTTTCTTCAGTTTCTTCCGAAGACTTGGACATTCGCTTCTCATGTGGCCGACCTTTCCACATTCATAGCATCTAATCTCCCCTTTCTTCCTCAATGCTTTCTTCGGATTTTTTCCAAAAGAAGTGCCATCTTGTCTAGCCTTTCTGAGTAACTTTCTAGCTTTGCTAGTGATGACATCCACAAGTTCTTCCTCACTGATATTTAGACTTGACCCTTCATCGCTCTCCTCAGAAGATTTAGAGTAAGCCTTTGTTTGCGACCTTTTCTTTCTTTCGCGGGTCGATCGACCAACTGACCAACTGGTAGTCAAATGATCAATTGACGACGCGGGTGTGCCAGTCACATGAGTGACGAATTTGTGATGCGCTCATTCTGACCCATGTCGGGCGAATGTGAGGTTCGGTCGGGACCAGCAGTCCGCCATACCATAAAGGCTATGGCGTTAATTACATCCCCCACGAGGAGGGAACACCTTTGATTAATTGCCGAGATAGCGGGCTGTCGAAGCCGAATTAAAAAAGCTATATGATGATCGTGACGAAGGCATGCAGGATGCATACATTTATCATGCAGAAGATGCATAATTCATGGGATTATGGATCCTCGGTACGTGGCGGAGGACATAGGTCCGAAGACCACTGTCGCGCATAGCGAAGACTTTCGACCAGACGTAATCTGGCTTTCCGTCGACGCCATTTAATATACCCGAGGATCTATGCATGCATGCGCACATGGCGTTCGTGACTATATTAAGCATGATAATGAAATTCATGGAAGCAAATGATAATCGACCACATTTATTACTCCCCATCGAGAAGAGGGAAGGCAACACAAGTGTGATAGCGAAAGCACAATGCTAACGGACATGATGATGAAGATATAATAAAAGTATAGTTTAGGCCCGTCCGGCCCTTCCTTTATTCAATTTATTACCAATTGTGGTTTATTAACACTGACCGTGAGAGACGAGAATCGCTCCAGGGGCGAGTGAATGATTAAAACAACAAGAGGGGTTCAAAACCGGCGCGGACACGTGAGGGATAGCTTATACGGTGCGATAAAGCGTAGGTATAAACGGTTAATACGGCGCGGCCATATAGATAGTTAAGACGGCGCGCAAAGGATTGGGGCGCGCCGGTTCATGGCGCGCCGGAAAGGCGCAAGGAAGTTTTTTTGTTTTTTGAGTGTAGGGTTAATCCGGCGCGGGGGGGTACCACACCGTATTAGGGCGCGCCGGGTTAAGGTCGCGCCGTTTTAGCTTATTTTTGATGAATTTAGAATCATTTGAGTTTGTTAAGTTTATGTTGAGGGTTTTGAAGCCATTTGAGGCCAATTGTTTGTTAAATTGAAGTCCAGAACCCTGAGGGATGGTGTGATAAGCCAGTGCGAGGTTACTACTCGAGCGCCGGGATAATTGGGTCCAAAATGAGTATTTCGTTATGGTTTATTCATTATTAATCTGTCCAGAATTGGACAGCATCTCCTCTAAACCTGAAGAGTTGCAGGGGAGAAGCGGGGTCATGTTCACTCATGGAACAAGCCCCTAAACCGCCGGTCTGCACAGTGGCAGCCAGCAAAATCCCATCGGATAGGGTGCCCTGAGGACTAGCCTGCGAGGGGCACCAATACTCCGTGGGTGAGAATAAAAGGACGAGGCCATTGATGACGAGAGCATCACCCCGAGGGCTAGCCTGCGAGGGGTGGACATCCCACAGATTATGGCACATCCGCTGAAGGGACCGGCCGTTAGGAGAGTGGAGCTCCGAGGGCTAGCCTACGAGGAGCGTACATCCCTTGGCCTTGATCGGACCTCCGATTGTCGGGGCTAAGCTCGTTGGGCTAAGGCCCCTGTCATTGTCTGCTATTGCCCCGAGGAAGCATCTACCATCGAGAGATAGAGCCCCTGGTCGCCTAGCAATTCCACTAAGCAATAAGGGAATGTCCCCCTCCCCGGGTGATTAAAACGATGAGAAAATCTCGGAACAGTTCGAATGATCATGATGCGTAGAGGTAGTAAATGCATAAATGAGACGGGCCCATCGCAGGAGCATATGCTCGAACAGTTAAAAAATGACATTTAGGGGATGGACCTTGTGCATGGCGGAAAGAGGCACGCGCAGAAGCACGGCTCCATCCGAGAAGAGAAAGGGATGCGAAAACCCTTGAATCAAACGTGAGAATGATCGAAAGAAAAGCCCCTGGGGAGGGGGTGTCTATGTAGCCCACGATGATTCGGGGCACGATGTAGACCTCGGAGAAACCGGAATTAGAGCTGTGCGGAGAAGAGCTCAGACACACGCATTGGCATGAATAAAAGAGGGGCTGAGGATCATTCATTCGATCTATTCATTTGAGCATTCACACGCGCATATATATTACCATCCCAGAAACGGGAATGGTTTAGTATTTACATTATAAGAGCACAGCACCGGCACCATTGCTCGGTCGCCGTTCGACAATATCACAGGCAGAGGACGCTCAGAGCGCAACAACAAGGAAAGAACAAAAGAGAAATTTGCGTAGAAGGGGGGAGGAGAATCGACTCATATCATCGTCGCTCCTCCCCCCCTCGCTTACATTCGATGGGTGGAAGACTCAGAAGAGAAATCTACAAAAAGCAGGAAAAGGATCAGCACCGGCGCCCACCTGTTCCTGAAATAGGGTATCGTAGAGGAAGAAGACGACCGGCGGAAGCTCCTCCGAAGCCCCTCTCTGCTTCAGGAGAAAACCCTCTCAAGAAGCCTTTCTCTCCCTTTTTTTTACTCTCTATATCTCCTGATCTTTTTTTCTTGATCTGCCTCTCTCCTTCCTCTCTTTTCTTCTCAGGTCTCGATCTGTCTCTCCCCCTTTTCTCTTTAATCGAACCTCACTCATATATATAACAGGTTGGAGGCTCTTCATCCGGCGTGGGCTTTCGTGCACCGGGAGGAAGCTTCATCAACTTATCGCGCTGGTTTAAGGCGCCATCAGATAGGGTAGCTTGCACGCCGGGATGAGGGCGGAAGGTAGGGGGGCGCGCCGGGATAAGGGCACGCCGGGCTAGTGCTCTTTACGACCTTCGAGCTAGTCGATGAGTCCGGGGATGATTCCGGGAGTCACCGTGAGCATTATCTCACCGATGCTCACTGAAACCTCGACGAGATATCTTGTCGAAGCTCCCGGGTTGGCGTACGGCCATTCTCAAGGTTCCAGATAGCTTTGGGTTGATCATACGGGCCTGCCGCTGACACTGCCTTCGGCTCTATAATTCATGCCACTGGCTCGGCCTGGCCCGTGCCCGAAGCTCCTTGGAAGGCGAGATAACACCAGGGATAGTTCCGCCCGAGCTGGGCGATCATTCGGCCACTGACGGGCCCATCTTGGCGGGAAGCCGCACCCATGCCGGGTGATCAGGGTCTTCTGCCGACAGAGCTTTCGGTCCTCCGTCTCGGAGAGCCAGGGGGGACTCCTTTATCTTCAGGAGAGCCTTTCATGAGGTGGGTAGCCACCGGGTTGACCGCTGTCCTTGATCGGACAACGGGTGTAGTGTATGCGGCATGACAGAGTCGATGCCGGTTCATTGGGCAGGCTTGGTTGCACTGCCGGTTGGTTGTGAGTTTGTCTCGGCTCTCCTGAGGTGAAGTCCCCGTGTCCATACGGAGTGACTCGAGGCTCTGGCAGCTCGAGAAATCTTTGATATGTTGATCTTTATCAGCTTCCGTGCTTCAGCGGGCAGGGTCCTTTATCTTTGTGGCTTGGTCGCCGACGATCATATTTTGGGTGCCAACAAATGCCCCCCAGACGTGGGTCTTGCGAGCAAGGCACGAGTGCAGCAAGACCGACAGATGAATTTCATCCGGACTGATCTCCTCTCTGATTGGCGGGGCTCTGAAGGGCCCTTAATTCGGCACGGATGTTAGTCCGGTGCCATTTTCATTTTACTCGGTGCGCACATGACCCTTGGGCTTTCTAATCCGGCGCGATCCCGGGCATTTCGTGGAAGTTGATAGTTCGGCGGCAGCCGGAGATTCTCCGCCAATGGAGGCTGCACAGCAGTCAATTCTGGAAAAGGGTGGTCCTGCTGAGATAGAAGCCGGAGAGATTATTGAAGAACAGACGTCTTCGGCTCTCGACGTACCTGTTGGACCTCCATCCGAGGGGGCAGGCAAAGAAATTGTTGTTGTTGAGGCTCCAGCCACCGTATCTGCCTGTGCGGTTGTTCCCCACCGTAGTGGACTGCAGCTCATGCCATCGTCATCTTCCGGGTCGGCCGATGATATCTGGGCTGCTGTGGATAGCAGAGTGGAATTTGAACTGCCTGAGACGTCGCCACTGGGTCTTCAATCTTCAAATGACCTTGTGTGGCAGTTTTTGGGGACTCTTCAACAGACCATAACGGCTAGCAGGGATTTAACTTATGTTCAACTGAGGGGCTTGATAGAGCATCTTTCCCGATCGCTGTTGGCCTTTGGTTGCCCTATGGACGATTGGACTCCGCGGGTAGTCATGCTCCTGAAGTATGTAAACAGGAGGGAATTTCTAGGCCGAGAAGCAGCTGACCAGCTGGCGGCCATATCATTGAAGTGGGCTGAAAGCCGAACGACCCTCATTTCTCAGCAAGAGACTGCAGCTAGGATGAGGGATGAAGCCAAGGCCTCTTTACAACATCGAAGCTTCCTGACGGCCCGGATGGCGGCATTACAGGCTGAACTTTCAAGGGTAGAGGCCGAACTTGAAGAAGTAGATCGCCTCGGAGTCCAGAAGGCGGAGGATGCAGAGATGGCCGAGGGACAAGCTGCTTCCCTCGAGGAGAAGCTATCTGAGCTGGAGGCCACCGAGCTCCGATTGTAAGAACCGACCCGCCATCCTTCCCTGGGTATTCCTGCGCTGGAGGACATCTTCCGACGCCCTCTGCCGTAGTCTTTTTTCTCTTTATTTGCTCCCTTTTTGACGCACTTCATGTACTCCGGGGGATGGCCCGTGTAACATGTACCTTTTACTTCATAGTAATGGAAATTCTCCATCGTGCTTTTTGAATGAAGACTACATCTTGTCATTATTCTTTTCTCTTCCATTCGCCCGTTGTTTCTAATCCGAGTGTATGAGTCACTAGGGCAGGAGAGCGCTCACGCCTTCAGCAAAGGGGTGAGGTGTTCGCTCCACCGCGCCGTGACTTTTCTCGAGACTAACAACGACCTATGCCAGCCAAGAGTCTGGGGGACTCAAGAGGGTATATCAAAACTGGCGGGTAAGCGGTCCTGCCGAGGATGGCAAGACCCGCGAATGGGTAGTGACCGGTCCTGTCGATGATGACGAAGGTCGAAAAAGGGTAGACGGTCTTGACGATGATGACAAGAACCGGACTAGGGTAGCGACCGATCTTGCCGATAGTGACAAGGGTCGAAAAGGGTAGACGGTCTTGCCGATGTTGACAAAAACCGGGTAGAGTAGCGACCGATCTTGCCGATGGTGGCAAGGGTCGAAGAGGGTAGACGGTCTTGCCGATGGTGACAAAAACCGGGTAGGGTAGCGACCGATCTTGCCGATGGTGACAATGGTCGAAAAGGGTAGACGGTCTTGCCGATGGTGACAAAAATCGGATAGGGTAGCGACCGATCTTGCCGATGGTGACAACGGTCGAAAAGGGTAGACGGCCTTGCCGATGGTGACAAAAATCGGATAGGGTAGCGACCGATCTTGCCGATGGTGACAAGGGTCGAAAAGGGTAGACGGTCTTGCCGATGGTGACAAAAACCGGATAGGGTAGCGACCGATCTTGCCGATGGTGACAAGGGTCGAAAAGGGTAGACGGTCTTGCCGATGGTGATAAAAACCGGATAGGGTAGCGACCGATCTTGCCGATGGTGACAAGGGTCGAAAAGGGTAGACGTTCTTACCGATGGTGATAAAAACCGGATAGGGTAGCGACCGATCTTGCCGATGGTGACAAGGGTCGAAAAGGGTAGACGGTCTTGCCGATGGTGATAAAAATCGGATAGGGTAGCGACCGATCTTGCCGATGGTGACAAGGGTCGAAAAGGGTAGACGGTCTTGCCGATGGTGACAAAAACTGGATAGGGTAGCGACCGATCTTGCCGATGGTGACAAGGGTCGAAAAGGGTAGACGGTCTTGCTGATGGTGACAAAAACCGGATAGGGTAGCGACCGATCTTGCCGATGGTGACAAGGGTCGAAAAGGGTAGACGGTCTTGCCGATGGTGACAAAAATCGGGTAGGGTAGCGACCGATCTTGCCGATGGTGACAAGGGTCGAAAAGGGTAGACGGTCTTACCGATGGTGATAAAAACTGGATAGGGTAGCGACCGATCTTGCCAATGGTGACAAGGGTCGAAAAGGGTAGACGGTCTTGCCGATGGTGACAAAAACTGGATAGGGTAGCGACCGATCTTGCCGATGGTGACAAGTGTCAAAAATGGTAGACGGTCTTGCCGATGGTGACAAAAACCGGATAGAGTAGCGACCGATCTTGCCGATGGTGACAAGGGTCGAAAAGGGTAGACGGTCTTGCCGATGGTGATAAAAACCAGATAGGGTAGCGACCGATCTTGCCGATGGTGACAAGGGTCGAAAAGGGTAGACAATAGATGTATATAGGCGGGATATCAGATGAAAATTCCCCGTCGACCTCGTAAGGGGTCTTCCGGACAGAGAATGAATCATCACTATTCATCATTCAATTTTTTTATTCACATTACTGACCTAAGCGCCCTTTCGGGTTTTTGCCGAGGCCAGCCCCCTCTTGCTTTTACCTGCGCGCCCTTTCGGGTTTTTGCGAGGCGGGGCACCCGATTTTGCCTGCGATGCCCTTTCGGGTTTTCGCCACAGCTGGGTTATAGCCATTTTTGTACTTGTCCTGATATGGGAACAAGTCTGGCGGGGTATCTCTATTTTTAACCCCATTTTCTTTTCTTTCTTTCTTTTTTCTTGAATTCGGGATGCAGAAGAACTGGACCGCGAAAATATTGATTGGCCTTGTCAATGATGACAAGGATTGGACCCTGCTTCGGTCTCTCGACACTAGTTAGATATTGAAGCAAAGGATACGGTCTATTAACAAGGATGTAAGATCCGAGCTAAGGGTAAAGATCGACCAGTCTCGCCGATGATGACGAGGGTCGAACGTGAGTTTATTCATTGGCATGGGCCACATGCCGAGGCAAAGTTAGGATTATTAATGGGGATGGAAAGTCCAAGTTAAGGGTAGAGATAGACCGATCTCGCCGATG
Source organism: Amorphophallus konjac (assembly GCA_022559845.1). Classification (NCBI taxonomy): domain Eukaryota; kingdom Viridiplantae; phylum Streptophyta; class Magnoliopsida; order Alismatales; family Araceae; genus Amorphophallus; species Amorphophallus konjac. The sequence continues at coordinate 176,677,953 of CM040125.1, forward strand.
ATGACGAGGGTTGACCATGGGTTTATTCATCAACATGGGTCACATGCCGAAGCAAAGATGGGATTATCAACAGGGACATAAGGTCCAAGTTAAGGGTAGAGATCGACCGATCTCGCCGATGATGACGAGGGTCGAATGTGGGTTTGTTAAAGGATTTTCGGTGGGACTTTGGTGGTTGTCCCTTTCGGAGTTTCATTGGGTGGAGAGTAGGAGAGGAATTTGGAAATTACCACTTTACTGACTCAAGCACCCTTTCGGGTTTTCACCAGAGCCAGCTCCCTCTTGCTTTTGCCCGCATGCCCTTTCGGGTTTTCACGCGGCGGGGTATCCGATTTTGCCTGCAGCACCCCATCGGGTTTTCGCCACAGCTGGGTTATAGCCATTTTTGCACTTGTCCTAATATAGGAGCAAGTCTGGCGGGGTATCTCTATTTTTAACCCCATTTTTTTTCATTTTTTTTTATTTGTATAGGGTGGCAGGTCGAAGTGTAATGTTCGACTCCTGGTCGATAGTGGATGGCCCGTAGTGGCAACTATGTGAGAATGCCTAGCTAGAACACAAAGCCTTTAGCCGACTCGGGTTTATTCGTTAGCGGGAAGATAATGCTAACGCAAGGAAGGGCTTTCGTGCCAATCCGAATGTAAGGCTCGTAATGGCGGTGTGGCGTATTCTGTTGGAAGCTCGATCAGGGCGGAATGCCACTAGACCAAGGAGAGGGTAGCTGGATCAGGGTGAAATGCCACTGGACCAAAGGGAAGGGTAGCTCGGTCAGGGTGGAATGCCACTGGACCAAGGAAAGGCAGCTCGGCTTGGGTGGAGTGCCACTAAACCAAGGAGAAGGGTAGCTCGGTTAGGGTGGAGTGCCACTTAAACCAAGGAGAAGAGTAGCTTGTTTAGGGCGGAGTGCCACTAAATCACGGAAGGTAGCTTGGTTAGGGCGAAGTGCCACTAAACCAAGGAGAGGGTAGCTCGGTTAGGGCGGAGTGCCACTAAACCAAGGAGAAGAGTAGCTCGGTTAGGGCGGAGTGCCACTAAACCCAGGAAAGGGTAGCTTGGTTAGGGCGAAGTGCCACTAAACCAAGGAAAAGGTAGCTCGGTTAGGGCGGAGTGCCACTAAACCAAGGAGAAGAGTAGCTCGGTTAGGGCGGAATGCCACTGGACCAAAGGGAAGGGTAGCTCGGTCAGGGCGGAATGCCATTGGACCAAGGAAAGGTAGCTCGGCTAGGGTGGAGTGCCACTAGACCAAGGGAAGGTAGCTCGGTTAGGGCGGAGTGCCACTAAACCAAGGAGAGGTAGCTCGATCAGGGCGGAGTGCCACTAACCAAGGAAAGGGTAGCTTGGTTAGGGCGAAGTGCCACTAAACCAAGGAAAAGGTAGCTCGGTTAGGGCGGAGTGCCACTAAACCAAGGAGAAGAGTAGCTCGGTTAGGGCGGAGTGCCACTAAACCAAGGAGAGGTAGCTCGGTTAGGGCGGAGTGCCACTAGACCAAGGGAAGGTAGCTCGGTTAGGGCGGAGTGCCACTAAACCAAGGAGAGGTAACTCGATCAGGGCGGAGTGCCACTAACCAAGGAAAGGGTAGTTCGGTTAGGGCGGAGTGCCACTAAACCCAGGAAAGGGTAGCTCGGTTAGGGCGGAGTGCCACTAAACCAAGGAGAAGGGTAGCTCGATTAGGGCGGAGTTCCACTAAACCAAGGAGAAGAGTAGCTTGTTTAGGGCGGAGTGCCACTAAACCACGAAAAGAGTAGCTTGTTTAGGGCGAAGTGCCACTAAACCACGGAAGAGGTAGCTCGGTTAGGGCGGAGTGCCACTAAACCAAGGGGAAAAGTAGTTCGGTTAGGGCGGAGTGCCACTAAACCCAGGAAAGGGTAGCTCGGTTAGGGCGGAGTGCCACTAAACTAAGGAGAAGAGTAGCCCGGTTAGGGCGGAGTGCCACTAAACCCAGGAAAGGGTAGCTTGGTTAGGGCGGAGTGCCATTAAACCAAGAAAAGGTTAGCTCGATCAGGGCAGAATGCCACTATACCAAGGGAAGGTAGCTTGATCAGGGCGAGATGCCACTAAACCAAGAAAAGGGTAGCTTGATCAGGGCGAGATGCCACTAAACCAAGAAAAAGGTAGCTTGATTAGGGCGGAGTGCCACTAACCAAGGAAAAGTTATCTCCGACCGATCACTCGGGACATGTCGGCTGCACTGCATGATACAGCTTAATGTGTTTTCCGTTGAGGGGAGAGAACTGAATGACTCCTTTGTGGTCTACAAGGACGTAGGCACCCCCTTCATATACTCGGCGGACGATATACAGCCCATCCCAGTTTTCGACCAGCTTCCCTTTGGGGTTGGAGGCCATCACTTCTTTTCTTTTGACCATTACCAGGTCTCCTTTCTTGAATTCTCGACCCTTGACTAGCTTGTCAAAAGCACGAGCCATGCGAGCTTGGTAGAGTTGGATGTTTTGCATTGCCCGGAGGCATTTTCCTTCAAGCTCAGCGAGCTCCTCCAATCTTCTTTCTGCATTGGTCTGCACACCACTGACTAGTCCGTGCTGGATGGCAACTCGCAATGAAGGAACTTCAAGTTCAATGGGCACTACAGCTTCCGACCCATAGACGAGAGAGAAAGGTGAACAGCCGGTTGGGGTCTTGTAGACAGTACGATAGGCCCAAAGTGCTTCGTACATCCTTTCTTCCCAATCTTTTTTATTAGAGTTGATAGTCTTTGCCAGCAATGTACATAATGTCTTATTAAAGGCTTCTGCGAGTCCATTGGCCTGAGGGTTGTAGGGGGACGATGTCCTCCAGTCGATTTTGTATTTGTCGGCCAGCCGATAAACCTTCTGGTTCCTAAAATGACTGCCATTATCAGAGATGATTCGGCTGGGGATCCCGAACTGAAATATTACATTCTACCGGAAGAACCTTACAACTAGTTCTCCCGTCACATCTCTTAGTGCTATTGCCTCCGCCCATCTGGAGAAGTAGTCTGTAGCTGCTAAGATGTATCTGCACCCTGATGAAGATGCTGGTAGAGGCCCTACTACGTCCGTGCCCCACTGAGAAAACTGCCAGCTTGGTAGGGTGGGATGCAATGGCACTGGAGGTCTCCTTGCCACATTAGCGTGTTCTTGACACTTCTGACAAGCTTTGGCAAACCTGCAGCAATCATCAAATATAGTGGGCCAATAGTAACCCAGTTTCTTTATCTCAATTTTCATCTTCGGGCCAGCCTGGTGTGCTCCAGCTGATCCTGCATGGACCTCCTGCATCACCTGTCCCGCTTCTGCTGAAGACAAGCAACGGAGTAGGACTTTCCTTCGGGCATCTGCCATAATTCAGAACAAGGTCCCGCTTTGCATCTCGTAAGAATCCTTGATCCTCAGGAGCTTCATCCTCTGTTCCTTTTCTTTTGGAAGTTGCTGGTGTTGAAACCAGTGTAGAAGATGCTCTCGCCAATCGGGCCGCTGAACCCCTTCGATGACTGCTACTTCCATTTCTTGTTCGTCGGCCAGGACCCCTGTTACGCTGGGGACCTGTCGGTGGTTGATCACTGTTATGTTCAGGCTTGTGTCTGGCGGGACCGCCAATGAACTAGCCAGCTTAGCGAGGGCGTTTGCCTGAGCATTCCGACCTCGATTGATGTGCTTGATGCTGATGAAGTAAAATCTTGACATCAGGCGAGTTGCCAACTGGTGATAGGGGAGGAGCTCTTGCTTTCGCACATCGAACTCTCCTTCCAGCTGTTTTATAACTAGCATGGAGTCTCCGAATGCTTCCAGCATCTGAATTCCCATGGACAGAGCAATTTGCAACCCGATTATAAGGGCTTCATATTCCGCTTCATTGTTGGTGCATTATTTGTTCATGGAGCAGGATGTATGTACCACTTCTCCTTCTGGGGATTTCAAGACTATGCCTGCTCCTGCTCTGACCCTGGATGATCCGGTGGCAGAGGTGTCAATTCTGGAAGCGCCATCAAAGTATAGCTGCCATAGAGAGGGCTGTACTTGCACGGCTTCTAGGGTTTCATCTTCAGGAAGCTCCGGCTCCAACGGGCAATCCCCGGGCACTGGGTGCTCAGCGAAGAAGTCTGCAATAGCTTGGCCCTTGACGGCCTTGCGCGGCACGTAGGAGATATCAAACTCCATAAGGATTACCGCCCATTTGCCCAGGCGGCCTTTGAGTGCCGGTTGAGACATGATGTACTTCAGGGGATCCTCTTTGGACACCAAGCTGATTTCATGCGACAACATATAGTGTCGGAGCTTCTTAACTGCGAAGACCAGCGCCAGACAGATCTTCTCAATATAAGTATATTTCTCTCAGTTCTGACCAGTCTCCGACTGAGGTAATAGAGGGCTTGCTCTTTCCCTTCTTCATTATTCTGGGCCAGCATTGCCCCCAGAGAATTATGTGTAGCTGCTATATACAGTATCAATGGTCGTCCTTTCACCGGTGCGCCCAGCACTGGAGGAGTTTTCAGATAGTCTTTCAGCTTGTCAAAGGCCGTCTGGCAATCTTCATCCCAATAAAAGGGAACCTCTTTCATCATCAACTTGTGAAAAGGCTGACATCGCCCTGACAAATTGGAAATGAACCGCCGGATATAAGCTAAGCGGCCCTGTAGTGATCTCAGCTCGGAGATGTTCCTTGGCGGAGGTAACTCCTGAATTGCCTTGATCTTTGCGGGGTCTATCTCGATTCCCCGATATCGGACGATGAAACCCAGGAATTTTCCGCTCGACACTCCGAACGCACATTTCATGGGGTTCATCTTTAGCTCATGCTGCCTCAGCCTCTGAAAGACAATCCGGAGGTCTTGCAGATGATCTTCTTTTCTTTTGGTCTTGACCACCAGGTCATCTATGTAGCATTCGACCTTGTGGTAGAGCAACTCGTCAAAGATTTTGGTCATTGCGCGCTGATAGGTTGCGCCAGCATTTTTCAGTCCGAACGGCATTCTCTTGTAATGATAAATGCCTTTAGGAGTTCGGAAAGTAGTATGGACTCGGTCAGGCTCCGCGATCCAAATCTGATTGTAACCGGAAGACCCATCCATGAATGACAGGGCTTCATGGCCGGTTGTAGCATCAATCATGACCTCGGTTATTGGCACCGGAAGTCATCTTTGGGCAGGCTTTATTTAGATCTCGGAAGTCGACACATATCCGGATCTGTCCATTCTTCTTCTTCACGGGGACGATATTCGCCAGCCATGTAGTGTACTGGTTTTCTTCAACAAATCCCACGTCAATGAGCTTGTCGACTTCAGCACAAATTTGGGTGATGAGCTCTGGCCTCATGCGCCGCGGTGGTTGCTTCACTGGCTCGGCCTCAGGGCTGATTGTTAGCTCATGTTGTGAGACAGCGGGGCTTAGACCTGGCATCTCTTTGTAAGTCCAGGCGAAGCAATCCCGGTACTCTAGCAGCAGCTGGATGTACAACTCCCGTTCTTCTGGGGACAGTTGGGCGCTGAGGAAGGTGGGCCTAGGGTCCTCCTCATTTCCCAAGTTGACTTCTATTAGTTCATCGACTGTGGCCTGGCCTCCGTCTTCTATCTCCGGAGGTGCCGGTTGGAGGTCAACGAAGTCTGGAATACCATCTTGAGGGTCGAGTACTTCGACTTCCTCGTCAGACACCACCAGAGCTTCTTGAGGTTTCTTGATTTCTTGTGCTAGCGGCTGGGTGGATTGTTCTATTAGCAAATCCATTGCCGTCGTAGCTTCCAAGGATGAGAGAGCAGCCTTGGTGTTTGTGGATGAGGTTGCAGCCATAACGGACTGGTAGCTGTTTACAGCCGGACTCGGACAGCATACTGGTTTTATAGCAGAAGCTGAGGAAGTCTCGCCTTCTGGGACAGTTGTATCTTCCGCAGAAGTGGCTTTTTCTTTCCTGGTAGCTGGCTCCCCTTGATTGGAGTTGACCAAGGCTTCCCTGATTGGCAGAAAGGGTGTTGAAGTTGTCATTAGTAGGACCCCTGTGGAGGGAGAGACTCCTACTTCTTGAATGTCTTCGGCTTTGCTGCTGCTAGCCGTATCAAATTCGGCTTGAAAGGCCGCTTCTTCAGGATGAAGTTGCTCCCAGCATCGGCAAGGGGCCGAGGTTTCTACTTCTTGATTCCCGGACCGAGCCAGTTCAAGATATTCGGCTTCCACCGGATACTCATCAAAGGTTGCCCCCAGAGGGCTATCTTCAGTAGGATAGAAGGCGGAGATAGTATCCACCTCGTACCGCTCACTGTAATAATATTCCTTCAGGGTGAAGCCCAACCCTGGATGCTGAGAGACACGTCTCATTTCCTTATCCAGATTTGCAGGATACCACATCTTCTGGAAAGCTTCTTTGCACTTTTGAGACTGATCGGGAGGAAGGTGTTACTTCTGAAACATTCTGGCCATCCGATCGATCGTGAACGCCAGACCTTGGACAGGAACCCGCGTGTTGGCTAGATCTTAAGGGAGGCTGCAGTCTATGTCTTCCCGAGTGGGATGCTCCTCAGCTGTATAGAACAAGCTGCTGGGCCCATCTTCCTGTGTCACCTCCCAAGCTTTGAAAGGTTCGACAGTGGGGTCGTTGAGGCCGAAGACTGGCTTGGTGAGGCCGACCGGGACTCCGATGCGGTCGTGCTGTCGATTGACCTGCACTTCCTTAGCTTTGGGATATAATGCTGGGGGTGTTACCCTGCCGACGTCTCCAGAAGCTGTGATGTGGGAGACCACCTTCGGCTTGACATATCCGCGTGGCGGTGGTGGATACCAACCGTCACCCGATCTATTCTTCGAGGCCCCTATGGGGGCTTTAGCTTCAGAAACCTTCCGGGGAGGCCCCGTATATAGGTTGGCGTCTGCCAAGTGACATTCAAATACCTCGAACGGGTGGAGATCAGCAAATATCCTCTCCTCCTTCCCTTGGAGGCTGTATTTGATGCATTGGTGGAGCGTGGAGGGCACCACCATATTCTCATGCAGCCATGGGCGGCCGAGCAGCGCCTTGTAGGAGGTGCGAGAGTCAATGACATGAAACTGTACTGTTGTAGTGAAATCTGCCAGGGTCAGCGTAAATTCTGCCACTCCCATAGATACTTCACATTTTTGGTTGAAGCCAGCGATACGCATATCCCCGACTTTCTCGAGATGCACATTAAAGTGGTGCCTCTCGTATATTCTGTATGGCAGGATGTTGACTGCTGCACCGGGATCAACCAGTATTCTGTTCAGCTCCCTTCCATTCAGGTGCCCTTTCATATACAGCGGCCTGTTGTGGCTGGCAGTAGGTAGTAGCATGTCTTCCGGAGAGAAGGTCATACTGGCTTCTGGTATAGCCTCGGCTATGCAGGCTTCAAAATGAGCAGGCGTCTGCAGAGCAGTGATGATCGCCTGTCGAGTTTCTTCACTCAAAGAGAGAATTTCCCAGATCGTAAATCGAGCGGGGAGCTTTTTGAGCAACTTCATTATTCGGCTCCCAGCCCGGACATTGGAGAGCTTCATCTCTTCAGCCCATCTGGGCTTGGGGAGGTTTTGATTTGTGGGTCCAGACGGACCTGCTTCATCTTCCTCGGACTCGGCATCCTCTTGGCTGGCACCGGCTGTCGGGTCTTCTTTATTAGTTGCTGTAGGGCAAGCTCCATCTGCATTTGCATCCTCAGTAGATTGCGCTGGCTGCGGGTGAATGGCCCCGGGTGTAGGGTTAGCCTCTTGACAGGGCTGTTTCCCCTTTGACATTTTCATAAATTCAAGGAATGAAGGGACTGCCTTGCCCCCACTTTTGTTGTATAGGCCTGACGGAGGGGGGATTTGAACTCCCTTAACCTCCGGCAGAGGTGTCTTGTAGGGTTGCTCCCCTCTGAACATGATGTTGTGGTTGGGTGGTGGCTGGCGCCCCCATCTTCGGCCCGACCGAGTGGCATGTGCAGCAGTTGCGGCCTCGGCTTTGCCTCCCCCAGCATGGGGTGTGAAGCAAATTTCTTCTTCTTCCTCTTCTCCGGGTAGGTTGAAGAGTGCTGATAGGGTATTGCAGGAGACAACCTGTGCTTTATTGGCCCCAGCGGCCTTTCTTTTCTTCTTCTTTTGCTTTCTCTTCTTTTTGGTTTCTGCGGGTGCCTGCCCCCAGAACAGGCTGCCCTCTTCAGGGGGTGCTGCTTCAGCTTCCTCCACCTGTTTGAGTGAGAGTTGTTCCAGCTCTTGCCATGGGACGTGGTCCCGTACCAGCAGAGGTTTCAATTCGGGCTGCACATATTCATCTAGCCCTTCAATCAGGTGCTGTAGTCGAAGGACCCCAGGATTGGTTTCCTTGATTACTGGTAGCGGAGTCTGTCTCCTCCTGTTAGGTGTATGTATTCTGATGGCTGTAGGTGGAGTGACCCATACGGGTGCTACCACTGGCGGAGCAGGCCGGGGTGTAACGCCACGGATATGTGCCCCCTCTTTCGGGCGAGGTGCCCTCTTCTTCTTGTGCTTTACAGGGATCTGCTGCCACCCCTGCTGTTCTTTCACGGGCTCCAGGAAATGGATTTCGTAGGTGCTCCGTGTGCTTGCTTCAGAGATCTCCTCAGGTAATGCCTGGTAGAGGGAGACCATGTTGACTGCTGCTCTCCTGGGAGGAGCTTCATGTGGCTGAGGAGGGTCTACTTTGTACTCTCCCAGCTCTATTTCATTCTTCTTTACCATTCCTTCGATGATGTCTTTGAAAACATAACAGTCTTCGATTGGATGTCCCAACATCTGGTGGTAGGGGCAGAATCTTGGACTGTCTTTTCTTTTCAGGTCCTCCGGTCTTCTTGGCTCAGGCAGGGTGACCATGCCGTATTCTGTTACCCAGTCGAACAGGACTCGGGTCTTGTCCTTTGGAAAGGAGTAGGCTTTCTTCATCTTGTCCCTCAGCGAAGGACCTTCTTTGTCATCCGGAGCTTTTGCACGCTGCGGGGGAGCCGCCTTCTTGCCTTTCTCCTTCTGCTGTTCGAACACCTTGATATCAAGCGCATTCGCTTCTTTAGGTGTGGGGCGCCGTTCCGCAGCCTTGCCTTTCTGGGCTATGCTGGCAGCTGACGCCGGGACAGGCTTGGTTAGGAAAGCCTCCACTTCGGCCACCACATTATTCAGCCGGTCGAATGACCATATTTTCATTCCAATCATCTTCTCCAGGACCTCCCTCCTGAGGTTTTGTTTGCATATTTGTACCGCGTCCTCCTGATGCGGGGGCCACTTGCATCTCATTCCGAGGTTCCTCCACCTCTTGATGTAATCAAGGGCTGTCGCATCTGCCCTTTGTTTTGTTGAGTAGAGTTCGGCCACTATGACCTCCCTCTCTGTGACATGAAATCTTTCTCTGAACTTCCTCTGCATATCCGACCAATCACTGATTGACCCGGTCAAGAGGCTAGAGTACCATTCAAATGCGAGCCCTGTCAGTGAGGACCCGAAGAACTTCAGCAAATATGACTCGTCGGTGGCCAGATCACCCATAACGGTCATGTAATATGCTATATGCTCTTTAGGGGACGCTTTCCCGTTGAATTTGTCAAACTTAGGCGGCTTGTTGACCCCCGGGGGAAGTCATTTAGCCGCATGGTGTTGCGGGTAGGGCACCCGATAGGCATCAAATGCGACATAGTCACCTTCACTTTTCTTTGCGAGCTTCAGCTCGATCATCCTCTGCACCATCATCCGGTTCACGACCGTGGGGTCAACTGGTTCTGGATAGAAGTGTGCCGGCTGCAAGTATGGGGTGACCAGGGTGGTCGCCTGTGGAGGACGCAGCAGCGGGAGTGTCGGGTGCACCTGAGGGAGCACCGGAGGTAGCAGCAGCTGAGGCTGTGGCGGCCGTTGTTGTGCTGTCGCCATGCTTGGCTCTGATGGCTGGGGCAGAGTATAGAGCGGTGGAGGGTCGTCGCGACGAGCCGCTCCCCGGGATGACTCACCCTGGACTTCGGGTGGTTTAGAGGCCGATGAGTGTTCAATTTTTTCCATCAGCTACTTCTTCAGAGAGTCTATCTCTCGTTGATATTTTTGTAGTAGCATCAGAACTGATGGGTCTATGGTGGTGGGGATACCCTCTGTTGTCTCCCCGGACGTACCCTCAGGCATGATGTCGAGGAGGACGTCGTCTTCTTCTTCCGCCGTCACCACATTAGCGGTCAAGACGGGGGCCTTGTCATCCCAGTGGGGATAGACCTGGGAATGTTTCCCTTTAACCATCATCAGAAGCTCTCTTGCTGCTTCTATTCTAAGGGTAATCGGCCCCGGCCGTGCGGCCAATTGAGCCAATTCTTGGGGGTCTTCAGGAAGCTTCCCATATTGGTTAGATATACCAGCCATGTTGCAGGTGAAAACATGCATCCTTCTCTTTTGTTGATAGACCCTCCTTCTAGCATGCTGCGGGAAGGTCAGTCTTTCAAACACAGAGATCCTTCTCCTTTCTTCCCGCTCGGGGAAAACTTCATCGGCTTCGATCTCGAAGCCGTCATTATATCCGTTGTCGTCGACTGACGACACCATCATTCTATCTCCCATATCTCCTTCATCTACCGCCGACGGGCAGTAATCTTCCTCAGTGGCGACTGTCTGCATCAGTCGCTGCTGTCCGAGTGAGGGGTTGCCTAAGCCTCAAAAATAATTTCTGACCAAGCAGGTCATCTCTTCTCGACCCCGCTCTTGATGTAGGACGGGGGGCAATTGTCGACCTCCGGCAGGAGGGATATTGGCCAGCCGAGCTCTATCGGCCGGCTGTTGGAATCTTCGTCCCGCTGCAGGGATGTTGGCTTGACGGGCCGCAACCCGGAAACTTCTGTGGCGTGGAGGATCCGCAACCACCTCTTCTTCCTTCTTCGGGGGCAAGCCTCTTTCTCTTCTCACTTTCGCCTCATTGTTCACAAGACGACGGTAGATGGGTGTTAGTTGGTGGGCAAGTCAGGTCCGCTTGGGAACCCACACCTGTTTAAACTTCCTCGGCCTGGGTGCCGGGCTTCCTTGGCCACAGTGGCCGGCTTCTTCTATTTCTGCCCGCCTTCCGGCGAGGGCCTGATAGGCATTGTGGACAGGAATGTTGGAGATGACTCGGTCCGGGGTCACCCGTGCAGTGCGTCTGTTGAGGAAGACGCGCATACCCTCGACTAGCATAGATTTCCCGGACTGAGACAGAGTTCCAGTGATTACAGTGGCATTCTTACGGGCCTGGCGACGCTGGCGTCCTCCAGGGTGTTTGTTGATGACATTGGGGTGGGTCCCACGTATGACGTGGTGCACCAGACAGCTAGCGGCCAGGGCCAGACTTTCGGACAAGTCTTTGCAGCAGGGAACCTCCAAAGGCTCCATTTTTTCCACAGCTTCCTTGACAGGTTCTGGGGCTTCGACCTCCAGCATATCTACAAAGGCTAACCCCAAAAAGTTGGGGAAGCCCACAGCAGCAGGGAAGCTGCCGAATTCCATGGGTACCGCCAGGTACCCTTACGCGTGTCCAGTGACAATCGAAAGATCAAAGTCAACGCCAGCTATCCCGTTGATCGTCATTGATCTGCCTGCAAAGACAAACGAAGCAATAATCAGTAGCCTTGAGAGGGCTTCGAAGCCCGAATATCCCGGCAAAGAGATGAAAGGTGACACTGGTCCCACCGGGCATGCTAGACTTGTTTGCGACCTTTTCTTTCTTTCGCGGGTCGATCGACCAACTGACCAACTGGTAGTCAAATGATTAATTGACGACGCGGGCGTGCCAGTCACATGAGTGACGAATTTGTGATGCGCTCATTCTGACCCATGTCGGGCGAATGTGAGATTCGGTCGGGACCAGCAGTCCGCCATACCATAAAGGCTATGTCATTAATTACACCCCCCACGAGGAGGGAACACCTTTGATTAATTGCCGAGATAGCGGGCTGTCGAAGCCGAATTAAAAAAGCTATATGATGATCGTGACGAAGGCATGCAGGATGCATACATTTATCATGTAGAAGATGCATAATTCATGGGATTATGGATCCTCGGTATGTGGCGGAGGACATAGGTCCGAAGATAATTGTCGCGCATAGCGAAGACTTCCGACCAGACGTAATCCGGCTTTCCGTCGACGCCATTTAATATACCCGAGGATCTATGCATGCATGCGCACATGGCGTTCGTGACTATATTAAGCATGATAATGGAATTCATGGAAGCAAATGGTAATCGACCACATTTATTACTCCCATCGAGAAGAGGGAAGGCAACACAAGTGTGATAGCGAAAGCACAATGCTAACGGACATGATGATGAAGATATAATAAAAGTATAGTTTAGGCCCGTCCGGCCCTTCCTTTATTCAATTTATTACCAATTGTGGTTTATTAACACTGACCGTGAGAGACGAGAATCACTCCGGGGGTGAGTGAATGATTAAAACAACAAGAGGGGTTCAAAACCGGCGCGGACACGTGAGGGATAGCTTATACGGCGCGATAAAGCGTAGGTATAAACGGTTAATACGGCGCGGCCATATAGCTGGTTAAGACGGCGCGCAAAGGATTGGGGCGCGCCGATTCATGGCGCGCCGGAAAGGCGCAAGGAAGTTTTTTTGTTTTTTGAGTGTAGGGTTAATCCGGCGCGGGGGGGTACCACGCCGTATTAGGGCGCGCCGGGTTAAGGCCGCGCCGTTTTAGCTTATTTTTGATGAATTTTGAATCATTTGAGTTTGTTAAGTTTATGTTGAGGGTTTTGAAGCCATTTGAGGCCAATTGTTTGTTAAATTGAAGTCCAGAACCCTGAGGGATGGTGTGATAAGCCAGTGCGAGGTTACTACTCGAGCGCCGGGATAATTGGGTCCAAAATGAGTATTTCGTTATGGTTTATTCATTATTAATCTGTCCAGAATTGGACAGCGTCTCCCCTGAACCTGAAGAGTTGCAGGGGAGAAGCGGGGTCATGTTCACTCATGGAACAAGCCCCTAAACCGCTGGTCTGCACAGTGGCAGCCAGCAAAATCCCATCGGATAGGGTGCCTCGAGGACTAGCCTGCGAGGGGCACCAATACTCCGTGGGTGAGAATAAAAGGACGAGGCCATTGATGACGAGAGCATCACCCCGAGGGCTAGCCTGCGAGGGGTGGACATCCCACAGATTATGGCGCATCCACTGAGGGCTAGCCTACGAGGAGCGTACATCCCTTGGCCTTGATCGGACCTCCGATTGTCGGGGCTAAGCTCGTTGGGCTAAGGCCCCTGTCATTGTCTGCTATGGCCCAGAGGAAGCATCTACCATCGAGAGATAGAGTCCCCGGTCGCCTAGCAATTCCACTAAGCGATAAGGGAATGTCCCCCTCCCCGGGTGATTAAAACGATGAGAAAATCTCGGTATAGTTCGAATGATCATGATGCATAGAGGTAGTAAATGCATAAATGAGACGGGCCCATCGCAGGAGCATATGCTCGAACAGTTAAAAAATGACATTCAGGGGATGGACCCTGTGCATGGCGGAAAGAGGCACGCGCAGAAGCACGGCTCCATCCGAGAAGAGAAAGGGATGCGAAAACCCTTGAATCAAACGTGAGAATGATCGAAAGAAAAGCCCCCGGGGAGGGGGTGTCTCTGTAGCCCACGATGATTCGGGGCACGATGTAGACCTCGGAGAAACCAGAATTAGAGCTGTGCGGAGAAGTGCTCAGACACACGCATTGGCATGGATAAAAGAGGGGCTGAGGATCATTCATTCGATCTATTCATTTGAGCATTCACACGCGCATATATATTACCATCCCAGAAACGGGAATGGTTTAGCATTTACATTATAAGAGCACAGCACCGGCACCATTGCTCGGTCGCCGTTCGACAATATCAGAGGCAGAGGACGCTCAGAGCGCAACAACAGGGAAAGAACAAAAGAGAAATTTGCGTAGAAGGGGGGAGGAGAATCGACTCATATCATCGTCGCTCCTCCCCCCCCTCGCTTACATTCGATGGGTGGAAGACTCAGAAGAGAAATCTACGGAAAGCAGGAAAAGGATCAGCACCGGCGCCCACCTGTTCCTGAAATAGGGTATCGTAGAGGAAGAAGACGACCGGCGGAAGCTCCTCCGAAGGAACCCTACTCCCTCTCTGCTTCAGGAGAAAACCCTCTCAAGAAGCCTTTCTCTCCCTTTTTTTTACTCTCTATATCTCCTGATCTTTTTTTCTTGATCTGCCTCTCTCCTTCCTCTCTTTTCTTCTCAGGTCTCGATCTGTCTCTCCCCCTTTTCTCTTTAATCGAACCTCACCCATATATATAACAGCACTACAAGAAAAAGTGGCTATAGCGACCGAATTAGCGACCGATTAAATCGGTCGCTAGTCGGTCCCAAATAGAGACCAATTCGGAGACCGAAATAATCGGTCGCATAATCGAGACCGTTTCAGCGACCGCATGTATATCGGTCGCTAATCGGTCGCTATTATTGCGACCGAATTAACTTCGGTCGCCAGTCGGTCGCTGATGCCGTTATACTTCCTACTACGACCCCCGCCCGCCCGAGCCCTCCCGCCCGAGCCCCCCCCCTCCCGCCCGAGCCCCCCCTCCCGAGCCCCCTTCCCCTGCGGCCCCCTCTCCGCCCTAGCCCCCCTCCCCGCTCCCGCCCGAGCCCCCTCCGCCGGAGCCCCCCCTCCGCCCGAGCCCTCCCGCCCGAGCCCCCCTCCTCCGCCGGAGCCCCCCTCCCCGTGCTGCCTCCCGCCCGAGCCCCCCTCCGCCGGAGCCCGTCGCCGCGCCGCTCGCGTCGAGTCGCCGTCGCCGCTCGCCCTGCCGTCGTCGCCCTCCGCAGGTACCTCTCTCTCTCTCTCTCTCTCTCTCTCTCTCTCCCTTCCCCCTCCGTCACCGGCCTGCTCCCCTCCCCCGCCGGCCTACTCCCCTCCCCCCTGCGGCCCCGTCGCCGGCTTGCTCCCCTCCCCTCCCCCCTGCGGCCTGCGCCCCCGTCCCCCTCAGATGTCGCCAGATGCGGGCCACGGGGGAGAAGGGGTTCCCAAGCGAACGCGGGCCGATGTCGCCAGATGCGGTCGACGTAGGAGGCGGCGTCCTCGCCAGAGGAGAGGTGCTTGGCGAAGGCATCGGCCATGTCCACCCATATGACCATATCAGATTCTTGAGGTTTTTGCGTGTCTAATGCTAATATCTCATTTTGTCACACAGCATTTTTTAATCATAGTTTGCACTAATTGATGCATAAAATGCTGAGAAAGTGAGAAGTTCTATTACATAATGTAAAGCAGCTAAACTTGGCCTTATGTTTTTGTGGTAGTCTGGGACAGTTGCATATATATAGCCTATGTACGATATGTTTTATACCTCTGACATGTCTTCTATTACAAGTTTCTTGTTCTTAGCTAAATTTGTTATTGAACTAGATATTATTTTAGTTAATCACTTTTACTGTTTTCATTTTCTGTTTCATTTGTTTTAGTGAATTATTTTAGCCCGTGGTAGAAAGGAAGTTATCCCTAAGCCTGCGAATTCCACTTGATGTTGCTCACTTTAGGACTGTCATTTAGCATGTCATGATTGTACGAGACAAACATGTGATTGACTGGTAGTAGCAAAGCATGACCCTCTTCAGATGGATGCAATTGGTATTTCAATAAATTTCTCCACAGATGCTAACTTATCTCTTTTATCTATTCTGATGGCCTTTGTACTTCATTTCACTTTTCCAGATACTGTTTGGATGTGTTGCTCAATACACCATCATGCCAGCCTTGGGAGCAATAATTAGCAAAGCCCTGGGCCTCTCACCAGCTCTTGCCGTTGGTTTGATTTTGCTTGGATGTTGTCCAGCGGGAACAGCATCGAATGTCGTAAGCTATCTGATGCACATTTCTTTTAATAAGTGCAACAACAACAAAAATCTGATATACAGTGTCATATACAATGTTACTATACAGAGGAATCATATAATTAGTCTATTCCTTGCTTAACTATTGCACATATTTCGTAGTTCCAAAAGCCTTGTGTAAGCTCTCACTTTCCTCCAGAATTGTGCTTCCTCTTCTGTGTAGACAAGCTTAAGATTCGTTTGATCAAATAAAACTTATACTCTATGGTTTTGATGGAGTTGAGAAATACCACGGCCAGGGTTGAAGAAAAAAGTTATATAGTGCAGATTCAGGAGGCTGGAAAATCTACAGTATGTGCTAGAATGAATTGTTTGAGGCTCCCTTATTAACCAAAATTCTGGCTGGAGCATATGTCCCCGTGGATGCTGTCAAGCTTTCCATCAGTACTTTACAGGTGAATTGACGCCCATTTGAGGTATACATTGACATTTGGCAATCTGTTTCCATTCTAGGCTGTTAAATATATATTTTGTTGCAGGTGGTGGTTGCGCCTATTCTACTTGGCTCTTACTTGCAAAAAGTATTCCCTGCCTTCATGAAAGTAGTTCTACCATTTGCTCCACTTCTTGCTGTCTTAGCTTCTTCATTGCTTGCAAGCAGGTTCAATCTTCATAACTTTGACTCTTGACCAACTTGACAAGCTAGCATTTAATCGGAATTCTTCTATAATGTTTGTTATTCTTTCAGTGTATTTTCAGAAAATCTTGTTCGTCTAAAACAATCAATGGTCTCTGCATCAAATGGTTCTCATCTTGGATTCAAAGACATGTTGTCTGGAGATTTTGGGGGTTGTCGTATTATCTGTTATCCTACTGCATTTTGCAAGTTTCTTTGTGGGGGTATGCCTTTTTCACCTTTCTTGCTATGATTATTTTGTTTTCTCCTTCTTCCTTTGTGTATTAGAATAATGTGATGCACAGTGGAATCCAAATCGACTTGTCAGAACTGACGGAATCCAAATCGGATGCCCGGTTTGAGCTCGGCGCTCAAACTTCATTTTTAAAATACACTTATTTCAAATGAACTGTTAGGACGGGTCCGGGGGTCTAAAATTCGAAATACCGGTCGGATGGCCGTGCCGATCATTCCAATACGACCGGGGAGATGAAAGTGACTTGTCAGAACTGACGGAATCCAAATCGGATGCCCGGTTTGAGCTCGGCGCTCAAACTTCATTTTTAAAATACACTTAGTTCAAATGAACTGTTAGGACGGGGCATTTGGTTCTAAAATCTGAAATACCGGTCGGATGGCCGTGCCGATCATTCCAATACGACCGGGGAGATGAAAGTGACTTGTCAGAACTGACGGAATCCAAATCGGATGCCCGGTTTGAGCTCGGCGCTCAAACTTCATTTTTAAAATACACTTAGTTCAAATGAACTGTTAGGACGGGTCCGGGGGTCTAAAATTCGAAATACCGGTCGGATGGCCGTGCCGATCATTCCAATACGACCGGGGAGATGAAAGTGACTTGTCAGAACTGACGGAATCCAAATCGGATGCCCGGTTTGAGCTCGGCGCTCAAACTTCATTTTTAAAATACAAGATGAAATTTGAACTTATATTGTGTGTGTGTATTTATATATATGAAAATGAGCTGGCTTAAACTATTGGCATACTCTTGTTAATGCTTGATTTCTTTATTAAGTCTTGTTAATGCTTGATTTCTTTATTAAGGATTTGATTATAATTTTTTTAAATGATATACAGGATCATCCGTCGCGAGATGTTGGACGAGACGACGACCAGGATGATGTTGGACGAGACGACGACCAGGATGAGACATATGTGGAGGATTTGTGATTTTATTTTAGTTGTGTATGTTGTCATTTTATTATTATGGATGTATGATTAATTTGTGATTTTATTTTAATTGTGTGTAATTTGAGGTTCGTGGAGATTGTGATCCGTGTAGTTGATTTATTATTGTTTTATGAAATTGTTATTTATCAGGTGTTTGTATGTGATGAATTTGAGATTTGTCGATATTGTTGTCTGTGTAGTTGATTTTATATTTATGTTATGAATTTGTTATTTATCAGGTAATTTATTTATCAGTTTAAATAAATTTTTAAAAAAAAAATAATGCAAAATTAGCGACCGCATGGAGACTGAATTGCGACCGAATAGCGACTATACGTTATATTTCTTTTATTAAATAATTATACTTGGCGACCGACTGGCGACCGATTAGCCACCGAATAAATCCGATAGGTTAATTTTATTTTTTAAAATACAACAAATGTAGCGACCGAATAGAGACTGAATAGCGACCGAATTATTAGCGACCGATCAGGCGACCGATAATAATCGGTCTCTGATAACGACTGATACTGCGACCGAATTATGTCGGTCGCTATATAGCGACTATTATATAGCGACCGAAACATTCGGTCGCTATATAGTATCTGTTCGGTCGCAATGAAGATTTGCGACCGATCTACGACTGAATAGCGACCGCTAGGTCGGTCGCTATCCGCGATTTTTCTTGTAGTGCAGGTTGGAGGCTCTTCATCCGGCGTGGGCTTTGGCGCGCCGGGAGGAAGCTTCATCAACTTATCGCGCTGGTTTAAGGCGCCATCAGATAGGGTAGCTTGCGCGTCGGGATGAGGGCGGAAGGTAGGGGGGGCGCCGGGATAAGGGCACGCCGGGCTAGTGCTCTTTACGACTTTCGAGCCAGTCGATGAGTCCGGGGATGATTCCGGGAGTCACCGTGAGCATTATCTCTCCGATGCTCACTGAAACCTCGACGAGATATCTTGTCGAAGCTCCTGGGTTGGCGTACGGCCATTCTCGAGGTTCCAGATAGCTTTGGGTTGATCATACGGGCCTGCCGCTGACACTGCCTTCGGCTCTATAATTCGTGCCGCTGGCTCGGCCTGGCCCGTGCCCGAAGCTCCTTGGAAGGTGAGATAACACTAGGGATAGTTCCGCCCGAGCTGGGCGATCATTCGGCCACTGACGGGCCCATCTTGGCGGGAAGCCGCACCCGTGCTGGGTGATCGGGGTCTTCTGCCGATAGAGCTTTCGGTCCTCCGTCTCGGAGAGCCAAGGGGGACTCCTTTATCTTCAGGAGAGCCTTTCATGAGGTGGGTAGCCACCGGGTTGACCGTTGTCCTTGATCGGACAACGGGTGTAGTGTATGCGGCATGACAGAGTCGATGTCGGTTCATTAGGCAGGCTTGGTCGCACTGCCGGTTGGTTGTGAGTTTGTCTCGGCTCTCCTGAGGTGAAGTCCCCGTGTCCATACGGAGTGACTCGAGGCTCTGGCAGCTCGAGAAATCTTTGATATGTTGATCTTTATCGGCTTCCGTGCTTCAGTGGGCCGGGTCCTTTGTCTTTGTGGCTTGGTCGCCGACGATCATATTTTGGGTGCCAACAGCCTTAAATGCCACTGATTTCTTTTTGCCCTTCTCTTCCTCTGTTCCCTTAATGTTGATTTCATAGGTCATCAAGGACCCAATCAAGTCATCCAGCTTGAGTGTAGTGAGATCTTTAGAGTCTTCTATCACGGTCGCTTTTGTGTGCCATTGTGGTGACAAGGACCGTAGCACCTTCCTTACAAGATCTTGATTTGAGTACTCCTTTCCCAGTGCTTTCAACCCGTTGGAGATCTCACTTAACCTTGCAAACATCTCCGAGATAGTCTTATGCGGCTTCATCATGAAGAGCTCGTATACTCGGACTAATAGATTAGCTATTGTTTCCTTTACCTCTGACGTTCCTTCGTATATGAGTCGAAGCTTCTCCCACATTTTCTGCGTAGAGGAACACATAGATATACGTGAATATTCATTTGGATGAACATCACATTGAATAATATTCATAGCCCTAAAATTTGCACATGATTTTTTAATGTGTTCTTCAGTCCAACTGTCCTCATCATCGGGCAATTTATAAGGACCTTTACTTATGACTTTCCAAGTATCATAATCTTGTGCTCGTAGGAACACAGTCATTCTATTTTTCCAATGGGGATAATTAGTCCCATCAAAGAAGGGGGGTCTTTGTATAGAATGTCCCTCAAGAATCATCCCTCTACTTTCCATCGACAAAGATCTTTCCTCTTCAACCATGAGATTGAATAAAATTAGAGGCCTCTCTCTGATACCAATTGTTGGCCTAGATAACAATATACGCAGACAAGAAGGGGGGTTGAATTGTCCCCTGATCACGATGACCAATTTTAAAACTAACAAGCGGAATTAACGAGATTGATGAAAAGTAAGTTAACAGAATTAAATCTAGTTCACTCAATCTCTCCTAGCACACTCGATCAAGACAATAGATAAAAGCAAGCTAGCACACACCATAATGCACATGGAATTTTAAGGTGGTTTGGGACCACGACGGGCTCCCTACATCCACCCCCTCACCGAACCAGTGAAGCTTCACTCGCTTACAACGAAGCGCACGGAGTAAAAACTCCAACACACACGGAGACTTCGTCTCCACAACGATCCAACTACGGGATCAATCCACACACACACACACGCTGCGACACTCGCAGCAATAACCACATGACCGTATGCAAACGATCCAGCCATAATGTACTCTCAAGTTCAGAAAATGTAGAAATGTGAACAATACAACTCAACCCAAAATATAACCAATGAAGAACATCGTAGATAAATGAGAGAAGGTTGTAGAATGTATCCCCCTGAGCTTCACAAGTTGATTTAAGAAGTTCTTTGAAGCCTAGGTCGGAGGGAAGTCGAACGGCATCGATTTGAGCATCTCCTCGATCCTCTCTTCAAGCCGCTTCACTTTATCTTCTACATCGAGCTTCAAATCTGCATGGATGTAGATCAAAAACTTCCTTCAAGATCTCCTCCTTCTTTTCCCCCTTTTCTTTTCCTACAAGATAGAAAAATATGAGCATTAGGGCTCTCACCCTTTAAAACTCAGAGTTCACATTCATATATACAGAGGAGTGACCAAAAGACCCAAATACTGCTTCTAAAGTGTGTTAAAAAACACCCTTACTTGACTAATAAACATTAGGGGGTATTTTGGTAAAGTTTACAAAGGTTTTCAATGAGTTTTTAAGTTTCCTGAAAATTCCGTTCCGGAAGGGTCGACCCTTGGGGTCGACCCTCGTGCACTAGAGGGCCAAACAAAACACAAAATGAAAACTAGACCACAGGGGTCGACCCCTGGGGTCGACCCTTGGTAGTGGGTCGACCCTAGGGGTCGACCCCTACACCTTCCAGCCAGATTGTGTCTTAGGCAGCAGCATACCCTTTAAGGGTCGACCCCAAGGGTCGACCCCAGCTAGTTTGGGTTAAAAAACCTCTTCAAACCTAACTTTTTCCAATACAAAAAATGGTTAGATGTTACCATGATGCTCATAGGTTTGAGAGGGTTTATAGACCATCCTTGAAGCTGCAAAACCACAGAAGCATTAAATCAATATAAGATTGAACAATTAAAGGCTTCTTACACATCACCTTCATTGCTCCTCATTAAGCACCATGACTTTCCATTTGTTTGCATGTCTTGAAGACATTCTTTGCCTTCACATCACACACATTTGAGACTTTTCAACTACAAAATTAAGCACACTCACTTTAGGAATAAGATGCTTCAAAGAGTGATATGCTTTTACATATGAATGTGCTATTTCATTGAACATTAGACGCCTTTCCAAAAACATGATTGTTTCATTAAAGCTCATTTGAATTAATAACTTACCCAATCAAATAAGCATTAGTCCATCACAAGACAACCAAAAGTCATTATAACACATGCTCTTCCAAACACACAATGTTTTGAAATCATTTAACCACACACACTGATTTGCTTCCACAAACACACAATATTTGTTATCATCAAAACCAAGGTCAAAAATAATGTGAGAACATAATACCCAACAGGTTTGTTCGCTTTGTGAAGAATCCCATTATCCCCATGGGGCCAGTTCCACAGTTGGAGGGCACAGTGCCATTGCTCCCTGCTCCTTAGTTGGAGTCTTTCAAGTTCTCACCTGGTAAAGGTGTAGCGCCTGTGTGGAGGCCGCTTGCGCTGCGGCTTCCCAGCGGGTATCTCAAGATAACCAGCCTCAGTGAGCCAGTGAGAATTCCTGGGCTCGATCATGTTGGGTTCGTTACGCTCCCTCATTGTCTTTGATAATGGTTTTGATTATTACAAAATATTGTGTGGTTTGCGTATGTATTGAAGTGAAAATCATGTGTGCGTGTCTTGTGGAAAACGTCTTGATGCTAAATAAGCTCATATGTTGCCATCTTGTTTTGCAGGTTGTTTTACTGGGTTGAGAAGCATGGCTCTTCATGAATATATTTTTGATGATGTCTCATGCGTTATCTTCATGAGGCTTTGGAGCTTACATGTGAAAACTGTGTTTTTCAGTGGGTCTTCAAATGGTTTGCTGGATGGCCTTTCTGGTTTTTACAGTATGTGGGAATTAGGCTTCATGTATTGTGTGAATGCATGGCCATGGTCATGGTCATGGTCATTTCATTTTAAGATTTGCAAAATGATCCTCATTCTGAATGAATGCATGAAAAATTCAAATTCATTTTCCCTGTTTTCTTTTCAGTTGACTTTCATGTATATAGTTCATGGGTCGTCAATGCCTTCATTGCATTTCATGAGTGTCGACACTTCTACTGTTGCAGCTCTTGGTTGATGTCATTTTAAGCATGCTAACTGTGAGGATTTAATGTGGTTTGATAAAGCATATTCATTATATGATTATTTCTGCTGTTATTGTTTCATCAATGATGGTTGTTTAATCATTTTGATCCTATGGCATCAATGCTTTCGAAGGTTTAACTCATTCCTTTAGTTCATGTTGTTCATGGTGAATCTTGGAACGTGACTTTTGAAAGGTGGATCTTTGAATTGGTTTATTGAATCCCATCTGCTCTTGTTTGATCATGATGAAATATTGACATATACCATATTCATATTGCTTGAATGCATGTGTTGTTGAGCTATTCATTAAATTGTGAAAACATGAGTTATGAATTGCTGTAATTGAAGCCTAGTTTCAAAGTCTTTGAACTATTTGAGGAAAGAGTCTAGATTGTTATGAAAAGTGTGCAACAAAAGTGGAAAATGCATTTGATTTTGTTAATGAAAGCCCTGCTAGTCTTGAACAATTTATGAAACGATGAGTTACGTGGTATTTGGACTGAACTTGGAATTCATCTAAGGTTTGATTGAATTATATTTGATCTGTGAACTTGTGAAGAAATTGGAAATACAATTGAATGTGTTCATGCACTATTTTCATATTGCTTTTGAGCTCGAATCATGTGTAAGGAATTGATTGTGTTATCCTTGCTGCAAATGTTGATTTTCATGCTATTTTCACATGTAGTGTTTTAAGGCTTAAAATGTGTTTAAAAGTCTATGTTGATTATGTGGATGCATGGTGAATACATTTGAATGCGTTGGTTAAGAAAACTTGAGTTTACATGCATATTTCTTAAGAGGTATTGAGCTTGCACCACACTTGATCAAATCTTGTGATCCTAGGTAGAATTTAACCAAACGGTGCTCACATCTTGCTCATTGTCATAGCTATAAGTTCTTGAGTCAATTTGTGATATTTGAGCTTTCAAAGGGATTCAATGCATATCATTTATGGCTTTAGATGTATATAATTCATGGTTGAATGTTTTATGTCAATGGGTTGTTTGTATAGATCATTTGGATTCACCTTGTGAAGTTTTCATGGGTTTATTGCATGTTTATTTGTTAATATGGACTGAACTCTGCAAAATGGCTATGTAGCAGAGTTCGGTCGACCGAATTGGGCAATTCAGTCGACCGAACTTCCCAGAGCTGAATGATTTCAGCTCAGCAAAAGTTTGGTCGACCGACCCCAGTCTTCGGTCGACCGAAACCGGCGAACCCACTTACGAACTCAATCCGAAACCCATTAAACTCAACCCATTTGGCTTCTAAACTTACCCATTTGCCCCTAGGGTTATTATACATATGTTGGGGCATGTTCTAAAGGGTTTTGACAAGGGTTTTATGGTCTTATCATTCATCTTGTGAACCCCTATGAATAAGTTGCGAATTTGGAGGAATTATACGAATGAGCTAACGTTTTCTATTCTCTTGCAGAGGAAGGAAGAAAGAGGGTGGCCACAAGGTGGAGAAGAGAGGGCTTTGCAAGATCTATCAGTTCTTGATGTCTCGAGGTGCGATTGGAGCTTGAATCTGAAGGAACACATCTTGGATCCTCAAGGAGGACAACCGACTGCTCCATCCAATTGTGGATTCAACTCCCTCCGACCAGTGCTTCAAGGAAAACATTCAAATGGCCATTCAAAAGCAAGGGGGAAAGCATTCCATATCTTTTACCCATTTCCTTGTGATGGTTTTCTTGATCTACATCCTACTGTAAGCATATATTGATTATCTTTATATTTTACTGTAATCAGAGTATTGGTGTGTGTGAACGGAGTTGCGCCTCCGTGTGAGATTTTAGTGCGGGGTGAGTTCCCCGAGTGTGTGTGTGCTGCGGTGGCAACGGCTTGGGGCTAGGCCCCGTGTGTGCGGATTGCTGCAGAAGCAGCGTGTGTGTGTGGTGTTGGGGTTCATCCCCGTGGTTGCTACAGTTGTAGCAAGTTAGTGAAGCCTCACCGAGTTTCGGTGAGGGGTGGACGTAGGGAGCCCGTCGTGGTCCCGAACCACCTAAAAATCTTTATGTTTCGTGTGGTTTGCCTGTGTGATTGCCTATTTCTCCTATCTTCATTCACAGACTATTTTATAGATTTTTATTCACTGCACCATCGCACATCGCTACGTCTGCTATCTGTATTTAGTTATAGTTTAATCACTCTCTGCATGAGCTATTCATGTGAGCATGGTAAGATGAGTGAACTGAGTTATCCTAGTTTAATTATTTTCCTTAATCTTGTTCTATGTGCGTAATAGTTTTTAAAATCAGACATCTCACCTGGGGGACAATTCAACCCCCCTTCTTGTCCGCCATCTATTCTGGGCCAACAATTGGTATCAGAGCACAGTCTCTGATTTTCATTCGCGGACCTCACGGTCTAAGAGAAAAGATCTGCTCATGATGGGTAGTGTGAATTTGGTTCCTATCTTTGATGGTTTTGATTATATATCATGGCTTAGAAAATTCTGTGTTTGGATTTCTAGTATTAATCCGAAGCTTATGAATTTAGTTACTCACGGTCCTCATGTTCTACCAAAAGATAAGTCATGGTGGACCGATGAGCATAAGAAGAAGAACTCTGATAATCTTTTTATTTTGAATGCTCTTAAAGCTGCAGTATGCATTGATAAATTTTCATTTGTTTCTGACTACAGATCTGCCAAAGAGATCTGGGATGGGGTAAATGAAGCTCAAGAAGAAAGCTGGAATGATGAGTGTCTCGTGACAAACAATGAGAATGAAAGTCAAAGCGAGGAAAGTTTAAAGGTAAACTCTGATTCCGATGAGGAAGATGAACTGAGTTATGATGAATTGATGAATGCTTATGAAGAGTTATTTGATAAATATAAAACAATGAAATCTAAAAATAAAATTTTGAAATTTCTTATGTTGATAATTTCTCGTGTGAAAAATGCACTGAGGTTGAAAAATTGGTTGAGTCATACGTGTTTGAGGTTGATTGTCATAAAGAAACTATTTCATGTTTGAGAAAGTAAAATGAATCGTTACTGGCTAAGATTTTCATGTTGGAGACAAATGAAATGAAGCTCAAATCTGAATTGGAATCTGAGTCTGATGATCAGCACCTTCTTGATGAACTGGTCTTAAATAAAAATCTTACTAAAGAAATTGAGAGATTAAAAGATCAAAATAATTTGCTGATTGATAAACTCCATATGTTTGAAAAAGGAAAATGTGTGATTATTGATGATCATGATAAATTGCATGCTCTTGAACAAGAAATTGAAAGTCACAAAAGTGTTAATTTTTTGTTGAATGAGAAAATTGCATCATGTAAGGAAGAATTAATTAGCAATGAACTGCATATCCTGTCTCTTCAAAATGAAATCAAAAGTTTAAATGAATTTATGTCCACATCTACTAAACAAAATCAAAAATAGAAAAATAACTTTGGTCCATCCTGCATGCATGTCAACTGCTCATATGACAAACACTTTCATGCAACCAAGAGAGCGAATGTCTCTTATTTTTATTGTGATAAATTTGGCCATGAAATGTATGATTACTTTTTGATGAAATTTGATGATGATGAGGCATCAAAATCAAGAGTAAAAATAATTGATGGTTCTAAAAATCATGAGAAACCCACAAAGAAAAACCTCAACATTTATTGTTTCTATTGTGGGTTGCATGGACATGTTAATGAAGATTGCTTTACTAAGAAAAATGATGACATGAGTGGTAAAAATGGTTTTGGAAAGAATCATGTCACTTATTTTTACTGTGGTGAAGTAGGCCACACAATGTGTACATGCTCTTTGATGAAAAGTGATGATGATTGGTTTTACAAAAGAAATGTTGCTTGTCATTATTGTGGTAAAAATGGCCACCAAATGCATGACTGTTTTTTTTTAGAAATGATGATCTGAATGCTATTACAATGTGGAAAAAGTCTTTTGGAAGTGTCACTAACCCCTCGGGACCCAAGAAGGCTTGGGTGCCCAAATCTTCAAAATGAGAATTTATTTTGCAGGGGCGCCTTGAGGCTGAGGAAAATGTATATAAATAAAGGATTCTCAAGGCTAGAGAGAAAGGACATGGTTTGGTTTTGCGAGTTCATTTTGCTTAGGTTCACTTTCAAAAATCTATAAATGTAAAAATTGAGTTTGGAGAAAGATGATCGCATTTAAACAATCGCATTCCTATTTCATTGATTTTGGCAATTACTGAGATGTTGAGATTCATAGGTTAGATGACTAGGTGATTAAGACAGCTTTACATAGTCTCCGTTTCACATCTTGTGAATAAATTTGGTTTTTGAATGCTTTAGACTGTACATAAAGTCTTTCATACCTTCGCTCACATTTTGTGAATAACAATTCAGTTTTACATACACAGTTTACATACTTGACTCCTTGCACATAACATACACATGTTTGCAAAGGTAAAAATTGAGTTTGGAGAAAGATGATCGCATTTAAACAATCACATTCCTATTTCATTGATTTTGGCAATTACTGAGATGTTGAGATTCATAGGTTAGATGACTAGGTGATTAAGACAGCTTTACATAGTCTCCGTTTCACATCTTGTGAATAAATTTGATTTTTGAATGCTTTAGACTGTACATAAAGTCTTTCATACCTTCGCTCACATTTTGTGAATAACAATTCAGTTTTACATACACAGTTTACATACTTGACTCCTTGCACATAACATACACATGTTTGCATACTTGTGCATAGAAATAATCTTCCATCATTCTTCCATCTACATGCATATACTTGCATATACTTCACATATTTGTGTACTTGAATGCCATGATTTTTGGTATATCAAATGACGATTGCGGAAGGTTGGATTATGTCCAGCTGAAAGCTTTCCTCATGTGCGATGGTGGTCTTCGGACATACGTTCTTCGCCACATATCGGTAATCAACCTGTGTAAAACTCTTTTCTCAATGCATGTTTGAGTGTATATAACATATTGATGGGGCATCAAAGGCTAATGGATTGTATTCGTGTGTATTGGTTTGTATTAGTGTGTCTTATGGGTTGTATTGGCTTGTAATTATGTGATTTTTGATTTTTTTTTATTTGGGATCCTTTGTAAGGCTTTTAACAAGCCATTGGGCCACATTCCATGTAGAATACATCAATGAGTTGCATTTAGAAGAGTCCATTAAGGGGTTGTATCATATTGGACTTAAGGCCCTCATAATGGACCTTAAAGTCACTTAAGGCCGAAGTGGGCTTCTCCTTCTCATGGGCCACCTAGGTTTGGAAGGCCCATAGGCTATGTATGGGTTATTGGGCTTGGGGTGGCCTTGGACCAACTTGGCCCAAGATAGGCCCATGAAGGGGGCGCCCCCTATTTTGTCTTATTAGGCAAGTTAGGTTAGTTTGATTAGAATTTGTTTAATGTGTTTTGACCACATGGGAGAAATACTTTCTCCTATCCCCTTAGTGTCGCTTCCAACCCTAGATCTGAGGTCATTTTGAGTCATTTTTCATTTCATATAAATAGTTGTATTTCCGCATTTTATGTGAATTAATGTGAATTAATGAGAAGAAAAATTTTGTGCAAGCAAGGAGCTTGGTGCGCCCCTCCCCTCTCTCCCTCTGGTTCCTCCCTCCTCCTTCAGCATTTCAGGGAATAGAACCCTTTTATCTTAGCCCCTCTACCTCTGGTTTCAATCTCTGCCGCCGCCGCTGCCGCCGCCGTTCGTGCCACCATCGAGCCACCGCGAGCATCCTTTTGAAGTGATGTCCAAGTTCTGTTTTGCTGGAAAGAGGTTCACTCCGGAAATTTTATCTCCCAACTCTGACATTATCTGGAGCTACGATTTTCAGGGTTGGTTCCTCACTTGATTCCCAACCTCCAGTAAAATTATACCATCATTTACCTTTCTTTTTATATTTTTCCATTTTCATGCATTTCCAATCCACCAGTTCTGTCTGCAGTCTGTCCAGTGTTACAGCCACTCTGAGTTTCCCCCTTTCGACCCACTTCTTTATTTTTGTTTGAATCTACAAATTTATTGGAGGTTCTTTCCACCACCCCCACTATCCACAAATTTTCTTCTAAATTTACAATTTCATTTATATTTTCTAAAAATTCACTTCAGATCCCAAGTTCTATTTTGTCTCTGCTGTCCAGATCCGACCACTCGGTACTATAAAATACTTTTCCCCAGTTAAAACTCCACTAAACCTTTCATAAAATATATACCCTTTTTTCTATCTTCACCCTCTACAAATTTTATGAAGGGCTCAAAAGATGAATTGAAGGTCTACATCGCGGTCAATGCCAACTCTCAAGAAAAAGTACTTTTGTCCTGAGTTTTCTAATCCTGTGAACCAACAGCTTGAATATTCGACAAAAACCATCAAAGGGAAATTCAAATTTCTTTCTTTGGCCATAGATCGAAGGATTTTGAGTTAGCTTTCCAACGGTACCTCTTGTAGATCAACCCGACGTTGGGAGTGACCGCAGCAGCGGATTTCGTCGGGACGCGCGGGTCTGAAATAGCAATTCAGATCCGTGGGCAGCAACTCCGACAAGTGAAGATCGGAGCCGCCCGGCCTCCGACCGGCGAACAAGCGTACCGCCATCCTAGGGAGCATCCCTCCAGGCGTCCCCACCACAGTGGTGCCACCCCGGGCCCACACGGCCCCACTGACCAGCACGTGGGCCCCATAATCGTGCGTATGAGTTCAGCCGAAGCTGCGCAAGAAGTTGCCCGTCAACCTGAACCCGCTACTCCCGGGTCCCATTGTGTCACCCTTTACCTCCCTGCATGGAGTGGGCATTCATATTCATTGCTGTAATTTAATTACTTACTGTTCTGGGAGTACGAGATCAGCCGGGGTCGTCTTCCCCACGCCAGGCGCGTGGAGGTATCGTGTTCGCTCCTTTACCCAGCATTTACTTTATTTCATATATATTTCTTTATGCCGCTGCTAGAGAGCATGCTAGGATCGTAGCTCGCTATACTTTTTATATCACCGCTGCTGCGAGAGAGAGCGAGACCGTCCCGTGACCCGATCCGGGTACGAATTTGTGAGTTGACCACCCTAGCTCTTTGCCAGTTTCTCAACCGCGCATGTCCGACGCTTCCCTCGTTAGGGACGATCACGAGCTTGCTTAGAGTCAATAGATCGCATATCCATTTGGAGTTGAGTCGCGTGTCTGTCCCACATCACATATCACCCTTCTTTTTGATTCCTCCTATGACCTTTTCCCTTGCTAAATAAAATTACATTGATCTAAACATGTTTGTTACATGGCATATATTAAGGGGGAGGTTTTACTCATAACCGTGCATACACTTAGGGGGAGACATAACTGTGGTGAGACTAATTCATCTTTGACATTCAGTACAACCTTCCACACAATTTTACACCTTTTTGAGATAAATGATTCAATCTAATAAGGACTATGGTTATTCTACTCAACACTTCAAAGGACTCTTGAATCTCTACATAGAAATCTCATGTCTCGTGAGGAAAAGCTATATGCCCCACCAAAAATTTCAATAAGTGGAACGCTAATCTAAGTAGCCGAGAATCCCCCCTGAAACAAAGGAGGAAACTTGAATCGAAAGGTGAAACAAATCCATAATAAAAATAAGTGTGGTTTTGCACCGAGTAGCTGAGAATCCCCTCTGAAACAAAGGAGGAAACTCGCACCAAAAAGTGACAAAATCTAAATCTACAAAGATAAGTGATGAAACTGAGTAACCGAAAAGTGCCCCTGAGACAAACGGTACAACTTTCGTCAAAAGGTTAGTCACATTTTTTAGTTTTTTTTTTAAAATTGGGGTTATACGTAGTTGCCAATACTCAAGCATTGTGCATGGAAATGTATGGAAGATAGGTACTTTTTAGTGTTCCTTAGAAAATCTGATGATCCATATTGTTATGGAATTCATTGCTCAATTCTCACATATACACTTCGGGATTGATTGTATGAATGTACTTTTTGAATCAGTCATCATTCATGGTTTATGCAGTACCATCTCTCTGTAAGCACGACCTTCTTAGTATTGTTCATGATCATCATGTTTCATAATCAATAGCATTGTTCTTAAACCTATTCTTAACGGACTTGCTTGCTTTTATATCTTATTATTCGTGCTTGAGTGCTTGATTGCCTGATCCTTTTTATTCATATCATACTTCATTTCACTTTGATGCATCTTTAGATTGTACATGTAAATAACATGTTGTATAATCCCATTGTCAGTCAGGTTTTGTTTATGACAATAGGGGGAGAATAATGTGCTCTTTAGCATAACATTTGCATATAGTTCAGTTTCGTTATACTCCGTGTGCATAGTTTGGTCATACATTTTGCATACTATTCGTAAATTGAGCATTTGCACATAATTCTGTTACCTTGCTTGGTGTTCATGACTCACATATCTCCTTTTCAAAGTAGGTTAATTGCTGGGTTCGTGCGCCATTGGTGTCTAATTCTAATTCATTCATCCTGAGATTTCACGTCTGTTCTCTTCTATCCCCCACTTTTTGATAATGCCAAAGGGGGAGAGAGATCTTTGGACGTCATAATATTTTGTCATCATCAAAAAGGGGGGGATTGTTGGGTTCGTTGTGCTCCCTCTTTGTCTTTGATAATGGTTTTGATGATTACAAAATATTATGTGGTTTGCATATGTATTGAAGTGAAAATCATGTGTGCGTGTCTTGTGGAAAACGTCTTGATTCTAAATAAGCTCATATATTACCATCTTGTTTTGCAGGTTGTTTTACTGGGTTGAGAAGCATGGCTCTTCATGACTATATTTTTGATGATGTCTCATGCGTTATCTTCATGAGGCTTTGGAGCTTACATGTGAAAACTGTGTTTTTAGTAGGTCTTCAAATGGTTGGCTAGATGGCCTTTCTGGTTTTTACAGTGTGTTAGAATTTGGCTTCATGTATTGTGTGAATGCATGGCCATGGTCATGGTCATTTCATTTTAAGATTTGTTGAAGGATCCTCATTCTGAATGAATGCATGAAAAATCCAAATTCATTTTCTCTGTTTTCTTTTCAGTGGATTTTCATGTATACAGTTCATGGGTTATCAATGCCTTCATTGCATTTGATGAGTGTCGACACCCATCTATAAGTGTCGACACTTCTACTGTTGTAGCTCTTGGTTGATGACATTTTAAGCATGCTAACTATGAGGATTTAATGTGGTTTGATAAAGCATATTCATTATATGATTATTTCTACTGTTACTATTTCATCAATGATGGTTATTTAATCATTTTGATCCTATGGCATCAATGCTTTAAAAGGTTTAACTCATTCCTGTACTTCATGTTGTTCATGGTGAATCTTGGAACGTGACTTTTGAAAGGTGGATCTTTGAATTGGTTTATTGAATCTCATCTGCTCTTGTTTGATCATGATGAAATATTGACATATACCATATTCATATTGCTTGAATGCATGTGTTGTTGAGATATTCATTAAATTGTGAAAACATGAGTTATGAATTACTGTAATTGAAGCCTCGTTTCAAAGTCTTTGAACTATTTGAGGAAAGAGTCCAGCTTGTTATGAAAAGTGTGCAACAAAAGTGGAATATGCATTTGATTTGGTTAATGAAAGCCCTACTATTCTTGAACCATTTATGAAACGATGAGTTACGTGGTATTTGGACTGAACTTGGAATTCATCTAAGGTTTGACAAAATTATATTTGATTTGTGAACTTGTGAAGTGTTAGGTTGCTAGGCCCGGATACAGAGGGGGGGGGTGAATGTATCCCTTTAGAAAATATAGCCCAAATTAAAACTCTAAAGCTCAGATATGCGGAATAAAAACTAATGAGCTTTCCAAGATGAAATGATAAGGCAACAAATGAACAAACAGTTGGACTGGAACAATGCAGCCACCTGATCAACCAGAACCGAAGGCAGAGCTAAACAACCCAAACACACTTAGTAGAATATAATGCTCAAAAATAACTTTCTAGATAATGCAACTAGCCAAGCATGCACAACCTGTGAATGAGAGGTAGAAGATATGGAGCTAACGCAAGGCAAATCACTGCACAAATAATTTTTAGGTGGTTCGGTCCTCCAGACCTACATCCACCCCTCACTCCCAACCGGAGTGAGGCTTCACTAGCCAACGCTAGAACCAAGCAGACTCAGTCTGCGAACAAGGTGCTGCCACACAGCTTGACCAGGGGAACAACCTCCCCTCTTCCTCCCAACCGGAGGGACACCCCAAGTGACTCCCAGCCACTTGGAAACCAGAGACCGAAGTCTCTCTTCCTCCAGACCGGAGGGACCCCTGGACTTGCTACCCACAAGCCCAGAACCGGAGACAAGTCTCCCTTCCTCCAAACCGGAGGGAACCCACAAGTAGCTCCCAGCTACTTGCAACCGGAGATCAGATCTCCCTTCTCCTGACGCACCAGGAGGAACCCGACCTCAGTCCAGAGGATCAGAAGTACAAAGGTAATCAGAAAAAATAAATAGGAAAATAAGAAATGAAAATAACACAGCAATCACAAGCTGTAAAAGATGAAGCACAAAGATAGCTCTCAATGGAGCTGGCTGGCCTGGATTTGATCCACGGTCCAGCAGGAACAAATCTTCAGATGCAGCTTCTATTCTTCTTCTCTCAATCCTCACGAACTCTCTTTCTTCTTCTTCTTCTCTTCTTTCTTCTCTTTCGCAGGCTCTCTCTGGCTTTTCTCTTCTTTTCTTCTTCTGCTCTATACTGCTCTTTTCTTCTTCTGCTCTTTCACTCTCTCGATCTTTGCTCCTCTATTCTCTTCTACTCTTTTTTTCTGATCTCTATCAGCCCTCTTCCATTCTCATGTATTCTTTCTTCAGTGGACGAAAGCTTCTATTTATATCAGCTTTAGCAGGTGCTAGGGCGTGAGCTCTCGACGATTCCCACCCAGCTTATTTGGCCCACGTGTCAGCATTTCAGCCTCTAGGATCACGTGTCAAGTCTTGATGGCCTCGTCCATTAAACCTGTCAGATAATCAGTCGAAGACAGTATCAGCTTAAAGCAATGTTCAGACTTTATTCAGCAGGCAAAGCACACATAGATGGTTGTATAGACTTCGTGTGAAGGATAGAGTGTATAGACTTAGTTAGTTCAGGCCTCTAACAACGAGTGTATAGACTTGCAACTCTTCATGAGATCTCAGTGTATAGACTCAACCAATGTATATAGTTGAAGGTCTAACAATCGAGTGTATAGACTTTGGCCTAACAATTGAATGTATAGGGTTGAAGACCTAACAATCGAGTGTGTAGACTTGAAGCTTGGAAGGATGTATACACTTAGCCTTTGAGGAACGATGTATAGACTCTGAACGTGAAGGCAGGCTATAGAGACTTGAATCGCTTGAAGCGATGTACAGACTTGGTGAGGCTCAAGCAGTGTACAGACTTGTGAAGGCTTCAGCGTTGTACAGACTTGGAAGTTCCACTGTGGATGTATGGACTTGATGATCCACTATGGATGTATAGACTTGAGTGAGTGAAGCCGATGTACAGACTTGCCGATTCGAAGCCACTATACAGACTTTGAAAACGTGAAGCCAATGTACAGACTTGAAAGTCCACTGTGGATGTATAGACTTCACGCTGTACAGACTTTAGGCTTTGAACGCTTGAGCTGAAGACAATGTGCAGACTTAGCGATGTATAGACTTGGCCAGTAAAACGTAGGAAAAGGTATGAGTGTATAGACTTGGCCAAGCGTAGGAAAAGATGTGGAGTGTACAGACTTGGTGAAACAAAGTCCAGTGTATAGACTTGATGAACTGACTCCAATGTACAGACTTGCAAAAGCGAGCTACAGTGCCAATGTGTAAACTTCACGCTGTACAGACTTTCCAAAGAGAACGTAACGTTGTACAGACTTGAGGCTTTGAACGTTGAAGGCACAAGACGAAGTACAGACTCAGATTCTAGACCAGTGGCTGTACAGACTTTGAAAGAGGACCAATGTATGGACTTCAGGTGAAGATCAATGTATGGACTTGTGAACAACCGATGAATGAACTGAGGGGTCGACCCATCAGCACAAGGGGTCGACGCACCACAGACCAGACCAATGAATAAATGCAGCAAAGTTAAAGAGGCACCAAGCGTCAACGCATTGCCCAAGCAGTATGGATGTAGCAGATCAAATATTTCTTACTGCTACCTCTGAAGTGCCTTGGCAGCGTCGACGCTGCAGTTCGATGGGTCGACGCTGCAGTATCAAACTGCAGTCTAAAGAGCAACAGTAACATGACTGAACATAATCAAATATGCAATGCCATATCAGAACTTATGAAGAACTGCATTATGATCAGAAAGTGAATAATAACATGATGACTCACATAGCAAGATGACTCACAGTGAATAACTCACTTCAAAGGCCAATCATCAAAACCACCATTAAAACCATCATCAAAACCACAGGGGCACAACAATCTCCCCCTTTTTGATGATGGCAACACTACACAGTGAGTCAGTCTGATGACTCAAACTATTCTCCCCCTTTGACTTCATCAAAAAGAAAATAGTTTGAGAAATTAAAGCATAAAAAAAATCAGTCAATTCCTCCCCCTTGCAAGAACAACATTCTCCCCCTTTAAGAGTTGCAGCAAAAATATGAGTTAGAAATGATCAAAAGGAGCATGCATGCACTGATTGAATGATATTCTCCCTCTTTGGCAAACAATCTCCCCCTTTGGTATAATCAAAATAAACCATGGGAAGGGGTATGAATGTAGATGCAGATACCAGAAATATGAATGCAAGAGCACAATTCTTCTCATTCTATGCAGCATGATGCATATGACAAGGAGGCTCCCCCTCAATAAATGGAACCTTATGAAATGAATGAAAAGGAGACCACAGGGGCAAACAAGGAGAAGTTCAGGTCAATGAGCAGAAGAGGTTCAATTAGCAGATTTTTAAAGAAGCTCCAATCTTAGAAAATTCAGTCAAATTTTCAGAGAGATATCAATCTCATAAATCCAAAACATAAGTTTTCAAAGTCTTCTATTATAAGGGCTTATGAATGAGCTTTATTGAACAGCATGGTTTAAACATGATGTATGCAGAGTTTATCAATAAAATTCTGTATTGATATCTAAAATCATGTTTTAATAAAAATGAACCAAGCCCTCATATTTATCTTGATAAATCTCTCTTTCTCTTACACAATCAAATTTATTGACTTCTTTCGGAACTACATGCATCAGTATTGAAATCAAGCAATTATGAAGTCATATGATTTTGTCTAGGGTTGAAGCAATTTGATTTTAGCATCAATATTCAGATATTTCAATTCGTTCAACAATTTTTCGTGCTACAAATTTTACGAGCACTCTAGTTCATTGCACACCTTGTAACTAGAGGATATACCTTGATCAGAGGCCAATATCCTTAAGCACTTAGTGTGACTAACTGTCATGCTTTATATGAACAGAGATAGCATTTACACATCATGACACACTGCAAATCATTTCTTGATGAGTGAGTTGTATTTCTCAGTGTGCATGCCATTGCTCTGCCTGAATTTCAATTATTCTTAATCAGAGTTAACTATGGTACCTCATGACACAGTCTTTTGGACATGTGTTTCTCAGTGACCAAGGTCATTGCTCTGACAGAAAATACCCTTTAGACATTTCAGAAAAATTCATTTGCTTCAAATCAATAACAATTTCATGTACTTAACCAAATAAAGTCATGTATTCAATAATGCATATTTTAGAGGATTTTACAAGACATAGCATGAAACAGATGGTTAAGGTTTATTAAACATGCTTCAGATATTTTTAAGAGATTTTAAAGCCAAACTCATTGAATACATTAAACTTAAACCACATGAGTTATTTCAGTCATTCATAAAAACGTATAATAGAAGATTTCTAGTTCAAGAGTTTTCATATTTATGATCGAGATAGACCATTGAAATCTTCAAGAGAGACTGATAGAATTTTGAACCCAAATGATACCAATTGATAGGAGAAATACCAATTGTTAAGAGAGATTGTGAAGCTCAATGTTTTCAGAATATGATTAAGGTTTGTCAACAAAATCAATAAGAAAGGATATGCAATGAGTTCTGACACATGTATGCATTTGACAACCTATATGCAATGCATTGACTCCCCCTGACAACATGCATTCAGATAATTTTTTGGCATTTTTCATGAAATGCAATGCAATTAACTACATGCATGCAAAGACTCAACACTGAATGCTATGCAAAGACATGCAATTAACTCCCCCTCTGACAAGTAACTATCAGTTAGAAGGCATACGGATGAATTAAGAATTGAATTCAGATTAAGAAGGTAGCAGTGAATTTACCTGAAGCGTTCAAATATGGGGTCTTTTTATGTGCCCTGGTTTATTACCCCTTTATTCCATCCAAGGCACACCTGCTAGGCACCTTCCTATTTTCCACTAGCAGGAACCCAAGTGGTCTTGGGTCTTGCATAGTAATTAGCCCCTTTTGGGACTGCCTGCATCTTTTTCTGTGCCAAATAGTCATCAGAGTTCATGATAAAACAGTTATGCATTGAATGCCCAAACAGCCCACAATAGTGGCATGAACTAGCAGGTTTCATGTTCCTCTTATGTATACTAGCATGAAGTTGAGCATTATAAGAGTGAGCATGAGGGTTTCTGTTATTATTATGAAACTTTTTCTTTTCATGACCAGCTACCCTGCAAGCAGCAACTTGGTGGCCTGGTCTTCTGCAATTTGAGCAAACAGGAATTCTTTTAAAAATAAGTTTGTTCTAATCAAATTCTTTGGAATTTCTATTCCTACCTTGGACATGCCAGCAGTCCTTGACTGCATGGCCACGCTTCCCACAATGGGAGCAGAAAGGGAACTTTCTTCTAAAAGAACTTGCCCAACATTCAGTGGCCTTGTGCCCAAGCTTGTTACAATTAAAACATTTGACATGCTGGTTCAGAGAAGCAGTTTTGTTTATATTAAAAGCATGTTGGTTAGCATAAGATTTAGCATGATGTGAGAGTGGTTTTTTCTTTCCATTAGCAAACCAACAT
Source organism: Amorphophallus konjac (assembly GCA_022559845.1). Lineage (NCBI taxonomy): Eukaryota > Viridiplantae > Streptophyta > Magnoliopsida > Alismatales > Araceae > Amorphophallus > Amorphophallus konjac. The sequence continues at coordinate 176,715,457 of CM040125.1, forward strand.
TGAGCAAAGGTGTGGCCTAATCTACCACAATGAGAGCATTCACTTTTCTTTGAATGAACAGCAAGTTTTTTATCATGATATTTCCTAGCATTCATCATTTCAGCATTCAAATCATCCAGTTCGTTTAATTCACACTCATGCATCAAATGGCCAATTCTATGGTAGTAATAACATGACATTTTCTTTTTCTGAACCTCATGATTTCTGACATGAGTTTTCTTGACATGCATTTTACTGGCATTCATGTCATCTTTTCCTTTCAGTTTGCATTTATGCATTTGATGACCAGCTTCATGACACTTAAGACATGACATGAGTTTTCTGTTAGCATGAGATTTAAAAACAGGATGCATGTAAGTAGTAGAAGCCATTTTGTTCTTTCCTTTTTGTTTTTCAGTTGGCTTCAGAATTCTTTGAGCAGCAAATTGAAACACTGAAGGATTGGCTAAACTAACAGAGGCAACATTTGAAACAGCTGAAGTTTGAATCTTATTTTCAAAACTCTTTTTCTTTGTTGGGTTATAGCCCAACCCTTCTTTTTGAAAATTGACTTTAACACCTAGCAGTTTATCTAGATTTTCTTGACCATCAACAAATTTGGACAAAGAATTTTTCAAGTCATGAATTTCATTTTCCAAAGAGACAATCAACAATTCAGAGTTGGCAATTTCTTCATCACTATTTGCAAGTTTATCATTAAGTCTAGAATTCAAAATCTTAAGATTCTCAACTTCAATTTTAAGATTATCTGAGCTCTCAGAATTGTCCAATAACACACTCTTTCCTTTTTCAAACACAAGAAGCCTCTCAGCCATACTACTGTTCAACATTTTCAGTTTTTCAATTTCTTCCTTGAACTTGTCATTCTGAGTCAGTTCCTTTATTAAGATCCGATCTTCACAAGGTGGTTCAAATTGTTGATTAGCTTCAGATTTTTCAGTTAGCAATTTATTTTCTCGTTCAAGGTTTCTAACTTTCTGAACGTTTTCTTCAATGATTTTCCTGAGAGAGTCATTTTCAGATTTAAGTTCATTCAGTTCTGAGTTAACAGATACTTGATTCTCAAGCTCACGAATCTCAGATATAGAAGCATCATTTGTTTGTTTCAATTTTAAACAATTTTGACATGAAGAGGAATTTGCACTGTTTAACCTAGTACCCTTTTTCAGTTTCTTATGTTCCCTTTTTAATTTTTCATATAATCCCAACAAGTCAGCATAATTATTTTCCCAATCATCCATAGTATAATGTTGGAAAGGGTTTACCTGATCATCATTGTCCTCTTCATCACTTTGATTGTTGCTGTGATCAGTCCCATTGGCCATCATGCAGGCGTCCTTCTTTGACTGGAAAGCTATCTTCAGTTTTTCCAGGATTTCGGTGGCTGACCTGCAATGATAAAAACACGAGTGTAAGGCCTTGTCAGTGGTAGCCTTCATAATTTCCATAGCCTTCATGTTTTGATCACACATGTATCTATCACTGTCAGTCCATTTGGACGTTTTCTTTGGCAGTATGTGTGGACCATGCGAAATCAACTTCCATAGATCCGGATCAAGTTGTTTAACATAGCTACGTAGACCTCTAAGCCACAACTTAAATCCAGAACCACTAAAGATCGGTGGATGCTTCATTGAAATCAGTTTAGGAGTAAAACCAAGCAATAAAACCCAATCAGAAATGCACCTATCAGACCAGCAGGATCCCCTACAGATCGTTGAATCTGGAAAAATAGGGAACCGCTCTGATACCAACTGTTAGGTTGCTAGGCCCGGATACAGAGGGGGGGTGAATGTATCCCTCTAGAAAATATAGCCCAAATTAAAACTCTAAAGCTCAGATATGCGGAATAAAAACTAATGAGCTTTCCAAGATGAAATGATAAGGTAACAAATGAACAAACAGTTGGACTGCAACAATGCAGCCACCTGATCAACAGAACCGAAGGCAGAGCTAAACAACCCAAACACACTTAGCAGAATATAATGCTCAAAAATAACTCTCTAGATAATGCAACTAGCCAAGCATGCACAACCTGTGAATGAGAGGTAGAAGATATGGAGATAACGCAAGGCAAACCACTGCACAAATAATTTTTAGGTGGTTCGGTCCTCCAGACCTACATCCACCCCTCACTCCCAACCGGAGTGAGGCTTCACTAGCCAACGCTAGAACCAAGCAGACTTAGTCTGCGAACAAGGTGCTGCCACACAGCTTGACCAGGGGAACAACCTCCCCTCTTCCTCCCAATCGGAGGGACACCCCAAGTGACTCCCAGCCACTTGGAAACCAGAGACCGAAGTCTCTCTTCCTCCAGACCGGAGGGACCCCTGGACTTGCTACCCACAAGCCCAGAACCGGAGACAAGTCTCCCTTCCTCCAAACCGGAGGGAACCCACAAGTAGCTCCCAGCTACTTGCAACCGGAGATCAGATCTCCCTTCTCCTGACCCACCAGAAGGAACCTGACCTCAGTCTAGAGGATCAGAAGTACAAAGGTAATCAGAAAAAACAAAGGGGAAAACAAGAAATGAAAATAACACAGCAATCACAAGCTGTAAAAGATGAAGCACAAAGATAGCTCTCAATGGAGCTGGCTGGCCTGGATTTGATCCACGGTCCAGCAGGAACAAATCTTCAGATGTAGCTTCTATTCTTCTTCTCTCAATCCTCACGAACTCTCTTTCTTCTTCTTCTTCTCTTCTTTCTTCTCTTTCGCAGGCTCTCTCTGGCTTTTCTCTTCTCTTCTTCTTCTGCTCTCTACTGCTCTTTTCTTCTTCTGCTCTTTCACTCTCTCGATCTCTGCTCCTCTATTCTCTTCTGCTCTTTTTTTCTGATCTCTATCAGCCCTCTTCCATTCTCATGTATTCTTTCTTCAATGGACGAAAGCTTCTATTTATATCAGCTTCAGCAGGTGCTAGGGCGTGAGCTCTCGACGATTCCCGCCCAGCTTATTTGGTCCACGTGTCAGCATTTCAGCCTCTAGGATCATGTGTCAAGTCTTGATGGCCTCGTCCATTAAACCTGTCAGATAATCAGTGGAATAACCTGTCAGATAATCAGTCGAAGACAGTATCAGCTTAAAGCAATGTTCAGACTTTATTCAGCAGGCAAGGCACACATAGATGGCTGTATAGACTTCGTGTGAAGGATAGAGTGTATTGACTTAGTTAGTTCAGGCCTCTAACAACGAGTGTATAGACTTGCAACTCTTCATGAGATCTCAGTGTATAGACTCAACCAATGTATATAGTTGAAGGTCTAACAATCGAGTGTATAGACTTAGGCCTAACAATTGAATGTATAGGGTTGAAGACTTAACAATCGAGTGTATAGACTTAGGCCTAACAATTGAATGTATAGGGTTGAAGACCTAACAATCGAATGTGTAGACTTGAAGCTTGGAAGGATGTATACACTTAGCCTTTGAGGAACGATGTATAGACTCTGAACGTGAAGGCAGGCTGTAGAGACTTGAATCGCTTGAAGCGATGTACAGACTTGGTGAGGCTCAAGCAGTGTACAGACTTGTGAAGGCTTCAGCGTTGTACAGACTTGGAAGTTCCACTGTGGATGTATGGACTTGATGATCCACTGTGGATGTATAGACTTGAGTGAGTGAAGCCCATGTACAGACTTGCCGATTCGAAGCCACTGTACAGACTTTGAAAACGTGAAGCCAATGTACAGACTTAAAAGTCCACTGTGGATGTATAGACTTCACGCTGTACAGACTTTAGGCTTTGAACGCTTGAGCTGAAGACAATGTGCAGACTTAGCGATGTATAGACTTGGCCAGTAAAACGTAGGAAAAGGTATGAGTGTATAGACTTGGCCAAGCGTAGGAAAAGATGTGGAGTGTACAGACTTGGTGAAACAAAGTCCAGTGTATAGACTTGATGAACTGACTCCAATGTACAGACTTGTAAAAGCGAGCTACAGTGCCAATGTGTAGACTTCACGCTGTACAGACTTTCCAAAGAGAACGTAACGCTGTACAGACTTGAGGCTTTGAACGTTGAAGGCACAAGACGATGTACAGACTCAGATTCTAGACCAGTGGCTGTACAGACTTTGAAAGAGGACCAATGTATAGACTTCAGGTGAAGATCAATGTATGGACTTGTGAACAACCGATGAATGAACTGAGGGGTCGACCCATCAGCACAAGGGGTCGACGCACCACAGACCAGACCAATGAATAAATGCAGCAAAGTTAAAGAGGCACCAAGCGTCAACGCATTGCCCAAGCAGCGTGGACACAGCAGATCAAATATTTCTTAATGCTACCTCTGAAGTGCCTTGGCAGCGTCGACGCTGCAGTTCGATGGGTCGACGCTGCAGTATCAAACTGCAGTCTAAAGAGCAACAATAACATGACTGAACATAATCAAATATGCAATGCCATATCAGAACTTATGAAGAACTGCATTATGATCAGAAAGTGAATAATAGCATGATGACTCACACAGCAAGATGACTCGCAGTGAATAACTCACTTCATAGGCCAATCATCAAAACCACCATTAAAACCATCATCAAAACCACAGGGTCACAACATGAAGAAATTGGAAATACAATTGAATGTGTTCATGCACTATTTTCATAGTGCTTTTGAGCTCGAATCATGTGTAAGGAATTGATTGTGTTATCCTTGCTGCAAATGTTGATTTTCATGCTATTTTCACATGCAGTGTTTTAAGGCTTAAAATGTGTTTAAAAGTCTATGTTGATTATGTGGATGCATGGTGAATACATTTGAATGCGTTGGTTAAGAAAACTTGAGTTTACATGCATATTTCTTAAGAGGTATTGAGCTTGCACCACACTTGATCAAATCTTGTTATCCTAGGTAGAATTTAACGAAACAGTGCTCACATCTTGCTCATTATCATAGCTATAAGTTCTTGAAGTGAAGTTGTGATATTTGAGCTTTCAAAGGGATTCAATGCATATCATTTACGGCTTTAGATGTATATAATTCATGGTTGAATGTTTGATGTCAATGGGTTGTTTGTATAGATCATTTGGATTCACCTTGTGAAGTTTTCATGGGTTTATTGCATGTTTATTTGTTAATATGGACTGAACTCTGTAAAATGGCTATGTAGCAGAGTTCGGTCGACCGAATTGGGCAATTCAGTCGACCGAACTTCCCAGAGCTGAATGATTTCAGCTCTATAAAAGTTTGGTTGACCAACCCTAGTCTTCGGTCGACCGAAACCGGCGAACCCACTTACGAACTCAGTCTGAAACCCATTAAACTCAACCCATTTGGCTTCTAAACTTACCCATTTGCCCCTAGGGTTATTATACATATGTTGGGGCATGTTCTAAAGGGTTTTGACAAGGGTTTTATGGTCTTATCATTCATCTTGTGAACCCATATAAATAAGTTGCGAATTTGGAGGAATTATACGAATGAGCTAACGTTTTCTATTCTCTTGCAGAGGAAGGAAGAAAGAGGGCAGCCACAAGGTGGAGAGGAGAGGGCTTTGCAAGATCTATCCGTTCTTGATGTCTGGAGGTGCGATTGGAGCTTGAATCTAAAGGAACACATCTTGGATCCTCAAGGAGGACAACCGACTGCTCCATCTAGCTGTGGATTCAACTCCCTCCGATCGGTGCTTCATGGAAAACATTCAAATGGCCATTCAAGAACAAGGGGGAAAACATTCCATATCTTTTACCCATTTGCTTGTGATGGTTTTCTTTATCTACATCCTCCTGTAAGCATATATTGATTATCTTCGTATTTTTCTATAATCAAAATATTGTTGTGTGTGAACAGAGCTGTGCCTCCGTGTGAGATTTTAGTGTGGGGTGAGTTCCTCGAGTTTGTGTGTGCTGCGGTGGCAGCGGCTTGGGGCTAGGCCCCGTGTGTGCCGATTGCTGCAGAAGCAGCGTATGTGTGTGGTGTTGGGGTTCATCCCCGTGGTTGCTACAGTTGTAGCAAGTTAGTGAAGCCTCACTGAGTTTCAGTGAGGGATGGACGTAGGGAGCCCGTCGTGGTCCCGAACCACCTAAAAATATTCGTGTTTCGTGTGGTTTACCTGTGTGATTGTCCATTTCTTCTATCTCCATTCACAGGCTATTTTATGTTGGGTGGTGATAGGCAGATCTAGAGGAGAGGGGTGAATAGATCAGCCCCTTTTTGCCCTTCTTTGTAGAATTAAAAATAATGACTAGCACAGTAGATAAAGAGACAGATTTTGATTACTATCTGAAAGACGTGATGGACACAGGATACATAGAAGTGATCCTATCAAGTTTCTATCGATGGAACAAGAGAGAAGACAAACCACAAGGCAAGATCTTTAAGGTGGTTCAGTCTCAATCTAGAGACCTACGTCCACCCCTCACACAACACGGTGAGGCTTTCCTAGTGCCAAAGCACAGCCACTGAATCACAGCTTCAAACAGAGAGATACACTCTCACACATCGCTGTCACACAGCTTGAGGGATCATACCCCTAACCACACATATAGGCAACCACTCCTTCTGTCGTCCTACTCTCAGGCAGAGATCCAATGATGAGAAGTTTGTTTAGAAGAAAAGAAAACAAAGGATGAAAGGTCCAGACATAGTATCATAAAAAAAGTGCAATGACAAAGAGATATCCTGTCTGGAAATAAGCTTGAGAGAGAGCCTTGGCTTTCTTCTGTCCTTTTTTTTTTGAATCTTCTTAGCAGCTGCAGAGGCTTTCTCTTCGTCGTGAGGAGTGGAGAATATCTACTTCTGGATTTTCTCAAGCATGCAGCATCAGGACTAGGACAGCTTGTCCAGCAAGCTTTTTCTTTTCTCCATTTTTCTCCTCTACCCTTCTTAGCTCATATGCTCTTCTTATCTATATTCGTGTCTTAGGGTGACACCAACGTTGTCCGCTATGCAAGCAACACCCAGAATGTCACATCCACATTATTAGATTTGCTTCCACTTGCACAATTGACTCTCTTCTTGACAGGTTAGCAGGAATGTGGGTAGGTAAGAGACCATTTGAGCAAAGGTACGATATCCTTCAGAAAATATCTCTGCCAAAACACTGTCTTCTGACACAAACGCAATCTGACGGCTTTTTCCAGAGCAGACGGATCCCTTGGATTAAGTTCCGGATCTTGAAATCAGCTTCCGTCAGATCCGGATCGGTTCAGGATGATCACAGTGTGTCGACACTTTCCTTGCAATGTGTCGACACATTCCTTTGAATATCTTGAATGCTCGTTCTGGTTGATTGATGATGTGTCGACACTTTACCTCCAGTGTGTCGAGACATCCCTTTGAGATCTTAAAGTACCATGGCCGATGAGTCGAGACAGCATCAAATAGTGTCGAGACAAGTGAGCCTTGTGCAGAGTTTTTCACACGAATGTGTCGACACTTTGCGCCCAGTGTGTCGAGACATTGGTAAATCCAGATACTTAGTCAGAACGCCTCAACTTGAAATATTCTAGATGTGTCGAGACATGAGTTGAATGTGTCGACACATTTTGGTATGCCGGAGCTCAATTGTTGGAATTTCAACATAAGCTCTTCTGAATGTGTCGAGACATGATTGGGCCATGTCGAGACATCACTTAGTGAGATTTAGCTGCACTTGTTTAAACAATTCATCAAGCCAAATAAAGTTAGATATATCTCAACTACCTACTAATGATTTGTGATCTGTTATCATCAAAACCTGGGGACACAACATTCTCCCCCTTTTTGATGATGACAACCATGAATCATTATGAGCAAGCATTCATACATCAAGGCAATCAAATTTGTTTGAAGAGCCATCAACCAAGCAAAGTTCAATCATTCACACAACCACTGAATGTTTATCATTTTCCAACAAGGAGCATTTTCAATGGCAACAAAAAGCTTGATTCATTAATCAAACATAGTTTAGTACAGATCAAGCGAGGATGTGAGTTCAAGCAGTTACACTGCATATCTATATGCAAAATTTTAGATGAAAAATCTAATTATATGCCAGATGCTTGATGAGACTACAGTGCTACAGTGCTTCTCCCCCTTTGTCATTAGTAAGGAGGGGGTAAAGGAGGAGGCTGCTGTGGAGGAGGCACGTTGCTGGTGCTGGCCAGGTGCATGATCTGTGCCTCCTGGAAGTCATGTTGCAGGTTGTAGATAGTTGTCTCTAGAGAATCAATTCTTTAATTTAACTACTCAACTTTTTGACTAACAAAACTGTGTAGGTTCTGGACATTATCTTTGATGTCCTTCAGCCAGGTATACATCATCTCACAGATGTATTCTATTTCAGCCCGCTGTTGGGAGCCTTGGAGGGGAAAATGAAAAGATGTAGCTTCTGTTTGAGGAGGAGGACACCATTCATCACCAGCATTCTGCAGAGCAGGTTGGAGTTGAGCTTTATGCAGACGTATGAGCTCCAAGATTTCACTCCCAACCATATCTAATTTCTTGTATACGACGTCCATCTTTGCCTCAGCTTTGGTGGTGCTATTTACTGCTCTAGCTGTGTCAGTATGAACAGTGTCTGCAAGCCTGGAGGAGGCATCAAGTAGCTTATTGGTGTCAGAATACAGTTTCCCTTTCAACCTTTGGGAAGCATCCAGTAAGCAAGAAGTAGAGGCATTGAGGTATCTTTCCAGATTGGATGTAGCATCAATAGACCTGTTGACCCCTACAGTCACATGTGCCCTGATGGATGTAGTGGTGCCAGCCGCTTGTCCTCTGATAGATGTAGTGGCGCCAGCCACCTGTTCAGATAGCTTATTAGAGGACTCCATCAGTTTAGCCCACTTGATGTTGAGATTACTTTGATCTTCTCTGATGTCATAGACATGCATGACCATTTCAGCAGTTTTCTCCTGTGTTTCAGTGTGGATTTCTTTTAGTCTCTTCATTATTTTGCATGCTCGTTCACACACAGTTATCAAGGAGGTCATGAAGTTCTTCAACCGTCCATCTGACTTATGTTTGTCATGCAAAAAATTTTCCGATCGGCTATTCTGAACTTGCTCATAGTGGAGTTGTCTAGCTTCTAGTCTATCGACCTGTAGACTGATCTGACGACAGGAGGAATTTAAACTCCCAAATTGGGCAATGCGAAATTGAATGAGGGCATGATGAATATCCATTAAGCTTCCAGTAGCACCAAATGCAGGACCTTGTGATGTGGATGCCTCTGTATGAAATTCAGGTGGGGCATCCCGTGCAGTGAACACTCTAGGTTCATTTTCTGGAGATAAGGGAGGTTGGATACCAAAAGACATCATGATCCCAGGCTGGTCCATGGGATCTGCAAATAGCTGTTGAGGAGCCTGCTCAAAGGAGATGTCTGCATGAAACATTTCCTCATGCTGATTTAACTATGCTTCTGAATCTGGGTGGCCCTGTGCTTGCTGACCCTGTGGAGGTTGGTCATGTGGAAGCTGTTCCTGTGGAGCAGGCTGAACAGGAGGGTCGAGTACATGACCAAGTAAATTCCTCACCATTTTGTTACCTTCCTTCTTAAAGTGCATATAGTTTTGGATGAACCTCAGGGTGTAGACATTACTCTGGGGAATAGTTATGGATGTTTCCTTGTCAAGAGGGATGCCAACTTTCTGAAAGATGGTAGTAAGGTGAGCAGCATAAGGCAGGCTACGCCTATTATCAGTGCAACTTTCCATAACCTGAAGTATGATTTTCTGGAAGACAGACATGGTAATTGTTGAATAGACAGTAAAAAAGGAATCTATGTGTCCTAGTAAGTCTGCTTCTGCCACCCCCTTGTGGGGTAATCATGGTAGTGAAGATATGATGCAGTAGACGGTATAGTGGGGGAAACCGATTGGTGTCAAAGTGTTTCACCAAAAGTTGGGTGACATCCTGAGAATTTCTAGGCTTGCCAGTTAGGAGGGTGTCAGCTGCAGACAAATCGATCTCAACTTCCGATTCTATTTCCCCATCTCGGGGTATGTGTAAAGCTCTGTGAAGAAGCTTAGTTGTGAGCTTGATGGGAACCCCCTTGACCACAGTCCGAAGGCCTTTCTTTTTCTCATCAAAAAATAAGTTCTTGTAGAACTGCTAAACCAGAAGTGGGTAGTATACCCTGTGCTCATACATAAACTGTCTCCAACCTTGGAACTCAAACAACGGCAGTAGCTCAGGAAAATACACAAGCATCTCTTGGTCACTAAAATCTACATACCTAGGGAAGAGAATCCTGGTGGGATCACTGTCTTCTTCCCTTGGAGAGGCAGCAGTGCTGGGCTTCTGAGGGGTTGACTGAGCTCTGGCCTTCCCTTTTTCTTTGGCTGACAGCCATGGCCGCTTGGCCAAAGTTTGCGGCGGAGAACCCTTGTCCGTGTTGGACCCCTGGGCTTTGGCAGCCCTCTTCCTGGCTGGTTCTGTAGTTGGGCGGTCCTCAATACGCTTGGATCTCCCTTCAGAGGGAGCATTCGAAGCAGCGGCCTTCTTGGAAGAAGCCACCTCTTTCTTCTTGCCGCGGGTGACCGGTGGAGCCATGGAGAGTGGATGGAAAAGGTGGAAAGGAATCAGAGAGCAGCTAGGGCTAGCTGGGGAGCTGGCGCAAGAAGCAACAAAGGAGGGGGCTAGGCGTCGACCTCCATGGCGTGGATGTGCAGAGTCGCCAGAGAGAGAGAGAGAGAGAGAAAAGGGTTGAAAATGAGGAAAGGGTGAGAAAATTATTTTCACCGACGAGTTAAATGGGGAAAGTTGAGATTTTTACTTTTGAAAAGGACAACCCTGAAGTTTGAAATGGTGTATATGCCTCTATGTTAAGTTCAGATGGTTTAAGGCTTATAAGCTCATTTTTGAGTAATAAAAGTTTGAGCAAACCATTTTTGCAAAAAATAATATGACTTAACATTTGAGAAGGTAAGAGAATAGAACCAAGCCCTTTTGACTTACTCATCACATTCATTCAGCAAGATTGGAAAAGAAGATAAGCAAGTATTGAAAATAAACACAACTCCTTTGTTTTGAAGCAAGTTGTAGAGTCAACCCCAAACCATTTTTTTTAATTAATAAAATAGTCCGGTATAGCATTCACTTTTTGACACAAGGAAACACGTTGTTTAGACGCTAGAGTCTCTGGTTACTCAGTGTAGCTTATCTATCTGAACTCTTTTGACTTTCCTCATCATGACTAGATTACCCGTTCATTTCATTGATGAAGGATCTAATTTCTCTGAAGAGAGGTCGTTGCTCTGAAAATATAGCAACAAGGTTTTTAGAGGTGTATTCTCTAATAGACTTCAAGATGGGAACATGTTTAAATACAATACATGTTGATCGATTCAAATGCCAAGAAGCCAAGTGGTAGTGAAGTTTTAGACGCAGGGGCAAGGGTTATTTTCAAGGACTTAAGAAATGTTTCAATCTTATTATGAATGGAAGATTAGTAAAACTCAATGCAATTGATTCACGAAAATGAGACTTATAAGCAAGAAACCATTTCTTTAACAGGAGTAATACAACAAGGCTCACCCAGGGTTGTAGGGATGAATGAAAAATTTCTCAACTCCCTCTCACTTGTTACTCGGTGAAAAGTGAGGGTTCAGAGGCAAGAGATTTTAGGTGGAAATGAAGGAAGTAGTGGAAAGAGAGAGTCAAGGAAACTCTCCATTAATTCTCAAAACCAAAGTGGCAGAGAGACAATCTCGACACATGATATGAAAGTGTCAATTTGAACACCAGTTCTAAGCTGTATGTCTCGACATATCTCAATAAGGTGACGACCTGCTCAACAGGCAATGTTCAGCATGTCTCGACACATCATTACATCAAACTGTTCTCTGCTAGCTTCTGTGATTCTTCATTTCTGACAGACACCTGTCATCTTTTACTGCCAATACCTCTGACTTTCTTCTTTCAGACTGCCATTCAAGAAGGGTTTTATCTTTTGCTGCCACTAATAAATGCTAGATTGGATGCTAAAGCTTTAAACATGCTTATGCACTAGAAATCAACTATGCAGATAGCAATGTGCATTTCTGACTCATGGTACTTGGCGGAGGCTTGTCCTCACGCATGAGGAGAGTTTCCTGACAGGCGTAACCTGTCATTTCACTTCTCAACATTTGATATACCATGCAGTCACAAGATGATGTTCAATTAAAAACATTCATAAGTGCAAGCAAGCTCCCCCTAAATGTGACCATCATTCCATGCAAGGTTCATACACCAAATGGACCAGTTCTAAATCAATTCAGATATGCTTGTTTTATTCATGGTAGAGACAAGTAAGCAGATTATTAAGGAGGAATTAATAGCTCAAACCTGAGTGGACTGAGGTCTGCATAGACCAAGCTCTCTCCTTAGAGTTGTGAACCTGTCATTGCTTAAGGGTTTTGTGAAGATGTCTACAATCTGATTTTCTGAGTATACAAAATGGAGCTCAAAGTGATTTTTGAGAACTTCATCCCTTATAAAATGATGCCTAATATTAATGTGTTTAGTCCTAGAGTGCATGACTGGATTTTTTGCAAGATTTATGGCACTTGTGTTATCACACAGAATGGGTACACAGCCAAGATCTATTAGATAGTCTTGGAGTTGGTGTTTGATCCACAATACTTTGGTGCCACAACTCCCTGCAGTAACATATTCTGCTTCTGCAGTTGAGAGTGCAACCGAGTGCTGTTTCTTGGAAGCCCAAAAAATCAAACACCCACTAAGAAATTGGCAATAGCCACTAGTGTTCTTGCGGTCCAGTTTGCATCCTGCATAATCTGCATCAGAATATGAAATAAGTGAAAGCTCACAAGATGCTGGATACCATAGTCCCAATTCTTGAGTGCCAGCAAGGTATCTAAAGATATGCTTGACAGTAGTCAAGTGGGACTCTCTAGGACTAGACTGAAATCTGGCACACATGCAAACACTAAATTGAATGTCTGGTCTAGATGCAGTTAGATAGAGTAATGATCCAATCATACCTCTGTATCTCTTTGCATCTACAAGACTACCTTGTTCATCTGCAGCCAGTATAGTGACAGTCCCCATTGGAGTTTCTAAAGGCTTACAGTTGGTTAGATCAAACTTTTTCAACAACTCCTTCACATACTTGGCTTGATTGATAAAGCAGCCTTCATTGCTCTGACTAATCTGCAAGCCAAGAAAGAATTAAAGCTCACCCATTAGACTCATTTCAAATTCATTGGTCATTAGTTTAGCAAACTCTTCATACATTTGAAGTTTAGTGGACCCAAACACTATATCATCCACATAAATCTGAACAATCAAGATATATTTACCTTGTTTCTTGGTGAATAGTGTCTGATCTACATTACCTCTTGAATACCCTTGTTCGGTAAGGTATGAGCTTAATCTATCGTACCAAGCTCTAGGTGCTTGCTTCAAGCCATACAAAGCCCTGTTCAACTTATAAACATGATCTTTGAAGTAAGTGCATTCAAAACCGAGGGGTTGCTCTACATAGACTTCTTCTTTAATGAAACCATTAAGAAAAGCACTCTTAACATCTATTTGTTACAGTTTGATCTTATGAGAACATGCAAACGCTAGCAAAATTCTAATGGCCTCAAGTCTAGCAACAAGAGCAAAAGACTCTTCATAATCTATGCCAAATTCTTGATTATACCCTTGAGCCACAAATCAAGATTTATTTCTTATTATCTTTTCATCTTCACTTAGCTTATTTCTGAATACCCATTTTGTTCCTATGACAAATTTTTCTTTTGGCCTTGGAACAAGATGCCATACTTTATTTCTTTCAAACTGGTTTAACTCTTCGTGCATGGAATTGATCTAGTTTTCATCTTTTAGAGCCTCTACAACATTCTTGGGTTCATTTTGAGACACAAGAGCAAGTTGTTCAATTTCATCCATAATTTTAAAATGTGACCTAGTTTTGGTTCGGTCATGCAGATTACCTAAGATGTTTTCCAATGGATGATCTTTTAACACTCTTAGGTCAGGTTCAGCATTACCTTCATTTGCTTCGGTGACTAGAGCATTGCTTGGTTCTCCCTGGTCCTCATTTGCTTGCTTTTCTTCTAGTGGAGGTTCCTCTCTTCCTCTTATGTTAAGGAATTCCCCCTCATCATCTTCCCTGCAAGGGCTGTTGTTATGATCAATCTCATCAAAAGTGATGCGAGGGGATTCTTCTACGCAAAGGGTCCTAACATTATAGACTCTATAAGCTCTAGACTTGTCAGAGTACCCAAGGAATATCCCTTCTTCACTCTTGGGCTCAAACTTGTCCAGAACTCTTTTGTCATTGTTATGAACAAAACACTTTGACCCGAACACCTTCATGTGAAAGAGAGATGGCTTTTTACCTTTCAGCAGCTCATATGGAGTCATTTTGGTGAGGGGTCTTACCATTGACCGGTTCATGATATAGCATGCAGTGTTTACCGCTTCAGCCCAAAATCTCCTAGGTAGATGCCTTTCTGCAAGCATTGTGCGTGCTATTTCAATGAGAGTTCTGTTCTTCCTCTCAACAACCCCATTTTGCTCAGGAGTTCATGGTGATGAAAACTTGTGAACGATTCCTTCAGTCCTACACAAATTTTCAAAGTCAGCATTATCGAATTCACCACCATGATCTGAAATAATGTTAGAAATTTTAAACTTACCATCTTGCTTCACTTGCATATACAGTGCCTGAAACTCATCAAAGGTATTATTTTTATGTGCAAGATAGAATACCCAAGTGAATCTAGTAAAATCATCCACCAAGACATAACCATATCTTTCACCACTTAAGCTAGTTGTTTTGGTTGGGCCAAACAAGTCTATATGGATTAGTTCAAGTGATTTAGATGATGACTTTTTAGTTCTGCTTTTGAATGACTTTCTAGTCTGTTTTCCTTGAGCACATGCAGCACACATCTTAGTGTTCAGTTTGAATTTTATTTCAGGCAGCCCTTTGACAATTGATTGCTTTACCAATTTATGAAGAGCGTTGTAACTAACATGTCCTAGTCTGCGATGCCATAAATAGGCTAATTCAGATTTTGATGCAGCAAGACAAAGATTTATGTGTGCGGGGTCATCTAAGTCAATCATGTACACGTTATTGACTCTTTTTCTTGAAAACATGGTTTCCTTTGAATTTGGTTGCAATATTTTACATTCATTAGAGTCAAAAACTACAGTATGACCTTTATCACAAAGTTGACTAATGCTCAGCAAGTTGTACTCCAGACTATCAACAAGTAATACATTATCAATTGAGTTGGAGGGGTTCTTACCAACTTTACCTGAACCAATGATTTTTCCTCTGTTATTTCCCCCAAATGTGACATGTCCAGCTTCCTTTTCAACCAGGAGATAGAATTTGGTTTTGTCTCCAGCCATGTGTCTTGAGCAGCCACTGTCAAGATACCAACGATTGTATACGGCTGTAAGACACTCCTGCACAAGGAATTAAGCGACAATGTTTAGAACCCAAGGACAGTTGGGTCCCAATAGTTTCTTCATTTCAGCAAAGCAGGATAAGACAGACTTCGAAATCCAAACTTTCTTAGCCTTTTTGCTTTGTTGGAAGTTCAGATTTTTTCTCTCTTTAGTCATTTGAACTTTGTGACTTTTATGAGTGGTGGAGGAGGATTGGTGAATGTTCCATCTGTTCCAGTTTGTCGGTCTAGATTAGTGGAAGGTGTCGTACTACTTGGATCGATGAGGCTGAGTGAACCTATGACCATAGGGAGCATTATTGTTCCTGACCCATGGAGGTGTCGATCTGTGGAAGGCAGAGTCTCGACTTGTCCACTATTCAGTCCATCTGTAACTGTTTCTGGATGATGGATTTGTCGACCTCCTGTAAGGAAACTGTCGACCTGGTGCAAACCTGGAATTTTGTTGGGCGTTTGACCTGGTGGGTGTCGACCTGTTCCAAGGAATGTCCTGACCTGTTCTAACATGGAAGCTATCTCCTCCTCTGTGATGTGCAGGCTGAGACTTGGATGGTTGTCGACTCGTTTGGGATCGTTTGTGATCCTTTTTGGGTTGTTGGACAGTTATGTTAATTGGATTTCCTATTTTTTCTTTTCCTTTATTTTTAATGTTTTCTTGGTGTGTTGATTTTGAGGTGGATGCTTCGGAAGATGAGACAAAGGTGGTGGTTTTTAGCCCAAAGGTTTTTTTTTGGTTGGCTCATATCCTAGCCCTTCTCTGTTGAAGTTTATTTTGGTTCCGACCAGGGCATTCAGATTTTCACTTCCATCAACAAATTTTTCAAGAGAGGTTTGTTTATCAGCTAAGTCTTTTTGAAGCTTTTCATTTTCTTTTATTAGTTGTGAATTGACATGTTTAAAGGCTTCTAACTTTTCATTACACAAGTAGTTGTCCTTTTCATAGCTCTGCATTTTCAGTTTCAATTCATCAATTTCATCTCTTAATCTTTCATTTTCCTCTTCCAAGTCTCTCATTTCTTTTCTTCCTTCTACAAGATTTTCATTCATTTTTCTTAAATCTTCAATTTCAGTTTCTAGAAGGATTGTCTTTTCATTAAGAGCTTTGTCATATCCACAGGATTCAACCTTCCTTTTTAAGGTTTTGTTTTCTTTTCTGTATACTTCATATTTGTTCATCAACTCAAAGTAAGCGTCTTCCCAATCATCAGTGGAGAAATGCTCAAAGGGAGAGCTCACCTCGCTGTCATTTTCTCCTTTGGCCATTAGGCATAGATCATCTTTCTCTTCTTCAGAAGAGTTGTCTTTAGTTTCTTCTTCTTCTTCTTCACTCCAAGTGCACACCATGGCCTGCTTCTTCTTGTTCTTCCACCTGGGCATAGCTTTCTTAGTTTCTTCAGGACATTCAGACTTGATGTGTCCTGGTTTCCTGCAAGAGTAGCATACAAGCTTTTCAGAATTTTTAACATTTTTAGGTCTTGGCCTGAAACTTCTTCTTACTTGGGGCTTCTTCTTAGTAAAACATGTACCTTCCTTTCTTAAAAAGTTTCTAAACATTCTTGTCAGTAGGGCCACTTCATCTTCTTCAGTGTTGCTACTTGAATGCTCATCATTAGATAGGTCCTTGGTGCTTGGTCCTGCTTTAAGAGCCAAAGGCCTTTTTTTACTTGTCTCAGCTTCTTTATTCTTCATATTCATCTCATAGGTCATCAGAGACCCTATGAGTTCTTCTACTTTGATGGTGGTTAGGTCCTTTGATTCTTCAACCACAGTGGCCTTTGTATGCTAGATAGGAGTTAGTGATCTGAGTATCTTTCTTACTATCTCCTGCTCAGTGTATGTCTTACCTAGCTCAGTCAAGCCATTAGTGAGCGAGGTTAGCCTAGCATACATGTCTGAAATGGACTCATCAGATTTCATTCTAAACTTCTCATATTCAGATACCAACATATTAGCTTTGGTTGCATGTACCTGCTGTGTCCCTTCATATATTACCTCAAGGCGATCCCACATTTCTTTTGCAGTTTTGCAAGTTGACACCCTTGAGTATTCAGTTGGATGAAGGGAGCACTGCATGATATGCTTGGCACCCCAGTTCGGAGTTGATTGCCTGATTTGTTCTTTAGTCCATGTATCTTCATCAGGAGGCAGCTCAAAAGGTCCCTTGCTGATCACTCGCCAGACTTCATGATCCTGGACTCTAATGAAGACCTGCATGCGATTTTTCCAGTAAGGATAATTAATCCCAGTGAAAAAGGGAGGCCTATTTACAGAATGTCCTTCAGCCATAGGACCTTTAGAAGCCATATCACCAGTTCTCTCAAGGTCGTTAGATCACATTCAGAGAGCCAGGCTTTGATACCACGTGTTGAGTGGTGATAGGCAGATCTAGAGGGGAGGGGTGAATAGATCAGCCCCCTTTTGCCCTTCTTTGCAGAATTAAAAATAATGACTAGCACAGCAGATAAAGAGACAGATTTTGATTACTATCTAAAGACGTGATACACACAGGATACATAGAAGCGATCCTATCAAGTTTCTATCGATGGAACAAGATAGAAGATAAACCACAAGGCAAGATCTTTAAGGTGGTTCAGTCTCAATCTAGAGACCTACGTCCACCCCTCACACAACACGGTGAGACTTCACTAGTGCCAAAGCACAACCGCTGAATCACACCTTCAAACAGAGAGATACACACTCACACTCCGCTGTCACACAGCTTGAGGGATCATACCCCTAACCACACAGATAGACAACCACTCCTTCTGTCTTCCTACTCTCAGGCAGGGATCCAATGATGAGAAGTTTGTTTAGAAGAAAAGAAAACAAAGGATGAAAGGTCCAGACATAGTATCGTAAAGAAAGTGCAATGACTAAGAGATATCCTGTCTGGAAATGAGCTTGAGAGAGAGCCTTGGCTTTCTTCTGCCCTTTTTTTTTAATCTTCTTAGCAGCTACGGAGGCTTTCTCTTCATCATGAGGAGTGGAGAATATCTGCTTCTGGATTTTCTCAAGCATGCATCATCAGGACCAGGAGAGCTTGTCCAGCAAGCTTTTTCTCTTCTCCGTTTTTCTCCTTTACCCTTCTTAGCTCATATGCTCTTCTTATCTATATTCGTGTCTTAGGGTGACACCAACGTTGTCCGCTATGCAAGCAACACCCAGAATGTCCCATCCACATTATTAGATTTGCTTCCACTTGCACAGTTGACTCTCTTCTTGATAGGTTAGCAGGAATGTGGGTAGGTAAGAGACCATTTGAGCAAAGGTACGATATCCTTCAGAAAATATCTCTGCCAAAACACTGTCTTCTGACACAAACGTAATCTGACGGATTTTTCTAGAGCAGACAGATCCTCTAGATTAAGTTCTAGATCTTGAAATCAACTTCCGTCGGATCCGGATCGGTTCAGGACGATCACAGTGTTTCGACACTTTTCTTGCAATGTGTCGACACATTCCTTTGAATATCTTGAATACTCGTTCTGGTTGGTCGATGATGTGTCAACACTTTACCTCCAGTGTGTCAAGACATCCCTTTGAGATCTTGAAGTACCCTGGCCGATGAGTCGAGACAGCATCAAATAGTGTCGAGACAAGTGAGCCCTGTGCAGAGTTTTTCACACGAATGTGTCGACACTTTGCGCCCAGTGTGTCGAGACATTGGTGAATCCAGATACTTAGTCAGAACGCCTCAGCTTGAAATCTTCTGGATGTGTCGAGACATGAGTTGAATGTGTCGACACATTTTGGTATGCCAGAGATTAATTGTTGGAATTTCAACACAAGCTCTTCTGAATGTGTTGAGACATGATTGGGCCATGTCGAGACATCACTTAGTGAGATTTAGCTGCACTTGTTTAAGTAATTCATCAAGCCAAATAAAGTTAGATATATCTCAACTACCTACTAATGATTTGTGATCTGTTATCATCAAAACCTGGGGACACAATATTTTACAGATTTTTATTCACTACACCATCGCACATCGCTACGTCTGCTATCTGTATTTAGTTATAGTTTAATCACACTTTGCATGAGCTATTCGTATGAGCACGGTAAGATTGAGTGAACTGAGTTATCCTAGTTTAATTATTTTCCTCAATCTTGTTCTATCTGCGTAATAGTTTTTAAAATCAGACATCTCACCTGGGGGACAATTCAACCCCCCCTTCTTGTCCGCCATCTATTCTGGGGCAACAGATCACATCGTGGAGCAGTTATAGCCTTCACCATTGGCCATTGAATAAGGGTCGACCGATGACGTTACTGATGCCGGGGCAGCGCCATTGCAACTTTAGGAGAAAGTGGCCGATGAAGCAGCTAACCTGGCGATCACTACCAGAGCGGAGCTTGAAGAAACCATTCCGATATGAGAGCATGAGCAATCTGTTGGAACCCTGGTTTTGATGATGACAATCTATGAGTCATGTGAGACTGGATTGCATAAATATGTTTGCATTTGACCATTGCATATAGGATGTATGTCTGAGCATAGTTGCGTCATTCAGCATATAAGGTCTGTGTACCTTGCGTTTGTTGCATACAAAGGCCATGCATATGTTGATAAAGTCAGTGCAGTGCTACCTCAAGCATAAAATAAGTCAGTGCATACTTCGCATTGGGTAAGACTCGTCTGTGCACAGACGTTTATGCATTCAAGGTCGGTGCATACTTAAAGACAACATGCATTGAAAGTTGGTGCATGTTTAGTCTCTCGTATATAGAAGGTCGGTGTATACTTAAAGACAACATGCATTGAAAGTTGGTGCATGTTTAGTCTCTTGTATATAGAAGGTCGGTGCACCTTTTAGTTAGGTCTATGCATACCGCGTTATTTGGCAGGTAATGTCTACATATGTCTGAGTCGTTTGCATATTCAGGGTCAGTGCATTGCATTCATAGTCGGTGCATGTTTTCCTGTCTTTTATACTAAGTCGGTGCATGATGTCTAATAAGTGCACTCGAAGGTCAGTGCATGTCTTCATCTTTCACAAGAAGTCCGTGCATATTAGTTCTCATGGTCGGTGCATATTTGCCGCATGCGTGCTACAAGGTCTGTGCACATTTATCCTAAATGCATAAGCAAGTCTGTGCATGCTCTCTGTCAATAGCATGATTAAGTCTGTGCATGTTTGCACATAACACCATGAAGTCTGTGCAGATTCTATTTGTGCATGATCAAGGTAAGTGCATACTTCTGTTGTCTGCATGAAAGAGTCTGTGCATATTCCTGCACTATCTCGTACAAAGTCTGTGCAGGCTTTGGTCCTATGCACATTTTTTTCTAAGGCACATACAAGTTTTGCATCGGTGCATACCACTGTTCCTATGCATATAAAGATCTGAGTATCTTTTTGTCTAAGGCACATACCATAGTCGGTGCACATTCTACGTCTTTCATATGAGAGTCCGTGCATATCATGCATTGCATATAGTCAAGGTTTGTGCCGGTCTTCGCACATGCTAACTGAGGTCTGTGCATAAGTGTCTCGTACACAATTACGTCAGTGCATACTTCCACATTGTTTGATGAAAGTCAGTGCGATCGTTGTTCCTTGCACATGCAACGTATGTGCATGATATGTTTATAACACTTTGGGTCTATGCATCCGTGGCACCTTGCACATACAAAGTCTGTACACATTCTTCCTATACCTTATTAAATATGTGCATATTGGAAAATGATTGACTACGATGTGTTTAACAAAATGCCTCTGCTTTAACCACCAAGACTATGAAGAAGAACGTGATCCAAGAGCATTTTGATCAAAGGAGACTTCGCCACGTGGAATGTAGGAAAGCTAAGATCGTGACACATGGACAGTTGAACTCCAGATCTGATCGAATCTTCTGGGCGGGAAACCTGTTTTCCACACACCCCTCTCACACCAGACATATACAATAATAGAAGATCCAGCCGTGTCTTCGATGATGACAGAATTTTGAAGAGAAAATCAGAGAGAGAAAAAGAAGAATCAGAGAGTGAGAAAGATAGAAGCAAGAATAGTGAAAACAGAGTCAGTCAGAGCTGAGGAGAAAAGTGCAGCAGAAGAATCAGTTGTTGCAGCCTCTGGATCAGATCCAAGCTGTGTGTGCTCCATAGTGAGCTATATCTTGAGGTGTTATCGTTCAGCTTTTCGTTGCTATTTTCGTTATCAGTTTTTGTTTTCTCTCTTCTTTCTAAGCTGTGTATCTGATAAGTGTATATTTTTCCTTGTTAATTCATCATTATTCACATTTTTATGAGCTTAAATTATGATCAAAATACACTTCTCACACTTACTGTTAATTTTGAATCAAATATTTAATTTTTTAAAATTAAATAAATTTTAATCACAATTTTTATGTATGTATGCAGGCACATAATACGAGAAAAACTCCAAGAAAAAGAAAAAAAGAAAATAACAATTATATGTTAAACTGAGCCAAAAGCTCAGGGAGTTGTTCAAAAAGAATAGAAAAAAAAATTAGAAAAAAAATAAAATTATTTGAGTATTTTTTAAAATTTTCTACTTATATATACTAGATATATATATATATATATATTATATATATATAATAAAAAAATTCAAACCCCGCCCCCCCCTTCCCGCCTTCGCCGCCCGCACGGGAGACGAGGCGAGAAGGGCGAATGGCGGGGAGGGGGACGTGGAGCGTGGAGGCGGCCGCTCGGGCGGGTCCACGCGGCCGTGGCGGGTGAAGGCGAAGGCGGCAGGGGCGACGCGTGGCGGACCGGTCAGCCCGACAGCGGCGAGGTCGGCAAGGCGCGGGCGCACGAGGGCCCACGGTCGGTGGCCTAACCTAACCGGTCGGCGCAACGCGCCGGCAGAGAGAGAATAAGAGAGAAAGAGGAGAAGAAAGGGGCCATAAAATTTTCAAAAAAATTTGGAAAAAATCAGAAAAAAATGACAAAGGTGCAGCACATTCCAGCCTACCAAGTTGGGTCAAAATTAGGTGCACTTGATTGTTTCACATGGGCAAGAAGAGTTTGTAACCCTATATAAGGGCTTCATTTGTAATGGAACAAGGAGTTAGTTGTGAGGGATAGTTAGAAGGAGAGAGAGCATGAAGGTTTTCCATTGTATTCTTGAAGTTCTTCATTGTAAGTCTTAGTAGAGCTCCATAGGAGGGTTGGATCTTGATGTTTTACAAGCTTTTGGTGTCACCTTTGTAAGTTGATTTGATATTAATGCAAGGTTCTTTTTAAGCATTCAGTCTATTCTTGGTCCAATTACTTATTATTATGGTCTTCATTTCAATTTGAGTTCTTCACGAAAGCTGTTCCTTTTTAAGTTTTCTTCAACTTCTCTGTTTAGCATTTCTTCACATTCTTCCTGATTCATAGAGTTATTGCCCGTTTTCTTAAGTGCTGTTTTAGGTGTTTACTGTTCATCCGTGGTGAGACATTCTAGTATTCTTATGTTTTGAAGCCTTTCTAGACCTCTTTTCAATCTGCGTTCTTCATCAAAGTTGTTCCTCTCTTATAGATCTCCATTTCATTCTTCTACCCCTTTATCTAAATCTATGTATTTTTAGAGTTAGAATTAATTTTTCAAGGTGCTATTTTTCTGTCAGTTACTATTCACCAGCAGTGATAGATCTTGATTTTTCATTGCCTTCCTCTTATTTTATGTGTCTGTGTTCTTCATCAAAGTTCTTCCTCTTTCAATTCTCTACAACGTTCATGTTTTACACTTCTTCTAATTCCATCTATATTTGAAGTTATGTTTTTTCTTCCAATCCCTATTTTCACTTGAATTCTGTTAAATTTTCAAACTTGTTATATGCAACCCTTGTCTTCTTAAGTGTTTCTTCAAACATACCCGAAGCGGTAAGTCTTCTTCAAATCCTCTCACGGCATCGACTTCCTAGGCGGAGCGATCTTCATCAAAGGCTCGGCGTGGAAACGACGGCATTCTTCAATCAATTGGCTAAATTTCCTTTACTTATCTCTTGTCATTTACAGTTACAATTCAAATTTCTTTAGTGATAATCGCACTCCAAATACAACATTTTATTTTCCAAACACAAGGGTATTTCCAACTTGAACTAAAATCAAATATTCTCTCCCCGTGGGATCGACCCGTATTCACCACTGTACTCGTATTTTCAAAAATCATTCGAGTGAGTGAGTGCGGTTATAAATTTTGAAATTTGTGTGGCACGGCATTTTTAAACAACGACTGTCGAGCGCATCAAATTTTTGGCGCCGTTGCCGGGGAGTGAATTATGTTGATAGTTGGATATTCTTGTGTTTGGTGTATATATGTGAATATTAATTTTGCTCTTTTTACTTGTGCAGGAAAACGAAAAAAAAATTCGAAAATCAAAGAAAGAGGGAAAGCAACCTGAAATTCCAAGGATATGAAACGTTGTTGAAAGCCTGGAAGCACCCCTAAAGGGCTGAAACCAAGAAACATGTTCTACTTTTCCAATTTCTAAAAAAGTTTTTCAAAAATTTGAAAAATTCTTCAAAACTCAATAAAAATCATAAAACATCAAAACAAAAAAAAATTGTTGTGCTGGTTAGTTAGGTTCATTAATTAAAAATGAAAAAAAATACTTGCACTAAAATCAGAAAAAAAAAATTCATTTCAAGATTAGAAACTACACAACATGTTCTAGGTCATGCATCATTTAGCATAGAATTTTTTCTTTGTTTAATTCCTGTATTGCATTTTGAATATTGTAAGGGGCAAGGTACGTTCTACTCACCATATTCTGGCATTCATTTTACATAAAGAACCCCTTGTTTGAAATTGTGGTGTGCATTGCATTTCAAAATATTCTAAGGGCACTACCTTTAATAAACATAAGGTGGGGATTTCATCACCCTTCCTTAGCCCACAAACCACAGTTCCCTTGCATCTCTGCATGACCTACGCCATAAATAAAAGTCAGTAAACGTTGGCCCTAGGATCACACTGTGGTTCTTGTGTTATTTGAGTTTACTCTCATATGAAAACCGGTGCCTAAGGCAAGACAGTCGGACGGCAAATGCCTTAAGCGGGTTAGTGGTTTGGCATAATAAGGTCCCTACGAAAGTAGGGGGAACCTCCCACTTCCCCACCCCTTATCTGGTTGGTGGTCATATTGAGGGTAAACTTACGTTTCACTTTAATCACTTTGTGAAACCCTATTAGTAGGTCTAAGTCGCATCTAGATCATTAGATAATTTATGTTAACTTATTTGTGGTTGCATAAAAAAAAATTAAAAAAAAATATAAAATCACAAATCCACGCCTATGCAGGAGCACTTTTATCCTTCTACTTACAAGCCCTCGACCTGTATTCAACTCCCTGACATTCTCGTCGATCAATATGAGATTCGTCCAAGTCTCATCCAGATGCTCCCATCTTTTTATGGGAATCTCAATGAAAATCCTTATAGGCATCTAGATGATTTTCTAGAAGTTTGCTCCCTGATCAAAATTCAGAATTTTAATGATGATGCCCTTAAGTTGATTTTATTTCCATTCTCGTTAAAAGATAAAGCAAAATGTTGGTTAAGGAGTTTTCGAAAGATTATCAGGACTTGGGAAGATATGCAGTTAGAATTTTTGAAAAAAATTTACCCCATAGGCCGAACCAACATGATGAGAAGGGCGATTACAGGATTTACTCAACGTCCGGGAGAGCAACTTCATGAATCATGGGAGAGACTGAAGGATCTAATAAGTCAATGCCCACACCATGGGTTGCCCAAATGGCAAATTATATTTGCATTTTATGAGGGGTTATCCGATTATGATAGGCAAATGGTGGACATATATTGTGGAGGGTCATTTTTGAGCAAAGGTGAAGATGAGGCATATGATTTGTTTGAAATTTTGAGTGCAAATTCGATAAACCGTGCCTCCATCTCATCTCATCAACAATCCGTAGGACATGTCAAAAACCCAATCCACACTTTCACGAAAGCTTGTGAATTCTGTGCCAGTCTCACTCACTATGTGAGTGAATGTCCTACTATAGCCCGACTCTCTCCAGTCATCCAAGCACAGGTCCAAAATGGCCTAGGAATCTCTCCACACCAGTGTGATACCCTTTCCGATAATTCTACGTCTGGCTGGAGCAATCACCTAAATTTTCCTTGGATGGACCAAACAATCCAAGTCCATTTGTCTACACTTTCACCCCAAGAAGGCCACGGCCGGCCCCTATGTCCTCAACTTCAGCTCAACTCATCTCACCCATATTTCGGACTCCACATTGATACTAGGGGTGATTCACCGGGCCACTGCTTTTGACCCTCAAAGCATGTACTCTCAGTCTACCTATCAACCCTCTCCTTCAACCTTACACCAACCCCCTCAATATGTGAACGATGATGACGATGACAGTCTTCTGCCTGTCATTTTGGCTCAAGATATCACTATTGAGAGTGAGGGGGTGTGTGCACGTAATACCATGATAAAGGAAGGAAAGGAAGTAGGGGGTGAATTGACGGATAATAATGCTCATAATGATGATCATATCACCTCATTCTCTAAATGTTTTGAGATTGAGAATACTACGGTAAAGGATAATGGCCTAAACAACTCAATTGAGGAAATGAATCAAGAGGAGGATTATGTTGTAAGTAATAAATTTGTTGATTTAATGGAACCAAATTCTGAATATCCTCCTTCTCTGGAAGAACATGATGATGGGGCCTTATTAGAAAAGTTTACGTTTCATCTACCGATCCCATTTCTGAAAAATTTGAGTGATAATTCTCAGTTGAGTATAGAGTGTGATGAGTGGCCCGTCTTCGAGAACTTCACATTTGATATGACATCTGATGAAAGGGAGAATCATTTACATTTCCTCCATCCACCCCATTGTTGGACAATTTGGTTAACAATCCTCAGATGAGTGAGGGGTATGATGACGGGGTTTCATTAGAAAATTTTAAATTTGATCTAACCCCTGAGGCCTATCCAATGACATCTGAATATGTGGATGAGTTAGTGCTTCCTTCTACTTTTCCCCTTTCAGTTGAGCCTCTCCAATTTGCGATTCTCGGACCTGAGGAGGATGTGCCAACCACATTCATCTTCAATTTATCTTCCTCTCAGGAAGATAAATTGATCAATGCTCTTAAAGTTCATGAGGCTATTACTGAAAGAAACGTGGCTAAGGATGACAATCCTGTTCCTAAGCTACTAGGCCCTAAATAAGTATCCATGGAGGAAGTCATTCCTAAAGGGTTAGTCAAGAAGGACGATACAGGCGAAGGGGATCAAGGGATTGATATGGTGCAAGGGTTCCACCTCGATCTTGACAAATTAGACATTAATCATTTCTGGATCCCTACAGCTGAAAACTGGCTCGCACACAGGGTTAATGTTACAAACAATCATGTGCGAGTCCTACCTCTTTCTAGCCCCGGTCCATACATGGTTACTCTTGTCTCTCAATGGATTAAGGGCTGGAATTTGAAGGAAGACAAGATCACGTGGTGGCTCATTCTGAATGCCACGCGTTGGTTAATGAGCTACATTGCGTCTGGCTGAAGATGTTAAATTTAGCGCTTTTTGGGAGGCAGCCCAACATCTTCATAGTTTGGTGTGCTAATAAATGGTTTTTGGGAAGCAACCCCAGATTTTGTGATTTGATTTTTTGTTTTAGTGTGTTTGTTTTCAGTGTCAGGCCAAGCTGCACCGACGCCCTCGTCATTTCGCCCCGACCATCTGGTTGTATCCTTCCATCCCAACAATATTATCTGTTTAATTGTTCTCTGATCTTTCTCATGCTTATGCCATTGAGGACAATGTCATTTAAGTTGGGGGGGGGAGTTTAAAATTTTTTTTTATTTTTTCTTACTTTTTTTTGTACTTTTGTATTGTCACGCTAAACAACAGTTTTCCCCGAGTTGAATTTCTTGATTCATGTCGCATGAAAAGTGATTCTGAATAGAAACAACTGGGAAAAGGATGATGGATAATTTATTTACTCTAGCCATGGAAAACTGATTTAAAGAATCTCTTTAAAGTTCAGATGCACTTTCGAAAAATAAAATCACGTTGCACGCTAATGAAACAAGAAGGACAAGCCTTCTGCTATTTTAGATATATTGTCTGATATTCTGCACTTTTGAAAAAGAGATTTGTTATAAGCTTTCTGTCATAGAAAAGTATGAGAAAAAAACAAAACACCATGAAAAATGCTCCGATTCTGAGTAATCGGGCCTACTTCATCTAAGACGTGTTGAGGTTCGCGTAAAAAGGAAAAGGGAACTTTGATCTGTGGCACCGGACCTACTTCACCTAAGACGTGTTGAGGTTCGCGTAAAACAGTGAAGGGTAGTGCAGCATCATGTGTGTAAGGAAAAAAAAAAGAAAAAAGTAGAAAAGAAAAAAAAATATAGTGATCCCAAAAGGGACATATCAATAAGGCAGACAAAAAGCTAGTGTGCATTGAACGCTATAAGTAAGAAGTGCAGAATTGAAAGACATTTGTTCGGAATAGCAAGTGGAGGATGCAATTGTCTTCACTGTGGACTTAGCATTACACATGCACAAGTGCTACTGAATTTTGATTAGATTCTTGATCATGTACCTGAATTTCCGATATAAGGCTAATCTGTGATAATTACTCCAGATTCCTGATCTTTAGTTGACTCTATGTAAGATGAACTGGAAATGAGGCCTGAATATCTTTAAACTCTTGTTAGTCCTAAAATTTTCATTATGTGCATTGCTAAGGGACTAGCAATGAGTAAGTTGGGGGGGTGTGATAAGTGTGTATTTTTCCTTGTTAATTCATCATTATTCACATTTTTATGAGCTTAAATTATGATCAAAATACACTTCTCACACTTACTGTTAATTTTGAATCAAATATTTAATTTTTTGAAATTAAATAAATTTTAATCACAATTTTTATGTATTTATGCAGGCACGTAATACGAGGAAAACTCCAAGAAAAAGAAAAAAAGAAAATAAAAGTTATATGTTAAACTGAGCCAAAAGCTCAGGGAGTTGTTCAAAAAGAATAGAAAAAAATTAGAAAAAATAAAATTATTTGAGTATTTTTTAGAATTTTCTACTTATATATACTAGATATATATATATATATATATATATATATATATATATATATTAAAAAAAATTCAAACCCCACCCCCCCCCCCTTGGGCGAATGGCGGGGAGGGGGACGTGGAGCGCGGAGGCGGCCGCTCGGGCGGGTCCACGCGGCCGTGGCGGGTGAAGGCGAAGGCGGCAGGGGCGACGCGTGGCGGACCGGTCAGCGCGACAGTGGCGAGGTCGGCGAGGCGCGGACGCGTGCGCCCGCGTGCGACATGCGCACGGCAGGCAGAGGGCGGGCGCACGAGGGCCCACGGCCGGCGGCCTAACCCGGCCTAACCGGTCGGCGCAACGCGCCGGTAGAGAGGGAATAAGAGAGAAAGAGGAGAAGAAAGGGGCCATAAAAATTCCAAAAAAATTTGGAAAAAATCAGAAAAAAATGACAAAGGTGCAGCACATTCCAGCCTACCAAGTTGGGTCAAAATTAGGTGCACTTGATTGTTTCACATGGGCAAGAAGAGTTTGTAACCCTATATAAGGGCTTCATTTGTAATGGAACAAGGAGTTAGTTGTGAGGGATAGTTAGAAGGAGAGATAGCATGAAGGTTTTTCATTGTATTCTTGAAGTTCTTCATTGTAAGTCTTAGTAGAGCTCCATAGGAGGGTTGGAACTTGATGTTTTACAAGCTTTTGGTGTCACCTTTGTAAGTTGATTTGATATTAATGCAAGGTTCTTTTTAAGCATTCAGTCTATTCTTGGTCCAATTACTTATTATTATGATCTTCATTTCAATTTGAGTTCTTCACGAAAGCTGTTCCTTTTTAAGTTTTCTTCAACTTCTCTGTTTAGCATTTCTTCAAATTCTTCCTGATTCATAGAGTTATTGCCCGTTTTCTTAAGTACTGTTTTAGGTGTTTACTGTTCATCCGTGGTGAGACATTCTAGTATTCTTATGTTTTGAAGCCTTTCTAGACCTCTTTTCAATCTGCGTTCTTCATCAAAGTTGTTCCTCTCTTATAGATCTCCATTTCATTCTTCTACCCCTTTGTCTAATTCTATGTATTTTTAGAGTTAGAATTAATTTTTCAAGGTGCTATTTTTCTGTCAGTTACTATTCACCAGCAGTGATAGATCTTGATTTTTCATTACCTTCCTCTTATTTTCTGTGTCTGTGTTCTTCATCAAAGTTCTTCCTCTTTCAATTCTCTACAACGTTCATGTTTTACACTTCTTCTAATTCCGTCTAGATTTGAAGTTATGTTTTTTCTTCCAATCCCTATTTTCACTTGAATTCTGTTAAGTTTTCAAACTTGGTATATGCAACCCTTGTCTTCTTAAGTGTTTCTTCAAACATACCCGAAGCGGTAAGTCTTCTTCAAATCCTCTCACGGCGTCGACTTCCTAGGCGGAGCGATCTTCATCAAAGGCTCGGCGTGGAAACGACGGCATTCTTCAATCAATTGGCAAAATTTCCTTTACTTATCTCTTGTCATTTACAGTTACAATTCAAATTTCTTTTGTGATAATCGCACTCCAAATACAACATTTTATTTTCCAAACACAAGGGTATTTCCAACTTGAACTAAAATCAAATATTCTCTCCCCGTGGGATCGACCCGTATTCACCACTGTACTCGTATTTTCAAAAATCATTCGAGTGAGTGAGTGCGGTTATAAATTTTGAAATTTGTGTGGCACGGCATTTTTAAACAACGACTGTCGAGCGCATCAAATTTTTGGCGCCGTTGCCGGGGAGTGAATTATGTTGATAGTTGGATATTCTTGTGTTTGGTGTATATATGTGAATATTAATTTTGCTCTTTTTACTTGTGCAGGAAAACGAAAAAAAAAATTCAAAAATCAAAGAAAGAGGGAAAGCAACCTGAAATTCCAAGGATATGAAACGTTGTTGAAAGCCTGGAAGCACCCCTAAAGGGCTGAAACCAAGAAACAAGTTCTACTTTTCCAATTTCTGAAAAAGTTTTACAAAAATTTAAAAAATTCTTCAAAACTCAATAAAAATCATAAAACATCAAAACAAAAAAAAATTGTTGTGCTGGTTAGTTAGGTTCATTAATTAAAAATGAAAAAAAATACTTGCACCAAAATCAAAAAAAAAAAATCATTTCAAGATTAGAAACCACACAACATGTTCTAGGTCATGCATCATTTAGCATAGAATTTTTTCTTTGTTTAATTCATGTATTGCATTTTGAAGATTGCAAGGGGCAAGGTACGTTCTACTCACCATATTCTGGCATTCATTTTGCATAAAGAATCCCTTGTTTGAAATTATGGTGTGCATTGCATTTCAAAATATTCTAAGGGCACTACCTTTAATAAACATAAGGTGGGGATTTCATCACCCTTCCTTAGCCCACAAACCACAGTTCCCTTGCATCTCTGCATGACCTACGCCATAAATAAAAGTCAGTAAACGTTGGCCCTAGGATCACACTGTGGTTCTTGTGTTATTTGGGTTTACTCTCATATGAAAATCGGTGCCTAAGGCAAGACAGTCGGACGGCAAACGCCTTAAGCGGGTTAGTGGTTTGGCATAATAAGGTCCCTACGAAAGTAGGGGGAACCTCCCACTTCCCCACCCCTTACCTGGCTGGTGGTCATATTGAGGGTAAACTTACGTTTCACTTTAATCACTTTGTGAAACCCTATTAGTAGGTCTAAGTCGCATCTAGATCATTAGATAATTTGTGTTAACTTGTTTGTGGTTGCATAAAAAAAAATTAAAAAAAAATATAAAATCACAAATCCACGCCTATGCAGGAGCACTTTTATCCTTCTACTTACAAGCCCTCGACCTGTATTCAACTCCCTGACATTCTCGTCGATCAATATGAGATTCGTCCAAGTCTTATCCAGATGCTCCCATCTTTTTATGGGAATCTCAATGAAAATCCTTATAGGCATCTAGATGATTTTCTAGAAGTTTACTCCCTGATCAAAATTCAGAATTTTAATGATGATGCCCTTAAGTTGATTTTATTTCCATTCTCGTTAAAAGATAAAGCAAAATGTTGGTTAAGGAGTTTTCGAAAGATTATCTGGACTTGGGAAGATATGCAGTTAGAATTTTTGAAAAAAATTTACCCCATAGGCCGAACCAACATGATGAGAAGGGCGATTACAGGATTTACTCAACGTCCGGGAGAGCAACTTCATGAATCATGGGAGAGACTGAAGGATCTAATAAGTCAATGCCCACACCATGGGTTGCCCAAATGGCAAATTATATTTGCATTTTATGAGGGGTTATCCGATTATGATAGGCAAATGGTGGACATATATTGTGGAGGGTCATTTTTGAGCAAAGGTGAAGATGAGGCATATGATTTGTTTGAAATTTTGAGTGCAAATTCGATAAACCGTGCCTCCATCTCATCTCATCAACAATCCGTAGGACATGTCAAAAACCCAATCCACACTTTCACGAAAGCTTGTGAATTCTGTGCCAGTCTCACTCACTATGTGAGTGAATGTCCTACTATAGCCCGACTCTCTCCAGTCATCCAAGCACAGGTCCAAAATGGCCTAGGATTCTCTCCACACCAGTGTGATACCCTTTCCGATAATTCTACGTCTGGCTGGAGCAATCACCTAAATTTTCCTTGGATGGACCAAACAATCCAAGACTGGCAGCGCGGCAGGACCCGAGTCACCTCGCAGGCGGTAGACAGCTCCAAGTACCTCCGACGCTACAGGGAGGTTTATGCCGGCCGACCCCAGATGAGGGTCTTAGGGGTACGTATGAATGCACTTTCTTTTAATTGATTGCAAATGTTATATGTCTATTTATGCGACTGATATGTGTGATGGATGTAGGATGCACGGGACATAGTGGCGATGGACATGCAGGTCCACCTTCACAGCTTGGAGGCCCGGCTGGCTGCCACACGGGCAGACTTGGAGACCTTGATGAGTGTTTAATTACCTATATGCAAATTATTTCTTGAATTATTAATGATTAGCCACTGACAATCTCAATGAATGTAGCGTGCCCAACAGGGAGCAGCGGCGAGAGAGACCGGAGGAGCCTCCAGCTCGAGGGGACCTAGTGCAGAGACGACTGCACTAGCAGAGCAGCTTGCTGGAGCGGTTGCTCGTGCCGAGGCAGCGGAGTGCGACCTCGCCACACGGGTAAGCTCAAACTCAAACTCAAAAATGCCCCTTGATTAAATTTCATCATGTGTGTTCATAAAAATTTGTGTTTTACAGACTGAGGAGCTCCGAGCCTTGCTTACTTGTATCGAGGTAGGACAGCGCGCGATGGCCACACAGGTAAGTTCATAAAGATTTATTTCAGTTGTTTATGAAATTGAATTAAATGTGAAACTGATGATTTGTTTGATTGATTGCAGACTAGAGAGCTACAGGAGGCGCTCACCCAGGCCGTATTAGCCGGGACGGAGCTGGCCATCCGTGAGCAGCGAGTCGCGGAGCTCGAGGGGGCACTGAGGTGGCGAGAGGAGCTACCTCAGGACGTGACAGAGCTGCGAGTCCTCCTTGACGTAGAGCGGAGGGAGCGTGCCCGGGAGCGAGAGCAGTAGAGGGAGGAGCGCGCCCGAGAGAGGGAGTAGCAGGCAGCATGCGAGCGGGAGCTCGCGGACTTGAGGGCTCAGCTAGCCGTTACTGAGGAGCGGCTTAGGGCGACCGAGGAGAGCCTCCAGCGAGGCCGGGAGCGGGCGCGGGCTACGGGGTACGCGTTTACTAGTAGTACCTACGTGGCTGGTTCCTCTCTCCAGC
Organism: Amorphophallus konjac; assembly: GCA_022559845.1. Lineage (NCBI taxonomy): Eukaryota > Viridiplantae > Streptophyta > Magnoliopsida > Alismatales > Araceae > Amorphophallus > Amorphophallus konjac. Next base: position 176,748,591 of record CM040125.1, read on the forward strand.
AGAGGAGCAAGGCAGAGGAGCAGGCTCGTGCTCCAGCTACTTCTCGGGGGTCGATGCCCCCTCCATGGGCTTCTCGTCAGGACGACGATGGTGAGGTAGAGAGTAGGAGAGAGGAGGGTGGAGGCGAGAGCTGAGAGAGAGACTTACTTGTACTCTTCCACCCTCACACCTGTACTCAAATATTCATTGATATATATATATATATGAGATTCTTGTTACCTGAGTTACCTTGAGTAGTTAAGCACTTGAGTACTTCCGTGTTTACTTTTCCTCTTTCTTTTCGTTCTTGCCCTGTGACTGTAGTTCACACTTAAGCAAACAAATTAATTCATCTGTTCGGCTTAGACCCTTGCTCAATAAGCAAGGGGTCGTCACTACTTTGACCTTGTTGACGGGTCAAGGGGCCAAGCCTCTAATTAATAAAGTTGAATAACAAAAATATATAAGGAAATGTAGCATGCAAGCAAACAGATGCAAACTGAAAATAAAAGATGCCCACACAAGAACGTAATCAAGCATATGAAATGGTGGGAAGCAGTGGGCTTAATTTTTTTTGTTCTTTTTTAATTTTCTTCTTCTTTTTTCCTTTTCCTTTTAAAGTGACGCCCTCGCACACAGGCATTGATTGTAGAATTGACGCCTATGAGGGTGGCGTTGATTGAAAATTCATATTTTTTTGGTTAATCTTATTGAAAATGACGACATTAAGGCTGTCGTGAATAAAGTGAATAACGCCTTTGGTAACGAGCGTGAATTAAAAAAGACATTTTTTATTTTTACTTATTTGGAAATGACAACATTAAGACTGTTGTTAATTATGGAAATGACGCCCACATGTGGAGGTGTTAATTAAAAAAACATATTTTTTTTTCTTTTTTTTGGATTTTTTTTCTTGTTTTGAATGAGGCTAAGCATAGTACAAGGGTCTTAATCCTTACACAATCACCATCGAAAATCCATTAATCTTTCTTAAATGATTTAACAAAGGGACAACGTACTTAATGACTTGTGCTTTTACTCGTATTCTCTCACGGCCCATCCTTCTTAGTCGGTCTTCGCCATCCTTTTGAGCTTATAACCTACCATGGAGGGAGAAGTGAAGAATAAGTTAAGGAAACTCACGAGAGGTTTCAGAGAACGGGGAAGCTTTCCTCCCCTTGCCTTAATGCCTGTTGGGATTCGGTCTTTGGCTTAGGGAAATTTTGTTGCTCTTTTGCCCTTATTAACGCATGCTTACGACCAGGGTTTTCCCTGCGGGGACTTTGCCTCTCTTGACATGCCTTTCTTTTATTCGTTACTTTTCTCTTTTCTTTTACTTTGCAAATAAATGAAAATCTAATTGTACTTGGGCTTTTAAGCATTTTGTTCCCTTTTGGGCCCTGACTTCCACCTACTAGGGCGGCGGACAGGTTTGGTTAGCATTCCTCGACTCGTACTCCCCCTCGTGAGCCGAAGAGAAGAGAATAGGTAAAGTTTTTATACTCTTAGTTTGGGTCTGACTTTCCTTGAATTTTGGACTGCTCGAGTTTAAGAGTAAAGCGTGTAGTGGGTGCGAGACCCCAAGGTTAAACCATCAAGACTGAAGAATGAATTAAGGATTTTGATCTTTTGGGCTTGCGACCTATGCACTATGTCAGCCTGTAATTTTCAAAAAAATATTTTTCTTTTTCTTCTTTTTTTCAAATTTTTTTCTTTTCAAAAACTTAGGGATAATATTTCTTCAAATAAAGTCCATTCCACGGGTGAGCCAGTTCTTCCCCTTCGGCGTTAATCAATTTGTAAGCATTGTCAGGATAACCATTTTTTATTACGTAAGGCCCTTCCCAATTCGGTTGGAGTTTTGAACGAGGTCCACCCGGTTTTACAAAGATTCGTTTGATTACCATTTCACCGATTTTAAATTTTCTCTCAATCACTTTCTTTTGGTAAAAATGTGAAAGCCTATTTTGATAAACACGCGCATGCTCAGCGGCGGCCAAATGCTTCTCATCTAGGAGTTCCAATCGAGCAATGAGAGATTCGCGACACTCATCAATGGGGAGCTCCTTGTCCAATTGTACCCTAAGAGAAGGTATAAGAATCTCATAAGGGACTACCGCCTCCATTCCATAAGTGAGGGCGAAAGGGGTTTGCCCTGTAGGGGTACGAATGGAAGTGCGATAGGCCCAAAGAGCTTCAACCAGCTTTTCTGGCCAATCTGCAAATTTATTAGCCTCACACATTTTCTTGATAATTTTGATCAACGTTTTATTAGTTACCTCTGCTTGGCCATTGCCCTGCAGATAATAAGGAGATGAATGATGCAATGCAATGTTGTACCTGTTGCCGAGGTCCTGAAGTTCTTGAGAGATGAATTGTGGTCCATTATCGGTGACGATGGTACTCGAGATGCCGAACCTTGCGATGATGTTCTTCATTATAAATTTACAGATCGTTGACGCTTTGATCTCCACATAAGCTTCCGCTTCCGCCCACTTGGTGAAGTACTCCGTGGTCGTGAGTATAAATTATTTCGATTTTGTGAGGAGGTTTGAATCACCAAGAGGTCCAATGATATCGAAAGCCCACATGGAGAAAGGCCATGGGGAGGACATAGGATGGAGTGAAGAAGCAGGAGAATGGATTTTGTCAGCGTGCAGTTGACACTTGACACACCTTCGAACATAGATAGAGCAGTCCTCTTCTAGAGTGGGCCAATAGAAGCCTAATCTAAGGATTTTCTTAGCTAACATCTGACTATACACATGGCCACCACACACTCCTGAATGCGCCTCTTCCATGACCTTTCAAGATTCATCATCATCGAGGCATCTTAGCAAAACTCTAGTGAGGCCCCTTCTATAAAGCACACCTCCAACTAAAGTGTATCGCTGAGCAACTCTTCGAATGTCTTTCTTTTCCTCAGCCGTGGCCTCCTCAGGATAAGATTGATCCTAGCAATATTTAGCAATTTCATAATACCACGGCTTCTCTTCGTCGTCCAATTCTTCCTCTAGATCTATCAACATGATCTCCTTATTCTCAATGATTCTACCTTGCTTAACCTTCTTGAGCACCTCCTCCTTAACACTAAGGAAAGTTGGATCCTTAATAGCGGGAGTGAGACGCCTATGAACAATGATAGAGTGGAAGTCCCTTTCGGGAAGGAAAACCAAGGAAGAAGCTAGAGAAGCAAGAGCACCAGCCAGAATATTCTGATCACGAGGAACATGGACGGAGATTAATTTGGTGAAAAGCTTGGCATAAGCAAAAGTCAGTTCTTGGTAGGGTTTGAGTTTAGGATTGAGCGTGCGACACTTGGTGAGCACTTGGTGAAGAATAAGCTGACTATCACCTACAATTCGCAATTGGGTAACACCGAATTGATGAGCGGCCTCCAGTCCGGCCAGAAGAGCCTCATACTCAGCTATATTATTTGTAACTGGAAATGCGAGCTGAGAGGCGAGTGGAATAGTGATACCCTCAGGTGATAGGAGAACAATGCCAATCCCCTTCCCTTTGGAATTCAGAGCTCCATCAAAATGTAACGTCCACATCGAATCGGACTGATTGACGGACATTAGTTCCTCATCTGGAAACTCTTATCGGATAGGGTCAAATCTAGGGAGAGGGTGATGAGCGAGATGTTCCGCTATGGCATAGCCTTTAATTACTTTTTGTTGAATGTAGATGATATCAAATTGAGAAAGGAAGCTTTGCCATCTCTGGACGTCGAAAAATGTCGATGATGATCATACGGCATGCACGTCTCGACACTTGAGAGAAAGTCGAAGACGGAAATGCCAAATAAACCTCATGCCTTGCCCGATCAGGATGAGGACTCGCTTGGTGGTCCGCTAGCCGATGAGGGAGCCCTCCGGGCGAAAGATACGACCACAACTGTACAGCCGGCCGTGCCGAGAGCTGAATCAAAGAAGAGTCAGGAACTCTGACACAGCCCGGCGTGCACCGAAAGTCACGCAAAGTCTGGGACCGAGCCCCAGAGGCTGCGAACGGAATATTATAGAGGCCATACATCACAACCGAAACATTCTGGCAATGCCGACATTCATATAAACGGCCGCGACTTCGAGAAGAATCTGTTTAGTACTTAAAACGTCACGAAGGGGCCTTAAAACGGCGCGCCCCCCTCTTAAAACGGCGCGCCCCTTTTCTTTTCTTTGGCTACACGGCGCCCTCGAAGGGGCCTCCATATTTGATGCTTAAAACGGCGCCCCTTTGAATATGGCGCCGTTTTAACCCCTTTGATGCTTGAAACGGCGCCCCTTTGAATGTGGCACAGTTTTAACCCCTAAACCTATTCTCTGAAGCGCTTCCCGGGCGTGCAATCGACCCATCCCGTCATCAATACGGTCCCCTGTTTCCTACGAACAGCACGTCGACGAACTACTTAAAATAGCTAAATGTCTGCTTCGATCCGTTGGGCATCCAAGCATGTTCTTCAAATGGAAATTCTCGAGCCCTGCACCGTCGAGTGCTCATTCCGTCAGTCGGCCGCCCATTCCCCTGCAAATGATGAAAGCAACGTGGCTCGCGGTGGATATGCCAGCGAAGGAGGAGGCCATGCCTCAGCCCCTCTCCCGGTCACACTGTAGCTGCGGCAGAGGTGACGTCCACGATAGCGGCATTCGACACGGTGACCCCAGCAACGTCAGCAGCAGCATCCGCGTCCTCCCGCGAGCCAGTCACGGCAGCAATAGGACATCCGGGCAGCAACGTCAGCAACGGCAACTGCGAACAGAACAAAAAGCCACAGAAACGGGAAGCTTGCTTCCCTGCTCTCCCTATAAATACAAGCCCCAGGCATGAAAAAAAAAGAGGAGGGACGCTCTACTAGCGGCGAAGCCCTGCTCCGAAGTGTGGAGAAGAAGAAAGAAAGAGTGGGAGAGAAAGGGTGAGGAAGAGTGAAACCCAGCCGTGTGAGGGTGGGTCATTGTCTTTCTCCTCTTCCTTTGTATTCTGCTCGGCGACGTCCAGCCCCGATGTAGTTCTCTTTGTTTAAGTGGAAATGAAGCTGGGGCCTTTAACCCCGATCCTTTCTTATCCCCTTTATGAAACCCGATTTTGATGCTCGCTCATCCCCTAAATCTCCCTTCCACCGTGTTCTTGTGTCAACTTCAGCTCTCACGCGGTCTTCAGCCACGCGATCACGGCAAACCTCAGGTCACCGAAGTTCCTTTGTAGGCTGGCCCTCAGGACCTCCGGCCCCGGATGAGGGGAGTCGATACGATCGCAACAACCCATGGGCCACCGGACTCCCTTGTAGGCTAGCCCTCGGGACCTCCGGCCCCAAATGGGGTAATTTTACTGGTGTCGTCGCTTATGCGCACACCGGGATGTTCCGGGGCCGTCGGAGTTTTCTCCATATGGCGCGCCCCATTTTTTTCCCTATACCCTTCGGGTCTAGGGGAGATGCTGCCCAAATTTTGCCAGGGGAATAACCCATAAGAATGAACGAGCATAATAAACTCTGTGGGGAAGAGAACATCATATGTAGAAAACCACTGAAACAAACCGAATCTCTGAGTTCTTGCATAAACTTTTCTAATAAAACACTTGAAGCATTCATGCTAATTCACCTCAATAAACGACTAAAATGATTAAACCCCCTTTTCATCAACCTAATCTTTCAAATGGATGAACAAACCTGTCATTAACCCAACCTGCAGGTGAAAGAAAGAAAACACACAGTCAAAAGCAATAAACCCTCGGGAGGGGCTAATCCGGCGCGGTCACCATTCCACCGCGCCGTTTTAACCCCCCCCCCCCACAATAGCCCCATCTCCTTCTTTGGATGCTAAATGGCGCGCCCATTTCAACTCCTTATCTTCCCATTTCGACGCGGCCTTAACCGGCGCGCCCTCCTCTTCGAGCCCAAAATCGGCACCCCCCCCCCCTTGAACTCCCTTAAACCAGCGCGCCCCCATGGGTGCCTCTACCCGGCGCGCCCCCCCTTACTGCCTCTTCCCGGCGCCCCCCCCTGACTGCCTCTATCCGGCGCGCCCCTTGACCCACTCCGCAACCGACGTGCTTCGTTAAAAAAAAGGGGGGGGAATTAACTAAGTAGAAGAAAAGGCTTGAATTAATGAATAAAGCGAAAGAAGAGAACTAAATCGATAAAAAATAAATAAATGAAAGGAATGTGAAGCCAATAATAAAAAGTTTCCCCTCTACTATAATCCAAATTTTGTTCGGGCTTTGCACTTAACAACTCGCTCCCCCAGACTGTGCAATGATGCCACGTGGTATCGGATGTGGACCTCGGGATCCCCGACATGGTCATGATCCGTGCACCTCTTGGGCCGATAGTTCATCAGCTTGACCCACTTCTTCCGGGATCCGATCCCGCACCCACATGAGACGTGCCGTACCTACGTCAGATATCCGAATGTCTTTGTTGTCACCTTCGATGCTTCGAATATGGACTCTCGACTGAATACTGGATGGTCCGTTAGTGACTGATATATATATATACCGGGATCTAATCCCTCACTTGCATTAAATTTGCCGCACTCGCAGCAAGTATTCGTATGGTTTTGAACGTCGTTTTGCATACCGATGCGGAGGGTTTAAATCATGTCAACCCAACTCACATGCTTTAATGAAGAACGATCTTTAGGTCATTTGGCCCCTTTCCTTGGCGATTAATCAGAGGTCTTCCCCTCTCCGAGGGGATGTAATTAACGTCGCGGCCTTTATGGCGCGGCGGGTCTCCAGTCCTGACCCGATATCCACAATCGTCTGATTAGTCAGACGGAGCGCACCCCGGGCTTTGGACCACTCCAGTCTTGAAGCCCGAACACATTGTCACTTAGGTGACTGGCACGCCCTCACACTAGATAAACTGATAAACCGATAAAAAGAACACCCCGATATCTCTACACCTCGAAATTTAGTGCGTTCCACACCATTGTGCTAATCGATCAGTGAGAACGGATTTTTCAAGAAGAAACTTAATAGGATTCATACGAGCAATGAGATGAACCTCGTGAGCTAAGAAATAATGCTTAAGTTTCTGTACTACCCAGACTAAAGCAGCGCACGTCTTCTCCATAGCTGAGTATCTCTGTTCACACGGGTTGAGAAGCTTGGACAAATAGTAGGCTGCCCTCTCCTTTCTTTTATCATCAACTTGTGCCAGGATAGCACCTACAGAGTCATCCAGAACAAAAATATAAAGAACAAGTAGTTTGTCTGGAATTGGCGGCCTCAGGACAGGAGGATTAGCCAAATAATCTTTTAGTCCGTCAAAGGCTGCCTGACACTTGTCATCCCAATTAAATTTGACTCCCGGTTTAGTAAGCTCGTAGAACGGCCTACACCTTTGTGAATGGTGGGAGACAAACCGGCGAATAAATTGCAACCTCCCGATCAATCCTCGGACTTCCTTCAAATTCCTGAGAGGAGGCATATCTCTTATTGCCCTTGCCTTGTTGGGATCAATCTCAATACCCCTTTTACTGATGATGAATCCAAGCAATTTCCCTGATGAAACACCAAATACGCACTTCTTGGGGTTCATCTTCAACTGATACTCCCGTGCTCTTTGCAAGACTTTGGCCAGAACCCGGGATGCTCAATCCTCGTTCTTGATTTCACTACCAGATCATCCACATACACCTCTATAAAAATATGGATCATGTCATGAAAAATAGCCATCATTGCCCTTTGGTAGGTGGCTTTGGCATTCTTGAGCCCAAACGGCATGACCACGTAACAGTAAGTACCCCACGGTGTAGTGAACGAGGTTTTCTCTTGATCTTCCTCAGCCAAGCGAATTTGATTGTAACCAGAGAAGCCATCCATAAAAGAGAGGGTCTCATACCCTGCCGTATTATCAATCAACACATCTATGTGAGGGATGGGGAAATCATCTTTAGGACATGTGCGGTTAAGGTCCCGAAAATCTATGCAAATTCTGAGTCTGCCGTCCTTTTTCATAAACGGGATAATGTTAGTCATCCAATTAGGATAGAGGACGACTCTAATAAATCTAGCCTTATGAAGCTTATCGACCTATTCTTTCATCTTTAAAGCCATGTGAGGGTGGAAACGTCTTAACCGCTGTTTGACCGAGACGAATCCTGGCTTAAGTGTAAGACGGTGTTCAACAAGGATAGGGTCCAGACCCGGCATATCTTCGTAACTCCATGCAAATGCATCCTTGTAATCCTGAAGAACTTGAATAAGCGCCTCCTCTTCGGAGGGTGGCAAATTTTTACTAATGAGGATAATCCTAGGGTTTTCCTCGGTACCCAGATTGATCTCTTTGGTGGGTTCTTCTACTGAGGCTCACTGTTCGTCGAATCTTCTCATACCACTAGCAAAAGCGTCAGCCTCGTCCTCATATTCTTCATATTCTTCATCCCCCTCTTCAATAGGGTCTTCATCATTCATAATTTCATAGACACCAAACCCTTCATCTAAAGAGCCCATATCCTCACATTCTATATCTGGTAGGAGTATCGGATCCTCTAGGAACTCGGGAAGAGCTAAGCATGCCCGGCATCTTCTAGCTAAATCTAGCAAGAACCTACGGGGAATCTGCCTACCCTTGGATTTCTTATGCGAAGCTACCCCAAAAGTCTTATTAGAAGAAGAGGGAGAGGAACAAGATGACAAGCTAGACGAACTACCCTGACCTAAATGAGGTGGAGAAGAAAAAGATGAAGACGCAATGGATACAGGAGGAGATATAGGTGGAGCCTCCTCGTTGGAGGAGAAAAGAAGGTCCGCTAACGAACCTTGAAAGAGTGGCCCTTGGATCGGGGCACGCTCCGAAGTAAGATATGAGGTCTCTTCAATAGAGACGGAAGTTGGAAAGTTTAAATTTTGGCATTTTTTTTCGTTTTCAATAATAAAGCAATGAGAGGGAGGAGTAGGAGGTGATGTTGATATCGAAAGATTTGAATAAGATTGAATGAGAGATTGCCCACGCGGGGGCGTGATGGAGAGTTTAGAGAATTGCTCGAGGTGATGGAGGAATTGGAGGAGTTTGGAATAATTCTGGAGGTAAAGTTATCAAGACCGCAGGCGGTCTAGGGATATGTGAAGAAAATATTTTATCAAGCAAATGGACAACTGTAGTGCCCCAGAATTTATATAAATAATTTTTGAATTATAAAATAATTTTCTGGAATTTATATAAATGCCTAAATATATTTAAAGGGATAATTGAATTAATAAGACCTTATAAAGCCCAATTGGATTGAAATAATTAACCTAGTCTATCTAATTATTATCCAAAAGGTTTAAGAACCAAGCCCATTAAGTTTGGCCCATGTTCTAGAAGGGTACTTAGCTTATTCACGTATTTTAAAGATAAATACTATTTTTATAAAATAATTGTATGGATAATTAACCAAAAGAGTTTGATTAATATTAAACTCTATACACGTTGAGTGTAACGGTCTATCGGGCGACCGCCACAGCCATGTGATGCACCTATGGACGGCCGTTACATCCTGCAATTCCGTGAAGTGAAAAACAAGCCAAAAGATTGGATTTTTGCTAACTTATCTCTTAGGGATCGAGATAGAAAGACTAATAGAGGTGTTAAGGACTCTTAGAAGTTGATCTAAGCTTTAACAAGGACTCTAAAATTGATCTAATCTTCAAACCCTAGCCAAAACCCTATAAATAGGACCTAGTTCTGAACTGAGCGACCCTTACTTTTGGCTCGTGAAGAATCAAGGTAAAGAGTCATAATTTCGGGTAAGTTTTTTAGAAGCTTTTGTTTAGTATACTTTAGACTAATATCTCTCCAAATTTCGTGCTAGGAGACCAAGCAACCAAGGAGATTGAAGCTTCCCAAGTTGCTGATTTACCACAAGAAGAGCAAGGATCAAAGGGTAGCACCTAACATCAAATTCGAAGTTTAAAAGTCTTAGAAGAGGTAGGTTATCTCATGAACGACAAAAATAACATGTTAGGGATAAAAGCCCTCTGATTTTGCAAGATTACATGCACGTTAGCTCATGAATTTCATGTTTTAGTAGAGACATGCATATATCTATATTCTTAGCCCTAACTAAATTAAAAAGAAACTTCCTTGTGAAATTCACAGAGAACCCATGCATGATATTCGTTTAGCCTTCATTCTATCATGTTGGAAGTTATATGTATGATTTTCAGACATGATGCAAGTTGAAACTTAGGTCATTGTTATTTATTACTGTCAGCAGAGGCTCTGACGGATCAGGGTAGGACCTTCACATGATATAACGGTCTTACGACCGACCGTTACACACTCTGTTATGTTTTTATTTCACTGTTGTCTCTAACGCACCAGGACAGGAGCGTTACATTACTGTAACGGCCCCTAGATAGACCGTCACAAGCACTGTGATGCTCTCTTGTTAGACCGTTAGACTCTGTGTTCTTTCATCCCATGACAGAATAGTAACCAGTTAAGTTAACTTATAAATAAGCCTAGTTAGCTAAGTTTTGACCTGTTATTATTTCAAGTTTACTTACTAATTCATATTGTAATCTGCATGATCTAGGCATCTTGAACTATTTTAAGTTATGTTAATTTTATGTGCCAAAACTTTATAGTTTTGTAATTAAAAACATGATTTTCCAATGTTGTATTGACGGAGTTTATCTTGCTTTCACGTTGTTACATATTCTTCCTCTATCTATAGAGTCATTTTCTTTAAGTACATGGCACATACTCCGGTATGTTGTCCATTAGTTCACTTTGCACTATAGGAACATTATTCTTGGACATGAGGACCTCTCTATTGGATATTTCTTCCAATGGACTAGGAAATCTTATTTCAAGGCCTCCGTAATTCTCCGCGAGCCTGGGATTCCCACTAGGATGCCGAGTTGGTTGTACCATTAAAACCCATTTGATTAGATTACACTATCGATGTTTTCTAGTTCTAGCTATGTAACGGACCTATAGTGGACCGTCAGGAGCACCTAACGGCCCACTATACGACCGTCACACTTCACTGAGTCTATTTTATTAGTTCTAGATTCAGACTAATGTAACGGCCCAGCACTAGACCATCACATCATGTAACGGCCTAGTACACGACCGTCACACTACTTGAGTACTTAACCTGAGGTTTGACCCAAGGGTTGATATTTCAAGGTTTCTAGATGACCCTTGATAATCTAGAACTTATCATATTGCTTAATAGACTTAATATAATGAATGAAAGTTAAGAAATATACCGTTATGCTACCGATTTATTTTATGAGCATAACATTGTTTAATGTCATTCTTGATTCCTCATATTCAAATTGAAGCGTTCATTCATTGATTCTTAATATCTTGAATTTATTTAAACTTATATTCTTGGCCATACTTTATTGTCATGCATGGAAAAAGCTTGATTTATACTTGAAGATGCGATCGAGCACTGATTGTGTTCAAGGGCTCTATGCTAGTTCCCTCGGCTGATTGTCGGAAACATACTATTTTATAAACCATGGGGTAAGATGCTATTGACATCGCATTACGCTGGGAGTACTTTCTTTATAAATAAGTGAATTATCCATGGCTCGTGAAGTGAAAATTCACAACATGTTGTAGCATGATTGATTCTTGTACATGACTTTCTTGCTTGATATTCCACAGAAATTCACGAAGTACTTGCTCATAAGTAAAAGATACTAGAGTGATGATTATGTGGCTTGCTAGTACATTCTCGATACATTCTTGTTCATGAAAGGCCAATATCATGTTCTTGTCACATTCTTGCTAGTTCATACTTGCTCTCATTCTATCTTACATGATTATCGGATTACTTTGGTTTAATCGCGTGATCATCGCATTGCATGATTTTACCTTATTCTTTAGAGCAAAAATGTTAATTACTTTAATAGTACCTTCATGTTGATGCGAAGATACATATTGGGCAAGTGTACTCATTACCTATTTCCAATCTTTTTCAGGAAACGGAAGTGAGTCGGGTTCGGATTCGGAAGGTTCAAGTAGCGGATCCGAGAGTAAATAAAGAATGAGCGAAGACTTAGGAAGTCTACATTGTTTAGATCGAGTCAATGTAATTTCGTATTTCTTGAGTCTAGTAGAGTGGAAGATGATGGAAAAATGATTGTATTTGACTATTGATCATTTATGAAATAAAGTTGGAGTTTGATTAAATATTGTGCAATTGCATTTATGTGTGTGATTGTCTTGCTCTCTGATCGTTCTTGCTTGCAAGAGACTTACCATGCCGGTTGTTCGCGCTCCCCGAGTTAGTCTTCCGTTGTAATAAAGGCTCGGGGCGTGACAACAACAATTGTTGGATGGATGGATTTAAGAGAGAAAAGGCCCGCCCACAGCCTATGTAAGGCTCGTGCCTTAATGGATCCTTGATGGTTTTTGTTCTATTATTTGTTCTGGAATTTCGGCTTTTTTTCTGGATTTTAGGAATTTGTCTGGTATTTTTCCAGATTTATTTGGAGTTATTTGAGGGTTATTAGAATTAATGAGATTTTAATATATATAATGATTATATTATATATATTTTAATATCTTTTTTTTCTTTTAATCCCTCTCTCACCCTCTTTCTCCCCGTCGATCTCTCATTCGCCCTCACTCTCTCTCTCTCCTCCGTGCGATCGCCCCTCTCTCCTCTCTAGGGAACACGGGCGAGACGAGGTCGGATTGAGGCGTGGTTGGCGCCGTTGGATTCCTCGCGTCGAGAGGAGCGCGTAGGTGTCCACTTCGGCATGGTTCGATGATCGTGGGAGCGGGTTAGAGCTTGAAGGCTCGGTGAGCCTACCTCGGTGCATGCGGCCTTTTCGTCCGTCTCGGCTTGCAAGAGGTAGGGGGATGGAATCTCGATCTCGCTAGGATCGTTTCCCTTAGCCCGTTTGTTGATTAGCACCCCGTAGCATGCATGATGTCCATGTTTCCATATTTGGGGTTTTAGCTTAAATCTTTGAGTTTAATGCGTTTTAGGCCTTGCATGTGCTAGATTAAGTTGTTAAATTGTTGTTTAGCATGCGTGGTTTGGCAGGATATCAGGTTTTTCGACGAGACCCGGCGATTTCTGTCATCCGGGAGGGCTTCGGTTTTCAAACCGTACCCGCCCGTAACCCAGGTGAAGTGACGGTCCTGCCAGGAACCGTCACTTGCCCGACGGTCCATAGTGGACGCGTCGCTTCCAAATAACGGCCCATCGGGGGTGCGTCATTTGGAGAGTAACGGTGGGAATCCCATCCGTTACTCACCCGTTGTTTTCGGTTAGCCAGGTGAGGCGGTGAGTCCGGCGGTCTATCGGCCGACCGTCGTTTACTTTCGACGCGCTTAGACCGGAGCGTCGCTTCGCCTGCTGTTATTTTTAAACGCTGTTTGTTGGTTTGAGCCTCGGGTGGAAGTAACGGCGGAGCTCCCGTGCGTCGCTTCGAAGCAACGCATAGGACCCCCACCGTCACTCTCCCCTTGAAAGCCTTTGAGCTGGAACTCAGGTGGAAGTAACGGCTGGAGACCAGCGCGTCGTTTGTGATGTAACGCGCCAGTCCCCGACCGTCACTTTCAAATAGCGCGTGGGTCTTCGACCGCCGCTTCCCTGATGGTTGTAATATGTTCCCAGCCCTTTCGTTATGCGTTCCCTTTTATACTCATGCCATATTCGTATTGTTTTAATGTATAGTGGCGTGTTTTATTACCATTAGAGTAGCCTTTCTTTCCAAGCAATGGAGCCACTGTTGTTTCCCTAAGGTCTGTTGAGTGCCGACCCGCTTGAGGACGGCGGAGGGGTATGTTTCCCATGCACGGTTTGTAAGCTAGTTCCGTGGGCTCCCAGCCAATGGTAGCGTCCTATCAAGGGAGAAAACTAGCTAGAGGGCCTGGCTCAGGCTAGAGTCAGTGTGTGCACATGTGGTCGGAGACTGTGGACTGACACCGACGGGTGCCACTCCGACTGGTCACTTGGTTTGGTACTGTTTGCGCGCTTAGCTTGTCGCTTTGTCGACTGCGAGTGCTTGAGACGCAGTGTAAGTCGTCAGTGGACGCTTCTGGTTTCTGCTCCAGTGGTTGTCCTTCCTTATTATTTGGATTAGTTAAGACTTATTCTATTTGGTAGCTTTAGTTTTAATCGCTTGCATCTAGTTAACTGTGGCATACTTTGGCTGTTATACTTGCTTGGTTAGAGTCTGCAGCTTTACTTGAGTAGTTATTCTTGCCATTGCCCGTTAGCTTATTTAAATACATGCTCTACTTGCTTTTTTTATGCATGTATGTTCGTTTAGTGCGAGGTAGGGATCCGCGTGACCCCTACTGAGTCTGGCTGTGACTCACCCTTTCTCCTTTCAGGTGAGCCGCGCCCGTCGTCTCCCGGTGCTTTGTGAGCCGTTTCGGAGACCGTGTTAGCCGCCAGCTTTAGTCGAGGCGCCTTTTGTGGCTTGTTGTACCTTTGCCGGGGTATGCCCCGTGTAGTTGTACCTATTGTTGGGCTAGTACTCTTGTTTCTCTGGACTAGTATATACATATCAATCTAGTTATTTTGAATTGCTTCCGCACTTGTGTTAACTTCTTTACTTAATTGTAAATTGCGCGTTCCAAATTCCAATTCGTTATGCATACCCCTCAACACTTTTCTTCTAACCCTTCAGGGGCCTCATCAGCCTCTTGGGTGGCTTCCCCAGTTCTTGGTATCGGTGTATCGATGTTATCGGTATATCGGTATCCTGAACTCTGGGTCGTTACAGCCTATCTACAGTGAAGCCTTCTTCATACGGCACATCCGGCTCTCCAATATCTGTGTAATTACTTAGAAGCTACCTCTTGTCAGTGATTACCGCTGGCTTTTCAATCAGTTCATGAATCAATGGCGGCCATTCCGGATCAGTCGGCATGAATAGACGGCTCAGAGCAATGGTAATATCATTCTTGTCGAACCATCTGTACCAGTCACATTCCGGGTCATCCATCTTTCTTCTTTTATCGGGCCTTAAAGACTCCAAAGCTTTATATGTGGCCAATGGGACTATATGGCGAGCAAACTGCCATGCATGCACATCTTGACAATCCAGCATGGAAGTAACTATTGTGGTTTGCCCTTCATTATGAGTACCCCTGTCACGCCCCGACGCGGAAAATCGAGGGCGCGAGCAGTTATGAGGCACTCGTGTCGATCAGAGCATGTACAAATTTAATTCTAAAGATAGAGAGCTAAGATAAAATTTATAATTTTATTCCATCAAAATAAAAGTTTACATCACTAATTTATAAGCCATAAAGGCATGATACAATCTTCCAAATTTTTCAAATACATAATCCTTGTAAAAACACTAATGATCTACATAAATCTAGGTAAAAAGGAAAAATTCACTCTTTCACTCTTGTCCATTCCCTTGTTCATTTTCATTTCCTGCAACAATTAACCAAAACGTAGGGTGAGTAAAAAGTTCAGTAGGAATTTATATCTCTAAAGCCAGGCAATCTTTAAGTATTTAACAATTTTAGTAATTCGTGTCATGAAGTAATTGTTCATGAATTTCAAGTAGGAAATTTTGTATAAGGAAGTTTCAAATAATTTCAAGATAACAAGATATCATTAATTTCAAGATAATGATAGTAGACAAGATGATTGTCATTTCCAGAGATATATCAAGAACTTTCATGATGAGACGATGGGTACTATCATTAAGATAATTCAAGAACATTCACGATAAGCTTTAAGCAATATCGAAGTAGAGCAATCACTTGAACTTTAAACAATATAGAAGTAGAACAATCACTTCTACCAACACTCAATAGGATTGGCCAATGCACTAAGGGGGGATCACGACGATATGACAGCCCCTCATGGAACATCACTATTTGGCTACACACTTAGGGGTTCTCACGACTGTATGATTGCCCCTAATTGTAATAGACCCTGTATTGGTGAATGCCAGCACCTGATCATTATAATACCAGTTTATATGTGGAATTAAAATCTGCCAGAAGCTTAGCTAGAGACGCACCTAACATTCATCTAGCGATTGAATCTTGAAAAACAAACCACAGTACATAAGAGACTTTTAGGTGGTTTGGTCCTCCAGACCTACATCTACCCCTTACTCAACCGAGTAAGGATTCCTGCTGACACACAGCTTGAACAACCGCTGATCCACAGCTTTGGGGATAAATCCCTACAGACCATTGATCCACAGCTTTGGGGAACAAATCCTAGACCCCTGAGCCTCACAGCTTGCTGTCTGAGGAAACACCCTCGCTCGCTGAGCAATACAGCTTAGCTCTGCTGATACACAGCTTAGAAAGAAGAGATAGAAAACAAAAACTGATAATGAAAATAGCAATGAAAAGCTGAATGATAACACCTCAAGATATAGCTCACTATGGAGCACACGCAGCTTGGATCTGATCCAGAGGCTGGAACAACTGATTCTTCTACTGCACTTTTCTCCTCAGCTCTGACTGACTCTCTATTTACTATTCTTTCTTCTATCTTTCTCACTCTCTGATTCTTCTTTTTCTCTCTCTGATTTTCTCTTCAAAATTCCATCATCATCGAAGACACGACTGGGTTTTCTATTATTGTATATGTCCGGTGTGAGAGGGGTCCATGGAAAATAGGTTTCCTGCCCAGAAGATTTGATCAGATCTGGTCAACTGTCCATGTGTCACGATCTTAGCTTTCCAACATTCCACGTGGTGAAGTCTCCTTTGATCAAAATGCTCTTGGATCACGTGCTTCTTTATAGTCCTGTTGGTTAAAGCAGAGGCATTTTGTTAAACACATCATAGTCAATCATTTTCCAATATGCACAGATTTAATAAGGTATAGGAAGAATGTGTACATACTTTGTATGTGCAAGGTGCCACGGGTGCATAGACCCAAAGTGTTATAAACATATCATGCACATACGTTGCATGTGCAAGGAACAGCGATCACACTGACTTTCATCAAACAATGTGGAAGTATGCACTGTCGTATTTGTGTATGAGACACTTATGCACATACCTCAGTTAGCATGTGCGAAGACCTGCACAGACCTTGACTATATGCAATGCATGATATGCATGGACTCTCATATGAAAGACGTAGAACGTGCACCGACTATGGTATGTGCCTTAGACAAAAAGATACTTAGATCTTTATATGCATAGGAACAGTGGTATGCACCGAGGCAAAACTTGTATGTGCCTTAGACAAAAATGTGCATAGGACCAAAGCCTGCACAGACTTTGTGCGAGATAGTGCAAGAATATGCACAGACTCTTTCATGCAGACAACAGAAGTATGCACTTACCTTGATCATGCATAAACAGAATATGCACAGACTTCATGGTGTTATGTGCAAACATGCACAGACTTAATCATGCTATTGACAGAGAGCATGCACAGACTTGCTTATGCATTTTGGATAAATGTGCACAGACCTTGTAGCACGCATGCAGCAAATATGCACCGACCATGAGAACTAATATGCACGAACTTCTTGTGAAAGATGAAGACATGCACTGACCTTCGAGTGCACTTATTAGACATCATGCACCGACTTAGTATAAAAGACAGGAAGACATGCACCGACTTTGAATGCAATGCACCGACCCTGAATATGCAAACGACACAAGCATATGCAGACGTTACCTGCCAAATAATGTGGTATGCACAGACCTAACTAAAAGGTGCACCGACCTTTTATATACGAGAGACTAAACATGCACCAACTTTCAATGCATATTGTCTTTAAGTATGCACTGACCTTGAATGCATAAACGTCTATACACAGACGAGTCTTACCCGATGCAAAGTATTCACTGACTTATTTTATGCTTGAGGTAACACTGCACTGACTTTATCAACATATGCATGGACTTTGTATGCAACAAACGTAAGGTACACAGACCTTATATGCTGAATGACGCAACTATGCACAGACATACATCCTATATGCAATGGTCAAATGCAAACATATTTATGCAATCCAGTCTCACATGACTCATAGATTGTCATCATCAAAACCAGGATTCCAACAGATTGCTCATGCTCTCATATCGGAATGGACCATCTTCATGGATTGTTTGGTCCATCTATATATATATATATATATATATATATAATATATATATAATAAAAAAAATTCAAACCCCGCCCCCCCTTCCCGCCTTCGCCGCCCGCACGGGCGACGAGGCGAGAAGGGCGAATGGCGGGGAGGGGGACGTGGAGCGCGGAGGCGGTCGCTCGGGCGGGTCCACGCGGCCGTGGCGGGTGAAGGCGAAGGCGGCAGGGGCGACACGTGGCGGACCGGTCAGCGCGACAGCGGCGAGGTCGGCGAGGCGCGGACGCGTGCGCCCACGTGCGACATGCGCACGGCAGGCAGAGGGCGGGCGCACGAGGGCCCACGGCCGGCGACCTAACCCGGCCTAACCGGTCGGCGCAACGCGCCGGCAGAGAGAGAATAAGAGAGAAAGAGGAGAAGAAAGGGGCCATAAAAATTCCAAAAAAATTTGGAAAAAATCAGAAAAAAATGACAAAGGTGCAGCACATTCCAGCCTACCAAGTTGGGTCAAAATTAGGTGCACTTGATTGTTTCACATGGGCAAGAAGAGTTTGTAACCCTATACAAGGGCTTCATTTGTAATGGAACAAGGAGTTAGTTGTGAGGGATAGTTAGAAGGAGAGATAGCATGAAGGTTTTCCATTGTATTCTTGAAGTTCTTCATTGTAAGTCTTAGTAGAGCTCCATAGGAGGGTTGGATCTTGATGTTTTACAAGCTTTTGGTGTCACCTTTGTAAGATGATTTGATATTAATGCAAGGTTCTTTTTAAGCATTCAGTCTATTCTTGGTCCAATTACTTATTATTATGGTCTTCATTTCAATTTGAGTTCTTCACGAAAGCTGTTCCTTTTTAAGTTTTCTTCAACTTCTCCGTTTAGCATTTCTTCAAGTTCTTCCTGATTCATAGAGTTATTGTCCGTTTTCTTAAGTGCTGTTTTAGGTGTTTACTGTTCATCCGTGGTGAGACATTCTAGTATTCTTATGTTTTGAAGCCTTTCTAGACCTCTTTTCAATCTGCGTTCTTCATCAAAGTTGTTCCTCTCTTATAGATCTCCATTTCATTCTTCTACCCCTTTGTCTAATTCTGTGTATTTTTAGAGTTAGAATTAATTTTTCAAGGTGCTATTTTTCTGTCAGTTACTATTCACCAGCAGTGATAGATCTTGATTTTTCATTGCCTTCCTCTTATTTTCTGTGTCTGTGTTCTTCATCAAAGTTCTTCCTCTTTCAATTCTCTACAACGTTCATGTTTTACACTTCTTCTAATTCCGTCTAGATTTAAAGTTATGTTTTTTCTTCCAATCCCTATTTTCACTTGAATTCTGTTAAGTTTTCAAACTTGTTATATGCAACCCTTGTCTTCTTAAGTGTTTCTTCAAACATACCCGAAGCGGTAAGTCTTCTTCAAATCCTCTCACAGCGTCGACTTCCTAGGCGGAGCGATCTTCATCAAAGGCTCGGCGTGGAAACGACGGCATTCTTCAATCAATTGGCTAAATTTCCTTTACTTATCTCTTGTCATTTACAGTTACAATTCAAATTTCTTTAGTGATAATCGCACTCCAAATACAACATTTTATTTTCCAAACACAAGGGTATTTCCAACTTGAACTAAAATCAAATATTCTCTCCCCGTGGGAATGACCCGTATTCACCACTGTACTCGTATTTTCAAAAATCATTCGAGTGAGTGAGTGCGGTTATAAATTTTGAAATTTGTGTGGCACGGCATTTTTAAACAACGACTGTCGAGCACATCAATTTTTTGGCGCCGTTGCCGGGGAGTGAATTATGTTGATAGTTGGATATTCTTGTGTTTGGTGTATATATGTGAATATTAATTTTGCTCTTTTTACTTGTGCAGGAAAACGAAAAAAAAAATTCGAAAATCAAAGAAAGAGGGAAAGCAACCTGAAATTCCAAGGATATGAAACGTTGTTGAAAGCCTGGAAGCACCCCTAAAGGGCTGAAACCAAGAAACAGGTTCTACTTTTCCAATTTCTAAAAAAGTTTTACAAAAATTTGAAAAATTCTTCAAAACTCAATAAAAATCATAAAACATCAAAACAAAAAAAAATTATTGTGCTGGTTAGTTAGGTTCATTAATTAAAAATGAAAAAAAATACTTGCACCAAAATCAAAAAAAAATTTCATTTCAAGATTAGAAACCACACAACATGTTCTAGGTCATGCATCATTTAGCATAGAATTTTTTCTTTGTTTAATTCCTGTATTGCATTTTGAAGATTGCAAGGGGCAAGGTACGTTCTACTCACCATATTCTAGCATTCATTTTGCATAAAGAACCCCTTGTTTGAAATTGTGGTGTGCATTGCATTTCAAAATATTCTAAGGGCACTACCTTTAATAAACATAAGGTGGGGATTTCATCACCCTTCCTTAGCCCACAAACCATAGTTCTCTTGCATCTCTGCATGACCTACGCCATAAATAAAAGTCAGTAAACGTTGGCCCTAGGATCACACTGTGGTTCTTGTGTTATTTGGGTTTACTCTCATATGAAAACCGGTGCCTAAGGCAAGACAGTCGGACGGCAAACGCCTTAAGCGGGTTAGTGGTTTGGCATAATAAGGTCCCTACGAAAGTAGGGGGAACCTCCCACTTCCCCACCCCTTACCTGGCTGGTGGTCATATTGAGGGTAAACTTACGTTTCACTTTAATCACTTTGTGAAACCCTATTAGTAGGTCTAAGTCGCATCTAGATCATTAGATAATTTGTGTTAACTTGTTTGTGGTTGCATAAAAAAAAATTAAAAAAAATATAAAATCACAAATCCACGCCTATGCAGGAGCACTTTTATCCTTCTACTTACAAGCCCTCGACCTGTATTCAACTCCCTGACATTCTCATCGATCAATATGAGATTCGTCCAAGTCTCATCTAGATGCTCCCATCTTTTTATGGGAATCTAAATGAAAATCCTTATAGGCATCTAGATGATTTTCTAGAAGTTTGCTCCCTGATCAAAATTCAGAATTTTAATGATGATGCCCTTAAGTTGATTTTATTTCCATTCTCGTTAAAAGATAAAGCAAAATGTTGGTTAAGGAGTTTTCGAAAGATTATCAGGACTTGGGAAGATATGCAGTTAGAATTTTTGAAAAAAATTTACCCCATAGGCCGAACCAACATGATGAGAAGGGCGATTACAGGATTTACTCAACGTCCGGGAGAGCAACTTCATGAATCATGGGAGAGACTGAAGGATCTAATAAGTCAATGCCCACACCATGGGTTGCCCAAATGGCAAATTATATTTACATTTTATGAGGGGTTATTCGATTATGATAGGCAAATGGTGGACATATATTGTGGAGGGTCATTTTTGAGCAAAGGTGAAGATGAGGCATATGATTTGTTTGAAATTTTGTATGCAAATTCGATAAACCGTGCCTCCATCTCATCTCATCAACAATCCGTAGGACATGTCAAAAACCCAATCCATACTTTCACGAAAGCTTGTGAATTCTGTGCCAGTCTCACTCACTATGTGAGTGAATGTCCTACTATAGCCCGACTCTCTCCAGTCATCTAAGCACAGGTCCAAAATGGCCTAGGATTCTCTCCACACCAGTGTGACACCCTTTCCAATAATTCTACGTCTGGCTGGAGCAATCACCTAAATTTTCCTTGGATGGACCAAACAATCCAAGCCCTTGTATGCAGAAATGACGGCAGTAGGGAAGGTGCTAATCAGTCCTAGAGAACCGAAAGTGCTAATAACTGACAGAAATCAAATTTCTTTTCTAAAAAATGATATGGACACTTAAAAAATTGGCTAATCCAGTGGGGGGTGTACACGTGGTGCACAAGGGGAGTGTGCTACGTGGAGCACGAAGGAGGGGCACATGAGGGTGCCAAAGGAGGGGCACGCGAGGGTGCCAAAGGAAGGGGCATGCGAGGGTGCCAAAGGGAGGGGTAATCAAACTAAAAACATAAAGTGTCCCACTGTGATCACCAATTTGTGAACGTGTCACTTAGATATTTTAAATAAAAAGGAAAAAGTTTTAAAAATAAAAAAATATAAATGGATGGATAAAAATGTGCTAAAATATGTGGGACATAAGGAAAAGGAGCATGAGCATAAGATGCTCTAAGTGATAGGTTCGGTGCAAGGATTCAGAGGGGGGGTGAATGAATCCCACCCTTAAAAACTTTTCGCTCAATAAAAGACTAGAACATTATCAAATGCAAGATAGACAGTCTGAAGAACAAATTGAATTTTCTTTTAAACCAATGAGCAAATATATATAAGGCTCACCCAAATAAGCAACTAGCAGAAGCAGAAGAATGCAATCAACTCTCAGCACGGATAGAAACAAGAATGCATAAAGCAATCTGTGAAGGGGGTAGAAGATAAGGAACAAGCGCACAAGCCCAATCACACAGCACAGAAGATTTTTAGGTGGTTCGGTCACCAAGACCTACATCCACCCCTCACTCCCAACCGGAGTGAGGATTCCACTAGCAACGCTAGCACAGCAGACTCAGTCTGCAAACACTTGCTGCCAAATAGCTTGACTAGGGGAACAGCCTCCCCTCTTCCTCTAGACCGGAGGGACACCCCAAGTGACTCCCAGCCACTTGGAAACCAGAGACCGAAGTCTCTCTTCCTCCAGACCGGAGGGAACCCACCAGTGACTTCCCGTCACCAGCAAACCATAGGTCGCAGACCTCTCTTCCTCCAGACCAGGAGGGACACCTGGACTTGCAACCCACAAGCCCAGAACCGGAGATCAGATCTACCTTCTCCTGAGTCCACAGGAGGAACCCGACCTCACTACTGAGAATCGGAAGAACAAGGATAACCAAATGAAAAAGGAAATACAAAAACACGAAATGAAAATAACTTCAGCAAACAGAAAGCTGACAAATGAAATGCACAATGTGGCTCTCAACGGAGCTGACTGGCCTGGATCTGATCCACGGTCCAATAGGAACTTCTTCTGCTACTTCTCTTCTTCTTCTTCTCAACTCACGATCTCTCTTTCTCTTCTCTGCTCTCCTTTTCTCTCTCACTGTCTTTCTCTTTTCTTTCAGTCCTCACGAGCTCTCTCTTCTCTTCTCTTCTCTGCAACTCTTCTCTTCTGCTGGATCGAACTCTCAGCACTTCTGTACTTCTGCTATTTCTGCTTCTCTATTTTTGATCCCTCTTCTTCAAACAACCGAGACTCCCCTTTATAGCAGCTCGAGTAGGGGCAGCACTGGGCACATGTGTCCTCCACATTTTCGGCCCAGATATTTGGCCACGTGTCAGCATTTCAGCTCCTTGGATCACGTGCCAGACACCTGCATGATTAAAGAAGTGTTCAGTCGATGAACAAAATTAACACAGGCTGTGCATAGTTAAGCAATGTATAAACTTATAGAAATCAATATAGCAAGTGTGTACAGAGTGAGGGAGTGTATAGACTTAGAAGTCTTCATGCGTGCTCAGTGTATATACTTGCTGAAGAATGCATTATCATAACAGGAGAGTGTGTAGACTTAGGCCTTCTGTTCAAGACAAAACCAATGTACAGACTTCATGTTGTACATACTTGATGTTGATCAAAAGACCTTTGGACATCAGCCCAAGGCGTCAACGCTTCCATCGTGCAGCGTCGCCTCAGCTCCTCAAGCGAGATGCTCACGCCCTTGGCAACTGGCCAATGCGTCAACGCATCCAGTGTCAGCGTCGACGCAGTGAACAAGAAAGATGATGAACAATGCATGAACTAGCCTTACCAATGTGTAGACTTTACATTGCTCAGCCACTGTATAGACTTCACGAAGCCTAACCAGTGTACAGACTTGGAATGAGTGTGCTGTGAGCACTACATAGACTTAAGTTATAACAACCGAATGTATAGAGTTGTGGTCAGACAACCCAATGTATAGACTTGAAGCAAGAGGCCAGTGTTCAGACTTTGAGGAAGAGATGCACTATTCGCAATGTACAGACTTGATAGTGTAAGACTCTTAATAAGACGGTGAACAGTGTATTGACTTGATGCCCAACGGTGATGTATAGACTTCGACAAGCTTGAGCCAGTGTATAGACTTTGCCAGAGTGAGACGATGCATGAGACGCTCGGCTGTACAGACTTGCAAAGTTCTGAATGAGACGATCGGCTGTAGGACCGATGTACAGACTCTGAATGTGAAGGTAGGCTGTATAGACTTAAATCGCTTGAAGCGATATACAGACTTGGTGAGGCTCAAGCAGTGTACAGACTTGCGAAGGCTGAGCCAATGTACAGACATTAAGTGAAGACCAGTGTATAGACTTCTCGTGAAAACCAGTGTACAGACTTTGAGGCGTTTGATGGATGTATATACTTAGAACAATATGCACTATGCAGACTCGTCCATTGTATACACTTGCACCGACCAATGTATAGACATGAAGATGCGAAGCCCTCGTTGAATAGACTTTGAGACCTGATGCATGAACAGTGCGCCAATGTATAGACTTCAGCTTGAGATGCTTACAGAGACGATCGGATGTATGGACTTGATGCTTGAGACGCTCTCTAAGACGATGAAGTCTGTATAGACTTTACAGTGTATGGATCCTCAGTGAGACGCAAGTTGAGACCATGCAGTGTACAGACTTCATGTTTAACATGCATGAGAACCAGTGTATAGACATGCTGTCCTCACAGCTGACGACTCCAGTGTATAGACTTGCTGAGGGAGTGACTGTACAGAGTTTGGAATGTTAGACCATTGAGCAGACTTTGGGGAACAGTTCAATGTATTGACTTAGCGTTGTATAGACTTGGCTTTGAACGCTTGAGCTGAAGACAATGATGTAATGTATAGACATGAAGAAACTGTGCACATTGTATAGACTTCAAAGATGAATGATCAGACAATGTAGAGACTTCACAGTTCAACAGCCATTGTATGGACTTGTACAGTGATGCGCAGTGTACAGACTTTGAAGTCCGACCTAGCAGGATGTGTAGACTTAGACTACAACCAGGATGTCTGGACTTGTTGTGAAGCAATGCACAGGCTGTACATACTTGAAGAATGCTTGCAGAAGCGATGAAGTGTACAGACTTCATGAAATGCAAACGGCTGAACAGACTTGAATGAGTATAGAGTGTATAGACTTGAAATTAGACAAATCAGACAGTCAGTGTTCTGATGGGTCGACGCAACAGCAAGGGTGGGTCGACCCACTACTGTTCATACTAACTATGCAGAGTGTAGCAATGAATGCTTTATGCATCAGTTAACATGACTGAACATCAAGTATGTTAAACTAAACTGAGCAGCAAGATGACTGAACATTTGATAGACTGAGTTATGATCAGAAAATAACTGAATGACAGCATGATGACTCACACAGCAAGATGACTCACAGTGATTAACTCACATCAAAAACCAATCATCAAAACCACCATTAAAAAACCACAGGGGCACAACAATCTCCCCCTTTTTCATGATGGCAATACTACACTGTGAGTAATGCTGATGACACAAACTATTCTCCCCCTTTGACTTCATCAAAAAGAAAATAGTTTGAGAAATTATAGCATTTATAAAAATTCAGCCAATTTCTTCCCCTTGCAAGAACATGATTCTCCCCCTTTAAGAGTTTCAGCAAAAACATGAGGTTGAGATGATCAAAAGGAACCTGCATGCACTGATTGAATGATATTCTCCCTCTTTGGCAAACTATCTCCCCCTTTGGTATAATCAAAATAAACCATGGGAAGGGGTAAATGCAAAAATGCAGATGCAACAAGAAATGCAATACTTCCCCCTAAGTATATGAATGCAAGGTAACAAATGATATGAACATGATTCAGTATGACAAGGAATGCTCCCCCTGAATAGATGCCAATTGATATGCAAGTGATGCATGATATGGAAGCTCCCCCTCAATAAGTGGAATCTTATGAGATAGATGAGAAGGAGACCACAGGGGCAGACAAGGAGAAGTTCAGGTCAATGAGCCAAGGACATGAGTAGAAGAGTTTCAATTAATAGATTTTTCAAGGATGCTCCAAACATAAGAAATTCAGCCAGATTTTCAGAGAGATATCAATCTCATAAATCCAAAACATAAGTTTTTCAAAGTCTTCCATTATAAGGGCTTATGAATGAGCTTTATTGAACATCATGGTTTAAACATGATGTATGTAGAGTTTATCAATAAAATTCTGTATTGATATCTAAAACCATGGTTTAATAAAAATGAACCAAGCCCTCATATTTATCTTGATAAAACTCCCTTTCTCTTACACAATCAAATTTATTGACTTCTTTCGGAATTACATGCATCAGTATTGAAATCAAGCAATTATGAAGTCATATCACTTTGTCTAGGGTTGTAGCAATTTGATTTTAGCATCAATATTCAGATATTTCAATTCGTTCAATAATTTTTCATGCTACAAATTTTACGAGCACTCTAGTTCAGTGCACACCTTGTAACTAGAGGATATACCTTGATCAGAGGTCAATATCCCTAAGCACTTAGTGTGACTAACTGTCATGCTTTATATGAACAGAGATAGCATTTACACATCATGACACACTGCAAATCATTTCTTGATGAGTGAGTTGTATTTCTCAGTGTGCATGCCATTGCTCTGCCTGAATTTCAATTATTCTTAATCAGAGCTAACTATGGTACCTCATGACACAGTCCTTTGGGCATGTGTTTCTCAGTCACCAAGGTCATTGCTCTGACAGAAAATACCCTTTAGACATTTCAGAAAAAATTCATTTGCTTCAAATCAATAACAATTTCATGTACTTAACCAAATAAAGTCATGTATTTAATAATGTAGATTTCAGAAGATTTTACAAGACACAGCATGAAACAGATGGTTAAGGTTTATTAAACATGCTTCAGATATTTTTAAGAGATTTTAAAGCCAAACTCATTGAATACATTAAACTTAAACCACATGAGTTATTTCAGTCATTCATAAAAATGTATAATAGAAGATTTCTAGTTCAAGAATTTTCAGATTTATGATCGACATAGTCCCATTGAAATCTTCATGAAAGACTGATAGAAATCTGAAGCCAAATGATACCAATTGATAGGAGAAATACCAATTGTTAAGAGAGATTGTGAAGCTCAAAGTTTTCAAAATATGATTAAGGTTTGTCAAAAAAATCAATAAGAAAGGATATGCAATGAGTTCTGACACATGTATGCATTTGACAACCTATATGCAATGCATTGACTCCCCCTCACAATATGCATTCAAACTCTCTCTTTGGCATTTTAAATATAAGGAAATGCAATGCACTATATGTATGCAGGGACATGCAAAGACTCAACATTGAATGCTATGCAAGGATATGCAACTAACTCCCCCTGAAAACATGCAATGTTTACATTGAAAACTGAACATATGATTCCAAATGATATTGTGACTTGTGCACAATCAGACTGTCCTATCAGCAAAGTGACCTATGGTACTAGGCGGAGCACTTGGTCTAAAAGACCACCTCACACATAGTAAGAACCTCCAGACAGACTTCCCTACCTTTTGGTACATTACCATTTATATACCATTGAGGTCATGATAATTCATTATATGCAATTCAGAATTTTAGTGAGCTATTGCAACACACAAATTTCAAGCCACATTTATAAGCAGTTCGGATTTTTCCAGAAGATTCGAAATGCAATTTGTTTTCAGAGTTTATGCATAACATAATTATCAAGCAATTGCAATTAGCCTATGTATGCATCAGATACAGACAACCCCTTTAAACTCAAATTTGCACAGAACACTCAGCAAGTGCATGATCAGAAAATAATGCAACTGGCAGATGATGAATGAATATGCAAGAACAGATTTAGCATGCATGCACTAGATGAATTTCAAAACATGAAATGTAGAGAGTTTACCTGAACAGTGTGAGAATGGGGTTATTCATTCTTGAGTGCCTTGGATCATTACCCCTTTTATTCCAGTCCCAAGGCACACCTGCAAAACAATCACTTTGATCTTGCAGGAACCCAAGCAGCCTTGGGTCCTGTTTTATCCCTAACAAGTGTTCTAAACAATTTCTTAGCAGTATTATCATCATGATCCACCAGGTAACAGTTATCCATGAAATGACCAAATTTTTCACAATCTCTACATGATGTAGCAAACCTTGAATTCTTTTTGTGGACATTATTATCATCATGGAATCTATGTGAGTTTGCATGAAAATTTGTGTTACTTGCATGAGGTTTTGATTTAGCATTGCCTGCCCACAAGCATTTAGAAGCTAGGTGGCCAGGTTTTCCACATTCAAAACATACAAGAATCTTTTCTTTAAAAATAAGTTTATTTCTACCAAGAAAATTTCTATTTGCAGGGAATTTATCAAATTTAGAATTAAAATGTTTTCCCTGAGCATACCAGCAGTCCTTGACTGCATGCCCATACTTTCCACATTCAAAACACCTTAGGTGCTTACCTCTTGAACCATTATATCCCCATGAAGTCATAAACCAACACTCAACAGCTTTATGACCACGTTTGTTACAGTTATAACAAATGATGTGTTGGTTTGAAGCATACATGTTTCTTTTGGGGTGATGATGAACAGAAGACCTAGCATGCATTTTATCATCTTGTTTCATGATGAAACAGGCATCCATGAAATGACCATGCCTACCACAGTAATGACAAGATGTATCAGACTTCCTAGTAGCATGATTTCTACCAAATGAATTTCTCGAATGCAATGTTTCACTTGCATGCCCATCTTCAATCAATAATCTGCAATCATCCATTACATGGCCTACCTTGCCACAATAATGGCATGAAACACTGTTATCAGATGCATACGGATAATTAATTGAGCTATGAGCAGTATGCATTGAGTCATCAGATGCAGTATAGGTAGCAGATTTAAAGACACAAGTAGGGACATGTTTATCCTTGTTTTTCTTACCATTTTTGCTCATTTGTTTACCCTTGTTCACAACTTTTATTTGTTCTTCATTTTTCTGGGCCTTGAATTGGAAAACAGATGATGTAGATGTTTTAGGAGGCCCAGAGCAGCTTGCAATGTCAGAGCTACGAACAAAAGTAGTGTACAACTTTTTCTTAACAGATTTTTCAATTTGGGATTTGCATCCTTGCTCTCCACTTGATTTAGTGGCGTTATCACACAAAGGAACATTCATTTTCTCTTTTCCCTTGGTAGATTTAGACATGGAACGAACAAGTTTACTTATTTCAGATTGCAGAGAACAAATTTTGAGTTCTGAATTAGTCAAGTCTTCCTCACATGAGATAATTTGTCTCTGCATGACATCATTCAAATTTTTAATAATTTCTAGTTTCTGTTTCATTTTCAATTCATTCTCAAATTGAATTTCCTTATCAAGCATTAAAAGCTTCTCAGACATAGCAGAGTTTAGTAGCTTCAGCTCTTCATTTTCCTTTCTTATTTGTTCATTCTGAACCAGTTCATCAATTAGGATTTGTTCTTTTCCTAGTGAATTCAGCTCATTCTCTAGTTCAGAAATTTTATCAGTAAGTTCATTATTTTTGTTTTTCAGCACAGAAATGTGTTCTTTATGCTTGTCAAGTTCAGCTTGATTTTCTTGTTGGAGCCTTTTAGCCTTTTCATTTTCAAGCTTCAGTTGATTCATTTCTGAGCCTATATTTCCAGCTTCTTCCAATTGCTTCTTATAGTTCTGAATATCAATCAGATAAGCATCATGAGATTGTTTCAATTTTGAGCAATTTTCACATGATAAATCAGAACAATTTTGATCAATCTTTTTCTTTAGTCTTTTATTTTTAGATTTTACTTTTCTATATTTTTCATACAATTCAGCATACATTTTCTTTAAATCATCAAAAGTCATTTTGTCAGAATCAGATTCAGAATTTACCTGGTCTTCTTCTTCATTGCTTGAAGTGCTTCCTCTTGCCGTTAGACATTTCTGGTTCTCATGAAATGTGATCACTGAATCCCAGATTTCCTTCGCAGTCCCACATGTAAGAATAGAGGAAATGACATTAGCATCTACAACATTCTTCAGAATGTCCCGAACTCCTATATTCTCACTGTTCAGTTGTTTATCCTTCTGGGACCGTTTATTCTTCTCTCAAGGTAAAACATGTGGACCATATTCAACGAGAACCCACAATTTTGGATCTATAGAGTTTATAAAACCACATAGACTGCGTGACCATTTCTTGAAGTTAGAACCATCAAAAACTGCAGGTGATGCCATTATAAAGCAATCGAATAGACTCAGATCAATGAGCTAGAAAGCGATATCAGAAGAATGCACCACACTGGAACTGTAAAGCATTAAATCAAATCAGCAGGATCCTCTGCAGATCGTTGGATCTGGAAGTCAGAGACCGCTCTGATACCAATTGATAGGTTCGGTGCAAGGATTCAGAGGGGGGGTGAATGAATCCCACCCTTAAAAACTTTTCGCTCAATAAAAGACTAGAACATTATCAAATGCAAGATAGACAGTCTGAAGAACAAATTGAATTTTCTTTTAAACCAATGAGCAAATATATATAAGGCTCACCCAAATAAGAAACTAGCAGAAGCAGAAGAATGCAATCAACTCTCAACACGGATAGAAACAAGAATGCATAAAGCAATCTGTGAAGGGGGTAGAAGATAAGGAACAAGCGCACAAGCCCAATCACACAGCACAGAAGATTTTTAGGTGGTTCGGTCACCAAGATCTACATCCACCCCTCACTCCCAACCGGAGTGAGGATTCCACTAGCAACGCTAGCACAGCAGACTCAGTCTGCAAACACTTGCTGCCAAATAGCTTGACTAGGGGAACAGCCTCCCCTCTTCCTCCAGACCGGAGGGACACCCCAAGTGACTCCCAGCCACTTGGAAACCAGAGACCGAAGTCTCTCTTCCTCCAGACCGGAGGGAACCCACCAGTGACTCCCCGTCACCAGCAAACCATAGGTCGCAGACCTCTCTTCCTCCAGACCAGGAGGGACACCTGGACTTGCAACCCACAAGCCCAGAACCGGAGATCAGATCTCCCTTCTCCTGAGTTCACAGGAGGAACCCGACCTCACTACTGAGAATTGGAAGAACAAGGATAACCAAATGAAAAAGGAAATACAAAAACACGAAATGAAAATAACTTCAGCAAACAGAAAGCTGAAAAATGAAATACACAATGTGGCTCTCAACGGAGCTGACTGGCCTGGATCTGATCCACGGTCCAATAGGAACTTCTTCTGCTACTTCTCTTCTTCTTCTTCTCAACTCACGATCTCTCTTTCTCTTCTCTGCTCTCCTTTTCTCTCTCACTGTCTTTCTCTTTTCTTTCAGTCCTCACGAGCTCTCTCTTCTCTTCTCTTCTCTGCAACTCTTCTCTTCTGCTGGATCGAACTCTCAGCACTTCTGTACTTCTGCTATTTCTGCTTCTCTATTTTTGATCCCTCTTCTTCAGACAACCGAGACTCCCCTTTATAGCAGCTCGAGTAGGGGCAGCACTGGGCGCATGTGTCCTCCACATTTCCGGCCCAGATATTTGGCCACGTGTCAGCATTTCAGCTCCTTGGATCACGTGCCAGACACCTGCATGATTAAAGAAGTGTTCAGTCGATGAACAAAATTAACACAGGCTGTGCATAGTTAAGCAATGTATAAACTTATAGAAATCAATATAGCAAGTGTGTACAGAGTGAGGGAGTGTATAGACTTAGAAGTCTTCATGCGTGCTCAGTGTATATACTTGCTGAAGAATGCATTATCATAACAGGAGAGTGTGTAGACTTAGGCCATCTGTTCAAGATAAAACCAATGTACAGACTTCACGCTGTACATACTTGATGTTGATCAAAAGACCTTTGGACATCAGCCCAAGGCGTCAACGCTTCCATCGTGCAGCGTCGCCTCAGCTCCTCAAGCGAGATGCTCACGCCCTTGGCAACTGGCCAATGCGTCAACGCATCCAGTGTCAGTGTCGACGCAGTGAACAAGACAGATGATGAACAATGCATGAACTAGCCTTACCAATGTGTAGACTTTACATTGCTCAGCCACTGTATAGACTTCACGAAGCCTAACCAGTGTACATACTTGGAATGAGTGTGCTGTGAGCACTGCATAGACTCAAGTTATAACAACCGAATGTATAGAGTTGTGGTCGGACAACCCAATGTATAGACTTGAAGCAAGAGGCCAGTGTTCAGACTTTGAGGAAGAGATGCACTGTTCGCAATGTACAGACTTGATAGTGTAAGACTCTTAATAAGACGGTGAACAGTGTATTGACTTGATGCCCAACGGTGATGTATAGACTTCGACAAGCTTGAGCCAGTGTATAGACTTTTCCAGAGTGAGACGATGCATGAGATGCTCGGCTGTACAGACTTGCAAAGTTCTAAATGAGACGATCGGCTGTAGGACCGATGTACAGACTCTGAATGTGAAGGCAGGCTGTATAGACTTAAATCGCTTGAAGCGATATACAGACTTGGTGAGGCTCAAGCAGTGTACAGACTTGCGAAGGCTGGGCCAATGTACAGACATTAAGTGAAGACCAGTGTATAGACTTCTCGTGAAAACCAGTGTACAGACTTTGACGCGTTTGACAGATGTATATACTTAGAACAATATGCACTATGCAGACTCGTCCATTGTATACACTTGCACCGACCAATGTATAGACATGAAGATGCGAAGCCCTCGTTGAATAGACTTTGAGACCTGATGCATGAACAGTGCGCCAATGTATAGACTTCAGCTTGAGATGCTTACAGAGACGATCGGATGTATGGACTTGATGCCTGAGACACTCTCTAAGATGATGAAGTCTGTATAGACTTTACAGTGTATGGATCCTCAGTGAGACGCAAGTTGAGACTATGCAGTGTACAGACTTCATGTTTAACATGCATGAGAACCAGTGTACAGACATGCTGTCCTCATAGCTGACGACTCCAGTGTATAGACTTGCTGAGGGAGTGACTGTACAGAGTTTGGAATGTTAGACCATTGAGCAGACTTTGGGGAACAGTTCAATGTATTGACTTAGCATTGTATAGACTTGGCTTTGAACGCTTGAGCTGAAGGCAATGATGTAATGTATAGACATGAAGAAACTATGCACATTGTATAGACTTCAAAGATGAATGATCAGACAATGTAGAGACTTCACAGTTCAACAGCCATTGTATGGACTTGTACAGTGGTGCGCAGTGTACAGACTTTGAAGTCCGACCTAGCAGGATGTGTAGACTTAGACTACAACCAGAATGTCTGGACTTGTTGTGAAGCAATGCACAGGCTGTACATACTTGAAGAATGCTTGCAGAAGCGATGAAGTGTACAGACTTCATGAAATGCAAACGGCTAAACAGACTTGAATGAGTATAGAGTGTATAGACTTGAAATTAGACAAATCAGACAGTCAGTGTTCTGATGGGTCGACGCAATAGCAAGGGTGGGTCGACCCACTACTGTTCATACTAACTAAGTAGAGTGTAGCAATGAATGCTTTATGCATCAGTTAACATGACTGAACATCAAGTATGTTAAACTAAACTGAGCAGCAAGATGACTGAACATTTGATAGACTGAGTTATGATCAAAAAATAACTGAATAACAACATGATGACTCACACAGCAAGATGACTCACGGTGATTAACTCACATCAAAAACCAATCATTAAAACCACCATTAAAAAACCACAGGGGCACAACACTAAGAGGGTGATCGCCAGAGGGGTTACCTCAAAAATGTAAAGATGATCGCATGTACCTTGTATGAAGCGGGGAAATTACAAGTCCTTCCTTCCTCCTTCTACCGGCCGGCCGATGAAGGGGGTTTCTAGTTTGATTACCCTTGCAAAAACACACAAAACAAGTAAAGAGATGGATTAGCCAAGTGTTTAGTATCAATGCTCTAGAAATATAGAATCAATTAAATTGGGCATGAACACCTTGTGTGTTTTGGTTTAAACCCCTAAGAGGAGCAACAAGGTATGGAGTATGTGAATGCAATGATATGCAAAGCAAGACAAAGTATATGCAAAGATTGTGACTTTCTTTAGCAAGATAGCTAGAAGAATAGAGTGCGTATGATGATATGATAATTAACAAACTAAAGACCAAAGAAGAAAGCCCCGCCGCTGTGTGTGCAGCAGTAAAGGGAGGGAAATAAGAGGGCCGCGGCAGCTGCAGGTTGAAGAAACGTGAATGAAGAAAACGCCGCCTGGAGGAAGAGCCTTCATGGAGGAAGAAACTTGGAAGAAGTATATGCAAAAGAACAAACACTCTTCTCTCTGTGGAAATTCTCACAGTGTTCTCCCGTTAAGCTCTCTTGTTCTTAACTCTCTCTCTTAACTATCGCGCGCGAGGAACACATGGGGTATTTATAGCCCCCAAAATCCTTGTTTCAATAGGATTGTAACAACGAATTTGACCCTCCAACAAGGATCCCTCTTCCCAATCGAACACTAAGTGCAAAATGGGGAAATGATCACTATTGGAAGGTAGTAGGCGAAACGGAGACGGAGGTGAAAATGACGACCTGAAGAGGGGCGTTAATTGAAATGACGACAGCCATGCAGTCGTTAATTCTTAGATTTAATTATGGAAATAAAGGACTTTCCTTATTTTAAAATTTAGAAATGACGCCTGCTTGAATGGGCGTTAAATAATCAACGCCCCAGAGATGGGCGTCAATTCTTTGAGTTTTATTTTGATTAGGATTCGTAAAATCCAGGAAACAACGCCTGTATGAACAGTCGTTTATTTATTAAAACACGACCCCTATCAGGTCGTCAGTTAAATGATGCCCTTCCTCCAGGCATTAATTATAATTATTTCAGAAAAATACAAAATAATTAGAAAAACTTCATATTAAGCCAATATTGAAGTCCACTTTGGGGCGTCACGTGGTGACATGAGATTTACTCATCATTGCATTGATTTTGGCATGTCTGCACTCTTCATGCATAAACCTAAACCTCCTATATGCAATAAGTGTGGAAGATTAGGTCACATTGCTTTTGACTATTCTTGGAATAACTGGAGAGCACCAATGTGGGGTGCTACTCATCCTGTTGGACCCAAGCATCCTTAGGGTCCAAGATTGTTCAAATAACATTTTGGCTACAGGTGTGCTCCTGAAGATAAAATAAAAATGGGGCTCAATAACTTCAGGGCACAAAGGTTAGTCAAACTCCACCTTTCATTTTTGTTAATTTTGTCTGAATAATATTCTCTGTGGAATGCTGCATGATTGATTAGAACAAACCTGATGATTGATGATATCTTTTTAAGAGTAATACATATTGAGAATGTGATTCATGCAAATTCCATGTGAGACCTTTAGTTAGTCATTCATGTTAATAAGTAGATGCATACATCTGCATGACCTCTTGGTATATCAAATGGATACAATTGCACATTGCATTACCAAGTATGTGCATAGTTAGACGTGTCCGCATATAACATCAGTGCATTCTTAGCTAGTATGTTTATAACGTCAGTGCAAGTATTGTTGCTGCACGCATGCAAGTCGGTGCACTTATTAGCTGCATGCATATAAGCTCGGTGCATCCCTTGCCTCGAGCCAGATGAGGTCGGTGTAGTCTTGTGTGTCATGACATATATGGGTCTGTGCATGTTTCTGTAGAATGCATACAATGTTGATACATATCTATGTACTTTAATAAAATCAAGTAGTAGTTGTTTGATATCTCTGCACATTCTGAGGGGGAGCTAAGCTGATCAGAGTTCGTATGCATAATGGCTTGGAGCTGTGATGTCTGATGTTCATTGTTGCACTGTTGATTGAATATTGACTTTGATCTATCTTCTGTTAAAAGAAATGGAATTGGATGCTAGTTGAGTCTGCATAATGGAAATTGTCTGAATCTTGAGGGCTATGGATTCTTATTGTGAGCTGCTGGTTAGGTGTCAGAATTCTAAGACCAACTCCCTGGCTGCATGCAAATTTGCTATTAGTCTGAACCTTCACTCTTATGTGGCCTCTATTCTCATCTCACTGCTCATCTATTTCAAAACTCTCATCTACTTCATAATAATTCATTGACTGTGTAAGTCAGGGGGAGCAAATTCTAAAATCTGTCAACTTTGTTAATATTCAACAATTAACTACTAAGATTACTCTGAACTAAGAACAAAATTGCTAATCTTAACTAAAGTGTGATTTTCTATGTATGAAGATTAAATCCTATTTGAAGAATTCTCACAATTGACCTTGAACGACTCATCAATGGTCTTAAAACAGTCCAAATTGAAATTGCCCAGTAGGGTGTCAAGAATCTAAAAGTTTTTAGCAATAAGTCAATATGATAGAATAGTTGATGTTTATATGGTCCTTAAGCCAAGTATTAAGAAAATTATGATTAAAAGACCAGAGAATACGCCATTAAATAAAAAAAAATTGATTGTGACAGAGCAATGGCATATTATTTGAGAAACTGACCATCTGTTTCAAAGAAATTCAGAGGTCAAGTCATGATAATGAATGCTATCTCTGTTCAAAAATTATGAAACATAAAGGTAAACTGCACTGAGTAACCAGGGACTTTGGTGTTTGATCAACATGTTTCCTTGAGTAAAAAGGACAGTTATACTGAAATGTTCAATAAATTTTTTACAAAAGGTTAATGAAAAAAATTGGCTGACTCTGAAGTCTCTTGAGTAATCTAAAATTGTCTTATGTTCTATATAAAATGGATTTTTCAATCAGTATTGACTAATGAAAAGAACTAGTAAGATTAATGATTTATCTGTCTGGGCTGTTTCCGTGACAAAGCTATTTAATTTCCATTAATTTCGTTTCATGGGAATGTTGTGTGAAGGTTCATAGTATAGGATATAATCCCATATACCGTATATCGCATAAAGGCATAGAGAGGCATTTTCTATTAGGCAAAAGGTATTCTAGGTATTAAATGTCGAATTTGGTAAAGTCAGCAGTATTTCATGCTATATTCTCAACCCTACTTATCATTTGTCATTCATACCATTCTCTTTCAAGCCGAAACCCTATCCCGCACTCGAGACTCCCTCGCTCGTGCCCTCTCTGCAACTCTCGCCTCTTCATCTCCTTCTTCCACATTTTCTCTACTTCTACTTCCATCATCTGTTCTTCCTTCTTCACTGCATCCACCATGTCCTCTCCGTCCGCCACGAGTAAGGGGAAGAAGAAAGACACGGAAGAGCAATAGCCCTCGTCTCCTCAAGCCATGAAGACCGATGTGACTCAACACTATGAGCGTAGATCAAAGGAGTTACATGTAAAGGGAGCAACTTATGAATCGGTTCAGAAGAAGTCTGTCAAGGGGAAGAGGAAGGAAATGGAGGTACAGTCACTAGAAGATCGTGAGTCAGCAAAGGTTGATGTGCCGCTACTAAAAGCGAAGAAGCTGAAGATGTTGGAACCCTGATTTTGATTATGACATACTATGAATCATGTGTGTAGTACAGATCATGATTCATGGTTCTTTTGTGCCTGAATTTGCTAAGGGTTCACATGTTGTGTTGATACAGTTCATATGTGCTTATATATGCTTGAATACAATATGTTGCTAACTGTTGGTAAATGCTAAGTCAACTCCTGCATCAGATTATGATTTGGTCAAATAATCATGTTTCACACAAGTACTGTGTCAGCATTCTTGTTTCATCAAGTTTGAGTCAGTGCATTTGTTTCATTCTGTAAGTCTGCGTTAGACTGACCTAAGTTTGAGCTAGTCTGAGCTAGGCTGTGCATAGTCTCATCAGTCATCATATAGGTTGGTGCACATTGTGATTTGTTCGCTGTTAAGGTCGAAGCATGTTCTTCCTTTGACGCCAAGGTCGGTGCAGGTTTTTGTGCTTAGCAGAGTCCGTGCACTTCACTGATTAGGGTCAGTGCATATATTTGCCTAAGGCATTCTCATGGTCGGTGTAATGCCTTCCCCAGCACACACAACGTCGGTGCATCTTTTAGATGTCTGCATATGAAGTCGGTGCTAGAGGCGTTATATGTTTAACCAACGTTTGTGCATATACCTCATACAGTCGGTGCAAGTTATGTCTTGTGTCTAGGAAAGTATGTGCATGTTATATATACACACAAGTCTCACATAGAAGTCAATGCATTTTACCGAAGCATGCATATTCCAAGTCGGTGCATACCTTGCCCGCACACATAAAGTCAGTACATGCCATTTAGAGTCCATGCATGTTTCTTTTATGTGATCAAGATTCTTGCACATGAGTTACTTGTGTGATACAAGGTGTCACGCCCCGACGCGGAATATTGAGGCGCGACGAGTCGAAACACTCAAGTTATTCAGAGCACGAAGATTGGGGTCCAAACCACAAGAATAGATAAGAAGAAATGGATACTCTTATTTCATCAAAATAAAGTTTTACAACATTCTTAAGCCTTACGAGACAAGGCAAGATACAACTTCAAATAAAAGCATAATTCTAGTAAGAACAACCGTTCATAAACCTAGGTAACTAAGGTAATCTTGATTCCTCGATCACTCTAGCTCATTCCCATGAGTTTGGGGTTCATCATTAGAATTACCTGAAATGTTAACCGGAAAACGTAGGGTGAGCGAAATGCTCAGTAGGACTTATATCTCTATACCAGGCAACTTAAAGTAATTAGCAGTTTGGATAAAGGTATGTGCTATGCCGAGAAACGTAAATAAAATATGGAACAAGCATAGGAGAGAGAGTAAAGTAATGCAGTAATTGGAATCACAAGTAGACAAGATATCAAGAGTAAAGTTTAAGTAGAGAATGATCATGTAGCAAGTAATATTATGGAATTGGCCATTTTACGCAAGTATGTACAAGTCAAGTACTTCATGTATTTAAGCAAGTCAGGAAATTCACAAACTGTGGAATGTCATAAATTAATCTAGCAAGTCAAGCACTTCGGTGTAATGCCACACCAGGTCATTCAACTCCATGGGCACAAGTACTTTCGGGCGCTCCCCCCAAGACCAGACCGGGCCCCATTAACGCCAAGCATTGGGTTATGGATCATAGATCCCAAGTGTATTTAGACATCCACATAATATGTATGGCCAAAGAATTTCAAGGTAGAGCTTATGAAATAAAGTATAGATCTAGCAAAATTATCATTCAAGGGACCAATAGTACAAGATTTCAAGTAGATGTAAGAGAAGTCCAAGCATGATTTTAAGACATAGAGTTTAACGACATTAAGATAATAAGGAGGCATCATGTCTAACGACATTAAGTCGGTAAGAGAATTAGATTGACGGACACAGCTTATTCGGTTCTCTCGAACAACCTTGTTAAACAGGCCTAGATCAAGTTTTTAACAGTCGGGTGCTTAATTAGAAAACCGAGGAATCATGGCCAGGTAAGAGGTGGGACAGTGGGAGGCTCCCCTCGCATTCGCGAGGTCCTAATTAATAAACCACTTATCCACTTAAAGCGTTTGCCCGTGGACCTTTTTCCTTAGACACCATTTTCCTTAGAAATCTAGTTATTTACACGACTTGTTGAAAATACGATAACGTGATAACACAGAAATCGTTAAAACTCGTATCCATCATGATTATGCAACTAAGTCCATGAAATTTTACAGATAATATCTACTTCATTTAACATGCCAGGGATATAATATAGTCAAGGAGATCAAAGATATCATGATGGTGACAAGAACTAGGACGGAAAGATAAGCTCATAGGATAGAATTATTATCTTTCATAACCTTAACTTAATCATATGTGAATTTAAATGATATGCAACTTAGCATGACATATATAAGATACTAAATGATATATTGGTTCAATTACAACCTGAAAACATCACAATCGGGGTAGAGATCGTGCATCCGGAACACGGTCTTAGAAAGACACCGTGATCCGAGACGGATCTTCAAGCGGTTAAAAATCTTAGTTTAAATACTATGTCTAATTGTATGGATAGCACGATCAATACTCAATAAAATTTGGGGAAAATGGTATAGAATCAAAGTAACCATACATCTACATCTAATGCATGCATTAATTTGAGTTTGGCCTGAGAGAACACCTACCTTTTTGAAGATCAAGAATAAGAAATTTAAGAACGAATAATACTTTCGACACTCCTCCAACTTTGAGCTTTCTCCCTCTCTCCAACCAGCAATTCCTCCCAAGAGAGTTGTGATTTGAGTATGGAAGAGCATAGCCCTATTTATAGGCCAAAATCTCCCACCTACTTTCACAATTCCACCAACCTCATTCTATTACACCAACTTTGTTCCACTATTACACCAACCCCATCACACCAACTTTGTTCTACTATTACACCAACCCCATTACACCAACTTTGTTCCACTATGTGGATGACATAATCTATGACCTCATTTATTCAATGATGTAAGAATGACCTCATCCGTTAATTAGGATTAGATTAAAGCTAATAAAAATTGGATGCCGACGTCTTCGTCTTTTCGAAATTGTATCGCGAATCTCGCCGTTTGTGTTAACACGTGGAATAGGGCTCATGTTTGCATAACAGAAAAATATTCATAATTTATGTTATTTTCATATTTCATTATTTCTTTATATATATATATATATATATGCATATAAAAATTTTCGAGTTGCTACATCCTCTCCCACTTAAAAGAATTTGGTCCTCCAAATTCACATCATGTAATAGTAATTTAAAAATTTAAATGGAGAGTTCAAAATTCTAACCTGAGATCAAATCTACGTACTTCTTCTTGATTGACTCTTCTAATTCCCAAGTAACCTCCTCGAATCCACGCTTACTCCATTGGACTTTTACCATCGGTATAGCCCTATTCCTTAGCTGGTGAAATTTCTGATCTAAGATCTTGATCGGTCTTTCTTCATAAGACAAATCCTTCTGGAGCTTCAAGTCATTGAATTGAATCACATGCGAAGGATCATACACATATTTCCATAGCATGGATACATGAAATACATCATTGATACCGGCCAATTGTGGAGGCAAAGCCAGCTTGTATGCCACTTCACCGATTCGTTCTAGAATCTCAAAAGGGCCAATAAATCTTGGACTCAGTTTTCCATTGATACCAAACCTCTTAATTCCTCGCGTGGGTGAAATTTTCAAGAAGACATGCTCCCCCACTTGAAATTCAAGGTCTCTTCTTCGATTATCGGCATAACTCTTTTGTCGTGATTGAGCAATTTTCAGCCTTTCACGGATCAACTGAATATTATGAGTTGTATCTTGAATAATATCGGGACCCATCAATCCCTTATCTCCAACCTCACTCCAGCATAGGGGTGATCTACAACTCCTACCATACAATGCTTCAAAAGGTGCCATCTGAATGCTAGACTGATAACTGTTGTTATATGCAAATTCAATCAATGGTAAGTGTTCATGCCAGCTTCCCCCAAAATCTATCATACAAGCTCTTAACATATCTTCGATAATCTGATTTGTCCTCTCGGTTTATCTATCTGTCTGAGGGTGGAAAGCCGTACTAAAATTCAGTCTAGTACCCAAGGATGATTGCAAACCTTTCCAGAAGTGAGAGGTGAATCTCGGATCTCTATCCGAAATTATGAAAGTTGGAATACCGTGCAGCCTTACAACCTCCTTGATATACATGGCAGCTAGAACATCCACGGTCCATTTGGTTTTGATGGGCAAGAAGTGAGCAGACTTAGTTAGTCGGTCCACAATCACCCATATAGCATCAAATCCACTTCGGGTCTTTGGCAACCCAACTATAAAATCTATGCAAATACTATCCCATTTCCATTCCGGTATTTCTAGAGGTTTTAGCTTACCAGCCGGTTTGAGATGTTCGACTTTAACTTGTTGGCAGACCAAACATTGGCTCACGAACTCGGCTACCTCTCTTTTCATGTTAGGCCACCAAAAGGTTCTTTTGAGATCTTGGTATATTTTTGTAGCACCAGGATGAATAGTGTACCTCGATCGATGTGCCTCCTCCAAGATTTTATTCTTGATGGTAGAACAATTGGGCACACAAGTTCTTCCTCGGAAGAGCAGCCTTCCATCATCTGCCAAAAGGAAATCTGGTCGTTGATCTAATTTCTCTTTAATTTCAACAACCAATGAATCATCATTTTGTAACTCTTTAATTTTTAAGAGTAACTTAGATTGGAGACTAATATTTGCAATGAAGACTCCTTCTTCCTTATCCTCCATATTGAGGTCTAAGTTTGCCATTTGTTCTAACAATTGCCACTCTTTAATCATTAGGCTTGATAATAATGCCATCGGCTTCCGACTAAGAGCATCAGCTATGGCATTACCTTTTCCGGGGTGATATTGTATAGAGAAATCAAAATCCTTCAAGTATTCCAGCCACCGTCTTTGTCTCATATTAAGTTCTTTTGAGAGAATAAGTACTTGAGACTCTTATGGTCGGAATATACAATAAATGCCTCACCATAGAGATAATGCTGCCAAATCTTCAAGGCAAAGACTACAGCGGCAAGCTCTAAGTCATGCACGGGATAATTCTCCTCGTGCTTTTTCAATTGTCTTGAGGAATAAGCGATCACCTTGCCATGTTGCATTAATACACAGCCTAGTCCAATTCCGGATGCATTAGCATACACTTCAAATCCCCCTCCTTCAGTAGGCGATGTGAGTATAGGGGCAGTAGTCAAACAATCTTTCAAAGTTTGGAAGTTTTTCTCACATTCCTCGGACCATATATAAGGAATCTCCTTTCTCGTCAATCTTGTCAAAGATACGGCGATCCTAGAGAAATCCTTAATAAATCTTCTATAATATCCTGCCAATCCCAAGAAGCTTCGAATTTCTGTCACACTAGTAGGTCTTTCCCAATTTTTCACGGCCTCAACCTTTGAAGGATCGACTGCAATACCATTCCGGGATATTATGTGACCTAGAAAAGAAACTTCTTCTAGCCAGAAATCACACTTACTAAGCTTAGCATAAAGTTTGTGATCTCTTAATAACTGTAGGGATTTCTTGAGATGTTCTTCATGCTCCATCTCAGACTTTGAGTAGATCAAAATATTGTCAATGAAGACTATCACAAATTGATCAAGGTATGGCCTGAATACACTGTTCATTAACTGCATAAATGCGGCAGGCGCATTGGTTAGGCCAAAAGACATAACAGTGAACTCATAATGTCCATACCTGCTCCTGAATGATGTTTTGTGAATATCTTCCTCCTTGATCTTCAATTGATGATAAGCAGATCGGAGATCAATTTTTGAAAAATATCGAGCTCCAGAAATCTGGTCAAATAGTTCATCAATCCTCGGCAATGGATATTTATTCTTGATTGTGAGTTGGTTCAATTGTCGGTAGTCAACACACAATCTCATTGATCCATCCTTCTTTTTGACAAATAAGACGGGAGCTCCCCATGGTGAATTACTTGGTCGGATGAATCCCTTCTCTAATAACTCCATCAATTGTTCTTTTAACTCCTTCATTTCGATAGGGGACATCCGATACGGAGCCTTAGAAATAGGTGTAGCTCCCGGAATCAAATCAATAGAGAAGACCACTTCTCTCTCCGGAGGAATACCAGGCAACTCGTCTGGAAATACTGCAGAATAATCCCGAACAATAGGAATATCCTCCAGATTGGGTTTCTTATGCTTGGCCATAGTCATAGAAACTAAGAAAGCCGCACAACCCTTCTTCAATAATTTATCAGCTTTAAGAGCCGAAATAAGGGATATGTGTCTAGAATACCTGACACAAGAAAATAAGAAGTTGGGGTACTCACTAAAGGTTACCGTACCCAATTTATAGTTAACGCTAGCACCATATGTAGATAACCAGTCAGCTCCCAAGATAATATCATATCTTGCCATCTCCATGCATACTAAATTAGCAGGTAAGTTACAACCGCTAACTAGAACCTCACTAGCAGGGTAGAAATATTTAATCTTCGATCCCGCTCCAATAGGGGTAGTAATAACAAGTTTAGATTCTAATGGAACATGCCTCAAAGGTAAAATATCCGCAATGCTCTTAGATATGAAGGAATGCGTAGCTCCAGTATCAAATAAGACAGAGGCAGGCCTTGAGCACA
Organism: Amorphophallus konjac; assembly: GCA_022559845.1. Classification (NCBI taxonomy): domain Eukaryota; kingdom Viridiplantae; phylum Streptophyta; class Magnoliopsida; order Alismatales; family Araceae; genus Amorphophallus; species Amorphophallus konjac. The sequence continues at coordinate 176,792,620 of CM040125.1, forward strand.
CAGAGAGAGTACCTTCCACAATGCCTCCATCTTCGGTAGATGCCGTATCCATAAGAGCTTGAAGTCTTCCTTGCTTCTTGACAGCATCTGGAAGCTTTTCCGACGGAGCTTGCTCATTGAGAAGTGGACAACTCGGAATTCTATGTTCCCGACTTCCACATCGAAGACAGGCACCCAGTCTTCTCCAGCACTCATCTGCCTTGTGTCCAGTTTTCTCACAATATTTGCATAGTTCCTTTGACGATGTAGCGACTTGGATGATTTGTTTATCAAATGATCTCGGCCTCTTGTCCTTTTGAAAGTCACGCCCATCCTTCTTGAAATTACGTCCATCTTTATTGAAGTTACGCTCATCATAATTAGGCCTCTTCTTTCCGAACGAGGGCTTGAAATTACCTGATCCAATAACTTGCTCCCTTTTGGCATCTCTTCCCCGGATGCGATCAGTCAATTCCGTTGAATCTTCCAAGAGTTGGGCTCTCCTCACCACATCGGCATATACTTGGATATCCATCGGGGTGAGTTGAGTAATATATTGAGGCTTTAAGCCATTTAAAAATCTCCTTGCCTTCATTTTCTCGGTACTCACAAGATGTGGTGCATACCGAGATAATCTTGCAAATTGGGCTTCGTCCTCCGCTACCGTCAAACTCCTTTGTTTCAAGGAAGCAAATTCGGTAGCTTTCCTCTCTTGAACTCGGTCGGAGAAGTACTTATTGTTGAAGTGTTCTACAAACTCTTCCCACAACACCTGGTCGTGTGGTAGAGTTGCTTCGACCAACTCCCACCAAGCACGTGCATCTCTTTCAAGTTGAAAGGTAGCGAGTAGGACTTTCTCCTCATCAGCACATTGCATGACTCGAAAAATCCTCTCAATTTCCTTTACCCAATGTTCGGCCTCATCCGGGTCGGTAGACCCAGCGAACTTAGGAGGGTTCATGCTCTTGAAATTCCTATGCAGATCTCCCGCTCCACGGTTAGCTCCTCCTTGAGCTACTTGTTGTAGTGCATGGGTTAAACCTTGCACCGTCCTTTGCATCTCGCGCCATTGAGCTCTCTCGGCAGCCATCTGCGAGCACAACTATAAAACTTAAGTGCTTTATTTATTTCTTGATTAATCATTCTTTAAAGTTTAGCCCATAGCTCTACCCAATCTTACCGGGAAGGTTCAAGATCCTATCCAAATTTCTATGTCAATATCTAAAACCTATATCAAGGGAAACCTAGGGTTTATGAAACCTAGGCTCTGATACCACAAAGACTGTCACGCCCCGACACGGAATATTGAGGCGCGACGAGTCGAAACACTCAAGTCATTCAGAGCACGAAGATTGGGGTCCAAACCACAAGAATAGATAAGAAGAAATGGATACTCTTATTTCATCAAAATAAAGTTTTACAACATTCTTAAGCCTTACGAGACAAGGCAAGATACAACTTCAAATAAAAGCATAATTCTAGTAAGAACAACCGTTCATAAACCTAGGTAACTAAAGAAATCTTGATTCCTCGATCACTCTAGCTCATTCCCATGAGTTTAGGGTTCATCATTGGAATTACCTGAAATGTTAACCGAAAAACGTAGGGTGAGCGAAATGCTCAATAGGACTTATATCTCTATACCAGGCAACTTAAAGTAATTAGCAGTTTGGATAAAGGTATGTGCTATGCCGAGAAACATAAATAAAATATGGAACAAGCATAGGAGAGAGAGTAAAGTAATGCAGTAATTGGAATCACAAGTAGACAAGATATCAAGAGTAAAGTTCAAGTAGAGAATGATCATGTAGCAAGTAATATTATGAAATTGGCCATTTTACGCAAGTATGTACAAGTCAAGTACTTCATATATTCAAGCAAGTCAGGAAATTCACAAACTGTGGAATGTCATAAATTAATCTAGCAAGTCAAGCACTTCGGTGCAATGCCACACCAGGTCATTCAACTCCCATGGGCACAAGTACTTTCGGGCGCTCCCCAGGACCAGACCGGGCCCCATTAACGCCAGGCATTGGGTTATGGATCATAGATCCCAAGTGTATTTAGACATCCACATAATATGTATGGCCAAAGAATTTCAAGGTAGAGCTTATGAAATAAAGTACAGATCTAGCAAAATCATCATTCAAGGGACCAATAGTACAAGATTTCAAGTAGATGTAAGAGAAGTCCAAGGATGATTTTAAGACATAATGTTTAACGACATTAAGATAATAAGGAGGCATCATGTCTAACGACATTAAGTCGGTAAGAGAATTGGATTGACGGACACAGCTTATTCGGTTCTCTCGAAAAACCTTGTTAAACAGGCCTAGATCAAGTTTTTAACAATCGGGTGCTTAATTAGAAAACCGAGGAATCATGGCCAGGTAAGAAGTGGGACAGTGGGAGGCTCCCCTCGCATTCGCGAGGTCCTAATTAATAAACCACTTATCCACTTAAAGCGTTTGCCCGTGGACCTTTTTCCTTAGACACCATTTTCCTTAGAAATCTAGTTATTTACACGACTTGTTGAAAATACGATAACGTGATAACATAGAAATCGTTAAAACTCGTATCCATCATGATTATGCAACTAAGTCCATGAAATTTTACAGATAATATCTACTTCATTTAACATGCCAGGGATATAATATAGTCAAGGAGATCAAAGATATCATGATGGTGACAAGAACTAGGACGGAAAGATAAGCTCATAGGATAGAATTATTATCTTTCATAACCTTAACTTAATCATATGTGAATTTAAATGATATGCAACTTAGCATGACATATCTAAGATGCTAAATGATATATTGGTTCAATTACAACCTGAAAACATCACAATCGGGGTAGAGATCGTGCATCCGGAACACGGTCTTAGAAAGACACCGTGATCCGAGACGGATCTTCAAGCGGTTAAAAATCTTAGTTTAAATACTATGTCTAATTGTATGGATAGCACGATCAATACTCAATAAAATTTAGGAAAAATGGTATAGAATCAAAGTAACCATACATCTACATCTAATGCATGCATTAATTTGAGTTTGGCCTGAGAGAACACCTACCTTTTTGAAGATCAAGAATAAGAAATTTAAGAACGAATAATACTTTCGACACTCCTCTAACTTCGAGATTTCTCCCTCTCTCCAACCAGCAATTCCTTCCAAGAGAGTTGTGATTTGAGTATGGAAGAGCATAGCCCTATTTATAGGCCAAAATCTCCCACCTACTTTCACTATTCCACCAACCTCATTCCATTACACCAACTTTGTTCCACTATTACACCAACCCCATTACACCAACTTTGTTCCACTATGTGGATGACATAATCTATGACCTCATTTATTCAATGATGTAAGAATGACCTCATCCGTTAATTAGGATTAGATTAAAGTTAATAAAAATCGGATGCCGACGTCTTCGTCTTTTCAAAATCGTATCACGAATCTCGCCGTTTGTGTTAACACGTGGAATAGGGCTCATGTTTGCATAACAGAAAAATATTCATAATTTATTTTATTTTCATCTTTCATTATTTCTTTTTTTATATATATATGCATATAAAAATTTTCGAGTTGCTACACAAGGTCAGTGCACACTTCTTTCTGTTGCACACTCATGGTCTATGCATACCTTGCTGCACGTTACCTGATGTCCGTGCATGTCTTGCTATATGACTATGCACGTTGTCTTATATGCCACCTAAGGTCTGTGCATCTTCTTGTACATGAATGTTGAGTCTGTGCATGTGTGTGTGAATACCACATTGAGTCGATGCATTCCAATTCTGTCAGAACATTTACTCCGTGCAATCTCTTTGTAACTCGTATAACTGTCTGAAGGAGACTTTATGTCTGATGCCTTGACAGATGTCTTTTTGTGAAGATTAAGAATGGCACGTGATCCAAGATTGGAGGAGGTGCCAGGATCATGACACGTGTAAAACAGTAAGTTGGGATGCTGCCACGTGACCAACGTGTTTGGGCGGGAATCGTGGAGGGCACACGCCCTACCTCTCTGCTGTTACTATATATAAGAAGCTTTTCCTTCAAGAGAAGATTGATCGTGCCAGAAGAGAATAAGAAAAGAGAGTGAGCAGCAGAGAAGAGAAGAGTGAGACTAACAGAGAAGAAGTAGAAAAGAAGGGTGAGCAGCCAGTAAAGAAAGCAAGTGAGAGAAGAAGAAGAGATAAGGAGCGAGAGCTACAGAGAAGAAAAGAATAGAATACAGAAGTGTGAGAGTGCTGAGAGAGAGAGAGTGTGTTCGAGAGAGAAGAGAGATAGTGAACCTACTAAAGCAAATTGAAGATCTGCTATCTATTGGCTTCTGGATCAGATTCAGACCAATTTGCTCCTGTGAGAGCTACATTTTGTGTTTCATTTCCAGCTTTCCGATGCTGTGATCTTTTTATCATTTATTTTCCATTAATCCTTTCTTTCAAGCTGTGTGTCAGCGATTGTAGAGAATCTATTTCTCTGGACAGTAAGCTGTGAGGCTCAGCGGGCGAGGTGGATACCTCGAACTGCAAGTTGTGTTACTTAGGGGTTGTTGGCAAGCTGTGAGGTCCAACGGTTTTAGCTGTGTATCAGCAGGAATCCACACCCAGGTTGAGTGTGGGGTGGATGTAGGTCTAAGGGACCGAACCACCTAAAAACCCTTTATGCAGTGTGGTTTGATTGTCTTATTCGATTCGCTAGATGTATGCATAGGCTCGAACTGAATCTTCAATCTAGCAAGGAATTTGATTGCATATCGTCCATTCAATAGTGGTCTTGAGAGATTCACCTCGGACTGATCACCTGTTGGTTCACGATAGATGTATGATTAGATTTGCTCATTCACTGAGTGACTAAGTGTTTCATCTGAGTGTCCATATTAAGTGTTCGAGTGTGAGCCTTCTTAGAACAGTGATTCTGTTTGAGCCTTCTGAGTGTTGTAACTATGCACCTTGACTAGTTATAGTTTTAAATTAGGCAAGTTTTTTTTAGGGGGATTCATTCACCCCCCCTCTGAATCGTGAATGCACCATTGCATCTAGAGTCTACCGACTATCAGAAGACAGCACAGGGTCAAGGTAAGAGAAATGCACCTAAAAGAGTAGATATCTCAACTGAGGCATCAAGACATGCCGAAATAACTCTGGAAGCTGGAAAGATAGTTTTCCCACGGTATGTGGATTTTGATGATCACAAAATGATTGAAAAATTTCTTGAGTTGATTGAAATTTTTAAAGTTCAAAAATAGATGAAATTTTTGGGTAAGCATAGAGTATATTATCCGAGACTTGTAGCTGAGTTCTATCAAAATCTGAAATATGATTTGGATCAGGCAAAACTGGTTTCTAGTGTCAAGGGGTTTAGGATTGAAGTCTCAAGGCATCTCCTACATAAAGTATTTAGAATACCAGAAGAAGGAGAAACTGAAAGAGAGTTTGCGTATGATTTTCATGATGCATACTCACTCATCACAAATGAGCCTAGGAATCCCCAAGACACAAACCAATTAAAATTGGGTCTGTTCAATGCAAACAATTTTTCTCCTCTAAAGAGATTGCTGCATCACATTCTTACTACCATGATTACTCCACAAGTTGGAGGAAGAGGAGGACTGACTAACACTCAGAGATTTATTCTATATTGTTTGCTGAAGAGAATCAAAATTTGTTTGCTAGAAATAATCATTCAGATAATGAGAACTTGCAAAGGGTCTAGAAGACATTTGCCATTTGCAGCCCATTTAACAGCTATATTTAAGAAGGTGAACATCTCTTTAGAAAATGAGCCTTCAAGAGAAATTCTAAAGGTTAATGTGTACAATATGGATTTCATTGATAAGTTCTTGAGGTTGAAAGATACAGTGTCAGAACAGCCCCCTCAAATTCCTCAAGAAGAAACTCCTATGTCAGCTAAAAGAGGTCAAACAATAATGGAACATCAAGAAGATCAAGCTGAAAAGACTGGTAAGTCTGCTGAGAAGAACCTCAAGGACCTGCAACTAGAACAAGAAATCCATGAATTGGACTTAACTGATGCTCAAATTGTACAACAGCTGGATCAAAATATCAATGAGCTATTTGATAATTTTGGAGTGCAATCTGAGCAGGAACAGCAAATAGTTCAGCAAGAACAAGAGGAAGATCAACCAAGAGAAGTTGCTGAGCAAGAGGCAGATTCACAAGGTGTAGCAGAGGAAAGAACTAAAATTATTCAAGAAGAGGAAAGGGAAGAAGAAATTGCATCAGATGAAGAATTACTATCTGAGATGGTTACACAGATTATGATAGATGAGGTTGACAAAATTTATGAAGAAATTGCTGAGTCAGTTGTTAATGTACAGGAGGGTGAACAACCTAGAGTAGAAGAAGCTCAGGATGAAGAAGCTCCACAGGAAGCTCCAGGGGCTACTGAGGAGGATACACAGGAGTATGTCATGGGACCAGCTCCTCTATTTCAGTTGTATCCAACAATGTCTCTTTCCCCTGCTCCCTCATATGGACCTCATATGGGGGAAATGGTTGATCTTGGAATACCACCCCCACCATTACCTGAAGAGCAACCTGCCTATCACACTGAATTTCCAGATTCAAGTGCTTCTTCATTCACTTCACCAGAATCCAGTGCTGAGTCCAACATTAAAGAAATGCTGACAAATATAGTGATGAATCAGAAAGAAGTAACGAATGCTCAGTTTATGTTCACAAACCTTCATCTGAACAGAGTAGATGCCAGGATGCAACATTTGGAAAATATTGTGAAAACTCAGTGGATTCAGTTTTTGGCTGATAAACAAAGAACTGATGCAGCAATGCGAGAGATTTTGGAATCCCTTATGGGAGTCAGCAATACAGTTGGTGAAATGGTGAGCAGCATGCAGGATACCCAAGTTTCATCATCCAGCAAGCTTGCCCAAATTCTGGACCACACCTTTGATCTCAAGATTAAATTTGAAAAGATAAAGACTACACTGAACAAAATTGCAGCAAGTCAGCCTGAGATCATTAATAAGTTACAATTACAGAACTTCTCAGAAAGTATCAGACATGTGATCACAAAACTAGATTCCAACTCCTCACTAGTGGACCGACTGGGAAGCATGGTACATCACAGGCTTGATGAGTTGTCAAGTTCCATCAGAGACTTTCAGGCTTCTGTCATGAACAGACTTCCAGCCCCAGGTTCTAGCTCTGCACCATATCCAAGAGATTGGGGAAGCTACAAAGGCCAATATGATCACTGATGTCCAAGAGTTCCCTATTCTTTTTGATAATGACAAAGGGGGAGAATTGTGGTGGAAGGTGGACATTTTTTTAGTTTTCTGATGTAAAAAATGCTGAATGAGATACTTCACTCAAACACTAGTTTGTATTCTCTTACTGTACGCAGAAATGTAATTTCTACATAGTGCATATTTGTGTTAAATGCAAGTTTTATGTTGAATGTTATTTTTGCTATGCATGTTAGCAAATAAATTCTCTGTTAGTTTTAATCATACATGAATTATAGTTGTCATCATCAAAAAGGGGAAGATTGTTGGAATCCTGGTTTTGATGATGACAATCTATGAGTCATGTGAGACTGGATTGCATAAATATGTTTGCATTTGACCATTGCATATAGGATGTATGTCTGTGCATAGTTGCGTCATTCAGCATATAAGGTCTGTGTACCTTACGTTTGTTGCATACAAAGTCCATGCATATGTTGATAAAGTCAGTGCGGTGTTACCTCAAGCATAAAATAAGTCAGTGCATACTTTGCATCGGGTAAGACTCGTCTGTGTATAGACGTTTATGCATTCAAGGTCAGTGCATACTTAAAGACAATATGCATTGAAAGTTGGTGCATGTTTAGTCTCTCGTATATAAAAGGTCGGTGCACCTTTTAGTTAGGTCTGTGCATACCACGTTATTTGGCAGCTAACGTCTGCATATGCTTGTGTCGTTTGCATATTCAGGGTCGGTGCATTGCATTCAAAGTCGGTGCATGTCTTCCTGTCTTTTATACTAAGTCGGTGCATGATGTCTAATAAGTGCACTCGAAGGTCAGTGCATGTCTTCATCTTTCACAAGAAGTCCGTGCATATTAGTTCTCATGGTCGGTGCATATTTGCTCCATGCGTGCTACAAGGTCTGTGCACATTTATCCAAAATGCATAAGCAAGTCTGTGCATGCTCTCTGTCAATAGCATGATTAAGTCTGTGCATGTTTGCACATAACACCATGAAGTCTGTGCATATTCTGTTTATGCATGATCAAGGTAAGTGCATACTTCTGTTGTCTGCATGAAAGAGTCTGTGCATATTCTTGCACTATCTCGCACAAAGTCTGTGCAGGCTTTGGTCCTATGCACGTTTTTGTCTAAGGCACATACAAGTTTTGCCTCGGTGCATACCACTGTTCCTATGCATATAAAGATCTAAGTATCTTTTTGTCTAAGGCACATACCATAGTCGGTGCATGTTCTACGTCTTTCATATGAGAGTCCATGCATATCATGCATTGCATATAGTCAAGGTCTATGCAGGTCTTCGCACATGCTAACTGAGGTATGTGCATAAGTGTCTCATACACAAATACGACAGTGCATACTTCCACATTGTTTGATGAAAGTCAGTGTGATCGTTGTTCCTTGCACATGCAACGTATGTGCATGATATGTTTATAACACTTTGGGTCTATGCACCCGTGGCACCTTGCACATACAACGTATGTACACATTCTTCCTATACCTTATTAAATATGTGCATATTTGAAAATGATTGACTATGATGTGTTTAACAAAATGCCTCTGCTTTAACCAACAGGACTATAAAGAAGCACGTGATCCAAGAGCATTTTGATCAAAGGAGACTTCACCACGTGGAATGTTGGAAAGCTGAGATCGTGACACATGGACAGTTGACCAGATCTGATCAAATCTTCTGGGCAGGAAACCTATTTTCCATGGACCCCTCTCACACCGGACATATACAATAATAGAAAACCCAGTCGTGTCTTCGATGATGACGGAATTTTGAAGAGAAAATCAGAGAGAGAAAAAGAAGAATCAGAGAGTGAGAAAGATAGAAGCAAGAATAGTAAATAGAGAGTCAGTCAGAGCTGAGGAGAAAAGTGCAGTAGAAGAATCAGTTGTTCCAGCCTCTGGATCAGATCCAAGCTGCGTGTGCTCCATAGTGAGCTATATCTTGAGGTGTTATCATTCAGCTTTTCATTGCTATTTTCATTATCAGTTTTTGTTTTCTATCTCTTCTTTCTAAGCTGTGTATCAGCAGAGCTAAGCTGTATTGCTCAGCGAGCGAGGCTGTTTCCTCAGACAGCAAGCTGTGAGGCTCAGGGGTCTAGGATTTGTTCCCCAAAGCTGTGGATCAATGCTCTGTAGGGATTTATCTCCAAAGCTGTGGATCAGCGGTTGTTCAAGCTGTGTGTCAGCAGGAATCCTTACTCGGTTGAGTAAGGGGTAGATGTAGGTCTGGAGGACCGAACCACCTAAAAGTCTCTTATGTACTGTGGTTTGTTTTTCAAGATTCAATCGCTAGATGAATGTTAGGTGCGTCTCTAGCTAAGCTTCTGGCAGATTTTAATTCCACATTAGTTTAGATCTTTCAGGATAAGTTTTAAATTGACCAAGTTTTTTAGAGAGAGATTCATTCACCCCCCCTCTGAATCTTGGTTCACACCATTACATCGGGTCAACACAATCCTCTCTTATTGGCCCAGAGCAAACTTATGACCCCATGCTTGAAACTTCCAGCTCGGCACCTGAAGCCAGGGGTGAGCCTGTAGCTATTGTTCTTGCTTCACCTGCATCTATCAAGGGGGGTCGGGAGGAGTTTGTAGCAGCTTCGAAGGAGGTGGCAATAGTTTCAGGCCCGTCAATGACATTGCCATCCTCTTCATCAGAGCTGTCTGATGCAATTTGGGCTGAGGTTGATAGTAGGGTGGAGTTTTATCTGCCCGAAGCCGCACCGCTAGGGTTGTCATCTTTAGACGAGATAGTATGGAAAAATCTTAACATGTTGCATCATACTGTGTTAACCCACATAGATTTGACTTATCTGCAATTGCGGGACATAGCATAACGCGGTACTTTAGGGCTTCAAGCCTATAGATGCCCTTTGGAAGTATGGACGCAGTGGGTGCTCCTGCTACTAAAATTTGTGAATCGAAGGGAGTATCTCGACCACATTTTGGGGGACTAGGCGGTTGCCTTAAAACTTCAACGTGCCGAGTGTCGGGCTGCTCTCCAATCATCTGAGGAAACTGCGCAGTAATAGAGGGAGGCTACCGAGACTGCCCACTGCCATATGGACTATCTATAGAGAAGGATATCAGGGCTCCGGGCCGAAATTGCTCAGGCCGAAGAGGACCTGCAAGACTCCGAACAAGTGCGGGTGTAGAGCCTGGATGAAGCCATGCTTGCAGAAGGCCGGGCCATTTCTTTCCAAGAGGAGTTAGCAAGGCTCGAAGCCGAGGAATGTCACCTGCAGAAACTCGCCAGCCACCCCTCCTTGGGGATCCTTGAATTTGAAGATATCTTCTGCCGACCGTCTCAGTAGTTGACCCTGCTCTTCTGTTCCTTTGTCTCTTTTTTTTGCTTTTCTTTTGTGCACTTCATGTACACCGGGGGATGCCCCGCGATGTCATGTAATTCTCTTTTTGTGCAATGAAGTTTCTTCAATTTCTACTTTACGTACTTGTTGCCGATTCACGACTCTTTCTTCTTCTTTCTGCTTCTTCTTTTCAATTTTAGACAGGGGGATGTCGCTAATCTATCAAGTCTAGGGTATGTTAGTTGCTAGGGTAGGAGAGCGCTCACGCCTTTAAGGAAGGTATGAGGGGTTCGCTCCACCGCGGTGCAAACTTTTCCAGAGGACAAGATTCGACTAGCATAGGTAGGAAATGTTATCAGCTGAACGCCTAAGGATAAAGGGAGTTTATTTGTTGGCAAGGCCGAAGGGCCGAGTCAGTAGCTTGCCCATAGGTTTCGCCGATGGTGACGAGATTCGAAGCGATGTATTCGTTGGCACGTTAAGTGCCGAAGCAAGGAAAAGGGGTTTGGAGAGGGGGAAAATCTACCGCCCGAGAGCACGGCCCAACTAGGTCCAATTCGACCAAACCAGACCCAACTCCATAAAGTGATAGCCCATTTTGGGCCCACTTACTTTAATTCCAAAACTCACTCGGAGCAGCACTTCCTAGGCGGCCCTCAGGTCCAGAAGTCTGAGCGACAGATCGGTCGAGAGATCCCCTGCAGGGACCCGACATGGCCTACCAGAGCTATGTTGTGCCCCTTGTGCTTTGATGATTATGTGGTGTTTTAATGATAGCAACATGAATGAGTCACCATATTGCTTTGCTAAGAAAATCACATTGAATGACAGCAACATGAATGCATATGACTGATATATTATATGGAGAATGCTTGCCATGTCTGATTTGTGAAGAATGCATGAGTGTGCTAAATCATGCAGTGTTCCATACTAAGTGCATAAAGTGTTTTGTGCTTGCTTTAAGATCGGTGTATTGCTTCTTCTGTGCATATACTGCATCAGTGCACTTAGATGGGTCGACCCCCTTCTTAGATGGGTCGACCCCCTCAGATGCATTTCTGAAGTCTATACAGCCACAGTCAGTCTATTCACTGTGTTGCATCGCATGCATTACCTAAAGTCTATACACTCGTCTTCATGCATAGCAGAGTCTATACAGTGCAGCTCATATAACTAGCATGTCTATACATTGCATCGTGGCATTTGTGCTCTAAGTCTATACACTGCATGACGAGCCCAAAGTCTATACATTGCATTGGCTAAAGTCTGCACAACGTCCGTCTCATTTAGAGTCTAAGGCAATGTCTATACACTGGACTTGAAGTGTGTACACTTAGCGTCTCATTGAGCGTCTCATGTAAGTCTATACACTGCATGGCGAGCCCAAAGTCTATACATTGCATTGGCTAAAGTCTGCACAACGTCCGTCTCATTTAGAGTCTAAGGCAATGTCTATACACTGGACTTGAAGTGTGTACACTTAGCGTCTCATTGAGCGTCTCATGTAAGTCTATACATTACATTGGTCTTCAAGCTTTACAAGTCTGCACAACGGCCTGTTCATGCATTCAGCCCAAGTCTATACATCGTCCGTCTCATGCATTGTCTTAGGCTAAGTCTGTACAGCGTCCAGCGTCTTTCTATGCATCTTTTGCATTGGCCAAAGTCTATACAGACTTCAGCGTCTCATGCAGCGTCTTATTTGAAGTCCATACATTGCATTGCATTGGAAGTATGTACATCGGACTATTTCAAGTGAAGTCTGTACATCCGACTGTTCATGCACTCATCTTAAGTCTATACATCCGTCTGTGCATTGTCTTGGCCATCGTCTCACAACCATCAAGTCTATACATTGGTCGGTGGCAAGTCTGCACATTGGACTCTCACTCAAAGTCTGTACAACGCCATGTTCATATGATTCTAAGCCTATACACTGCACTGTAGAAGCTCGAGGTGAAGTCTGCACAGCCACCAGTTCGACTTGCAAGTCTATACATCGGTAGCTTTACCGACGTTGCACTCAAAGTCTATACACTGATAGCTTTATCGTCGTTTCCCTTGGCAAGTCTATACATTGCAATTGAGTTGAAGCCTGTACATCATGCATCTAGTGATTCAAGTATATACATTGTTGCACGTTGTATTTGTCGAAGTCTGCACATTGCTGAATACTCATCAAGTCCATACACTGGCAAGTCCTTACATTGCCTAAGTCTATACATTGGCTGCTGTTCTTCAGAGTCTGTACATCGCATTCGAGTTCACAAGTCCATATAGTCTGAAGTCTATACATTGCATTCCCATTCATGAAGTCTGTACAATGCATTCGCCTTGACAAGTCTATACAGCGAAGTCAATACACTGCAATGCATATACTTAAATTGATAATGTGATTCTCTGTCTGACAGGCACCCTTCGTGAAGCGTAATGAAGGCACGTGATCTGAGGATAAGGGGAGTGCCCAGATGATGACACGTGTACTGACAGCCTGCTGGATGCTGCCATGTGGTCCGAATTCTTAGGGCGGGAAATGTGGAGAGCATACGCCCTAGTTGCTGCTGCCATAAATAGAAGCCTTCCTCCATCTGAAGATGACTGATCGTGAGTAGAAGGAGGTAGCTCGAATAAGAGGTGAAGTCTGTACAGAGAGACAGAAGGAGAAGCAGTAGAGAGCCACGATCCACAGAGAGAAGAAAAAGGGAGAAGAAGCAGAAGAGAAAGAAGAAAAGGAGAGAGATAGAGAGCTCGAGCAGAGTGTGAAGAGAAGAAGAAGGAAGAGAGAGAGAAGAGAAGATTAGAGAAAATCGTTTCTACTGGAAGTTGGATCAGATCCACTCCAGTCAGCTCTTTAAGAGCCACATTGTGCTTCATTGTTTATAGTCTTCCGATTGCTGTTTGTTTCCCATTTTCATGTTTTCTTTTATACCTTTCCTCAAGCTGTTTGTCAGCGGAGCAAGCTGTGTTGCTCAACATTTGCAGTGGAGGACTCCACTGGACGGCTAAGCTGTATTGCCCAGCGGTTTGCAGAGGTGTTGCCTCTGGTCGGGTAAGCTGTAATCCCCAGCATTGCAGTGGTGGATTCCACTGGACGGCAAGCTGTGTTGCCCAGCGGTTCTATGGCAAGCTGTGATGCCCAGCTGTTCAAGCTGTGAGTCAGCGGAATCCACACTCGGTTTGAGTGTGGGGTGGACGTAGGTCTGCAGGACCGAACCACCTAAAAACCCATTGTGCAGTTGTTTGATTTCTTCTATCTGATTTGTGCTAGATGAATGCTTAGGTGCGCTTTGCCTTGATTGCTCACTGTGTGTTTGTTTAATTCCGCAACTGCTTATTAGCTTTCAGGTTTGTCTAGTTAGCGAACTAGCAATTTTAGTGAGCATTAGATTTTAAATTGGGCGAAGTTTTTAAAGGGAGATTCATTCACCCCCCCCTCTGAATCATAGCACCGAACCCAACACTTGGTATCAGAGCGGGTTGCTGTGTATAGGATCTAACAATCCACAGCAGATCCTGCTAGCTGTTGGTGCATTTCAGAGTGGGTCTTTTGAGATCATGTTTTGTTTCACTAACTTGTGCCTTGCTTTGCTCATTTGGCTTTGGTGCGATCTGAGTTGATTCATTTGCTTGCATTGTGTGTGATTAGTGTTCTATTTAGAACTCTTATTCTGTCTAAGCATGGAACTCACTGTTGATCCTCCGAAGTTTGAAGGTCTAGGTTTTTACAAGTGGTTTAATGAATTCAGAGAATATGTGATGCAGACTAATCCAGATCTGTGGATAGTCATTGCTCACAGTCCGTATGAAGTTCCAAAGGATGAATCCCTATGGAAAACTTCAGACAGACGAAAATTCTCTGCAAATCAAAGTGCCCTGAATCTAATCAAAAGGTCGATAAACACTGACAAGTTTCCTTGTGTAGTTGATTACTACAGTGCCTCCGAAGTGATCGAGATAATAGCAAGCAGCAGAAGCCAGGGTAAAGCGAAATGTCTCATGGCAACAGAAGAAGACGAAGACTATGTGGAGGATACTTCGTCACAGGTAAATTCTGACACTGACAATCCTTCTCTCGAAAGCATGATTGCGTTGAATGAGCATTTATTGAATAAATATGATAGACTAAAATCTGAAAAGAGAAAAATAAGTAAAGAAATGTTGCATGAGGTCAGAAGTCTGAAAGCTGAAAATGAAAACTTGAAATCTGACATGATTAAAGAAAAAGATGAGTTGAACAGGTTGAAATCTGAAAATGAGAATATTAGAAACAAACTCATCGGTGAAAATAATTCTTGCAAAGCATGTGCCATTCTCGAAGACATGATTAATGATTTTGATTCTGATGACAGTTTTCAAAAAGAACAAATCAAATCTCTAAAAGAAGAAAATGCCTACTTGAAAGATCAAAATAAAAAGCTAATGGTTCTTAATACTGTCTTCTCTGAAAGATGGTTGTCAATTGAAAAAGGAAAATCAGTTGTGAAGGAAAATGAGAACAACATTAAAATAATGGTTCAACAAGAAAATAAAACTCTGAAGAATCTGAATGATGCTTTGTAACAGCAGCTGATTGTTTGTGAATCAGAGCTATCCAAGTATGAAGTGAGTAGTGCTTCATTGAATTCTGAGATTGAAGATCTGAAAAATTCTATATCAAAATTCGTTAAAGGAAAAGACAATTTGAATAAGCTGCTTGTTTCTAAAGTGAATTTTCAGAAACAAGGGATTGGATTTGTGCCTGTGAATGAAAACGACAATGATAAGAGAAAATCAACTATTTTCGTAAAAAGCTCTGAACAGGCTAACTCATCCAGCTCCTCAATTTTTCAATTCACTGCTAAGAAGGCTGAAAATTCAGAGAGGAAACAGAAAAAGATTCAAAAACAAAAGAAAAATGCTGATTTGAATAAGTCCAAATTTATCCCTGATTTACATGTGCATGCTGCTCACTGCTCACACACACATTCACACTTTCATGAGAATGTCAACTCTGTCAAACAAGTGAATGTGAATAAAAAGGGTAAAGCATGTCACTATTGTGGGAAGGTTGGACATATTATGCATAACTGTGCAGCATTGATAAATGATGAAAGTAATACTGTTAGAAAGTATCCTAGAAATCATCTTAGGAAATATTCTACTGATCAGGAAAAGAAAATTCAATGCTATTGCTGTGGGAAGTTTGGTCACATTGCTGCCTTCTGCTGGCATGCTCAGGGAAAGAAAACTAACTCTGGATTTGTTAATTTCCCTGTTAATAAAAACATTGTTGATAGAAAGAAGTGTTGGCCCAGACTAGATGGCGGACAAGAAGGGGGGTTGAATTGTCCCCTTGACCTAGATGGCAGATTTAAAAAAAAACTCTCTTAACTGAACACGATGGAATTAAAACAAACCACTTGATTAGCCTGAACAAACATGAGATTTAAAAGATTCACTCGATCTTTCCGATCTCACTCGTAATAACAATGCAACCGATAGATAAAATTATGCCCAACACGGATAACAGAAGTAGCAGTGTGCAGTGGTGTAGTGAGTAAAAATCTATTAAATTAACCTATGAATGGAGATAGAAGAAAGGGACAAACACACAGGCATTCACACGAGACACAAGGATTTTTAGGTGGTTCGGGACCACGACGGGCTCCCTACGTCCACCCCTCACCCAACCGGGTGAGGCTTCACTACACGCTACTTTCGTAGCAACACGGGGATGAACCCAACCACACACACACACGCTGCTTCCGCAGCAATATCCACACACGGGGAAAATCCCCAACACGCTGCTACCGTAGCACACAACCACACACAGAATCGGGGAACACGCCCCGGACACTAAATCCACACGGAGACGCAGCTCCGTCTACACATAACCAACCATGAGGAAAATTTCCCCACAGTGAAACCCAACACACAGAGACGAAGCTCCGCACACACACTTTGATATTCCGAGTTTGATAAAATAACAAGATATACAATGAATCCCCACAGAAGTATTTAGATGAAGATTGACTATGAAGCACTCATAGAAATGAACATAGACATGAATCATCAAGAGAAACAAGATCAAGAATGTCCTCTCTTAGGTTGGAGGCTGATAGAAGATGCTTCGTTGGTTCCACACGAGAGGAAGAAGAAACTCAAGGTAAATCGAGCCACCGGTGCTTTCTCCTTAAAGAACCGGTCACAGATCTGGCATTGGAGGCTTGAGAATGGATGTAGATCTTGAATCCTTGCTCTATTCAACCTCTCCTCAGCTCTAGCCGCCCTTTCCCTTCTTTCCATGCAAAAACGGATAGAGAAAATTAGAGCTTCTACTTATTTCTTCCAAATTCACAGCATATATATAGCAGCAAGTTAGGGTGAATAAAAGACCATATTACCCTTGTAAAACCCTAGCAAAACCACCCTAATATGTTCATTAGTAACCCAATGGCATTAGGGTAAATTTCATCCCAATCGGAGGTCATTAGACTAGGTTTTGGTGACTTACGGAAATCCCGCACGGAGTTGCGAATGAGGGGGGGTGGACCCACTTAGGAGGGGGGTCGACCCACCTGCCAGACAGAATGCTGTCTGGCAGGTTTGTTACAGGGGGGTCGACCCACTTTCAGCCAGAAGCCCTTTTTAAGCCTTTTCTTGCCCAGGGGTCGACCCATTGAGTGGGGGGGTCGACCCATTTGCCATGAAACCTCATGAAATGATATGTTAAAGCATTCCCAATGATCTAAAAGTGCAATCCATTGAACCCAATCATGAATTGAATGAAAAGGTAAATTCTTACCATGTCTCCATAGGTTTCTGGACATAAATAAACCTGCATCTTTAGAAAATCAAATTCATGTTATGCTTTGATCCATGCAAATGAAGAATTAAACTCGAATGCATTATCCACACAATACCACCTCTTCAATGCATTTCAACCTTGATGAACCTGCACATTAGTATGTTGAAAGTGCAACCATATGCACAACTGATCAAACATTTCCAAACCACATTTTTCACAGGTTCACTTTTCAAATATAATTTAATCAAGCCAACATGAATTAGATGAATTGAGAGCAAACTCAAATCTCCACTTTGTATATGCATGAAACTGAATGTATAGACTTGGAAACTTGAAGGCATAAGATAATGTATAGACTTGGCAGAAGGCCAATGTAAAGACTTAGTGAAAGGGAATGCATGTAATACAATTCTTTTAAATACCCAGAGACTAGTGCGTTCTCGCACGGGAGCATATGAAGTCTCAGGGGAGCATCTATGGCCTTTGGACAGCATCACCAACGTCAGGGGAGCATGTGGAGCACATGCTGTCTCTAGGGAGCAATCGCTGCTCCAGGGGAGCATCCTCAAAGTTAGGGAAGCATTAGCAGTCACTGGAGGGCATACTCGGTCCTAGGAGAGCATCCAGGGGGACAGGCGAGCATGCGCGTCTGATGTACAGACTCTACCAATGTCTAGACTTTGGAAATAAATGAAGCATTTCAGAGCAACTCAAAACAAACAGTCATGTGAGGCATAATCAGTTCATAAACATGAATAAACATGAATTATAAATGCAGTTCAGAGCATGTATAACCATGGGCAACAAGATATCACGCATTTGTCAGTTCATTAAGAACACCAACATAATGTTTCCATGAAGACACCAATGTGAACATCAACATTAAGGATGTGAACATCAACATTAAGGATGTGTGCATGAAGGACCATTGTTTATGAACCACCTGCAAAATAAGATATTATAGTGTTAGCTTGTTTATTGTGCAGACGCCATTTAAGCATAAAACACACAATATATTAGAATCATCAAAACCATTGTCAGAGACAATAAGGGGGCGCACAGAACCCAACAAGAAGTTTGGTTTTAAAAGCAAGCACAATGTATGTTTCGAATGTGGTAAG
The DNA here is from genome assembly GCA_022559845.1 of Amorphophallus konjac. Lineage (NCBI taxonomy): Eukaryota > Viridiplantae > Streptophyta > Magnoliopsida > Alismatales > Araceae > Amorphophallus > Amorphophallus konjac. The sequence continues at coordinate 176,811,062 of CM040125.1, forward strand.
CTAGGCCACAAAGCTGCCAACTGTTGGCTAGCTGATTATGGAAAGAAAAATTATCATGTTAATAAAAGAAATATTCATGCTCATCCACATGGGCATCATGCTTCTGCTAATTCCGTGGCTTCATGCTTTAATTGTGGAAAACCTGGCCACAAAGCCTCTGAGTGCTGGGTGGCAGGGTTCAGAAAACAAAATGCCCATGCACATAACAAAAGTTTTAAAGTTCATGCACATGAATTTAATGCTCACAATAAGGTGCATAATAGGAACTTAAATTCTGTTGGTTATCATGGTAAGTCTGGTCAATTTGGTTATTCCTTGTCCAGCCATAAGTTGATGGGCTATGATGATAATGCTGCTAAGAGATTGTTCAGAACACCTGTCAGGACTAATGCAGGACCCAAGACTGTTTGGGTCACTACTGGATCAAAATGATTGTCTTGCTGCAGGTGTGCCTTGGAAATGAATAAAATGGGTTGAATTTAGCCAAGGCACTCAAAAAGGGAAAACCCCATGATTCTACTTATCAGGTCAGTTCTGAACACTGCTTATGTTTCATTATCTGAAAATTGCTTGTTTGAAATGACTGCATATCATAATGATCTGTCTATGCTAAATTGATTTATCTTGAAAAGTTGATTGCTCTCTCATGATGCTATTTGAATAAAGAATGCTCTGATGTTTGAGTAAATATTATGCATAGCATGTTAAATCTGTTTTTTGAATCTGAGTTTTGCACATTCGTACATGTTCAGCATTGTCAGGTTTAGATTTTCTGAACTCTCCTCATACATGATTTGCATATTGATGATTGTCTGAAATTGCATATGCATATATGTTGTGAATGCATTGCCCATCATCATACTGAAAACTCCAAAAAGAAGTAACTGGCTACATATTGGACTGCTTTGCACTGCATTTCTTTGCATGACCACTTTGGTATATAAATGGTAAGCTACTAAAAGGCAGGGAAATCTACCTGGAGGTTCTTACTATGTGTGAGATGGTCCTTGAGACCAGCTTCTCCGCCAAGTACCAAGGGTCAAGTTTTCATATAGAGCAGTGTACTGAATGTCATAAAATTTGAAAAATCTGAAAAATTGAAATGAAATTGATGCATTTGATAAATTCTCTCTCTGATTGAACAAAGCATGAATTCTTCTTGAGCATACTCTAAAATCATGAACAGTTCATTAATTGTATTTCATGCACTTTGTCAAGGGGAGTTTGTCTGATGTTGCATATGAAGAGTAGTGCAGTTGAAAAACCTAAAAGAAAATTCATTGCATCTAGACAGGGGGAGCATTTAGAATTGGTGTTTTGATTGTCACATCTTGAACACCTCATGTCTAATAATTGATCAACTCTCATGTTTCATTGTCATAAGAGAGAACCTCATTTTAATGAACCATGATTTATTCTCTGACTTTGTGTGCTGAATTTTGTCTCTCAAACCAATTCCACTTTTTGATTATGTCAAAGGGGGAGAATAGTTTGACGAGTCAGTGTGACTCATTATGTTGCCATCATCAAAAAGGGGGAGATTGTTGTGCCCCTTGTGCTTTGATGATTATGTGGTGTTTTAATGATAGCAACATGAATGAGTCACCATATTGCTTTGCTAAGAAAATCACATTGAATGACAGCAACATGAATGCATATGACTGATATATTATCTGGAGAATGCTTGAGTGTGTTATATCTGATTTAGTCTGTGGAGATTGCATGAGTGTGCCATGTCTGATTTGTGAAGAATGCATGAGTGTGCTAAATCATGCAGTGTTCCATACTAAGTGCATAAAGTGTTTTGTGCTTGCTTTAAGATCGTTGTATTGCTTCTTCTGTGCATATACTGCATCAGTGCACTTAGATGGGTCGACCCCCTTCTTAGATGGGTCGACCCCCCTCAGATGCATTTCTGAAGTCTATACAGCCACAGTCAGTCTATTCACTGTGTTGCATCGCATGCATTACCTAAAGTCTATACACTCGTCTTCATGCATAGCAGAGTCTATACAGTGCAGCTCATATAACTAGCATGTCTATACATTGCATCGTGGCGTTTGTGCTCTAAGTCTATACACTGCATGACGAGCCCAAAGTCTATACATTGCATTGGCTAAAGTCTGCACAACGTCCGTCTCATTTAGAGTCTAAGGCAATGTCTATACACTGGACTTGAAGCGTGTACACTGAGCGTCTCATTGAGCGTCTCATGTAAGTCTATACATTACATTGGCCTTCAAGCTTTAGAAGTCTGTACAACGGCATGTTCATGCATTCAGCCCAAGTCTATACATCGTCCGTCTCATGCATTGTCTTAGGCTAAGTCTGTATAGCGTCCAACGTCTTTCTAAGCGTCTTATGCATTGGCCAAAGTCTATACAGACTTCAGCGTCTCATGCAGCGTCTTATTTGAAGTCCATACATTGCATTGCATTGGAAGTATGTACATCGGACTATTTCAAGTGAAGTCTGTACATCCGACTGTTCATGCACTCATCTTAAGTCTATACATCCATCTGTGCATTGTCTTGGTCATCGTCTCACAACCATCAAGTCTATACATTGGTCAGTGGCAAGTCTGCACATTGGACTCTCACTCAAAGTCTGTACAGCGCCATGTTCATATGATTCTAAGCCTATACACTGCACTGTAGAAGCTCGAGGTGAAGTCTGTACAGCCACCAGTTCAACTTGCAAGTCTATACATCGGTAGCTTTACCGACGTTGCACATAAAGTCTATACACTGATAGCTTTACCGTCGTTTCTCTTGGCAAGTCTATACATCGCAATTGAGTTGAAGCCTGTACATCATGCATCTAGTGATTCAAGTCTATACACTGCTGCACGTTGTATTTGTCGAAGTCTGCACATTGCTGAATACTCATCAAGTCCATACACTGGCAAGTCCTTACATTGCCTAAGTCTATACATTGGCTGCTGTTCTTCAGAGTCTGTACATCGCATTCGAGTTCACAAGTCCATACAGTCTGAAGTCTATACATTGCATTCCCATTCATGAAGTCTGTACAATGCATTCGCCTTCACAAGTCTATACAGTGAAGTCAATACACTGCAATGCATATACTTAAACTGATAATGTGATTCTCTATCTGACAGGCACCCTTCGTGAAGCCTAATGAAGGCACATGATTCAAGGATAAGGGGAGTGCCCAGATGATGACACGTGTACTGACAGCCTGTTGGATGCTGCCACGTGGTCTGAATTCTTAGGGCGGGAAATGTGGAGAGCACACGCCCTAGTTGCTGCTGCCATAAATAGAAGCCTTCCTCCATCTGAAGATGACTGATCGTGAGCCGAAGGAGGTAGCTCGAACAAGAGGTGAAGTCTGTACAGAGTGACAGAAGGAGAAGCAGCAGAGAGCCACGATCCACAGAGAGAAGAAAAAGAGAGAAGAAGCAGAAGAGAAAGAAGAAAAGGAGAGAGAGATAGAGAGCTCGAGCAGAGTGTGAAGAGAAGAAGAAGGAAGAGAGAGAGAAGAGAAGATCAGAGAAGTTTGTTTCTACTGGACGTTGGATCAGATCCACTCCAGTCAGCTCTTTAAGAGCCACATTGTGATTAATTGTTTACAGCCTTCTGATTGCTGTTTGTTTCCCATTTTCATGTTTTCTTTTATACCTTTCCTCAAGCTATTTGTCAGCAGAGCAAGCTGTGTTGCTCAGCATTTGCAGTGGAGGACTCCACTAGACGGCTAAACTGTATTGCCTAGCGGTTTGTAGAGGTGTTGCCTCTGGTCGGGTAAGCTGTAATCCCCAACGTTACAGTGGTGGATTCCACTGGATGGCAAGCTGTGTTGCCCAGCGGTTGTATGGCAAGCTGTGATGCCCAGCTGTTCAAGCTGTGAGTCAGTGGAATCCACACTCGGTTTGAGTGTGGGGTGGACGTAGGTCTGCAGGACCGAACCACCTAAAAACCCATTGTGTAGTGGTTTGATTTCTTCTATCTGATTGGCACTAGATGAATGCTTAGGTGCGCTTTGCCTTGATTGCTCACTGTGTGTTTGTTTAATTCCGCAACTGCTTATTAGCTTTCAGGTTTGTCTAGTTAGCGAACTAGCAATTTTAGTGAGCACTAGATTTTAAATTGGGCGAAGTTTTTAAAGGGAGATTCATTCACCCCCCCCTCTGAATCATAGCACCGAACCTAACAAGCTATACACTCATCGCTCAGGATAAAAACCCCAAGCAAGCACCTCTGGCTCAGACCGACTGTCAGAAGCTTATCCAAGCGTCTGTTACGCATCCAGTAGGAGCAGGGAACTCCAAGGGATAGGGGAGAGCAAGAGTCCTTACGCCATAAAGAACCCACTACGAGGACGTAACCCCCCGAAATCCCCTCAGCTCCCTAGACTATTACGTTAAACGGACTGCTATATAAACTCCAGGGAGACCCACCGAGAAGGCAAGCAAAGATCCTGAGAGAAAACCACCACACCTCTTGGTGGAGAATAATCTCGTGCCCCCTCTTTCTCCTACCCTCTCTCTTCATATCCATGCTCTATCACACTTGCTGACTTAAGCATCAGAGGGTTTTCCCAAGGGACTCTTCCTTAGGCACCTCTGATCCGTTTCCTACCTTACAGTTCATATAGATGTGGTAACTATGACCAAAGATTCTCCCTGGATATCACGGCTCAGGATCAGCGTGAGATTACGCCTCTTCATCTGGCACCGTCTGTGGAAAACGAACAAAGAGCCATCATGGTGTGAAGAAATTCTGGTAGGAAGGTCACCGATGACAGAGAAAAGACCGTAGTGGCGGATGGGGAACCTGCGCCCTCCCACCCCATGAAAAACCTCCCCTCCGACGACAATAATCAAGCCGACGAGTTGCCTCCACCACCTGCGGAGGTGCAACCTCCCAACGGGAGTTCTGACGCTCTCCAAACCCTCAACGCAAAATTGGATATCCTCATAGAATTAATGATGACCCAGATGCTAGGGAGGAGAAGTCACGACTCCCACGGGAGAGCCCCCCCCCCCCCCCCCCCCGTGGAGAAGCTTCCTAGCAAATGGCTAGAGGCCGCTTCACCCTCCGGGGATGACGACATATACGCAACAGGTCAGGGGGACCTTCGCATGCCCCCCTCCAGAACAAGAAGCCTCCTCCACCCCGAGGAGAGAAAGAACCGGGACGCGCCGGTAGATCCCGAAAACTGATCCCCCCGAGGGACGACGCGGCAGCCCCCAGGGACGCCCCCACAGCCTCTCGGTTCAGCGGCAACCGGAGTTATCCCTCAGTTGCGGGACTTTGAGCGACGATTTGCAGAACAAGAGCGCGCCCTCCGCGCCCTGCAGAAAACTTCCACCAAGGAAGATGAAGAGCAATCCCCATTCTCTGACCATATCTTGAAGGCCGAGATCTCCCCCAGAATCTTGCTTCCAACCTTCAAGACGTACGACGGCTAGGGAGACCCGGCCGACCACTACGACAGCTTCGACGCCCTAATGACCTTGCACGGGGCCTCCAACGCTGTCAAATGTCGAGCGTTCGTGCCACCTTGGTCCAAGGCGCTCAGGCCTGGTTCCGAGCACTCACCCTCAGCAGCATTCACGACTTCAGACAATTCGGGCGAGTATTCAAGGAAAGCTTGGCCGGCAGCGGCCCTCCAAGGTCAGTAGCGGGGTTACTGGCACTAAAGCAGGCACAGGGGGAGAAACTTCGGGCCTACATCAACCGATTTAAATCGGAAGCCCTGCGTATCCCCTGCCTGGATGTCACCTCAGCCATCACCACGCTGACCGGAGGCACTCGTGATGAGAACCTTCGGCGAGAACTGGTCCTCCATCCCCCCACCTCCCTCGCTGATCTGGCGACCCTAGCCCTGCGCCACGTGGAGTGTGAGGAAGTCCTCAGCGCTTGCCGCGGCCCAACGAGCTCGAGTCAGGAAGGGGATAAGAAGCGACCATCCGAGCAAGACTCAGGCCAAGAAAAATGGCGGAATCAAGACGGGGACCGAAGGGAACCCCCTCGGAAATACGAGCGGTATACTCTTCTATCTGCTCCCGTCTATGAGATATACGAAGACATCAAAGGCTCGGGCATTCTCCGCCAACCCGAGCCTACGAAGGCCAAGCTCCACAACATTTACAAATATTGCCAGTTCCACAATGACCACGAGCACCATACCGAAGATTATCACCAGCACAAGGGCGAGATCGAGCGTCTCGTCCGCCAGGGAGACTTATCTCGGTACGTGTCCGAGCGCCATAAGGAGGACCGTGGCATTCCAGAAGAGATTAACAATCAACCCCACGGGGTCCACATCAATGTCATTTCTGGTGGCGTGACATCAGGAGGAGACAATAGCCGAGGGTGGAGGCGTCACACTGAACGAGCAAGCAGGGCCTCCGAGCCCCCCAAAGCCCCACCAGCGACTGAGCAGCAGGCCCTGGTATTCTCCGACCAAGACCTGGAAGGATTATCTGTAGTATCCTGGACCTTTCAGATCCTTCTTTGTGGGTCCCGGATCGGGTTTCTCGGAGTGTCCGGCTCCGATGTGTCTGGAATTTCATTTCGGACATCTTTCGTGTTCGGATCGGCGGGATCCGGAGTTGTTTCGGAGGCCCGGAAGCGTTCCGCGGCTTTTCCGCGTATGTTTTCCGATTTCAGGTGTGTGTTTCGGCTATTCCTTCGGAACCTCGTTGCGGGTGAACCGGGCCGTTCACCTAGGCGAGAGTGGTACCGTTGCGATCGGTGCGTTCTGAGGATCTCGAAAATATAATTTTATATATTTTTGGTATTTTTTGGAATTTTCAGATTTTCTATAAATACCACTCATTTTCTCTCTCTGATGTAAAACCAACCTTAGACCTATTTGCAATCATTCAAGTTTGAGCAGCGGACTCACACTAGCGAGCTCACCCGTATGGCGCACACTAGTACCCGATGGCGACTAGGCGATGTTGGAGAGGGTCCGAGGCGGGACCTTTAGGCTCCAGTGGTTGGCTAGCTTGGGAAGAACCCCAAATGGGCCTAGGATGCCCAAATCATGGGCGGCCAACACACCAAGGGTGTGGGTTAAGTGGATGCTCTCACAACTCGCCCGCGGTGGTCACTCAATTTGGTGGCAATTTAAATCGGACACTCTCATTCCGCCGACGGAGTAACTAAAGCAATACTAAGCTAAGCAAGTCCATTACAGCAATGAGGGATGTTCAGGAGCTCACCTAGCCGGCGTGAAGACGCCGACTCCGGCCGGAGACGGGGGTGAGCGGGGAGGCGAGGGTATGCACCCGCACGCCGCGTCGATTGAAGCTTCAAACCTGCGACTTAATAATGACATGAACTACACCCCATGCAAGGGGGGGATCTTAGGGTGGGGATTAAGTGAATTACAGCCAAAACTACCTCCACGCAGGGAGGGGCCTTCAGCCGGCCAAGCGGGGTGGGGAATTATGCAAAGAGGACCAACTTTCCGAGCTCCGCCGGTTCTGCCTTTCTTCTGTATTTCTGGACAAGGGGTCGATGTTGACGCTGCCAAAAATTCCACCGAGCTCAGAACCTGATGAGACTTGCGCCAAAAGCTTGCTAACGGACCAAGGATGATCTCTGAATTTTTGCTGAGCCTGGTACAGTAGTTTCTGGCCGGGGAAGAGTCTGGAACCGGACTGATTGGTTCTGCCTCTGTCTGGTGCAGAACAATGTGGCTGGTTGCATAGGGTGCCACGATCACTACCAAGCTCTGATTGAGGCGAGACCTGAACCGTTGGAACCGTGGTCGAGTCTTCTTTCTGTCGGCACTGACGGAGAGGTCGGAAGATGTCGGAAAAGACCAGGACGATCAGATGAGTAGAGGGCTGTTGGTTCTGGCTCCTGTAAACTGACCTGACACACTTGGAGTAGAAAATTTGTAACTTGAGATGCCGATGTCCAAATTCAGCTCTGCTTCTTGAGGATGAAAGAAGACTTGAGAGGGAAGAAGTTTTATAAAGAACACTTGTTCTGAATCCCAAAAGGTTCGCCGTGGCCGAGCTTCCACTCTCGCTCTGGCTCTCTGCCTGGGGTCTTCTGCGCAGTCGAGGGAGATCGGCTCCTACGGACAGCTCCGACCTCGGAAGCTGGCGAGAACACCTTTGTTGGAAATCTAACTCGCAGACGATTCCAGCAATGTAGGCCTTGTCACCTGAATCGGTGAGGGACGGTCGTGGCTACCTCTGCAAGTCGCTGCAACTCTGCTGCCTGAAACAGAGATAGAATGAGGAGATGTGCAAGGGGAGAGCAAGGGGGAGGGGGGGGGTGAACTTGGTTTGACCAAGGGGGAGGTGGGGGGTGAATTTGGGAGCTTGGGTGGGGGGAGATGAAAGGGCACAGCCCAAGGGGAGGGAAATTCGAATTTGGGCTTAGGGAAGAGCCCCTTCAACCTTGGGGAGAGGAAGGGGTGCTTAGGAAGTGGTGTTGGGTAGTTGGGGGTTGGGAGGTGGGGTGTGGATTGGAGGATGCCACCTTGGGTTGGGGGGGGAGTTAAATGAGTGTATGGGGAAGGGGAGAGGTCTTAATGAGGGGTGAATGGGGAGGAGAGAGAAAATTCCGAAAATTGGGGTGGAGGGAGAGAGAGAGAGGGGGGGGACCCCTTAGAGAGAGAGAGGGATAAAGAGAGAGAGAGATATTGAGAGAGGAAGCTAGAGGGATTTGGAGTTTTTCTGGAATTCAATATTCATGCATTAGTTCTTACATATGAGGAGTGGGGTGGCCTATTTATAGGCACAAGACATTTCACATGACCATACTGACCCTGACAACTGACATAATGACCAAATACTCCAAGGGAGGGGCGCCCTTGGGCCTAGCCCACTATTTGGGCCCAATAGCCTAATGAACCAACATAATGATACACGACTTAGGAAAATGACTTTCTAACCTAGGTACATGACTTAAATAAAGGGAAAATTACATGATTAAGACTCAAATAAAAATAAGGAAATTACATGACTTGACTCACTAACACATGAGGAACATAATGGCGTACACCGATGATCAATCCGAGCTTCAGAAAATGTGGAGGGGCAAGGGATGTCCCCATCACTCTCTCCCCCACCCTCCTTCTTCTTCTTCTTCTTCCTCCCCACCGTGAGCTCTCTCTCCCTCTCTCTCTCTCTCCCATTTCGGCACGGTGAGCCTTCCTCCGGCTGAAGATGGCGGCAGGGCGACGATGCGGCGACGTGGGCGACGGCGAGGCGGTCGTAAGGGGGTGCGGTGTTCGTGGGAAGCGTGAAGGAGCGGGGTTTTTCAAAGCGTTCTTTGCGATCTCGACAACGATTCGGCGGAGCTTTCGCTCCATTGAGGTAGGGTGACGTTCCCTAGCTCCCCGCCGTTCATTTCCGTGATTCGTAGGCCGAGGGGAGGCTGAGAGTGGTGTGTTTGAGCGGGTTTGGGGTTTTCCATGATTTGGGGAGAGCTCGCCCGATCTATGGATTTAGCCCGCGATTTCATGTTTTGGTAGCCTAGTATCATGCTAGGGGTCCCCAGGGGTCTTCCCCTTTGATTTCCCCCTCTCTGGTGGAGGCATGGGGGTGTGGTTGGATTTTTGGGTGTTTTCCCATCGTTCCGACCTCGGGCGGGTGTGACGGTCCTTCCAGTGACCATCACATCATGTAACGCGCCTAGGTGGGTGCGTTACAGCCCTGTGTTGCTAATTGGGGGTCTGTGGGTAGTGACGGCCCCTCGATAGACCGCCACAGGCGTGTAACGCGCCTGGGTTGGGCCGTCAGAGGCTTCCGACCGTTGGCACGACCGTTGGTTTTTGACCGTTGGGGGGGGGGGGTCAAGGCCTATGACGCCCCAGGACTGGCGCGTCACAGCCTTGTGATGCCCAAGGGAGGGTGCGTCAGAGTTGACGAACCCCAGGTCATGTAACGCTCCAGCATTGGACCGTTACATGCTGTGACGCATCGAGTGGCACGCGTCACAGCTGTTCCTCGTCTGTCTTGTGACGCACCAGGGTAGGCGCGTCACAGACTGTAACGCACCAGGGCAGGTGCGTTACACGTTTTTTACACCAAGAGTGTGACGCGCCTGCGTTGGGCCGTCAGGTGTCTGTGACGGTCCAGCCTAGACCGTCAGAGCCTGTGACGCGTCTAGGGTAGACCGTCAGGCACTGGACTGCACCGGGAGGTTCGCAATCCCATTTTCTTGTCCGACCGTGGTTGCCGTGCGACAGTGCCGGTACGTGGGGCAGTCCCTGTACGTCATCGGATGCGGATGTGGTTTTTCGTTGATTTGAGAGTCTACTCCTTCAGTGACCTTCCACTAGTCGTAGCCCACCAGTACGAGGTGTTGGTCTCACAAGGGAGTGGTGTACGGGCCGACCCTTAGAGACGGTTTGTGGACCGGTTACCGTCGGGTCCCGCGTCTAACAGCCAGAGTCCGGCTGAGGGGAAAACCGGTCAGAGGACCAGACCAGGGACGCATGGTCTGTGTGTGCACACATGGTTGGGGGCGTTTGGACCCACGTTGATGAGCGTGACCCCAGCTAGTTACTTGTTCGGTGTCCGTGCCTTTGGTAGGCGCTACCACGTCAGGCAGTTCACCTGCGGTGCGGTGTAAGACGTCAGGGGATGCTACTGGCTGTGCTTCTAGTGAGAGGTACTCCTGTCGAGTCGGGAGCGTCAGACTGTCAGTCATTGCCACTTTGACCTTCGGGTTTTGTCGTGTCAGCCGTGTGTTCCTGTTGTTTCGCCGTGGCACATGTGTCAGTTTTCGTGCCGTGAGATAGGTGATTTGTAGATGGCAGGGTTTCCTTTTCGAGGTACTCGCTCACTGCTAGTGTAGCGGTTTCTTCGTTTGAGAGGTAGGGTTCGGGTGATCCCTACTGAGTCTGTTCCGAGACTCATTCCCTGCGTGTTTTCACCGTGTTTCAGGCGAGGCGAGGCTTCAGGGGAGTTCGTCTGAGGCTCAGCATGGTTCAGGTGCCCCGCGTTAGTGCCAAAGGTCAGAGCCGGGGTATGTCCCGTGTAGCTGTACTTTTATTTCTTGACTCTGTACTAGTTGTGGACTACTGTTGTTATTTTGTTGTTATCTTGTGGACCTTGTAAAATGTTAATTCATTCGCTGCTTAATTATATAAATTGTTTAATTTCTACAATTATTTATGATACTTGTGTAGTTTCCACACCATCCTTCTAACCCTTCCGAGTCTTCGGGCTCGTGGGTGGCGGTATGAATCTCGGGTTATCGGGCTTTCCCGGTAATCGGATTCTCGGGTCGTTATAGCTGGTATCAGAGCGCAGTTATGGAGTTATACGAGAATCATAAGTGATTGTGGGGGGTCCACTAGTGCACAGCGATGATGTACAGTTGACACTGGCATCGGGCATCGTGTGTTTTTTTAACCTTGATGTTCTGTGTTTTCTGTCTTTTTCTTCATGTGCGAGTATGGCGCCGAGGCAGAGTACTCGCTCTCAGCAGGGGCAGTCGGCTGGAGGTCAGGAGATCCAGCAGGAGGTTCGACAAGAGCAGGAGGAGCAGAGTAGAGTGCCACCTGCGGCCACCGGGGCAGTGGATACTGCGAGGTTTCCGGGGGTCGAGGATTTCTTTCGTGGCATGTACCAGCTTATGTCATAGTAGTTCGGCGGAGAGGCTGGTGAGGGCTCGTCGACCAGGGGTGGGCCAGGCCTAGCAGTGAGGGATTTCTTGCAGTTTCATCCCCTTGCTATGGCGATCAGCCAGACCCTGATGTGACTCATGATTGGCTCGACGAGATGGAGAGGGTGTTCTGTTCCGCGCGGTGTGCTGCAGAGGACAGAGTGATGTTGGCCTACAACCAGTTACAGGGTACGGCTCGAGCGTGGTGGTCTTCCGAGTGGAAGACGTCTTTTCAGTATTGTCCCCTTGAGCAGATCGCGTGGGGCGACTTCGTCAGCGCTTTTGAGCGTGCCTATTGTCCAGAGTTTATTGCTACGCAGCGGATGTGTGAGTTTTTGGAGCTGGTCCAGGGCGACATGTCTGTGTTGCAGTACAGGGCCCGATTTGTTGAGCTGGGTCGGTATGCACCTCATATCATGGAGCATGAGAACGTGAAGACCACACAGTTCGTTCAGGGCTTGAGGTAGGAGTTGAGACACCACTTGATCGCGAATGCTGCCACCGATTTGGAGACAGCGTCTCACGTTGCGGCTTATTTGGAGTTGGATATGCAGAGGACTCGAGGACCGATTAGGCAGGGACAGTCTTTGTCAGGTCACAGCCAGCAGTCGGCTACCCAGCAGCAGGGTTCCTTCCAGCATGCGTCGGGTGGTTCTGGAGCGTCGGCACCGGCAGCGTCAGTGATAGGATCTGCGTCCTTCAGCTCAAAGGTCAGGAAGTTCCTCAAGAAGAGTTTTCGTAAGAAGCCCAAGTGTCAGGGGCAGGCTTCATCGGGCAGTGTACAGCAGCCGGTCCCATTTCAGCGTCAGGGATCAGTGGGTGGATCGTGAGGACCGTGCCCACAGTGTAGCGAGTATCACCAAGGCAGGCAGTGCACGGCGCCGATTATCTGTTTTCGGTGTGACCAGCCAGGGCATATGGCGCGTGACTGTCCTCAGAGGCAGCGGCAGCAGTTTCCTCAGTAACAGTAGGTTCCCCCGCAGCAGAGGCAGCAGCAGCAACAGCAGGGACAGTATCCGCCGCTACCCAGGTCAGCTAGTGTGGGAGGTAGGCAGAGAGCTCGGGGCCAGATCACACACATGACTAGGGCAGAGGCAGTGGCGTCGTAGCTCGTGGAAGGTACCGTTCAGATTTTGGGTTGTGCAGCTCGGGTTTTGTTTGATTCTGGTGCATCTCATTCGTTTATTTCGGAGGATTTCACGCTGGGTATCAAGGAGCCGGTGACCCAGTTGTCCTGCGATTTGGCAGTGGAGTTGCCCTCGAGTGATTTTATGATCACTCCGTATTGCTTTGATGAGGTTCCTATGTGGGTGGAAGGGCGGAGTTTGCCGGCTAGGCTCTATGCGTTGTCGCTTCACGACTTTGATGTGATTTTGAGCATGGATTGGCTCGAGGCACATCATGCATTGGTGGATTGTGGCTCGAAGAGGGTTTATTTTCGGCGACTTCGTGGACCCACCTTTTATTTCCAAGATATCAGGTCTTCCTCTTCCCGTTTCCTTATTTCGGCGATTCGAGCTCGTCGTTTGCATGATGCGGGTTGTCAGGGTTTTCTCGCCTCCGTGGTTGTGACTGACCGCATGGAGCCGGATGTCGAGGGCATTCCGGTGATGTGCGAGTTTCCTGATATTTTTTCGGAGGACTTACATGGATTGCCTCCCCAGCGGGAGATCGATTTTGTTATCGAGGTGGTGCCGGGTACGGGACCTTTGGCGAAGGCTCCCTACCATATGGCCCCCGCTGAGTTGAGGGAGTTGCGGGCGTAGTTGCAGGAATTGCTGGCCAAGGGGTATATTCGTCCTAGCTTTTTCCCTTGGGGTGCGCCAGTGTTGTTCGTGAAGAAGAAGGACAGTAGCTTGCGGTTATGCATTAACTACCGGCAGCTGAATGATGTGACCATCAAGAACAAGTATCCATTGTCGCGGATTGATGATTTGTTCGACCAGCTTCAGTCTGCTCGAGTGTTCTCGCGGATTGATTTGTGATCCGGTTACTATCAGCTGAGAATTCGCGAGTCCGATGTGGAGAAGACTGCGTTCAGTTTGAGGTATGGGCATTACGAGTTCTTGGTGATGCCGTTTGGGCTCACCAATGCCCCCGCAGCCTTCATGGACTTGATGCAGATGGTGTTTCGTCCGTACTTGGACCAGTTCGTGGTCGTATTTTTGGATGACATCCTTGTCTATTCACGGTCTGTCGAGGAGCATGCGTACCATTTGGGTGTGGTGCTGCAGACGCTGCGAGACCACCAGTTGTATGCGAAGCTCAGTAAGTGCAAGTTCTGGCTTCGTGAGGTGCACTTTTTGGGGCACGTGATTTCTGGTGATGGTATTTCCGTGGACCCTGCCAAGGTCGAGGTAGTAATGCAGTGGCCGAGGCCGAGGTCTGTGACGGAGATCCGGAGTTTCTTGGGGCTTGCAGGCTATTATCGTTGGTTTATCTAGGATTTTTCTCGCATTGCGGCCCCGATGACCAGACTTACGCGGAAGGATGTGCCTTTCGTCTGGACTGATGAGTGTGAGCAGAGTTTCAGGGAACTGAAGAGATTGCTCACCTTGGCTCCGGTGTTGGTTTTACCTTCTGGATCGGGAGGTTTGGTGGTGTGTATAGATGATTCCGGGGTCGGATTGGGTGCTGTGTTGATGCAACATGGTAGAGTGGTGGCTTATGCATCTCGGCAGTTGAAGTGCCACGAGGAGAACTACCCTACCCATGACCTGGAGCTGGCGGCTATGGTCTTCGCGCTGAAGATCTGGAGGCATTATCTGTATGGCGAGAGGTTCGAGGTATTCACTGACCATCAGAGTTTGAGATATGTGTTCACGCAGAGAGACCTTAACCTCAGGCAGAGGCGTTGGATGGAGTTCATGAAGGATTATGACTTCACCCTGTCTTATCAGTCGGGCAGGATGAATGTCGTCGCCGATGCTTTGAGTCGGAAGGTCGCGGTCCGTGCCTTGATGTTGAGGAAGTGGAGGCTCTGGGAACAAGTGCCCGAAGTTTCATTCAGGCTCAAGATTCCCCAGGAGCCAGGGTTGGCAGTGCTTGGGAGTCTGACTGTCACGCCAGCTATCCGCCGTCAGGTGACAGAGGCTCAGCATGCGGACCCTGAGTTACCCCAGATTTTGGCCTTGGCAGATGTGGAGCTCAATACACTCACAATCCGCCATACACTCACAATCCAAACGGTCTCCAATAGACCATCTCACATGTCTTAGCGGTCCTCCAATGGGCCGCTAGCCAACCCAAACGGTCTATCCCACGACCGCTTAGACTCTAACCGACATTGTCACGCCCCGAACCGATAGCAGCGGAACGTGTCGTTTGCTCGGAACGTGGTAGTTAGACAGTCGTGAGCGATCAAGAGCAATCGCATGAGACCGAATAATTTGGAGCAATAAAATTTTTCTTTCCAATATAAGTCTCTTACAATTTCAACTTGCAAACTCAACTACATTATAATGGATAGAAATGATCAAAGACACGCTAGCGAACTTGGCTAGATAATTAATGAGAAATACTATCTAGACTCAAGAAAGATAAAAGACACGGGTTCACAAATTTTTGGAGCTCGCTTGCACACTTGTCCCTCCCGTGTGAGTCTCGGTCTTGCTAGCCACCTGATTACCTGAAAAATATTGGAATAAACTGGGTGAGCGAACGCTCAGTAGGAATTATATCTCAAGAACAAACTAGCTTTAAGTAATTACATGTTACATGAATGCAAGGCTAATATACATGAATGATCATAAAACAATATGGAAGTAAATCGATTAAACCAAGATATGCAATTTCTAGTAAAACGAGACAAGCAAGAGTTAAAGATAGTATCAAGCACGAGAGATTGGCTATTTTAGAGTTCTAGCAAGTACCACGACGAGTCACGCACGCAAGTAATATCATGTAAAGTTACGAGAGAGAGGGAGAGTAAGTGGAATATCTCTAGAACGATAAGTACTTCGGTGCAATGTCACACCGCGATCATTATAACTCCCATGGGCACTAGTACTTTCGGGTGCTCCTCCCAGGACCAGATCGGGCCCTTATATGCATAGGCATTGTATAATGCACTTTCGACATCCACGATAGTTATAGCCAATGTAGAATTCCAAGGAATGAAACTTGTAGGAATTTAAGGTAGATCTTGTGAAATATATCGGAAAACTAGGTAGAATTGGCTCCCTAGTGGGTGCCATGAGTACTCGAATAAGCGTTCATAACCAAATGAGCGCTCGTTCTTTGTACATGATAAGGTAAAAGAATTGGTGTCTACGAAGAGGCACACAATTCAAGATGAATAGCAATAGCATGATTTCGTATGCTATTAGCTTAAGAATTAATCTCATAGCGGCTAAATAGCATACCATGAGGGCCGGTATACCATGTTTCTTTAGAGTGACATGGTAAATTGATAGTTTCATGGGTTTTAGTGGTACAACCTGCTCAATCGGCCTTCAGGGAATCCAAGGCTACGAGGAGACTTACGGATGTCTCAATGCCTAATTTGCCAGTCCGAAGGAATGGAATATCCAACGGAGGGTTCGTATGTCACCAAGAATTGAGGGGTAATCGATAAAACATCGTAAAATGTGGGACTATACTCATGGAACAGAATATAGTGCCTAGATACATTACCCATTGTCAAGGGTTACAGAAAACCACAAAAATCAGAAACTCAGGTAAATGGCGCCTTAGACCAAGTCTTCAATTTAGGAATTAGCGCCCTGGGCAGGGTCGCTATTTCAATATATAACGACTGTTCATTCAGTCGTTGTTTCCAAGTTCTAAAATATATTAAGATCTATAAAATTCTCAACTTTCAAATATTAAAAAAATGGCGCCCTAGGCTAAGTCACCATTTCAGTAAATAGCGCCTAGGTCAGGGGTGACATATTTCAATTTAATGGCAGGGCGCATGTCGTCATTTCAATCTTTATGTAATTTAATCATGAACATTAGCACTTTTTAAATAAAAGGAATTTTACAGAAATAATCACATGGTCATGTAGAGAAAAATAACAGGATTTGGGAACTATGATCATGTATCAATTTAGACATAAGATTACATGGTTATTGAATTTCAAACATGGGTAATTATTAATTACCAAAGAAATTGACGACTGTGTGTTTAGTCGTTAGTTGAAATAGCGCCCTATATAGGGTCGCTATTTCCCTGTGTATGCAAAAACAATAAAACTCGAATACTATAAGACTCCTAATGACCTAGATGCATGCAGTGAACTTAGTAATTACAATGTTTGACTTGAAACTTGAGAACACCTACCTTGGTTTGAAGTTTGGTGGCTAGAACGTGAAGAACAATGATGAAATATACAATATCCGATACTCTGTTTTTAACAGAGAACTTGGCAGAAGGGTAACAGCAACAGAGAATGGCAGATTCCTTGATTCAGAAAGGTGAAGAAGCAGCAGAGAATCAGCAACTGTAGCTTCAACGGAAAGAAGATGTTTCCCCTTCTTAGTAGCAGAAAGGAGAGGAATAGGAAAAATAATCAAAGACTTGTCTTCTTCTGATTCCAGCAACAGAAGAAAAGATGAAATATGTGGCAGAGGCTTTTCTTCATGTAGCACGATCAATCAGCAGGAAAGAGAACAGAACATGCACCTTCAGGGGTCTTGCCCTTCACATTTGTGAAGAAGAGGAAGAAGGCACAATCGTTGTGCTCCTTGGGGATTAGCCGCAACCCAAACCGGGAAGCAGAGGACCTTCCACTATAGGGAAGTAGCAACGTCAGGGAAGAAGAAATTCTTCCACGGAATAATAGAACCAGCGGCGAGAGGCCTTTGAAAACCAGAGGTAGTAACCTCTGTTATGTTATGGAGGGGTATTTATAGGGTAAAGGATCGATCGTGGGTTAGAGTTTGATTGAGTTTAAAACTCCCTTGCACAAGTCCTAACAGCATTAGGATTTCCCTTATTAATCTTTCCAAAACACAACACTTCCTAATTAGATGGCTGTCTAAGAAATTCTCGTTATTAAACGTTTATTTTATAGTGTTACAATCTTTATAGATTTTTATCTTTTTTATTTGATGGGGTATTGACATGAAATATTATGGGTAATGTTTTTCCATTTTCATTTATTTTTGTATGTAATTAGTTTTATAAAATTATTTTAAAATAAAAAGTGACACTATTCATCGCACTATTCATTCATTAGGGAATTGACGACATGCTTTCTAAAATGACGCCTAAATAGTTGGGCGCTATTCATGTGTCTGGTTTTAACCTTCAAAAACCCAAAATCGTATATATATATCTCCTTATCTTCAAAGATTTTTATCTAAAAAATTTGATGGAATTTTATTATGAAATTTTATGGGTAGGATACTTACATTTTCCTCTAATTTGTCATGTACTTTGTTTTGCAAAATTCTTTTAAAATGAGAAGTGACATAATTCATTCATTCTACTTATCATTAAGGAAATGACGACATGGTGTATGTCGTTAATTACTAAAATAGCGACCATTTACATGGTCGTCATTTCATTTTGAACTATTTTCCCTTCACCCTCAAAGGACCAATATTATAGATATACCCCTATTATCCTTATCTACATACCTTTATATGGTTAACGACTTTGTTTATGTCGTCAATAACAATCAACGACCATTTAGATGGTCGTGATTTCTTCTTTTTTTTGTCGTTTCTTTCTCACCCTTATTTAACCAAAATTGTATATACGCCCATTCTTTCTTCTTTTAATGTATTAAATCTTATTAACATATCCTTCTTCCATTAAATAAAATTATAATGTATTAATTATGAAATATTAAAATTTCAAAATTATTATAAAAATCCCAAATTGATATTTTCTTTAAGGTTAATTGATTATTAACTCAAATAAAAATACATTATCACTTTAAATGGCTACTTAAAATAATACTAAATTCATAATCACTTAAAATTTAAGGGTAGAGTCTACGATCTTTTTTTGTAAGGCCCATTAGGGAATCATGGGGTTGTAAATAGGGTCTGGCCTTTATTATTTATTGGTTTTAATTTATTTGAAGACAATATTTCCAAATTTTATTTATTTAACTTTATAAACTTATTTGTAGAAATATGTAATTATCAATTATGTATAGATTTTCTTCTTCTTTTTAACACCTAAATATATTCATTCATATTTCAAAATTATCGAGCGTTACACCCTCCCCCACTTAAAAGAATTTGGTCCTCAAATTTACATCACCTTCCATTCCCAACGGAGAACTAGCTATAACTTAATATGATTCTATACAAGTAAAGATGAAATCTTAAGTATGGAAAAGAACTAGTTTAGGATTACGGGTGAGGGCTACCTTCCACAACTTCTCTCTTTGTAAGTTCGGCCACAGCTTGAGTTTCTCTTGGAAACTTTTTGGTCAAAATAGGGCATTATGCTATCTTATGGTCTAAGCTCCCGCAACGCAGACATGCTCCCGAACTCCTCCAACACTTTTCTGATTTGTGACCATATCTTCCACAAGATTTACACTTACCTTGCGAGTGATCTGTCGAAATTCCCTTCTTATTACACTTCTTACATTTCTGGCATTTCTCACACTTTTGTAAAATATCACCTTCGTTTATCCTTTTCTTGGTAGTGGTGAAACTCCCGAGATTGTTGGCTTTGTCTTTCCCTTTAGTTCTCTCCTTTTCTTTTACCGCCTTCTCTAACTCCTGGATTCTTTGGACAAGGTCCGCATAAGCATGGACATCCACCAAGATCATTTCAGGGACAAAGTTTGGTTTGGATGCCTCCATTCTAATTATGTTCCTGCAAGATTAAGGGGGAGATTAATTGTTGACTTAAAAATTAGATAAGTAATAGGAATGGGACCAGAATATTTTATCCTTTCTTTATAATATACCCCCAGGTTCTACCCACTCTCACGGAATTCCTATAGGATGACCGACAAGGATACTCAACCTATCTCTGGGACTGAATGCCCTAAGGATATGAAAGCCGAGGCTCTGATATGACTGACAGGGATACTTGACCTATCATTGGAACCTAATAACTGGAGGATATGAAAGTCGAAGCTCTGATATGACTGACAATGATACTTGACCTATCATTGGAACCTAATAACTGGAGGATATGAAAGCCGAAGCTCTGATATGACTGACATGGATACTTGACCTATCATTGGAATCTAATAATTGGAGGATATGAAAGTCGAAGCTCTGATATGACTGACAAGGATACTTGACCTATCATTGGAACCTAATAATTGGAGGATATGAAAGGCGAAGCTCTGATATGACTGACAAAGATACTTGACCTATCATTAGAACCTAATAACTAGAGGATATGAAAGTCAAAGCTCTGATACCACCTGTGTCACGCCCCGAACCGATAGCAGCGGAACGTGTCATTTGCTCGGAACGTGACAGTTAGATAGTCGTGAACGATCAAGAGCAATCGCATGAGACCGAATAATTTGGAGCAATAAAATTTTTCTTTCCAATATAAGTCTCTTACAATTTCAACTTGCAAACTCAACTACATTATAATGGATAGAAATGACCAAAGACACGCTAGCGAACTTGGCTAGACAATTAATGAGAAATACTATCTAGACTCAAGAAAGATAAAAGACACGGGTTCACAAATTTTTGGAGCTCGCTTGCACACTTGTCCCTCCCGTGTGAGTCTTGGTCTTGCTAGCCACCTGATTACCTGAAAAATGTTGGAATAAACTGGGTGAGCGAACACTCAGTAGGAATTATATCTCAAGAACAAACTAGCTTTAAGTAATTACATGTTACATGAATGCAAGGCTAATATACATGAATAATCGTAAAACAATATGGAAGTAAATCGATTAAACTAAGATATGAAATTTCTAGTAAAATGAGACAAGCAAGAGTTAAAGATAGTATCAAGCACGAGACATTGGCTATTTTAGAGTTCTAGCAAGTACCACGACGAGTCACGCACGCAAGTAATATCATGTAAAGTCACGAGAGAGAGGGAGAGTAAGTGGAATGTCTCTAGAATGACGAGTACTTCGGTGCAATGTCACACCGCGATCATTATAACTCCCATGGACACTAGTACTTTCGGGTGCTCCTCCCAGGACCAGATCGGGCCCTTATATGCGTAGGCATTGTATAATGCACTTTCGACATCCACGATAGTTATAGCCAATGTAGAATTCCAAGGAATGAAACTTGAAGGAATTTAAGGTAGATCTTGCGGAATATATCAGAAAACTAGGTAGAATTGGCTCCCTAGTGGGTGCCATGAGTACTCGAATAAGCGTTCATAACCAAATGAGCGCTCGTTCTTTGTACATGATAAGGTAAAAGAATTGGTGTCTACGAAGAGGCACACAATTCAAGATGAATAGCAATAGCATGGTTTCCTATGCTATTAGCTTAAGAATTAATCTCATAGCGTCTAAATAGTATACCGTGAGGGCCGGTATACCATGTTTCTTTAGAGTGACATGGTAATTGGATAGTTTCATGGGTTTTAGTGGTACAACCTGCTCAATCGGCCTTGAGGGAATCCAAGGCTACGAGGAGACTTACGGAGGTCTCAATGACTAACTTGCTAGTCCGAAGGAATGGAATATCCAACGGAGGGTTAGTATGTCACCAAGAATTGAGGGGTAATCGATAAAACATCGTAAAATGTGGGACTATACTCACGGAACGGAATATAGTGACTAGATACATAACCCATTGTCAAGGGTTACAGAAAACAACGAAAATCAGAAACTTAGGTAAATGGCGCCTTAGACCAAGTCTTCAATTTAGGAATTAGCGCCCTGGTTAGGGTCGCTATTTCAATATTAAACGACTGTTCATTCAGTCGTTGTTTCCAAGTTCTAAAATATATTAAGATCTGTAGAATTCTCAACTTTTAAATATTAAATAAATGGCGCCCTGGGCTAAGTCACCATTTCAGTAAATAGCGCCTAGGTCAGGGGCGTCATATTTCAATTTAATGGCAGGGCGTATGTCGTCATTTCAATCTTTATGTAATTTAATCATGAATAGTAGCACTTTTTAAATAAAAGGAATTTTACAGAAATAATCACATGGTCATGTACAGAAAAATAACAGGATTTCGGAACTATGATCATGTATCAATTTAGACATCAGATTACATGGTTATTGAATTTCAAACATCGCTTTTGCCCAAAATGATACCAAACCCGCTCATACGCGCACCGTTCAGCTCCAAACTGTGAGGGAACCTAGAAGAAGAGTTGGGCATCCATCTCCCTACCTCCACCGAAGTTCTAGCGCGCTGAAGCGACTAAACCACGCCGAAATCGATCAAACGAACTAAACACGTCGATTTTAAATCCACCGAACAGGATCGTGCCAACACCACGCTCCATCCGTCACGCCAGCACGCTCCGGACCACATTCACGGCATCTCCACAACATCCCCGAGGCCTCCTCTGTCTGTAGCCGGAGCAGAGGGGGAAAGAGGAGAGTGAACGGAGGGGGAGAGAGTGTGAACGGCGAGAGAAGAGAGAGGAGAGAGGTGAAGGAAGAAAAAGAGAAAAGAAAAATAGGAAATTAGGAAATTTGCAATTTCTGTAAAATCTAATTTTTGGTCCGAAAATGCACGAATTCATAAAAATACTAAAAATAGTCTAAATGATCCTCGGAAAGAATGCAATGCAACTGTAGCGTCCTCGAGTCGATGAACTCGATAATAAACTCTCCACTGGGTTCCGTAACTTGTACAAGAGAAAAACTCACGTGGATCGTAAAATACAACTCAGGACCCACAAAAGTGATCCGAAACTCTCCGATAAGGATCCAAAAGACTCAGGGCATTACAGCCTCCCCTCCTTATAGGAATTTCATCCTCGAAATTAAAGGAGCTAGCAAGAAGAAGTAGGGAAGAACAAACCCAAACATTGGCTACGCTCTCCAAGCATCAGCCAACACCAACACCTAGAACACAGCAACACAAATCATGAAAAACATAATTCAGAGGAACACTGCTCGACCACAATCATAGGTACATGCTCTGGATCTCAAGACAAATCGATCCAAAGAATAAGCACGGCACCCAAGTGAACACAAGTCCGACACCTCCGAAACAAGGCAACGTCGCTTCCATCTCACAAGGAAAGGAGACACGACTCATGCCACGAAAATAGCTATCAGTAAAACACTCAGCAACCACAACAAGCATCAGCTTAAACAAGTAAACACAGTCCTCTCAGCTGACAGCTCGATAACATCAGCTTCTGCACCAAGAACAACAAATCTGGCACGCAGAACGCCAATGACAGCACTGGACCACGAGCATAATCAAGTCAGTCTTCACTCAGACATTACATCTGATTCGAGTTGCATGCCAACTCTATCATGACAGAAGAGTACAGCAAAACCAACTGTCAAGACCCCGGTCCACATAATGCCAAATCAGACTCACAGGGAATTCCTCCCAAGCTGAACACGACTACCAACAAATAACAACAACAACAACAGCACTTGCAGAATCCCGGCTCCGTACTGAACACAGAACCATGGGACACAACTGCAAGCTGGGTCACATCAAGGCATAATTACAGCTGAACACACGGCTAACATGCAAAAGCCATGCCATGAACAGCTCACCAATAAGGACCCACAACAATAACAACAATCTTGGGAAATGCATCTCGAGGACCATGATCACGTCCCGAGAGCACAACGTCCAAGAAAAGTTACAGAGAAGAGGAGGGTACTCGACCAGTAAATATGTCGACAGATTTCCCTAATCCTCACACATGCCAGTGCCAACAACCATAATGCCTCCAGCAATGGCACGACAACCAATAGCATCAAGGCACAAATTGCCAAGATGATAATACACCGAGGAAATAAATCTCTCAGCCAATGACAAGCTTCCAACTTCACGATCCAGAACCGTGGGTTATCAGCCCACACGCTTCCGCTGCACGCTCAACACAACGCACACAGGCTTCAAGGACAACGCGGCATCCGCATCTCAGCACACACTCGGCGCCATCGCAACTCATAAAACTGCAACGTACCAAGCCTCGAGTACTGACCCTACTAACAACCGATCACAAGTCGCCAAAGTGCAAACCATGAAGAGCACCAGCTTCAGCACAAAGCACAAAGAATGCTAATCTCAGCTTATCCTCACGTCCTATAATGATTACTGAACCTTCACAACACAACAACTGCCAAACACGGCACATCGAACACGGTGCACAACGGCTCCCAAACACAAAATTTGGGTCCAAAGCCAAGCAACCGTCGAACAAGTGCAAATCAGGTTCAGAATAAACACAGTCCACCCTTAAGCAAACACAGGACAAAGGCTTCACCAAGACAGCACTTCCAACGCTTACCTCGAAAAGACGCCACCAAACAAAAGAAGAAGAATCAAGCTCGACCAACAGTAGCTCACCAGGAAGGAAAATCCTAGGTTCGCCCGAGCATCCTTCTAAACAAGGCATCTAATCGAACACCTCGACACAAGCTTAACACCTCAGAGGCTGAACAAATCTCAAGCTGGGACGACCAAAGCAACATAAGAATGTGCACGGCCATCACACCAACGATAAAGTCACCAGCCACTGAACAAATTATCGAAAAAGGTCGAACATTGTACCACAGATTCACGCATACCGGTGGAAATCTACCAAGTATAGCATAACCGAGACAGACACCATAACAAAAGAAGAGCACTCCGTCACATCCTGAAGAGAGCAAAAGCATATTGCACAGTGCCAATACATCACGTACAAGACCACTCACGAAAACAAAATGATAAATAATCGCAAAACCTACGCCAACTGCCGACTGTACTGTACCTTAAGGACTCCGAATACTACGATATCTTGAATTCCCATGTACTTACACACAACACAGCTCTGATACCAACTGTGACGACCAAGGGTCCGGATACTGGATAAACCTGATAACACTTGGATCCTGCGAGGCCTCCCAAGAGCGGTAAAGCTCCGAAGGGATAAAAGGAGTGTGTGTGATACATTGAAGTCCCAGATAAAGTAGTAAGTAATTAATATTTCATTTATCAGGTTTGCTAAAGTAGCAGAAATAGAATTACTTTTTCGATTAATAATTTAAATTAACATAGTCCAGTCCAAATAAAGAAAAGTACAGTCCTACAAAAAGGAAAACGTACATTGAAGTCGGGGGAAGCCCGACGCAGGTAACGCTGGCAACTACGAACTGACGCACCACGCCACGAACCACGAGGAAGAAGAATGACCACACCTGAAAAGCAGGGGTGAGCCTCGTGTCACAGGCTCAGTAAGGGTCATGCGGATCCCCACAGGAAACAACACAGTAACACGCTAAATAGTAAAGCAAGAAGAACAGAAGTAACAACAGTACTAACTACAATAGTAAAGCTGTAAAAGCAGGAGTAAGAATAACTAAAGGAAAGAGTAAATCCGTACTAGCCAGAAACACGGCAGCCAATCGAACCACGGCGCTCCCTAAGCTACTCCAAATAGCAATAGAAAGTTGAACCCTGAACTCACAAAGTCAGGCGTTACCGATTCGTCGACCAGCACAAGCTCCATAGCTGAAGCCCACCAAAACAGGTAAAAGCTCCATAAAAGACTTACATAGTCTAAGGCACACACATACACGACTAGCTCGCCGTGTACGTTACACAGGATTGGACGGCGGGTGAAGCCAACACAGACTACCTGACGAGTCACGCCAATCATGAAGGAAACCAGCCACAAAACACAAGCCAGGAGAGTCACGAGATTGTGCGTCAAGTGACTGGAGCACCTCCTCACTAGAAGACCAGCCAGATGCATCCACTGACGTCTTACACTGCGCCACAAGTATCTCCCACACACCGAGAATGGTGGCAACTGAGACACTCATAAAACCAAGTACGAGGAACACCAGTACCAAGTACTAGGAGCAACGGTATCACAGAATTAAGGACAAGGTACCACAATAACGAGATGTTGACACCTATTTTTAGCCTGCAAGTTGAGTCATTTCTCTTATTCATCATTTTGATGCCCCGAATTATCCATTATTTTGGAGCCTTCCTTGCATGAATTTCGAGTCCATTTCATTATTCCATTATATTTGAGCCTTGGAAATCATTATTTCATGGAGCTCTGGAGCTTATCTTATCACCTGTCGGCCTTCCAAGTCAACTTACGACCCATTTAGGCCGGCTTCTCTCAAGCATTCAGCCCCCTTTCACTGCGCAGCCTTCAAAACGGTCCTTTTTCACCCCTCTTATTTCCTCTTTTCAAAATGTGTCCTTCATAAAAGTTGTTCACCTTTCAAATCCCTACAATTCCTTCTTCTACGTCATTGGCCAGTTCTGCACCGATTTCAAGTTATTTACACTTTTCCAGCAAACTACACTGTTCACCTATGTCCCGGTATTCTCTCTCTCTGTTCTAGCCCTATTTTCTCTCTCTTATGATCATTTTCTCATCTTACTTTCTTCATAAAAGTTGTTCATTTTTAGGTTATCTACAATTTATTCTTCTACCATTTTTACTAATTCGGCACTGTTTTCAAGATATGCTTCAATTTCTAAAGTCACGCCAGCTTGGCAGCTAAATGTTCAACAGTTGACCGTTCCTTGAGGTGAACGGTCACAAGGTGACCGTCCAACAGTAAAACGGTCAACAGTTGACCGCCCATAAACAATAACTTTTTTAATTTTTTTAATTTTTAATTATATTTTTTATTATTTGTAAAATGTCCTAAAACGGTCTTAAGACTGCCTAACTCGAAAAATGGTCCGTGGATGACCGTTTATCTATTTTTGTGCGAAAAGTCCTCCAATCGCCCCTAGGTATGGGCGGTCTACTTCTAGACCGCCTAATTCAATAAACGGTCTATCGTGCGACCGTCCAACTAATAGAAAGTCCAAAAAGTCCTGAACTCCATCTTCTTCACCGCCGGATTCTAAGGCCGAAACCTGTGCAACGGGGCCTCCTTGTTAGGGCTATATCTTCTATAATACTCTACTAAATTGAGCCCCGTTTGTTGCTGTGTCTTCCCCTTTATATTATCTTGAATTTGGTATACGGAGCACGATTTTTAATTGACCATATCGCCTGGAATCTTGGCCGTAATATCAGGTTTTTCTGCTTTTCGTTCAACAAAAACTCTACAGATTAGGCTCCGGGGCCACCTTCCATGGACTCTATCTTCCAGATCCTTCCACCAAAAAGAGTCCCATTTGTTCCTAGCTCTTATCCTATCTATTATATCGAGATTGATCTAGATATCTCAAGATTTGGTGGACTCTATCTTCTGGAATCGTGGGAGAAAGTTGGGGTTTCACCACTTTTGTATATAAACCTGCCCAGATTTCCTGTGCGATGGGGGCGTGTTTTCAAGGCGACGGCGAAGCCATGCTGGATTTTCTACTCAACCCTTCGACCCTAGCCTGAAGAGGGAAGCATTGTCTTTCCATTGATTCATCATTTGCTCAATTTCATCATCGTTTACCCTCCTAACTTCGCCCCTACTTTTGGCAAATCATCATAGTTTGCTAATTTTCTGCTACAACTTTGCAACGGGGGCCTGTTCCTCAAGCCGGGGCAGAGTCATGCTTCATCCGTTTTGTCCTCCTTCGACTCCATCTTGAAGAGGGGAGTATTAGCTTCACGTTGATTATATGTTTACCTTATTTCTCATATCTTTTCTCCCTTTTTCAAGCCCCTACTTTTGAGGTTTCACCACACTGTTCTGCACTTTGCTGAAACTCAGATTTCTTACGACGGGGGCATGTTTGCATCACCGGTGAGAGGCCGTGGGGCACTCTTGATCCTTCCTTTCAACTCCAGGCTCTAGAGGAAAGTATAATCTTTGTGTTACTTGGTTTTGGGCTCATTACCTCGTCATCTTCATGAATATTTTGTCCATGAGTTTTACACTTTCATTCTGTTTTTACACAGTCATTGTTCTCCCATGTTCTGCACCCTTCTGTTTTCTTGAGTTTTGCACCCCATTTTTCACTGTTGTCTTCCCCGTTTTAAACTCTCCTTTCTGCCCTAGTTTCACCACAACATTCTCACCTTTCCATAGCATCCTCTCTTTCCTCTTTTGGTGTTCTATCTTGTGAGATATTCATCATTCTTTGAGTCCATTTTGTGCACTATTCTGCATTTTCTGCGCAGTTCACATTTTTCACCAAATCTCCAGTGTCATAACTTTCTGTCCCGACCTCCTTTTGGAGTGATTCTTGTTCCTACGTCTTCACAACATTCAAGTCTTCTGTCATCTAAAATTTCTCTACATTTGGACATCGTTTGCCCTACTGTTTGCATCAGTCTTTGCACCCACTTCACACTGTTTACACAGTTTTTCTTGTGGCATGCACTTTTGCACCTTATTTATCTATGTTCATCATGGCATATTAAATCAATTTCTTCGTGTTAATCTCATTAAAATATACACACCTATTGTGTGCACCCTTCCATAGGGGTTAAAAACTCTCCCCCGGTAAGTTTACCCTCAATCTTTCATGCTCCTTTATGCACTTGGGTAGATTTCTACACTTAGCATTTTCTAATGGGTTTTGCCTCTTGTCTTGTGTTTGTTTCACAGGAAAGCATGGAAAGTGAGGCCCTTACCTTCTAGCCGGCTGGAAGGCGAGGAGAGGTAACCCACAAATCCCTGCATCTTAATATTGAGCGCGATCATCCTCTTTTTCCAAGGTACACAACGTTCATAGTATTTCATATCCTTTGACATTGTTATTCCTTGGTGGCGATCATGGTATTCTTCTACATCCTTTATCGCCTTTTTATTGATTTGTATGATCATGCTACCATGTTTACATAGCCACATATTCATATTATTCACTTGATTGGTGCACATATACCTTCATGCTTATTCATGTGATTTGTGGGATCGGCACGCATATACACATCCACATTTTCCACATCTACACCCCCTTTTTTGGCGATCACGGTGGGACCTCTAGTGCCCATCACTTGTCTCATGCTTTGCTGTGATTTTGGCATGTATGTCCATGTTTAGATAGCATTTCATGCTCATATTGTTCACTTTATTTGCATCCATATTGTTATGTTCACATATGTTCATTATATCTTGATTTGTTAGATTTAGGCTAGAAATTGCATGCACTCCGATGCACATAGGGTCATACATATTGCCATATTGTAGTTGCATTCCCCCTCGGTAAGTGATCCTCTCGCTCCCATATTCCTTGGGCTCGACTAGGTGATCTTATCCGGGACCTCCATAAGTCCCCGTGAGCCGTGGATTCCCACACGGACGTCGGGCCGGTTGTACCTTTCCACCCCTTAGGCTTGCATTTGCATACGTTGTGAAGGAGTTAACCATAGTCAAACCAAAGTTTGGACCTTATTCCCTATAGTATACATATCTTGAAAGAATTAATCTCAAGTCAAATCATTAAAAGGCCCACCCAAAACTTTGACGTTAAAATATTTTCCATCATATTAACTTGTTTGACTTGGTGAAATCCTTCATATTGCTCGTGTTGTTTGGGCTTGTCCAAGCCCATTTGTGTTATTCTGTGTTGCATCCCCATCATCCATATAAATTTTGTTGTTAGGCCCATTTAGGATAGCCCATTTTTGTGTGTCCAGTTCCATTGTCCTTGGTTGTCTTGCATTGGTCCTTGCATTATTGGGTCAGCCCCCCTCCTATTCTCTGGCCCATTAAGCCCCTTACTTCCCTTATTGTATCTCCCTGATTTTCTTGTATTAAGTCTCCATTTTTCCCCATGGAGCATTCTTCTCCTGTGCATTATCCCTCCTCTTCCCTATCCTCTTACTCTCGCGTGGATTCCTCTTCCCACGCGGGCCCATCACCTTATTCATTTAGTGGGCCCCTTTCCTTTAATGGGCCCTCTTATTCTCTTAATGGGCCCCATGTTGCTGCTGGCCCAATCGGTTCTTGTTCTCATGTGCATGATTCTTCCAGGCCCCCATATCCTTCCATCCCCAGAGTGGGTCTCTCTCCTCAGGCTGGATCTCCTTATTCGGCCCAATATCATAATCCTGGTCTAAACTCACGCTCTCTTGTTCAGGCTGGCCCACGTCCTTCTCGGTCTCTCCCCACTGAGGAGATGATCACTCAAGCCCAGCGCCAGCTTGATGAACTGCAACGTCGAATCAATCCTCAATCTTCTTTGAGTGTCCCACTCGCATTTGAAGGTCTTCAGCTTCCACCACGCTCGCAAATTCCTACATATTGTCGCTGTGGTGGAGTAGGTGACCCCTATGTGCATTTGGAGGAGTTTTTATGTGAGTCAGCCCAATTCCAGCACGATCAATGCTTGATGGCTTATTTGTTTGGTCTATCTCTAGAGGGCTCGGCTCGGGATTGGTTCTTCACATTGCCGCAAGAGCAAGTCGTGAATTTTCAAGTTGTGTAACAAAGATTTATTCAGCAATATCAAGACCAGGTGGGGCCCAGGTACTCCATGGTGGATTTGGCCCAAGAGAAGATGAGGCCCGATGAGGAATTCTCAGCGTTTGCCGACCGTTGGCGTCATTTGGCCGCTCAAGTCCCGAGGCATATTCCGGAGGGCGAGCAGATCAAGATGGTTATTACTAACGCAACGCCCGAATTTAGGTGTATCTTAGCCCTCAATGATGTCACATCCTGGTAACAGCTTTATAGCCAAGCCCGCTTCATCCGTCAGCAACTCCTAAGTTCCCTTGACCCCGTGTCTCTTTCACCTCCCGCGCCCACATATGCCTCCCATCCATCATCATCCACATACCCATGTCCCTCCACATATCTTTCCACCATTCAGCCTTCCGCTCCCACGTACCCATATACCTCCACCTGTCAGCCCTCCATGAGTCGACCTGCCGCCATCCACAGTCAGCCCTCCGCCTCCACATATGTGTCTCCGCCTATGTCTTCCCCTCCGGTCAAGGGAACATCGCACCCCGAGCAGGTAGATACTATCCACATACCTCCCACCTCCCTTTCCGCTCTACATATACCATTACCAAATCCCTCCACCACTAACCACGCACCATTACCTCCTCTTCCTTCTCCACTTCCATCTCCATTACCTTCCCATACCCTCCGGCATCCACCTTGCCCGAAGCGGGCTCCTTATCTTCCGTTGCCAGAGTGTTTTTCAGATATTTTTAGGGCTTTGATAGCCACTCACGCATTACAGCTCCCTCCGATTGTGCCTTGCCGAACCGTGGTCAGGAATATTCTTCAGTATTGTGAGTTTCATCGCCAGCAGGGGCATTTGGTTGAGGATTGCCCTGAATTCTGGGAAATTATTTATGGCCTGGAAGATAATAAAAAGATCGATTGGGCCATCATGCATGAAGTTATTTTAGGTCTCCACAGTAAGCAGCAGCAGCAGCAGTCGCCGCCCAGGCAGCCATCTCCACTACAAGACCAGGGGCACCCCTGTGGTTTATTATCCGGTATTGCACCCGCTCCATCATCTATCCCCTTACCTACCCCATTACCTTCACCATCTCCTACCCCATCAGCACCACAAACCCAAGCCTCTGCTCAGGCTACTGCTCCCGTTTCCACCAGTTCTTCCACTCCTGCTTCTATTCCCAAGGCCGATCGATGCGTCGTGTCGATACGTCGAAGAGCGCCGAAACTGCCGCTTCCTCCACTTCACCACCACTTCCACCCTCCCCTCCACCTCCATGTCCACTACCCCCATCATCCTCATCACCATCATCCTCATCATCTCCATTGCCATCACCATCACCACCATCTCCACCACCAGTGCTTCCATCACCTCCTCCATCTCCACCCTCGCCTCCATCTCTGCCATTATCTTCGCCCAAGCCTGAGCAAGCCACACCTTTGCCTTTACATTTTACCTCCATTTTGCCTCTTCCACCTTGCCTTTTACCTCCACTCGAGCCTATCATTGCCGCTAGCCCTCCGCCACTCGCATTGCCTTTACCCACACCATCTAAGCCTATTACCCCCACTTCCTCATCTCCTTTCATCCCACGGAGCAGGTGTGCGCTACCTCTGGTGCCCCTCGGGTTTGGTCCCCATGGAAATGACGAGCCAAGTCAGGACAGTTTAGTGCCAGTCATACACTACAAGATTCAAGATTTCATTTGCCGCATGCCAGTCTGAGTCCCGATCCCTGGCTATTTTGGGGAGGATCAGCCTGCACTTCCCATGACAGTTGCCAAGAAGAGTTCCCTTGCGTTAGTGCCAGTTTCTGCTAAAGCGAGGCCGGTGGCAATCTCTTTACTT
Source organism: Amorphophallus konjac (assembly GCA_022559845.1). Lineage (NCBI taxonomy): Eukaryota > Viridiplantae > Streptophyta > Magnoliopsida > Alismatales > Araceae > Amorphophallus > Amorphophallus konjac. The sequence goes on from CM040125.1 coordinate 176,842,894, forward strand.
GTTGGAGGGTTCACTCTTTATGCTGGTATTACTTCTCGCTTCATTGGTGTTCGGTTCACTGGCCAAGAAGGGTTCTCTACTCATATCGTGCTAACCCATACGGCTACTAAGGATTTAATGGATTCCATATTCAAGGGGTAATTAGCCATATTTTCAAGATGTTCAAAGATCATTCTACACATTTCATGCAACCTCCCTTGGTCTATCGATAAGCCAGCCATGTCAACGTCACGCATTACTCTCCCTCAATTTCATCCTTCCCTTCTATCGAGGGGGTTATGCTTCACAACTGATTACTGAGGGGAGTTGCCAAATCTACATGTTTTACTGCCAAGTGACAAGACTCCATGGTTTTCTAATATTCATCATTCCGAGGAGTTGGTTGTTCAAAAATGTCCATCTACTATTGTCAGCACGGGATGCCTGGGGGCAACCGCCCCAATGAAGCTTCATGTTCATAATCGGGCCAGGTCGTCTGTTAGATGGGCCCGTTATGTAAGAAGATATTGCAAGACAGGGTGCCCAAGAATTCGAGCCCGCACCAGGCAGGTCCATTACAGGCCAATTTTTGCTAAGAAGAGGCGGCGGCGCAGGTTCAAGAGCCGCAAATTGTTCACACAGGGGCCCACTTCTTCCTCTTCCTCTTCCTTTTGTTCATCCTTTCTATTGCTCAGCTCCCACCCTTGGGTGGTGTGGTTTTCTTCATTTAATCCCAGATCCCTGATTTTCTCCTCTCCTCCCGATCCAGGGGCATCCCCTTCCTTTCCCCCGGGATCTCCGGGTTCTACTTCTCATTCTCTTTCCCCGACTATGTCGGCTGACTCCACATATCCTTCCCCGACCCTGTCGGGTGATTCTAATTCCTTTTCTCCGACTGTGTCGGATGATTTTTCTTCTCATCTTCCTACTCATTCTTCCTCACCCTTTCAGGGTTCTCACCCTATGTCTTGCTATTTTCGAGGCTTTAGCCCGCCTTGATCTTAGTTAATCACTGGTTATTCTGTACTTGGTTCCTTGTTATCAGGGCCTCGGTGCCCTAACGAGGGAGTTCTAGCCCTCGTCTCTCTTCTTTTTTTATCCCTCCATCGTCCAGTACGATGTCTGCCACTCCTCTATGTCGAGGAATCCAATCCTTTGCTCTCCTTTCATCCTTTATCCTGACAAGCAAGGAAAATAAAGTTCATACTCCTCAAAGCTCGATGATCGAGATCGCTTCAGGAGGCCAGTTTCCACGCCTTGGATCTGCAAAGGTATCTTTGATTTTGTGCAAGAACATGTAATCATTGCTATTACTCTATTATTTCTGCACGCGCTTATAAAGTTGGTTCCTTAAAACATGGTTGAGTAGCCTTAGGCTTTAGTTAGTTTGCTTAGTCAAATGAGTTCGCTTCTGTAGCATCCCTTAGGCTGGTGATAGCTCCGCGCTGGGAGTCTAGTTCCTTTCCCTGATTGTTGAGGGTGACCTTTGAGTATGGATTTTTCACACACTACACGGCGAGCCATAGCCGATCTCTCTGAGGCGCACCGTTGCTGCTTTGGCCATACTTTGGGTATGCACAAAGGTCTTTTCTTTTCTCTGCTCGGCCAAGTGCAGGGACAAGAGATGGATGGATGAGATGACCAACCTAGGCGCTCCCTAATACAGGAGAGGTCTCAAATAGGGACAGTCTTGACCCTCAAAAGTGAGCTTTAATGCTATATCTAGCCAATAAGGGCTACCAAAATGAGAAAATGAATCAATATGTGAAATTATGAATCAAAGGCATGGCAAGAGTGGCAGTACAGTTCCCCGCGGGACGTCATAAGCCCGGTCGCATGCGTGCCTGATAAATATGGGTCTAAAAATCAAAGACACAAAGTCCCGGCGCAACAGACCTACTCTTTGAGGGGTTGTGCCATAGAAGGAAGTCGAACCCTGATATCTCCCATCCTACATAAGGCTTGTCTCTAATTATTCTTCCACTTCTCCCTCTTAGGCTGGGTTGTATCCCAGGTATGGCCTTAGTAGGGGCACCGTTCTTTAGAGACAGTTGGTTGTGGTGAGCTACCATCACATGCACGCCCTACTTAAGGGAAGCCTTTAATGAGAGGGATAGGAATGACGATCCCTAGCCAGTAGTTTAAGCCCGTCTTGGGTGCTGCAGATTACTATTTCAAAAAATCCAAAAAAATGAGGTATTATCAAAAATTCAAAAAAAAGAATAAGGTATTTTCAAAAAAATCTAAAAAAATGAGATATTGTCAAAAATCAAAAGAAAAAATCAGATTTGTCAAAATCCAAAAAAATCAGATATTCTCAAAACTCCAAAAAATCAAATATGTCAAAATATAAAAAAAAATCAAAAAAATTACAAAAATCTAAAAAATATGTCTTGTTTTTATGCATTTTTTTATCTTAAGGACAGATACGTAATCCGTTTGCTAAGTGTGTAGGTTGCAAGTACTCAGGCATTCCTTGCTATATCTTTTTGCTCTGCCTCCTATCCACATCTTTGATCTGTTCTCTCTTTCAATCTTATCTCTCGATCTATTCTGAAGCTTGTGTCCTTCTCAGCTTTATCTCATCATATCTTTATTAGAGGGCTCTACCTCACGATTATGAACCTGGCAGTTCTGCTTCATTCTGATCTTGGGCTTTGATTGAAGAGTGTATTTGTCATGTCTTTTGTCTCACCGTGTCCTTGTCATGTGTTTATGTCCCTTCGTGTCGTCCCACACATGTTATTTTATCCGTCACCGCGTGTTGTTGGTTGTCTTGCATATGTTATTAGTTGTCCCTCTATGTCCCGTGTTGTTGTCCCACGTGTTCTTGTCCTAACCGTGTGTTGTCCCCCCACGTGTTCTTGTCCCAATCGTGTGTTGTCCCACTGCATTGTTGTTTTGTCTCACTATGTTCGTCTTACATGCATATTGTTAGTTCGTATCTTGCATATGTTGCTTGTTCGTTCATTCTTTGTTGTGTTATGCTGCCTTTCGTTCATTTGTTTGTCTCATTATGTTCATGCTTGCTTGTTCATATTGTTGGTTGTCTTATTTGAAAATTCATAAAAATTGAAAATCAAAAAATCTAAAAAATGCCGTTTCACCTGCACATGTAAGTCAGGTATGGCTCTCTATCCCTTCTCATTATTGCATTACTATATGGTATCTACATTATTATAGAGTCTCAAGGACCGGCTGGTTGTCCGTGTGTTCTGGGATCTTATGTTTCCCTTTAACAAAAATGATGATGATCTAGGAGCATACGGTTAATCGTTGGATAGACCGCTCGGTTGAGTCGGGTGGGGGACGATGGACTCTGTCTCGCATGCCGTGGTTGCGAGATGACTCTTGACACCATCTTGGCTCGGTCTAGCAATATTATCCTTGAGTACTTTCTATTTTATGCTTTCTATGCATTCATTTTGATGATTTCTTTATTTTAGCCCAGCATGCATCATGTCATTTTGAGCATTAATGCCTCGTGATCTTCTCAAGGTTTCTCTTCAACAAGGGTTAATTATGCTTCAGTTCTCTTGGATAAGAGATCCCCATTCTATTCTGAGTTTGAACAATTTCTCTGATCCTCCCGCTTGGTCTGGTTGGCTAGTGTGATTCCTGTCTAGAGCTTAGTATGCCTCCTTTTTCATTTTCGTTACTGCTTATTCCGATCTCCTCATTGGTCCGAGGGATTGTGTCCCCCATGAGGTTGATCATGCATTTCCTTTTCATTTAGTTTAGTTCTCCAGACATGTCTCATCCGCGTCAGCCATTTCGGGTCGGTAGTTCGGCATTTTCGGAAGAATTCCTGTCGCTTGTTGGTTAAAATGGGTGTCTTTTACCTTGATGCCCGCTTTTCAGTCCTCTCCGCTTCATCTCCATTTCATGTCACTTTCGCTTTCGCTCCGTCTCCATTCTATTTCACCTCCGCGTCGCTTTCGCTCGCTCCCTTGCAAAGCGGACATCAACGAGGGACATCTGTTGACACCCGTTTTTAGCCTGCAAGTTGAGTCATTTCTCTTATTCATCATTTTGATGCCCCGAATTGCCCATTATTTTGGAGCCTTCCTTGGATGAATTTCGAGCCCATTTCATTATTCCATTTTATTTGAGCCTTGGAGATCATTATTTCATGGAGCTCTGGAGCTTATCTTATCACCTGTCGGCCTTCCAAGTCAACTTACAGCCCATTTAGGCCGGCTTCCCTCAAGCATTCAGCCCCCTTTCGCTGCGTAGTCTTGAAAACGGTCCTTTTTCACCTCCTTTCTTTCCTCTTTTCAAAATCTGTTCTTCATAAAAGTTGTTCATCTTTCAAATCCCTACAATTCTTTCTTCTACGTCATTGGCCAGTTCTGCACCGATTTCAAGTTATTTACACTTTTCCAGCAAACTACACTGTTCACCTATGTCCCGATATTCTATCTCTGTTCTAGCCCTATTTTCTCTCTCTTATAATCATTTTCTCATCTTACTTTCTTCATAACAGTTGTTCATTTTTAAGTTATCTATAATTTCTTCTTCTACCATTTTTGTTAATTCGGCACTATTTTCAAGATATGCTTCAATTTCTAAAGTCACGCGAGCCTGGCAGCTAAACGGTCAACAGTTGACTGTTCCCTGAGTTGAACGGTCACAAGGTGACCGTCCAACAGTAAAACGGTCAACAGTTGACCGCCTATGAACAGTAACTTTTACGGTCCAATAGTAAAACGGTCATAAGATTTTTTTATTTTTTTTATTTTTAAAATGTCCTAAAATGGTCTTCTTAAGACCGCCTCACTCGAAAAATGGTCCGTGGATGACCGTTTATCTATTTTTTGTGCGAAAAGTCCTTCGGTCACCCCCAGGTCTGGGCGGTCTACTTCTAGACCGCCCAATTCAATAAACGGTCTATCGTGCGATCGTCCAACTAATAGAGAGTCCAAAAAGTCCTGAACTCCATCTTCTTCGTCGCCGGATTCTAAGGCCGAAACCTGTGCAACGGGGCCTCCTTGTTAGGGCTCTATCTTCTAGAATACTGTACTAAATTGAGTCCCGTTTGTTGTTGTGTCTTCCCCTTTGTATTATCTTGAATTTGGTATACGGAGCATGATTTTTAATTGACCATATCGCCTGGAATCTTGGCCGTAATATCAGGTTTTTCTACTTTTCGTGCAACAAAAACCCTACAGATTAGGCTCCGGGGCCACCATCCATGGACTCTATCTTCCAGATCCTTCCACCAAAAAGAGTCCCATTTGTTTCTAGCTCTTATCCTATATATTATCTCGAGATTGATCTAGATATCTCGAGATTTGGTGGACACTATCTTCTGGAATCGTGGGAGAAAGTTGGGGTTTCACCAGTTTTGTATATAAACCTGCCCAGATTTCCTGTGCGATGGGGGCGTGTTTTCAAGGCGACGGCGAAGCCATGCTGGATTTTCTACTCAACCCTTCGACCCTAGCCTGAAGATGGAAGTATTGTCTTTCCATTGATTCATCATTTGCTCAATTTCATCATCGTTTTCCCTCCTAACTTTGCCCCTACTTTTGGCAAATCATCACAGTTTGCTGATTTTCTGCTACAACTTCGCGACGGGGGCCTGTTCATCAAGCCGGGGCGGAGTCATGCTTCATCTGTTTTGTCCTCCTTTGACTCCATCTTGAAGAGGGGAGTATTAGCTTCACGTTGATTATATGTTTGCCTTATTTCTCATATCGTTTCTCCCTTTTTCAAGCCCTTAGTTTTGAGGTTTCACCACATTGTTCTGCACTTTGCTAAAACTCAGATTTCTTGCGACGGGTGCATGTTTGCATCTTCGGTGCGAGGTCGTGGGGCACTCTTGATTCATCCTTTCAACTCCAGGCTCTAGAGGGAAGTATAATCTTTGTGTTACTTAGTTTTGGGATCATTACCTCGTCATCTTCATGCATATTTTGTCCATGAGTTTTGCACTTTTATTCTATTTTTACACAGTCATTTTTCTCCCATGTTCTGCACCCTTCTGTTTTCTTGAGTTTTCCACCCCATTTTTCACTGCTGTCTTCCCCGTTTTAAACTCTCCTTTCTGCCCTAGTTTCACCACAACATTCTCACCTTTCCATAGCATCCTCTCTTTCCTCTTTTGGTGTTCTATCTTGTGAGATATTCATCATTCTTTGAGTCCATTTTGTGCACTATTCTACAATTTCTGCACAGTCCACATTTTTCGCCAAATCTCCAGTGTCATAACTTTCTGTCCCGACCTCCTTTTGGAGTGATTCTTGTTCCTACTTCTTCACAACATTCAAGTCTTCTGTCATCTAAATTTTCTCTACATTTGGACATCGTTTGCCCAACTGTTTGCATCAGTCTTTGTACCCACTTCACACTGTTTGCACAATTTTTCTTGTGGCATGCACTTTTGCACCTTATTTATCTATGTTCATCATGGCATATTAAATCAATTTCTTCATGTTAATCTCATTACAATATACACACCTATTGTTTGCACCCTTCCATAGGGGTTAAAAACCCTCCCCCGGTAAATTTGCCCTCAATCTTTCATGCTACTTTATGCACTTGGGCAGATTTCTACACTTAGCATTTTCTAATGGGTTTTGCCTCTTGTCTTGTGTTTGTTTCGCAGGAAAGCATGGAAAGTGAGGCCCTTACCTTCTAGCCGGCTGGCAGGCAAGGAGAGGTAACCCACAAATCCCCGCATCTTAATATTGAGCGCGATCATCCTCTTTTTCCAAGGTACACAACGTGCATAGTATTTCATATCCTTTGACGTTGTTATTCCTTGGTGGCGATCACGGTATTCTTCTACATCCTTTATCACCTTTTTATTGATTGTATGATCATGCTACCATGTTTACATAGCCAAATATTCATCTTATTCACTTGATTGGTGCACATATGCCTTCATGCTTATTCATGTGATTTGTGGGATCGGCACGCATATACACATCCACATTTTTCACATCTACACGAGTGACTAGTCAGGGTCACGCCCGTCAGCGCTCGTCCAAACGCCGCTGACCACGTGTGCACACACAAGCTCAATGCCTTGAGCCAGGTCTCTAGCTAGCTTTCCCCCCCAATAGGATGCTACCACACGACAAAGGGGCCTACGGAAACTAGCTCACATACCGTATATCAGGAACACGCCCCGCCACCACACCTAGGTGGGCCGACACATAGGAAAGTTTCGTCAGGATACGACTAGTGGAGGCTCACTAGACACAATGACTCCAAAATATCAGTGCTGAAGTACGGACTGGCTAAGCATGCACTGTCACACGTACTACGAAGCACCAGACACAAGGTAGCATACCAGACTGCCACCGAACTCAGGACAGACAACTAGACCTGCTGACACAACGATCCTTGAGTCACAAGACTCGGGGTCAAGATCGTCACACATCATAGCTCATGATGTTAATCAACCTAGTCCCTAAGCCAAGGTCACGATAAAACACATGTAAAAGAAACGACATTGGATCGCCTGATCCTCGCCTCTGCATAACGCGAATCACAGAGACCTGAGGGATCACCGAGACCCTCAAAGCACATGGACATGCAAACCGAGGTAAGACAGCACCTCAAGGCGTCCAAAACCCTGTCTCGATCCACACCGGATCACTGAGACATTCGCAAGGTTACATGTCAACCACTAGATCACACCGGGTTGACCAGAAACCAATCATGACTCTGAAACATCACGAAATACTACTCGATATAATGGCACTCCCCGGCCACCTCACAACATGGTCACTGCCCTCATAAGATGTCCAAGACATCCACGGGATTGCGGGCAAACTACAAGGTCAAGCCAAGACAGTTGGAGGCCAACATCAGGAAAATAGAACAATGGGACTAAACGGTCACCTGCCTGACCGCCAGGAAGACCAGGCAGTTAGCCCAAGGGCCACTAGCCAACCAACTACATAACACAGTGGCATGCGGTCTATCGCAAGGCCGCAAGGAGACTGTATCAATCATGGACTTGACCGCTTGACCCAGTCAACCCCCGAACCGACTTAAACCAGTCAACGAGCTAAGCGGTCACCCAAGGGACCGCTAAGAACGCTAAACGGTCGGAGCCAGAACCGCTAGCTTGAACCGACATAAAAACCCGTTGAACCAACAACGAAGCCTAGCGGTCATCCACTGAACCGCCAGGGCTAGCCTTGCGGTCTATCGCATGACCACTTGGCCAAACCGCCATACACTCACAATCAAAATGGTCTCCAATAGACCGTCTCACATGGCTTAGCGGTCCTCCAATGGGCCGCTAGCCAACCCAAACGGTCTATCGCACGACCACATAGACTCTAACCGACATAGAACCGACATAAACCCAAACGGTCACCTACTGGACCGCTGGAAGCACGCAAACGGTGACTGGTATGACTGCAAGGGCGTCACGGCGGGAAAAATAGGGGAATGACCGCATCCGGCCGTTCCATGCCCCGTTAGCTTCTATAAGAAGGGGAAACAACCCTAATAGCCAAATAAATCTTCCACAGACCGAAAGGGGTCCAAACGACATCAAAAACACAAGAAATGGGCGATTCTACCGAATCGACCCAAAATGAGTCACATGGGTTCCCGGGCTCACACCGGTCCCAAATGACCACCAATTGCAATGAAACCAGTAGAAATGGTATGCTGACATGCCAGGGGTGCAAATGAACCTAATCTAGCAAGAAACCGTCGCCGAAAGAGGCGAACTCGTCTCACACCCCCCGAACATGCTTTTACCCAAAATGATGCCAAACCCGCTCATACGCGCACCGTTCGGCTCCAAACCATGAGGGAACATAGAAGAAGAGTAGGGCATCCATCTCCCTACCTCCACCGAAGTTCTAGCGCGCCGAAGCGACTAAACCATGCCAAAATCGATCAAACGAACCGAACATGTTGGCTTTGAATCCACCGAACGGTATCCTGCCAACACCACGCTCCATCCATCATGCCAGCACGCTGCAGACCACCTCCACGACATCTCCACAGCATCCCTGGGGCCTCCTCCGTTTGCAGCCGGAGCAGAGGGGGGAAAAGGAGAGAGAACGGAGGGGGAGAGAGTGTGAACGTTGAAAGAAGAGAGAGGAGAGAGGTGAAGGAAGAAAAAGAGAAAAGAAAAATAGGAAATTAGGAAATTTTATAATTTTCGTAAAATCTGATTTTTTGTCCGAAAATGCATTAATTCAAAAAATACGAAAAAATAGTCTAAACGATCCTCAGAAAGAATGCAACGCAACTATAGCGTCCTCGAGTCGATGAACTTGATAATAAACTCTCCATTGGGTTCCGTAACTTGTACGGGAGAAAAACCCACGCAGATCATAAGACACAACTTAAGACCCACAAAAGCGATCCGAAACTCTCCAATAAGGATCCGAAAGACTCAGGGCATTACAAAATACCTCTAACTGGTAAGAGGAATAGCCCCACTATTCGAGAGTTTTCAGGTCATCCGGATCACTCGGGAGGAAAATTCCCAAGCGGACACCCTCTCTCGATTGGCCTCCTCTGTTGCCCCAGAAGGTACACGATCGGTTTTCCTCGAAGAGCTTGAACGACCGAGCTTAGAAGTGGAGCTCATGACCGTTGATCAGGCATTATCAAGCGATTGGCGGACCCCATATATATCATGGCTCCGGGATTCTCGAGAGCCCTCTAACCCTCAGGACGCTCGTAGACTAAAGTATCAAGCTTGGCGCTTCGTCATCTTAGACGACGCTTTGTACCGAAGGTCTTTTTCTGGTCCCCTCCTCAAGTGCCTCGGTATCAAGGAGGCCGGCCAAGCAATTCAAGAGGTCCATGAAGGCGTCTGCGGTGCACATCAAGGAGGAAGAGCACTCGCCAGGATCTTGTTGTGACAAGGCTACTGGTGGCCCACTCTCCAACGTGACTACTCGGCCTATGTACAAAGGTGCGACCGATGCCAACATTTCGACCATCTGGTCCATCAACCTACCTCAGAGCTCGTCACCCTTACCGAGCCATACCCTTTTGCTCGGTGGGGGATCGACATTATGGGGCCATTTCCCAAGTCCCAAGCCCAGAAGAAGTTTGTCATCGTCGCCATCGATTATTTTACCAAATGGATTGAAGCTGAAGCCACCGTTAGGATTACCGAGTCGGTCGTATGGAGCTTTGTGTGGAAATCGATCATCTGTCGTTTTGGTATCCCCCGAGTGATTAATTGTGAGCGATAATGGTCAGCAATTTGATTCTCATTACTTCAGGAATAAATGTGCCGACCTTCACTTTCGCAACCATTTCACTTCGGTAGCCCACCCTCAGGCTAACGGACTGGTCGAAAATGTCAACAAAACTATATTAAAAGGCATTAAGGCCAGGCTCGATAAGGCCAAGGGTAGCTGGGTCGAGGAATTGTCAGGCGTACTATGGTCGCACCGAACTACTCCAAGAACCACTACCGGTGTGACTCCTTTCTAGTTGGTATACGTCACAGATGCCATAATTCCTTTGGAAGTCCGTAGCCCATCTCTCTGAGTCATCAACTTCTCGCCTGAGGCAAATGAGCAAAAACTGCTAGAAAACCTCGATATGGCAAGCGAGATAAGAGAGATCGCGAGCATCCGAGCCATGGAATATCAGCGGCGCCTTACTCGATATTACAACACCAAAGTTTGAGATAGACATTTCCATCCAGAAGACTTCGTCCTGAGAAAAGCCAAAGCCTCTCGACCACTGGAGGCGGTGGGGAAGCTAGCCCCTAATTGGGAAGGCCCCTACCGAGTGGTCGAGTCGCTCGGGAAGGGGGCATATCGATTGCCTACCATAGAAGGAACCCCTATCCCCCGGACATGGAATGCAACAACATTACGAAAGTTCTATTTTTGAGCTTTTCACAGACATGTAAGCAACAAATGGCAATAATTTTCTTTCCATTAATGCTTCTTCATACATCAGATAGGCCACAGCCAATACAGTGTGTATCAAAAGCAAAAACACTACATCCATTGGAACTACAACACGAGCTGACTACTCGGCACGGACGTGGGTAGCACCCCCAGGCTGAGCCACTGACTCTACCCAGTGTAGAAACTAGCTCAGATAACGGGGCAGCTGACCTTGTTCGCTCGGGAAACTAAAAAAAAAGTTATCATAGGAAGAAAAGGAAGGAAAACAAGTGAAGGCCTCCTCTGCCAACTCTTCGTAAGGAGGTCGGAAGATGAACAGAAAGCAAGCACCTCCAAGTGGTGCGAGCAAGGATAAAGGCATCCTCCAAAGAATGAAAGAAGAGGGAAGAAGTTGGTTGAAGAGTAGAAGAGGGAGAAAGGCCGCCCCCCTCGAAGAAAGAAGGGGGGCGGCGGGGATGAAAGAGGAGGGAGAAGCGGGCAAAGGTGAGGAAGGAACAGAGCGAGGCCACCGTGCCGGACGCCCTACTTCCGTAAACCTCCTTCCGCTTCTACCTTCCTCGTAAGATGATGGTGGCGGTCTGGTGGTCGGGAACAGATGCGCTACTACGCGCTGTCCCTTCTTGCACGCCGCCCGCCCATCACTGTCCCTTCTTCCACGCTGGAGTAGCACGAATGCCTTTGGCGGCCGCCAGGATTATCACCTTCCAAATCGACTTCCATGTTTCGCTGATAACTCCCCAGCACAGAGACAGGCACTTCGCGAGAAGGGAGAAAGAGGAAGAAATGCAAGAAAAGCCTTAAGCGTTGAAGAGAGGTGGAGGCGCCCTCTGGGACCTTTCTTATAGGCCGACAGGAGGAACACTTGCCTTAGGTGATTCTCCCCTCGAAAAAATGTGAAAGGCGGCAACCCTTCCCCAAGGGGCAGTTGCTCCGTTTCTCCCTCCAATGACCTCTCCCATGGGGACGCGCGAAATTATAAGTCATTCAAGGCATGGAAAGTCAGAAAGGCGCTGGTACCGCGACAGTCGCCGCACGCGAGATATCCACAAATAATATCCCCACCTATTTAGCAACTACAGATACAGTGGTCAAATTGTGCCAAAGGTGGTAAGAAACAGTCAACTCTGTGCTAAATACTACTGTCATTACATATCGAAAGGGCCAACCTTACATGGCAGCAAAAAAAAAGAGAAAAAGAGAAAAGAGCTGGCCCGTCAAACTCGTTTTCCTCCTAGCCTATAGGGGGACTCCGAGAGGCCCATGGCCTTTCTTGAGGTTCAGCAATTGGAGGATCCTCAGTGCCAAGGGGTCTTCCCCCGATACCCTAGGTGACGGTCTGTCCAGACACTGACCCCACTTGTGTAGGAACTACCTTGGCCGCGTGCCCTCTAAAAGTGACCGGAGTTGGCGATCCCTCTGCTGAGCTGCAGGCATCCCCACTCCCTCCTTCGCTCGACGTCGAAGAGGGAGAATCCGTAGTATCTGCGTCCGAGTCGTTGCGTTACCCAGAAGGAAAAACATGCTCGTCGGTCACCTACTAATAGGCCTCAACGACCGCCCGATGGTAACCTTGGGCGAATCCCTTCCGTAACCCCCGACGGTAGCCTAGCTCATAATACGAGAAGGTGGCCTTCTCAAGAGCTACGTGATAGCCCTCTGAACTCCTGTATCGTTCGATCGCTTCTACCTCAGCTCGCTCAACCTCCTTCTCAAGCTCGGCTATTCTCTGCTCGGCCTCGAGCAACCTCCTCTCGGTCTCAGACAGATTCACCTCAGCCTCAGTCCGTGCGACCTCGGCTTCCTCCCGCACTCGCTCGGCCCCTCGAACCTGGTTGCTGAGCTCCTCCCGCTCGGCCTTCCACTGCTCGGAGCGCTTGACCTGAGATTGACGTTCCTCTTCCAAGAGTTCGACCTTCAAGTCGGCCATATAGCGAGCCTGGGCCAGCTGATCGGCCAGTGTCTGAGCCTCCTCTTGGCTCGACTGAAACTGGCCCCAAAACAAAGTGGCCTCCCGCCGAGAGGCTTCAAGCTTGGAAGTCAACTAATTGATCCTCCGATCAGACTCAGCACGAACCCGAGAGAGGGACCTCTCTTCACTATCCAGCCGAGCGAAGAAATCGATTATCTTGGCCCCTAGCTGGGATAAGATCAAACCGCCCTCCATAACCCTCTCGAAGAGTAAAGAGGGGGGACCACGTCTGATTTCTTCCCGATTCAACGAAGGCACCAAGGATCGGTACCGTTGATATAGAGAAGCCTGGGCGATGGGTGCACCAACCGAGGGAGGAGGAATCCTCTCTGGAAGAGCTGAGACCGAATCATCTCCCCTGAGCATCCCCACTTTTGGGACGACAACGCTCGGCGCGGACTGGGATGTCGCCTCGCCCTGTGCCCCACCAACTTCGGTCAGAAATTGAGAGGCCATCACCTCGGTTGGCGGTCTGTCAGGTTCGGTAACACCTCCCCCACCAGTGGCAGCCGTCTCTGGCTCGATGGACGGGAGATCCTGGCGGTGGACTTCCTCGGCTGAACGCTCCTCGACCGGGCGGACGTGCCCCTCGATCAGGCGAGCATGCTTCTCGACTGGATGGGAGACCCCCACCTTCTTCAACAGCTTCTTCTCGGCAGTCCGAGCCTTCATGGAAGATAGGAGAAGCCGCTCCCCTAGATCTTTGTGCTTCGCCCCGCAACGCTCGGGAGCATCTCCCCGAGCAATCTGCTTGCCCCGGTCTCGCACGTAGGAAGGGCCCTCGGAAGCTTGGGGTTCACTCAGAGTAGGCGTCTTGATGCGGGATGGGATGCGAACCTGGGACAACAAGGGACTCTAGCTCACGGATGTCCCTAAGCGAGGGAAGCGTGCGGATGTGCGTGGTTGAGAAACAGGCAATTACTCTCGGGTATCGACTTTTCCGCGTGCTCAGATTGAGTCACGGGACGGGTCACACTCACTCTCTCGCAGCGGTGATTGAAATAATATAACGAGTTAGTTATCCTATCAGTCTAGCAGCGGCATTCAAAAATATACGAGTAAAGCAAATGCCAAGAGGGGAGCGGAAACGATACCTCCATGCTACCGGGCATGGGGAAGGCGATCCCAGCCAAGACCCGTACTCCCGGAACACAGTAATTAAATAGTTACAGCAGTGATTTTTTGGCCCACTCCACGCAGGGAGGTAAAGGGCGACAACAATAACCTGGGAATACCAAGCTTGGGTTGACGGACAGCAATTTGGAACGCTCTCGGGCTCTAGACGGGCTACTGGTCAGACTCGGTTCTGCGGGGACCGCAGGATAGCAGGCGGGTCCGACTACTGGGATGGCAGTGCCCGAGCGTCTCCTTGCTGCGGCGGCTGACTGGCACGCTGCTGAGGGGTTGCCGATCGATCTCTGGGAGCGGCAGTCGCCGAATGTGAGCCGACGTATTTTACCGGAATTAGCCGGCGGACTGATCTACTGGCATGTTCCTGGGACAGAATTGCGCGCCTCCACGAAAATAATTGTTGCGCCTAGAGCCGGTGCTGAATTGAGGAGAAATTGGTATCGTTGGAAACTAGACTCGAAGGGCTACAACATATATTATTTTGAGATCCATCCAACAAACGGATTTGAAATAAAAATAACTATAACACTGTAACTACCTCTGGCTCGGAACCCAGAACATATAGGACAGAAAAGGATCTGTTTGAAGATGAGCTTTGATCAAAATAAAAATGATGGATCTAAACTCTGAGAAAATTATGGGTGGAAGGGGGGAATGTGAGGATCACATATGAATTTTTTGGGATTTTTTGGAGATGGCTAAGGGGGGGGAATACAAGATCACGACTCTATCCTGCAGATCTGCTGATAGGCAGACTGTCAGGGGTGGAACTAAATATACGGGAAAAATACTAAACGGAGGCGAAATGACACGAAACTTGAAATGGGGTTGGGGGATGATAAGAGGGACCAACCCTCAAAATTGGAGCTCAAACAGATCTTCTGATTGGGAGATAAAATTTTGGCTTCAAGCTTCTATCCAGGGGTGGACAGAACTCCGACGAGGCGGCGGTGGCGGAGGTGCTGAGCTTCTCACTCTGAGTGGGGGTGGTGGGGAGTCTTCACACCTCTGAAAATTCGGAGCTATCACAGCTCCAAGGGGAAGAGAGGGTGCCCTTGGGCAAATTGAGCAACAAATGGGATTTGTCTTCATTAATTGCTAAGGAATTCACAAAATACATGGGTTATATATAAAGGGAAAAAAGAAACAAACTATCCCTAGATCTAGGGTTAGGGAGGTGTAAACTAGGGATAGGATAATTAATCCCCTATGTGGTTAAATGACCAAATTAAATAAAATACAACAATGAATAAACAATAGTAAAGGGGGGAGCATCTTGGACTTTGCTTGATCCAAGTTTAAATTTTCTTCCACCTTGTCCCCGCCTTGGTCCAAGTCCAATCTTGGACTTCGAACTAGCCCCACATGGGCCCTAGATCCTAGGTGGATCAATGCGAAAGAGGGTGGGGGCCCTGCTGGACCTACTGACATTTTACATAGAAACCCAAAGGACTTTTTGCAAAGAAACCTAAAGATTTCTAATGACTAACCCTTTGGCTTATAATGCCTTACAATTGCAAACCCAATTAGCCAAGGATATAAATGTAAACAAAAGGACACAAATACAAAAATAAAATGTTAGTACCCGGTGTTGATTCCTATCAATTCTCCCCGAGTGGGAAGAACTCAACCCCGTCGAGTGTGGGGTGCGGCTGCTGGTGTGGCTCCTTCGGATCTGTCACCGACCAGGTAATGCGGAGTATGCTCCACTCCAAGTAATCGTCACATGCTCATCCCGTATATATTCGATATGCACATGCTACTGTGGGAATGAGGCTAGTGGTGGACACTCTGGGGTGGGGTCACTCTCAAAGGAAAGAGACGGCTCAATGACTCACTAAGAATCACCGCTGGGTCCCTTCATGTGACTAGATCCGAGACATAGAATGGTAGAGCCGATCCCAAATTCTGGCAAGTCTACAACGTACGCATGAGATCCGACTTGCCTTACGCTCGAAAGGGACTAACATCGTGAGCTGACATTAGACCGACTCGTATGCAGACTCTCACAGACTGTACGAAACAAACACTCACACATGACCCTAGGCCGTAAATGACCCTAGACAAACCTAGACACTCATAGTAATACTATGATTGACGACGAAAAGACACAAATACAAGGGTAACATGAGTCGGTAAGGGTGACGGACACCGTCTACATACACTAAGTGTAAAGAAAGACTAACCCACAACTTGATGCTGTGAGTCTCAACCCTCGTCAACCGTCTCCAGTTCGAGAAGACTCGCCCGCGGGTATGGAAGTGCGGGAGGATGAGGAGGCGGGTGACGGGAAGGCAATCTGGACGCCTACTGTGGAGCATGGAAAAGGGGATGTCCGGATACTGTCTCTTGTATGTATGGCAGAACTCAAACCATACTGCGTCAACAAAAGGTGTCGACAATGGTATGGTAGTCACTAGCGGCTGCGCAACCGAAGGAGAGATGGGTAGAAGTGGAATGGCTGACTGCGTGGGGTCGGCGGATGGCTCATCGACCGAGGATAAAGTGGGTGGGACAGACAGCTCTAGGACGACCGGTGGGGTTGGGGTGACTAACAGACCCTGACCCTCTATTGGATCACTCTCTAACCCTAAAACATCAGCGAGGTACTCCTCGGCCAACTCTTGGTCAGCCTCATAACTCACTAGAATAGGCCCGGGTGAGGCATCCTCCGAATGGTTGCCCTCTAAGGTAGGGGAAAGTGAAGGACACCGGTCGGAGAAATGGATAATCCCACTACAGGGGGCCACATGGGCGGGCTCCGGGAGAGGTGGTGGGCATGAGTCCGGAGGCGGAACGGGCTGCTGGGGGTGGGTGGTTGGTGACACGGAGGTGGTCGGCTAAATGCCGTCGTGGAAGATGAACTCGCCGGGTAGGTGAGGTGGGCATAAGGTGCAGGTCCTCCTATCCTGGTCAAATGTCACTCTCCTCTCTTCCAACCAATTTTGCCCTAAAATGATGCATGGGCCAGCAAGTGTGTCGACCTTGCACCATGCTCCATCGTCATAAAGAACGGGGCCAAACCTCTATTGGAACTCTACAAATGCTAAGCCACCGTTGAGAATAATCTCCATGGTCTTGGAGAGAGACTCCACTATGTCATGTGAGACACAGTTAGATGACACCCTACTAATGAAGTCGATCTCCGTACGCAACCCATTCGGTAAAATGGCGGTGGACACTATAGGGTGCTGGAATGACTCAATTGTTGGCTTAGGGGTTGGGTGTCGGGCCATGAAAGCATTGAATTGGGCCACCAGGGATGACAAATCGAACGCATGGTCTCAGGGAACGGCCATGGGGATGGTGGGTAGTGGACATGCAGACACACGGGACAAGACCGGCTGACTCTTTATTGGACTAGACACGACCCTAAGACAACAATGCAAAGTTTGGAATGCTGACTCGACTACAAACCTAGACTCAACTAGTATCCGGTACGTGGCGGAGGTATGATCCGAAGACCGAACTCACGCAAGTGTGCTATCTTCTCGATAGGCGTAACCTATAATTTCGAGAACACCTTTTGATATACGGGGTAAAGGAATGCAAATGCGACACCTTGGACCGACTAACTGACTACCCTAGACTCGACTTAGCTCTGATACCAATTTGATGTAGGACAAGACGCGAACCTGGGACAACAAGGGACTCTAGCTCGAGGACGTCCCTAAGCAAGGGAAGCATGCGGATGGGCGTGGTTGAGAAACCGGCAATACGTCTCGGGTATCGGCTTTTCCGCGTGCTCGAATTGAGTCACGGGATATGTCACACTCACTCTCTCGTAGCGGTGATTGAAATAATATAATGAGCTAGTTATCCTATCACTCTAGCAGCAACATTCAAAAATATACGAGTAAAGCAAATGCCAAGAGGGGAGCAGAAATGATACCTTCACGCTACCGGGCGTGGGGAAGGCGATCTCGGCCAAGACTCGTACTCCCAGTACACAGTAATTAAATAGTTACAGCAGTGATTTTATGGCCCACTCCACGCAGGGAGGTAAAGGGCGACAACAATAACCCAGGAATACCAAGCTTGGGTTGACGGGCAACAATTTGGAACGCTCTCGGGTCGGAGACGGGCTGCTGGTCCGGCTCGATTCTGCAAGGCTCGCGGGATAGCAGGCGGTTCCGGCTATTGGGACGGCAGTGCCCGGGCATCTCCTTGCTACGGCGGCTGGCTGGGATGCTGCTGAGGGGTTGCCGATCGATCTCCAGGAGCGGCGGTCGCCGAATGTGAGCCGGCGTATTTTACCAGAATTAGCCGGCGGACTGATCTGCTAGCCTGTTCCCGAGACAGAATTGCGTGCCTCCACAAAAATAATTGTTGCGCCCAGATCCGATGTCGGATAGAGGCAAAATTGGTATCGTTGTAAACTAGACTCGAAGGGATTGTTGACACCTTGAAAATGAGCAAGGGCAGAAACAGAATTGAAAAGAAGATCAGACCAACAGTGAAAGATTGATGATGAAGCTCGTCAACCATCTACCCGGCTGAAGCCTTTTCCGGCCAAGCTGATGTCCGATGTCACTGTCAGCAAGACGGCGGCACTGATGAAGTAGCAGTCACCTAACTGATGAGACCTCCTATCACACTTTAATAAGGGCTGTATTACTGCCTTGTCCGTAAGTCTACAGGTAACATGTCGGACTAAGTCAGATGTTGACTTGTTGACGGATGAGATATGAGCAAAGACAAAAATGAAGCAAGAACCAGCAAATGAAGACTATGAAAACCTATGCAAGGTCATAACAGAAGAAGAACCATCTCCATGGGCTTTACACCTGGCTGAAGCCTTCTCAGGCTAAAGCTGATGAAATCCCAGTCCACTGACTGATGAAAGTCTCCATGGTCCTATCAAGACCTGGGTCCACCAACAAAAGGCCTGCTACGGTTCTAATATGATTAGAGGGTCAGCAAGTCCACGAGAAGTCTTAAAAAGAGCCTAAATGAGCCTACGAAATGGGCTCGTGGAAGTGGCGCCGAGATACTCCACGAATGCCACCTAGCGCGCCGGGAGCTGCTAAGCGACTGATGCGCGCCGTGAAGATGAGAGGTCACGCCGATTCCCATCTGCCGAGAAGCCAGGGGGGCGGGGTCTATATAAAACCACTCCTTCGAAGGAAAGAAGAGCGGAGAAAAAAAAAGAGAAGTGGGCAAGAGAAAAGACCTGCAACCTCATCCAAGAGAAGAGTGAAGAGCCAAAGAAGAAAAGAGAGAAAAGAGAAAGCAGAGGGGAGGGCTCGAAGCTGATCGAAGGTGGGCAACGGGGAGGGAGAGGAGTCAATGCTCCCCCCCCCCCATTTCTGTAGTTCATCTCTTAATTTCGATTGCTTCTATTTCTTCCTCTTCTGATGTATTCTGTGATATCATAGCCGGTTTTATGCCGCTAGAATAACGCATAGTCCCTTCGTATTTTCTTCTATGTATTCCCTCTGATGTGCGGATGTAATGGTAATGTCCGAATGAATGAACGCTATAGGCTGCAATTGATGTCTGCTGTTTGCTTCTCCGAAGCTCCATTGCCAGTTCTCCATGTTTTCTGTCTCCTCTTAGACTCAGTAGCATGCTACCCCCCCCCTCCCTAGTTTGATTAATCGCCTGCTTATTCACCCGGTTTTCAAACGATGTTTGTGCTTATTCCAGAGCCAGGGACATACTATCCCTTGGCCTCTAAAACAAAGCAGAACTATATAGCGACCGCCGCTCGGTTATAGATGCTACGTTTTTGCTCATTGGCTCTGCCGAAGTCATCCCCGGGGCCAGAGACAGCCATCTCTTGGCCCCCAGATGATGAAAGAGTACATTAAAATCATCCTCGGGGCTTATTACGAACGCTGGTGATAGGGGTTCTATGGACCATGATCCCCCCAATTCCACTTCGATGCCGGCCTTCCTTTGGAATTCAAACCTAATCCAGTTCTAATTTGATGAATTGATTCACTTTTATCCCAAAGAAACCCTCTATCCTGGTCTGGACCATCAAGAAACCCAAAACAGAGTGCCGTAAAACTCTGAAACTCATCCCGGCGCCCTCATCCATCTCGGCTTCACGAACAGTAGAATAGGTGAATAGTTCTCGACGCAAGCCTTCTTGCGCCGAGAACCCCATTTCCTGGGCGCGCCGAGAACCCAACTCTTGGGCGTACTGGGAACCCCTTTTCCCACCTTGTTGGCGCGCCGAGAAGCCTGCCTCTTGGCCTCATCTCCTGTGCGCCGGGAACTCCCTCAGCCTAGCCTTCTGGCGTCGAGAACCCTAACTCCTTTGCCTCCTTGCACGCGCTGAGAATCTTGCCCCTTGGCCTCATCTCCTGTGCGCCGGGAACTCCCTCAGCCTAGCCTTCGGACGCCGAGAACCATAACTCCTTGGCCTCCTTGCCTGCGCCGAGAACCCTAACCCCTCTGGCATCCTTCTGGTGCCGAGAACCCTAACTCCTTGGCATCTTCTGGCGCCGAGAACCCTATCCCCCTAATCTCCACCTTCGCGCCGAGAACTCCACTAATGCTAGCTTCCCAGTGCCCCAAACAGGACCTTGTAAAGAACCCTTCCCGGCATGGTGGTTTTCGCGCCGAGAACCTATATGCCCATTTAAAGTTGTGCCGAGAAGCTGCCTTGCCATCCAACTGAACCCCCAGCACCTGGATCAAACTCACCCAGGGATATCCATGAGTCACCAAACCTGTCCTGGGGATAAATTTAAAGGGAGTCAGACTCCCTTATGTTCCACTGATTCCACATCTGATTTATGAGCAATCCCTTCAGCGCAGGTGAGCTCTGCCACTGCATGAGTGCCACCGGCTTCTATAAGGGGAGAATCGAATGTTGCCCCAGGGCATATATATGCAATTCGGGAGGTTCGGCCTCTCTTTTTCTTGGCTTTCATCCCGAAACTCCGTGGGTGATAGCCTATTCTCCCCTGGGTATAATCCAGATTATGGGGAGGTGCTGCCAAAATGTCGATCGATGTTTTAACCCCGATAAGCCCCGGGAAGTGCATGTCATACACCTCCCGTCCGGTTCGATCTCTCGGGGAATACAAACACTGTAAGGCCCTTGGCCGAATGAGAAACGTGGAAGGGGACATGTCCCCGATGATTGTCCAGGCTCCGCCCCGCCGCTGCGTGGACGGTGTCCTATTTCTATCCGGCATGACCCATATAAGAGGAGGTCATGCTGATTTAATAAGTCTCTCATTTACCTTATTACATTCTTAAAATGACAAGAGCTTCAATATCATGCACTGTTATTTTTTTACCGCCCCGAGTGGCCTCCTATTTTGGCGTTTAATCAAGGGTTGTCCTTCTTAGGAAGGGCGTAATTAACGTCATAGCCTTTATGGTATTGGCGGACTTTTGGTCCTGACTCAGACTTCACAATCGGCTGACCAAGTCAGGTCGAGCGCATAATAAAAATTGTCACCCCGGTGACTGGCACGCCAATAAATCAATAAATAATTAACGTGAACAAAAAGCGCGTTCCACAAGTCTGGCACGCCCGGTGGGACCTGGTCTCCCTTCATCTCTACGCCAAAATAGGAGGCCCGGTGGGTCCCCCCTCAAATTTCTGATTCTGTCTGCTTTCTCTATTTTTAGGAAGCTACGATGACGGCTGGAATCATGTCTGTGTGCTTTGACCAGCAAGCGGTCGATGCGCATGTTCGAGAGGGCTACCTGGCGGTACCTCTTTCGTTCGGATCAATGTCGCCTGCTATCGGAATGCCCAACTACCTGGGCCTCATCTTCATTGACCTGCTCGAGATTGACAACCAGGAGCCAAAAGCTGTTGTCGAGACGCCGCCACAAGCTACCGGTCCCAAGAAGAGCCCGGTGTTGAAGAATACTCCTGGGGTCGTGTCCTGCTTTGTCCATCACGAGGCAAGGCGGAGCGCACCCTTTGCTACTGCTGGAAAAGGAGGAAGATCCGATCGGAGAGCCCGATCCACTGCTGCGGGTCGTCGGTTATCCAATTCGGGGAAGGCAATGTTGATTGGAAATATCCGGGCGAACCTCAACGGTTGCCCAAGGGAGGTCAAGCCAGATGTGATCGTCCCAATGGTACCTACCACCGATAGGTTCCGAGTACTGGCTGCTAGGAGGGCCGACATGGAACATAGAGATAGAAGGCCACTGGCACCAAAGCTGCCCAGATTCAGGCAGATCTGGCGGCCGAAGAAAATCCAGAGCTGGGCCCCAGCTTAAGATGAAGAAAAAATTTCCGATGCTGTTGTTGCCCGCTTCAGAGCAGGGAGCAGAAGAGGAGAAAGAAAAGACGAAAGAGATGCTGTTGCTGTTCACCCCAGGGCTCAGGGTAGGAGAGATGAGAAAGAGAATGAAGGAAGAAATATGACTGCTACTCGCCCTAGGATGAGGGGTAGAAGATATGAGAAAAAAGAAGACCGCATGGTCACCCACCCCATGGCAGAGGGCAAAAGATGGGAAAGGAAGAACTATGATGTTGCTGCCAACCGCCGCCATGATGGTGGCAGAAGACTTAAGAAGGAAGAGAAAATGAGAATAAGTGAACCAGTCACTGCTGTCATTCCAAGAAGACCAAGAGCCTGTGCCAGACAGGCCGACATATTCAAATACTCCAAGACTGAGCATCTGACTGCTCAGGTGGAAAGACTGGCTTATCAGCAGAAAAGCCAGGAAAGACTGATGCCCCGACCAGAGCTACAAAGACACAGCCAAGAGGAGATGAAACAAGTGGCTCAAGACTACTTTCACTACCTGGGGAATTCTTCCCTCGGGCAGCGAAGATTATCCCGTGCTTTAGGCACCATAGATGAAGAAGAAGAAGCCTTTCAAGAGGCAATGATCGGAGTCTCCTCCTCCGATTCCAATGATTATGAAGAAGGCCACAGAGCCGAGTATGGGAAAAAAGACCTGCACGGGCAAGAAGCTGAAGAAAGAATATCGGTCTTTGACCGGCTCAAATACCCCGACCAGGTGAAAAGGAAAGTCTACAGGCAGAAGGAGAAGATGCATATCTTCACCTGCAATATGGCCAGGCTTGTCAAAGGGTAGGATACGTTACCGACTCAGCCAGATGAACTGCTCAGACTGGCAACCAGACCAGGCCCCGTCACAAGAAGAGGTCAGACTGCAAAAGAGAAAATAAAGACTGATGATGAAGCCCGTAAGATCACCACCATGACAGTTAATGTGGTGACAGCAGAAGAGGAAGACAATCTCTTCGTCGATGACACTGAAGGGACTTCAGAAGAGGTACAGATCCTGTCAACCCTGGATCCCATGATCCAGATAATGTTTAGAAGATATCAACAGGAGATCAGTGCTGTCAGAAGACAGCTAAATGAGAGGCATGAAGCTACACCGGTCTCCAAGCAAGCCGAGCATGTGGGGCAAACTTCCAGCTCAACAGAAATGGCTGTCCCAGCTAATCCTCTTCCGGTCGATAAAGGCAAAGCACCGAGCCAACCTGTTCTACAGCAAACAACAACTCAACCCTCTGTATCTCAGACACAGCCCACCGTGCCCTCCTTGCACGCAACTGTGATGACAACTCCTTACAGTCAGCAACAAGCTCACTTCTTCCCGGAGAACATAGATCCAGCCATAGCCCACAAGCTGATGATTGAAAGGATTGTGGAGATGAAGCTGTCTGAGAAGACTGGTGATGATGCTAGTACCTACGATGTGTACAAGGTATCGTATCCTCCCCGGTATGCTGCTAAGAGACTACCGCCAGGCGTCAGTAAGCCGCCGAAGTTTGAAAAATTTAATGGCCAGGGCTCCCCCAGGGAGCACATAGCTTACTACACCACAATTATGGGCGACTTGGCAGCTGATGAAGCTTATCTGCTCAAGTTCTTTGGCTCATCCCTCACTGGGTTAGCCTTTGAATGGTATTCAAGCCTACCGGCTGGATTAGTGGCTGATTGGCCTGATATGCAAAGGAAGTTCCGCGACAGATTTCATGTCACGGAAAGAGAAATTACAATAGCAGAACTATATGCAACCAGGCAGAGGCAAGATGAAACAGCACTGGACTACATCAAAAGGTGGAGGAACTTAGCTATGAGATGCAGAAGACCTCCTCATCAAGAAGATGCAGTGCAGATATGTAAGCAGAGCCTCAGGAGAGAGGTACTAGAAAAGATGATCGGTGCAGATGTCAGAACATTTGACCGGCTAAACAATATAGTGGCAGAAGTCGAGACGTTCCTGTCCAAGCGTCCGACTGCCAATGCTCCCAATATGCCGAAAGGTAAATCTAATGATCGACGACCATCGCACTTTGAGGCTAACACCGTCGATTTCAGGACCTTCGAGCAACAGAAAGGGAAGAAGGGGGCAGATGAAGCTCCCCCGCTAGCAGACACATCAGAACGAAAAGATAAGGTCTCTCTGAGAGACAAGATGAGAAAAGCATATTCTTTCCCAAAAGATAAGACAGCCGCGCTATTCAACTGGGCATACAAGTTCAACAAGGTAACATTGCCTGAACCAAAGAGACCTGCGGATGCAGCAAAGAAAGATGATCCGCTGTTCTGTCCGTATCATCGTGCGCTGGGGCACACAATTGAAGATTGTTATGTCTTCAAAGATATCATGGAAGGGATGGTCAAAAAGGGTGAGCTGCAGCTGGGAGATTACCAGGTGAAGCCACATCGTCCACATGAGCCTCCAGCCTTAAGAATGGCCGCCAATATGATTTCAATCTACCAACAGCTGCCTAAGGAAGCCGTCGAGGAATGCACCAGGCATACTTATGAAGCTTGCTTCCTCACCCCACTGAAGGATCAAGAAGGGTGGCAGATAAAGCCAATAAAGAATAGAAAGAAAACTCCCGCAGCCAATACCAGTGGAGCAGTTATCCGCAGTGTCACACCAAGGCCCGAACCACCTCCAGTAAAACCAGTATGGCACATAGCTGAAACAGGGCCAGTCATCCGGATCCCCACTCATAACCGGAGAAGACAAGTCCCCTTACCTGCACATAAAGAAGTAAGTCCTGCGGCCAGGCGCTTACAGCAGTATATTAATGGGCTCAATGAATATGAACAGAAAAAGCCCGGGCACCTACTGGTGAAAGACTGTATACTCTGGGAATAGCTCGAAGAATTGAAAATTAAAGAGCAACCGGCGACAGAACAGGGGAAAGATGAGGCTGAGCCTTTCTGGGGGCAAGAACCAAAGAAGCCAAATTCCCAGAAAAAGAAGAGATGGTCTAAATGCAAAAAGGAAAAGGGAGTCGTGACAGTACAATGCAACACCCTATCGGCACTTTTTACCTCGCCCGGGGAGAACGATGAGGATGAAACATCAAATGCCCCGCTAGAAGCCAACCATGCCGAGGCCTCAACCTCAGCACATGCAACACGCTCCGGAAGAAGGTGGGGGCGCCCACCACCAGCCAATCACAACATTATGTTCAGAGGGGAACAATCCTACCAGATCCCTGAACCAGAGGTGCGGGGTGTCCAGATTCCTCCCCCTGCTAGCTTATACCAGGAAGAGAAGAAGGGAGGTCAAATTCCAACATTTCTAGAATTTCTATCCAGCCTGGAAATTGGGCAGTCGATACAGGCTGGGCCAGATAAAGGCAAGAGACCTCAGCAGTCGGCATCTGTAGCCTACAAGCAGAATGATAAAGAGGAGGATAACTCTCCGACGGCACCAGGGGCCGTTGCCATAGAAGAAGCCCCCCAAGAGATCAGTCTAGGGGAGGAAACCAGCACTGGGCAGTAGAGGCCACGTGCACCACATGAACCTCCAAAGCCCCGATGGGCGGAAGAAATGAGACTGTCTAATGTCCGGGTGGGCAGTCGGATCATGACAATGCTAAAGAAGCTCCCTACCAGATTCTCCATCTGGGAGATTCTCTCTCTGAGTGAAGAAGCTCGCCAAGCGATTGTTGATGCCTTGCAGTCGCCGGCACAGTATGAGGCACTCTTGACAGAAGTGAATTCTGGGCCGTCAGTCACATTCACAGAGGATGATATGCTGATTCCGAATTCCGGCCATAATAGACCGTTGTATATGAGGGGCTCCCTGAACTGTCAGCCAGTGAGTAGGATACTGATAGATCCCGGGGCTGTCGTGAACATTCTCCCATACCGCATCTACCAAAAATATTACTTTGATCTGCAGCTTACCAAGGTCAGAGACATGAAAATTGCGGGATTCAACCAGAAATGTGAGACGCCCCTTGGGGTGGCTGATTTTAACCTCACATTGGGGGATCTCACTACCGTGGTACGATTCTATGTAATCGACTCCAACACCACATATAAGGCCCTACTGGGGAGACCGTGGCTACATGAATATCAGATAGTGCCATCCACGCTGCATCAATGCATTAAATACTGCCACAATTGAAAAGAAGAAAGGGTGTTTGCGGATCTGCATCCCTTCGAAGTATTCGAGTGCCATATGCTCGATGCATCCTACTACACGGAGGTTTCGCAAAAGGGTGAAGAGAAAGAGGCTGGGGACCAGAAGAAGCCGGTGACAAAGGCAAGAAATTGGTCTCCACCGCCACCAAGGGGCTATATTAAGAAACATGAAGTATCTCACATTTCTTATGTTGGTGACTTTGCTCGGATCACCCCTCCTAGTATCCACCCAGATGATACTAGCGAAGAAATGAAAGAAAAGTACATACAAGTGGGGGTTCCGCAGGGTTTAGTCAAGCCCATTGCCAGCATAGAATACCAGACGGTGCTACCATTAAAGACTATGGAAGTCCCTCGCTTCTGCGAGCCTCCTATCATATTCTACACCGGGGAGTCAGTCAAAGACGATGATCAAGACTGCATGGTCCCTGAAGAATCTACAAACCGGATGGTGCCGATCACGGGCTTGGACTATACTACCCGACGGGTTTCGCAGATGTTCTCTAAGATGCAGATGCCATCACTACAACCTGTTGCCCAAAAGAAGGCGTTCCAGGAGCTATGGGATCCGCCCCGGGATAATAAAGAACTGAGGAAGATCACTCAGCACCCGAGATTGGGTTATACCCTTCAAGAATACTATGAAGCTGAGGTGGACGTCATCTCTATCTCCTACCAGCATGAAGCCCCTCCCGAAGTGGGATATGACAAGTACCCCTCGGAAGATGAAGAAATCATTTATCAATCCATATTGAACAATGAAGCCCCAGACAGTCAGCCAGAGACGGGGACATCTGATGAAACAAAGAAGGGTTGGTGCTGGGAAGACCTGCCTTGCAGAGAGGATCTGTTCCATGCTGAAGCAAAATTTGATACGGGAATCCCGGATGAAGACCAAATAACCAATGAGCTAAGAGAATGCCTGGAGTTTGAGTACATTCTAGAAGAAGTCCGGGCCCTACAGAATGATGATCTCTCGGGAGAGCCTACACCGGAAGGGCCTCTAGGGGCGGAACAGTCCACCTTTGGGTTTTCTGCTGAACCGGTCACGTCCTCGGGGCAGACCAAACAAAATCCGACAGTATCAGCCTTATATGATGAACCAACATATGCTGATGACCAGTATGACGGAACCAAAAATCATGAGACCGAAGAGGACTATATCCCGGGAGGCTTCATTGACTTGCAAGAAGCCCCGCCCGAAGTCAAAGATGGAGGTCAGGCCACCATCGATGAGCTTGTGGAAATAAATCTGGGGACGGCAGATGAGCCCAGGCCGACATTCCTCAGTGCACTGCTAGAGCCAGCTGCCAGGGAACAGTATATACAGTTCTTGAAGGAATTTCGAGACTGCTTTGCATGGACATATGATGAAATGCCGGGACTGAGTTCTGATGTGGCACAGCATCGGTTGGCAATAAACCCAGAGGCTAACCCCGTAAAGCAGCTGCCTATGAGAATGCACCCTGAATTAATAAATCAAATTAATAAAGAGGTCGACAAGCTGATTGATGTAGGCTTTGTTGAAGAAAATCAGTATACTACATGGCTAGCCAACATAGTGCCTGTAAAGAAGAAAAATGGGCAGATCAGAATATGTGTTGATTTCCGGGACCTTAATAAGGCCTGCCCGAAAGATGATTTCCCAGTGTCAATCACTGAAGTGATGATCGATGCGACTACTGGTCATGAAGCCCTGTCATTCATGGATGGGTCATCCGGATATAACCAGATCTGGATTGCTGAAGAAGACAGAGTGCACACTGCATTCCGCACTCCGAAGGGGATATTCCACTACAAAAGGATGCCGTTTGGCCTCAAGAATGCCGGCGCTACCTACCAAAGAGCTATGACCAAGATCTTTGATGATTTGCTCTTCAAGAAAGTAGAGTGCTACATTGATGATCTGGTAGTAAAAACTAGCAGAAGAGAAGACCATCTGCAAGACCTGAGGATAGTATTCCAGAGGCTGCGCAAATATGAACTCAAGATGAATCCTATGAAATGTGCCTTCGGCGTGTCCAGTGGAAAATTCCTCGGGTTTATTGTCCGACATAGGGGCATTGAAATCGACCCATCCAAGATTAAGGCTATCCAGGAGCTCCCTCCACCAAGGAGTCTGCCTGAGCTAAGATCTCTGCAAGGGCGGTTGGCCTATATCCGACGATTTATATCGAATCTATCGGGAAGATGCCACCCCTTTCACAAGCTCATGATGAAAGATGTACCATTCCTCTGGGACGATGGATGTCAGGAAGCCTTTGATAAGCTGAAAGAATATCTAAAGACCCCTCCAGTGCTGGGGGCACCAATTAAGGGCAGGCCCTTGATACTGTATATCGCGGCCACACACTGTTCCCTGGGGGCAATGCTGGCACAAATAAATGAAGAATGCAAAGAACAAGCCTTGTACTACTTGAGTAGGAGGCTGATTAGAACTGAAGAAGGCTACAGTTACATAGAAAAGACATGCTTGGCACTAGTCTTTGCTGTCAAAAAGCTCCGACACTATATGCTGTCACATGAAATCAGGTTGATATCTGCAGCAGATCCGCTCAAATACATATTGACTCAGCCAGTACTGAAGGGTCGGTTGGGCAAATGGGCAGTGATCCTGATGGAATTTGATATTACCTATACACCCTAGAGGGTGATAAAAGGACAGGCTGTGGCTGATTTCTTCGCGGAGCATCCTGTGCCGAAAAATGACATGCTAGGGACTGAGTTGCCTGATGATGAGATGCTCGAAGCTTGCCAGGCTCGGCCAGTTATGTGGCAGCTATTCTTTGATGGAGCCTCTAGAACAGAGACAGACTCCGATGGAAAGACTAGAATACGGGCCGGGGCCGGTATTGTGCTGAAGTCACCAGAAGGGGAGGTCGTGCATACTTCCTGTCCTATAAACAAGCCCTGCACCAATAATGAAGCTGAGTACGAAGCTCTGATAATCGGTCTGCATATCAGCCTCAACATGGGTTTACAAATGCTTCAGGTATTCGGGGATTCGATGTTGATCATAAAACAAATCCAAGGGGAGTTCGAAGTGCGGAAGCCAGAACTGAATCCCTACCACCAAAAAGCTGTGCGTCTCATGGCGAAATTCTACCATATTGAGCTCAAGCATGTGGGCCGTGGACATAATGCCCAGGCCGATGCACTGGCAAAGCTAGCCAGCTCACTAGCAGTCCCACCAAATGAGACACTGAACATTGTTGTTATGAACCGGCGGCAGGTCCCCAGTATGCTAGAAGGGTGCCCTGAAGAAGATGAAGTTGCTACTATCAGCACGGTACAGGCGTCTGATTGGAGATAGCACCTGCTGCAGTGGTTTCTACACCAACAACTGCTGCAGAAAAGGGAAGAAAAGATGAAACTTCTGAGAATCAAAGATTCTTATGAATCTAGGAATGGAACTTTGTTTCGAATAATGGCAGATGCACACAAGAAGATTCTACTCCGCTGCCTGTCCACTGAGGAAGCTTGGCAAGCAATGAAAGAAGTACATGCCGGAACTGTAGGTGCCCACCAGGCTGGCCCCAAGATGAAGATAGAAATCAAGAAGCTATTGGCCCACCATGTTTGAAGACTGCTGTAAATTCGCAAAGTCATGCCAGAAATGTGAGGAGCATGCTACCATGCCTAGAAGGCCTCCTACGACTCTACACCCTACAGTTCCCAGCTGGCCGTTTGCACAATGGGGAACTGATGTAGTCGGGCCACTGTCGACTTCCTCGGCCGGACATAAGTACATACTGGCCATAACAGATTACTTCGCCCGATTGGCGGAGGCTGTGGCATTAAGAGAAGTGACTGGTGAGCTGGTCGCTAGATTCATCAAGCAGAATATTATCTTCCGGTTCGGAATCCCCAGCCGAATAATATCTGATAACGGAAGCCATTTCAGAAATCAGAAGGTCTATCGGCTTGCCGAGAAATATAAAATCGAGTGGAGGACTTCCACCCCTTACAATCCACAGGCAAACGGGTTAGCGGAAGCTTTTAACAAGACTCTCTGCACCCTGCTGGCCAAGGTCATCAGTTCCAATAAAAAGGACTGGGAAGAAAAAATGTATGAAGCTCTGTGGGCGTACCGCACCGTCTTCAAGACACCTACAGGGTGCTCACCATACTCACTCGTATACGGCTCAGAGGCAGTGGTTCCGCTAGAGCTGGAAGTCCCGTCACTCAGAGTGGCAGTCCAATATGGCCTGGCCCGTGGCGAACAGACCAATGCAGAAAGAAGATTAGAAGATTTGGCTGAATTGGAAGAGAAACGCCTCCAAGCTCAGAGGAATATCCAAATGTATCAGGCCCGCATGGCTAATGCATTTAACAAACTCGTAAGAGGATGAGAATTCAAGAAAGGTGACCTCGTCATGGTCAAGAAAAGAGAAGTCATGACGTCCAACCCAAAAGGGAAGCTGAATGCTAATTGGGAAAGTCCTTATGTGATACAGAGGGTCTACGAAGGAGGAGCCTACGTGGTTGTCAACCATCGAGGAGAGATTCAATTCTCACCACTCAACGGAAGACATATAAAGCTGTATCATGCAGCACAACCGACATTCCCCGAGTGATCAGGCAAAACTACCCTTTTCTTGGTCTAGCGGCACTCCGCCCTAGCTGAGCTACCCTTTCTTGGTCTAGCGGCACTCCACCCTAGCCAAGCTACCCCTTTCTTGGTCTAGCGGCACTCCGCCCTAGCCAAGCTACCCCTTTCTTGGTCTAGCGGCACCCCGCCCTAGCCAAGCTACCCCTTCCTTGGTCTAGCGGCACTCCGCCCTAACCAAGCTACCCCTTTCCTTGGCCTAGCGGCACTCCGCCCTAGCCAAGCTACCACTTTCTTGGCCTAGTGGCACTCCGCCCTAGCCGAGCTACTCCTTTCTTGGTCTGGTGGCACTCTACCCTAGCCAAGCTACCCTTATCTTGATCTAATGGCATTCCGACCTGTTACCCTCTAAAAAAAAGAGGATAAAAGAAAGTAAAAATGGGGTTAAAAATAGAGATACCCCGCCAGACTTGCTCCTATATTAGGGACAAGTGCAAAAATGGCCCAAAACCCAACTGTGGTGAAAACCCGAAAGGGCACTGCAGGTAAAATCGGGCACCCCGCCACGTGAAAACCCGAAAGGGCGCGTGGGCAAAAGCAAGAGGGGGCTGGCTTCGGTGAAAACCCGAAAGGGCACTTAAGCCAGTAATGTGGTAATTTACAGTTCCTTTTTTCACCCTTCCTGATAAAACTCCGAGCAGGACGATCACCATAAAGTCCCACCGGAACTCCTGACCAACAATTTCTTGGCCCTTGTCATCATCGACAAGATCGGTCGATCTTTTTCTTTAACCTGGACTCTTCGTCCCTGCTAAGCTAGTCTACATTCCTGGCAACAGCTTCATGAGCCTCTTTCGGCGGTACAGCCACCACAATGAAACCCACCCAGTTTAGACCCTATGTCTATCCTGATGAAATTCATGAAATCCTTGCATTGGTATAAAACCAATACCGATGATGAAACCTGCTATTGATCGATTGGCACACTGCCCGATCAGTAATGAAACCTGTCCGGTTTAGACCTTACGTCTATCCCGATGAAACATATGAAATCCTTGCATTGGTATAAACCCAATACCGATGATAAAACCTGCTATTGATCGATGGGCACACTGCCCAATCAGTAATGAAACCCACCCAGTTTAGACCCTACGTCTATCCTGATGAAATTCATGAAATATTGGTATAAATCCAAATACCAATGATGAAACCCGCTATTGATCGATCGGCACACTGCCCAATCAATGATGAGACCTATCCAGTTTAGACCATACGTCTGTCCTATAAAGCCTATGAAATCCTTGCTTCGATATAGACCCAATATCGATGATAAGAGCAGCTACTAATGGAGCGGCCAGCCGCCTGATCAATGCTAAAGCCCGTTCGGGGTAGACTTTTCGTCTGCTCTAATGAAAATGCTACACCCGTTCTCAAATCAACCCGGACCTTCCGTCCGGATCGCTTTGCGTTAATGTTAAACCCCACATTAACGATGAAACCTACATTTCCAGTGAATGGCCTCGTGCTTAGGCTGCTACACACATCCTCAGGTCGATCTGGACCTTCTGTCTGGATGGACGATGAAATACTATTCCCTTGCGTTGATGGCAATACCCACATCAACGATGCAGCCATGCTCCCGGCGAACGGCTTCGCGCCTAAGCCACAAAACACCCTCGAGTCGACCCAGGCCTTCCACCTAGGTGGACGATGAAACCATATGCCCCTTGCATTGGTGTTAGCACCCACATCAATGATGATACATGCACAAGCTGCGCACATGGATTACAAAGCCAAAGTCCCAACAATAAAAAAAAAGAGAGAAAGAGACAAAATGGGGGGCTAAAAATAGAGATGCCCCGCCAGACTTGTTCAGGCATTCTGAGCAAGGGCAAAAATGGCCAAAAACCCAACTGTGGTGAAAACCCAAAAGGGCACTGCAGGCAAAATCGGGTACCCCGCCACGTGAAAACCCGAAAGGGCGCGTGGGCAAAAGCAAGAGGGGGCTGGCTCCGGTGAAAACTCGAAAGGGCACTTGGGTCGGTAATGTGGTAATTCAAAAGTTCCATGCCAACTGGCACGCTGCCTTCACCTCCCCTTCACTTATGAAGCCTTCCGTTGGTCAGCTGGCTCCACACCCCACCGATGATAAAACCTTTCCAGGGTAGACCTTACGTTTATCCTGATATAATCTACATACCCTCTTGCAAATGTCCCACCGATAATGAAACCCATCACCATTCTGATGAAGCCTGGCTAGCTCAGACCTTACGTCTGTCCTGATGAAACTCTTAAAACCTTCCCTTGATCGATCAGCTCCTTGACCGGTCAACGATGAAACCCTACCAGGATGGACCCTACGCCTATCCTGATGAAACCTACGTATTTCGTGGCAAAGTCCCACCCGCGATAAAATCGGCTGGAATAGACCTTACGTCTATTCTGATGAAACCTATAACACTTTCTTTGCATCGATATAAACCCAATATCGATGATGAAACCAGCCGTTGATCGACCGGCACCTCGCCCGATCAATGATGAAACCCTGCCAGGATAGACCTTACGTCTGTTCTGATGAAACTGCATATCCTTTCATGTCCCACCTATGATAACCTCTACCCAGTCTAGGCCTTACGTCTATTCTGATGAAACCTATAAAACTTCGTTGCATCAATATGAGCCCAATATTGATGATGAAATCATGCACTGGTCGATTGGCACATTGCCCCGACTGGCTTTGAAACCTACCCGGGATGGACCATTCGCCCGTTCCGGATGATGCTCTAGGACTTTTCATTCACATTCCTGCAAATAGTCTTCCTTGCGGCACATATGGCCAAAGAAGACGTTTGCTACTACCAACAGAATTCGGTTTAAGCACGCCCCCCGGATGCCGTCACGCGGTGGAGCGAGTTCCCCATCCTTTCTATGAAGGGATGGACGCTCTCCTGCCAGGTACGGGCCATTCACAGGAGGGACTGCTAGAACCACTACCCCACTTCCCAAAGTGATGAAACCACATAGAAAAGACGATGGATACACATGAAGCCGAAGATTCCTTTTCATTAAAAGAGGAGTACACAAAGAGCCTCGAGGGGACACAGTATCATAAAAGAGGGCAGAAGAAAACAAAGAAGAGATAATTCAAGGCCGCCGAAAGATATCTTCAAAGGCCAAAAGACCCACATCAGGAGCGGCTCTTAGCTCGTGAAGGCGCGCCTCCTCTTCCTGAAGCTTCACGGACATACCCTGGAGAGACATCACCCGTCCCTCCAACAAGGCCACCTCCTCGGTGGACTGTGGCCGAATAGAGGATAATTGTTGTAGCTCGGCTCGAAGTCCAGCGAGTTCCGCTTCCAGAATGGCTATCCGGTCCTGGACAGCTTCCTCCCGCTGAACAACACTCTGTAGCTCAGCTTGGCGTTCGTCAAGGGCAAGCGTCAGCTTCTCCAGCTCAGATTTGCACTCTGACCTCTGCAACTTCAATGCCGTCAGCTTGTCGGTCATAGTTCGTGCTAGGAAATCCCTCCGATGCATGAATTTCAGTAGAAGCAGAACACGCTGAACCCATATGTCCAAAGGGCAGCCCATGGCCTGCAGGCCGGCAGTGAAGTGATCAGCAATTTCCTTCAGCTGCAAATGTGTCAAGCCAGGCTGAGATTCTACCAGCTGGCGCAGCATATCCAGGTTCTGCCAGACAAAGCTCTCAGACGATGCGAAGCCAAAAGAAGCAGAGGGGATCACTTCAAAGGTCACTTCACTATCAATGTCCGCCCACAGCGCAATAGCTGGCCGGGAGGACGAAGACGGCAAATCTGCTGGTTGAGCTGGCTGGTCCCTCTCTATACTCTCATGCCGAGCCGAAGACTCCTCTGCTACCGCTGCCTCAGGAGTTATGGCTTGAACACCCGCAGGAGGAGGATCAATAAATGAGGGAGCTATCTCTTCATGGGTCTCCTGAATGGGGGCTTCATCTTCAACTACTCTTTCTGGTAATGGAGACGAAGGTGCCCTAGTCTGTGGAGGCAGAAATCCAGTCTCTATAGCCACTATGGCAGGGACTGCTGACTCGGGCGCAATGGACATTACTGCGGCCGGTATAAAAGCAGAGCTCCTGGCTGGGTCTGCTTCGGCTCTAAAATCTGAGGCCCTGACAGGGACGGAAATCTCTCCTGATGCCCCCAAGTCCAATGATGTTAAGTCAGTTGAAGATTGTATTCTTACTGGCACAGGGCGAATAACCTCAGAAATTCCCATGCAAGTTAAAGGTAAAGCAGGGATAATGACCAAGTCTGCAGATGAAACATCCATAGAAACTGCGGTCGCGTCTGAGCTGGTGATGACAGGGTCCTGAGGACAAAGCAGAATGGCCTTCAGCACAGAATGAAAGAAAATAAGTAGAACATCAAACAAGAAGAGAAGCTGCCCATCTTTCGCGCCGAGAAGTCTATGACCCTCGTGCCGAGATGGTTCCAGAGTGCTGACAATAAAGTTAGAAAATATGAAAATGAAAATATGTGTGTAGAATATTGTTGCAGTAACATGATCAAGCTGAAGGACAATGTCAAAGAGAAACTGAGGAAGATACCCTCGAATACTAAAAGGCACCTGTAGACCCCGTGTCGCTTATTCTGCGCTTACGCCGTCTGCAGGTGGGGGGCATTTGTTGACACCTTGAAAATGAGCAAGGGCGGAAATAGAATTGAAAAGAAGATCAGACCAACAGTGAAAGATTGATGATGAAGCTCGTCAACCATCTACCTGGCTGAAGCCTTTTCCGGCCAAGCAGATGTCCGATGTCACTGTCAGCAAGACTGCGGCACTGATGAAGTAGCAGTCACCTGACTGATGAGACCTCCTATCACACTTTAATAAGGGCTGTATTACTGCCTCGTCCGTAAGTCTACAGGTAACATGTCGGACTAAGTCAGATGTTGACTTGTTGACGGATGAGATATGAGCAAAGACAAAAATGAAGCAAGAACTAGCAAATGAAGACTATGAAAACCTATGCAAGGTCATAACAGAAGAAGAACCGTCTCCATGGGCTTTACACCTGGCTGAAGCCTTCTAAGGCTAAAGCTGATAACCGGTTTTGTCATCTTTCGGGTGGCAATGATGATGAAATGATGTCCTGCCTTGTCATCGTTCAGGTGACGACGCTGATGAAATCCCAGTCCACTGACTGATGAAAGTCTCCATGGTCCTATCAAGACCTGGGTCCACCAACAAAAGGCCTGCTGCGGTTCTAATATGCTTAGAGGGTCATCAAGTCCATGAGAAGTCTTAAAAAGGGCCTAAATGGGCCTATGAAATGGGCTCGTGGAAGTGGCGCCGAGATACTCCATGAATGCCACCTAGCGCGTCGGGAGCTGCTGAGCGACTGATGCGCACCGTGAAGATGAGAGGTCACGCCGATTCCCATCTGCCGAGAAGCCAGGGGGCGGGGTCTATATAAACCCACTCCTTCGAAGGAAAGAAGAGCGAGAAAAAAAAAGAGAAGAGGGCAAGAGAAAAGACCTGCAACCTCATCCAAGAGAAGAGTGAAGAGCCGAAGAAGAAAAGAGAGAAAAGAGAAAGCAGAGGGGAGGGCTCAAAGCTGATCGAAGGTGGGCAACGGGGACGGAGAGGAGTCAATGCTCTGCCCTCCCCCCCCCCCCCCCCCATTTCTGTAGTTCATCTCTTAATTTCAATTGCTTCTATTTCTTCCTCTTCTGATGTATTCTGTGATATCATAGCCGGTTTTATGCCGCTAGAATAAGGTATAGTCCCTTCGTAATTTCTTCTATGTATTCCCTCTGATGTGCGGATGTAATGGTAATGTCCGAATGAATGAACGCTATAGGCTGCAGTTGATGCCTGATGTTTGCTTCTCCGAAGCTCCATTGCCAGTTCTCCATGTTTTCTGTCTTCTCTTAGACTCAGTAGCATGCTACCCCCCCTCCCCAGTTTGATTAATCGCCTGCTTATTCGCCCGGTTTTCAAACGATGTTTGTGCTTATTCCAGAGCCAGGGACAAACTATCCCTTGGCCTCTGAAACAAAGCAGAACTATATAGTGATCGCCGCTCGGTTATAGATGCTACGTTTTTGCTCATTGGCTCTGCCGAAGTCATCCCCGGGGCCAGAGACAGCCATCTCTTGGCCCCCAGATGATGAAAGAGTACATTAAAATCATCCTCGGGGCTTATTATGAACGCTGGTGACAGGGGTTCTATGGACCATGATCCCCCCAATTCCACTTCGATGCCGGCCTTCCTTTGGAATTCAAACCTAACCCAGTTCTAATTTGATGAATTGATTCACTTTTATCCCAAAGAAACCCTCTATCCTGGTCTGGACCATCAAGAAACCCAAAACAGAGTGCCGTAAAACTCTGAAACTCATCCCGGCGCCCTCATCCATCTCGGCTTCACGAATAGTAGAATAGGTGAATAGTTCTCGGCGCAAGCCTTCTTGCGCCGAGAACCCCATTTCCTGGGCGCGCCGAGAACCCATCTCCTGGGCGCGCCGGGAACCCCTTTTCCCACCTTGTTGGCGCGCCGAGAAGCCTGCCTCTTGGCCTCATCTCCTGTGCGCTGGGAACTCCCTCAGCCTAGCCTTCTGGCGCCGAGAACCCTAACTCCTTGGCCTCCTTGCCCACGCCGAGAACCCTGCCCCTTGGCCTCATCTCCTGTGCGCCGGGAACTCCCTCAGCCTAGCCTTCTGGCGCCGAGAACCATAACTCCTTGGCCTCCTTGCCTGCGCCGAGAACCCTAACCCCCCTGGCATCCTTCTGGCGCCGGGAACCCTAACTCCTTGGCATCTTCTGGCACCGAGAACCCTATCCCCCTAATCTCCACCTTCGCGCCGAGAACTCCACTAATGCTAGCTTCCCGGCGCCCCAAACAGGACCTTGTAAAGAACCCTTCCCGGCATGGTGGTTTTCGCGCCGGGAACCTATATGCCCATTTAAAGCTGTGCCGAGAAGCTGCCTTGCCATCCAACTGAACCCCCAGCACCTGGATCAAACTCACCCAGGGATATCCATGAGTCACCAAACCTGTCCTGGGGATAAATTTAAAGGGAGTCAGACTCCCTTATGTTCCACTGATTCCACATCTGATTTATGAGCAATCCCTTCAGCGCAGGTGAGCTCTGCCACTGCATGAGTGCCACCGGCTTCTATAAGGGGAGAATCGAATGTTGCCCCAGGGCATATATATGCAATTCGGGAGGTTCGACCTCTCTTTTTCTTGGCTTTCATCCCGGCACTCCGTGGGTGATAGCCTATTCTCCCCTGGGCATAATCCAGATTATGGGGAGGTGCTGCCAAAATGTCGATCGATGTTTTAACCCCGATAAGCCTCGGGAAGTGCATGTCATACACCTCCCGTCCGGTTCGATCTCTCGGGGAATACAAACACTGTAAGGCCCTTGGCCGGATGAGAAACGTGGAAGGGGACATGTCCCCGATGATTGTCCAGGCTCCGCCCCGCCGCTGCGTGGACGGTGTCCTATTTCTATCCGGCATGACCCATATAAGAGGAGGTCATGCTGATTTAATAAGTCTCTCATTTACCTAATTACATTCTTAAAATGACAAGAGCTTCAATATCATGCACTGTTATTTTTTTACCGCCCCGAGTGGCCTCCTATTTTGGCGTTTAATCAAGGGTTGTCCTTCTTAGGAAGGGCGTAATTAACGTCATAGCCTTTATGGTATGGCAGACTTTTGGTCCCGACTCGGACTTCACAATCGGCTGACCAAGTCAGGTCGAGCGCATAATAAAAATTGTCACCCCGGTGACTGGCACGCCAATAAATCAATAAATAATTAACGTGAACAAAAAGCGCGTTCCACAGGGATACAACATATATTATTTTCAGATCCATCCAACAAATGGATTTGAAATAAAAATGACTGTAACACTGTAACTACCTCTGGCTGGGAACCCAGAACATGCAGGACAGAAAATGATCTATCTGAAGATGAACTTTGACCAAAATAAAAACGATCGATCTAAACTTTGGCAAAATTATGGGTGGAAGGGGGGAATGTGAGGATCACATATGAATTTTTTGGTATTTTTTGGAGATGGCTAAGGGGGCCGGAAAAATACGAGATCAGGACTATATCCTGTATATCTGCTGATGGGCAGACTGTCAGGGGTGGAACTAAAATTACAGGAAAAATACTAAATGAATGTGAAATGACACGAAATTTGAAATGGGGTTTGGGGATGATAAGAGGAACCAACACTCAAAATTGGAGCTCGAATAGATCTCCTTATTGGGAGATAAAAGTTTGGTTTCAAGCTTCTGTCTAAGAGTGGACAAAACTCCGACGAGGCAGCGGTGGTGGTGCGATGGTGGCTCGATGGCAGCGGCGGCGGCGGTGCTGAGCTTCTCACTCAGAGAGGAGGTGGTGGGGAGGCTTCACACCTCTGAAAATTTGGAGCTATCACAGCTCCAAGGAGAAGAGAGGGTGCCCTTGGGCAAATTGAGCAACAAATGGGATTTTTCTTCATTAATTGCTAAGGAATTCACAAAATACATGGGTTATATAGAAATGGAAAAAAGACATAAACTACCCCTAGATCTAGGGTTAGGGAGGGATAAACTAGGGATAGGATAATTAATCCCGCATGTGGTCAAATGACCAAATTAAATAAAATACAACAAGGAATAAACAATAGTACAGGGGGGAGCATCTTGGACTTTGCTTGGTCCAAGTTTGAATTTTCTTCCACCTTGTCCCCCCCTAGTACAAGTCCAATCTTGGACTTTGAACTAGCCCCACATGGGCCCTAGATCCTAGGTGGACCAATGGGAAAGAGGGTGGGGGCCCTGCTGGACCTACTGACATTTTACATAGAAACCCAAAGGCCTTTTTGCAAAGAAACCCAAAGATTTCTAATGACTAACCCTTTGGCTTATAATACCTTATAATTACAAACCCAATTAGCCAAGGATATAAATGTAAACAAAAGGACACAAATGTAAAAATAAAATGTTAGTGCGTGATGTTGATTCCCATCACGTCTCCTCCAGATCGATGATCTCCTGCTCTGACGACTGTTCCCCCTCGTCACTCGTCTGCCTAGAATCTGAACAGCGGAAGTCAGAACGTCAGAAGAGAGCCTACTTGCTCGGCCCGGAAGTAGCGATGAGGGACCTTAAGGTTCTTACCTTGAGACGGCAACGCATGGGAGGGATAATCCTCGATATTGACCATAGTCATCAACTCGATGGTCGACTGGTGATTCACTTAGAGAACCCTAATCTCCTCCTCCAATTCTGAAGGAACCGTCGCCTGCTTCGGAGAGATAGACAGATGGAAATTAACCACCGTCGGGAAATCCCAGGGGGCGTCATCCACGGACGAACCCACCCAAAAAAATTGGGTCTTCCACCCCTTGTGAGAAGAATCTTTGGCAGAAAGGGACACGCAGCTCCTTCCCCTCCTCGCTTGAAGGTAGAAGAAGCCCTTACCCGCGTGGGTCTGCTTCTTCAACTCAAAGAAAGAATTGAAAAGCTCCAATGAAGTGCGAAGCCCATACGAGCGGTAGAGAAAGATGAAAGATAAGATAAAAGTATACGAGTTGGAGACCAACTGGATAGGAGCCAGTCGGTAAAATTGAAGCAAGCGCATGACAAAAGGTGGAGAGGGAGGCGAAACCCACACTTCCAAGCCAAAAGGAAAGTACCGAAGTGGCCCGGACGATAGGACAAGCTGGATTCATGAGGCTGCAACGGAGAGAAAAAATACTTCCACGACAGCCCATACCACTTTTCCATCCTCTTTACTTCGGCCTCGCCCAGCTCACTGCGCATGGGGTGCTCAGGCTATGGCACCAAACTTCCCGTGCCTGGCCTGGTTTCGCGCGTCTCGGTCGAAGGATGTTGCTCCGCCATGGAAGAAAGAGAGGAACTGGAAGAGGAGAAAAGAGCACTGAATCAGACGATTCAGGAGGAGGTGGAAGCTGGCGAATCGCCGCCGCCGTAATCTCTACTAGCTCTACAAAGGCCTCCGTAAGTCGCTGCTCATCCTGATCACTCTTGCGGCAAATGAGCCCTTCCGAAATACCGATGCCGTAGAAAATGAACACCCTAAACGAAGGTGGTTTGGAACGCAAGCACGTGCAATATTTATCTCCCCATGAACTTGGCGGGAAATGGCGTGACGTTCCGAAACCCAAGAAGGGGGTTCCTCACATCGACTCAAAAGAGTCATCATTACAAGCATACTCCCTGGACAGCCGCATTAAGTGGCCCCTGCCGGAGATAATTTCCCACCCAAATCGAGCCACCAACATCATCCCCATAACTACAACTCATCCGAGCCCAATCTTGGCTCGGGAGTAGGAGGGGGACAAGTGGAGAGGGGGAAAATCTGCCGCTCGAGAGCACGGCCCAACTAGGTCCAATTCGACCAAACCAGGCCCAGCTCCACAAAGTGACAGCCCATTTTGAACCCACTTACTTCAAGCCGAAAACTCACTCGGAGCAGCAGTTCCTAGGTGGCCCTCAGGTTCGGAAGTTCGTGCGATAGATCGGTCGAGAGATCCCCTGCGGGGACCCAACATGGCCTACCTGAGCTATACACTCATCGCTCAGGATAATAACCTCGAGCAAGCGCCTCTGGCTCGGACCGACTGTCAGAAGCTTATCCAAGCGTCCGTTACGCATCCAACAGGAGTAGGGTACTTCAAGGGATAGGGGAGAGCAAGAGTCCTTACGCCATAAAGAGCCCTCTACGAGGACGTAACCTCCCCGAAATCACCTCATCTCCCTGGACTATAACGTTAAACGGACTACTATATAAACTCCAGAGAGACCCCTTGAGAAGGCAAGCAATGATCCTGAGAAAAAACCACTACACCTCTTGGTGGAGAATAATCTCATGCCCCCTCTTTCTCCTACCCTCTCTCTTCATATCCATGCTCTATCACGCTTGCTGACTTAAGCATCGGAGGGTTTTCCCCAGGTACTCTTCCCTGGGCACCTCTGATCTGTTTCCTGCCTTGTAGTTCATACAAACGTTGTGACCGTGACCAAAGATTCTCCCTGGATCTCACAGCTCAGGATCAGCGTGGGATTATGCCTCTTCAGGGTTTATTTATTGGCGGGGACGAAGGGTCCGAGTCAATGTTTTGTTCATCAGTTTTGCCACTGATGACAAAGATCGGCGGTAGGTTTGTTGATCGGCATGGGTTAAATGCCGAAGCAGAGGAGTTGGTTTATCGACGGGGATGGAAGCTCTGGGTCTACGGCTTATTCATCGATTTCGTTGATGATGACGAAGATCGATGGTAGGTTTGTTCATCGGCATGGGTTAAATGCCGAAGCAAAGTTTGTTTATCGACGGGGACAGAAGGCCCAAGTCGATGGCTTATTCATCGATTTCGTCGATGATGACAAAGATCGACGGTAGGTTTGTTCATCGTCATGGGTTAAATGTCGAAGCAAAAGAATTTGTTTATCGACGGGGGCGGAAGGCCCGGGTCGACGGCTTATTCATCGATTTCACTGATGATGACGAAGATCGACGGTAGGTTGGTTCATTGGCATGGGTTAAATGCCGAAGCAAAAGAGTTTGTTTATCGACGGGGATGGAAGGCCCGAGTCGACGGTCTGTTCATCAATTTCATCGATGGTGATGAAGATCGAAGGTAAGTTTGTTCATCGGCACGGGTTACATGCCCAAGCAAGGGAGTTTATTTGTCGACGAGGACGGAAGGTCCTAGTCGACGGTCTATTCATCGATTTCGCCGATGGTGACGAAGATCGAAGGTAGGTTTGTTCATCAGCATGGGTTAAATGCTGAAGCAAAGGAGTTTGTTTATCGACGGGGGCGGAAGGCCCGAGTCGACGATTTGTTCATTGATTTCGCTGATGGTGATGAAAATTGACGGTAGGTTTGTTCATCGGCATGGGTTAAATGCCGAAGCAAATGAGTTTGTTACAGCATATGCGTAAGGCTTATGCCGGTGGGACATATGGGGATATTTTTACGTACGAATCCCTGCGAGCAAGTTGGGAATTTGACTGTAGGAGAGACTTCTCGAACAGAATGTGTAATATTGCTATCTTTCGGTTACCATATTATTGACCCAAGCGCCCTTTGAGGTTTTCGCTGGAGCCACCCCCCTCTCGCTTTTGCCCACGCGTCCTTTCAGATTTTCAAGTGGCGGGGTACCCAAATTTACCCGCGGTACCCTTTCAGGTTTTCGCCATAGCCGCGTTATAGCCATTTTGGCCCTTGCCCTGAATATCTGAACAAGTCTGGCGGGGCACCTCTTTTTTAAGCCCCATTTTTTAATTTTTTTTAATTTTTTTGATGTCAAAGCGAGTATGGGTTTAGTCATTAACGAGGATGAAGAGTCAAGGCCAATGGTGTTGTCACGCCCCGAGACATATGTACAACGAAAG
Source organism: Amorphophallus konjac (assembly GCA_022559845.1). Taxonomy (NCBI): domain Eukaryota; kingdom Viridiplantae; phylum Streptophyta; class Magnoliopsida; order Alismatales; family Araceae; genus Amorphophallus; species Amorphophallus konjac. The sequence goes on from CM040125.1 coordinate 176,886,162, forward strand.
TAATATCGGGGAACGTGAGCAGTCGGTAATATGCCTCAAGCTAGCAATAGAATTAGAGCGCAAAAAATATCCACATAAAATGGAGTACACAATATTTGACCAAAATTCTAACTTGTATTGATAATAATGATTCATAATTACATAAGGTTGACTCTTGATCTACTAGACTCAAGAAAAATGGAAATTACATAGTAAGACTCAATAAAGTGAAAATTACATCATGACCCTAGACTACTTGAAAACTCTTGACATTCTAAGTCTTCTCTCAACCATCAATCATCACTCTCGGACCCGTTGCTAGAATACTCTGAATCCGACTCATTTGAACTTCCTGAAAAGATTGGAAAAGTAGGGTAATGAGCACACTTGCCCAGTAGGTATCTTCGCACCAACATGGAGGCATGCTTTAAGTAATTACATTTTTGCTCTAATGAATAAGGTAAAAGAAAATGCGATAAAACACACGAATGAAATCCAAGTAACAAGATGGGAATTATAGAGATATGAAGAATATGAATGGACAATAGAGCATGACCAAGCAAGATTTATAAGGAAAAATGGCCTTTCATTAACAAGAATGTACTTCATAACTATAAAGGCTATGCACTAGGAAGTCAAGAATAAGAAAGTACTAGCAAGCATGTAAATTATCACAAGTTTGCCTCATGATTTTCACCCGTCTATAAAAAAAGTACTCCCGGCATAATGCGACACCAGTGTTTATCATACCCCATGGTTTTCAGCACGTTTCTGGCTATCTGCCGAGGGGGCTAGTGTGGAGCCCTTGGACACTGTCCGTGCCCGCTCTTGCAGCTTCAAGTTACAGATCAAGTTACTTCCATGAGAATATAGTAAAGTTCGGCCAATAATGTTCAATTCAACAATAGTTTCCATGATAACGTAGTCAAGGAAGAGAACGCATAATAAGAGATCATAAGAGTTCCAAAGATGACTTAAAACAAGGTCATGCTACGGAAAGAATTCGGCAGCACAACGACATATTCTTTAACTTTCATAATTTATTAGATAGCTTTGGAATAAGATGTTAGGTTCTAGATAATCACTAGACCATCTAGAATCATAGAAAAATCAACCCTTAGGATAAACCTTGGGTTAAGAACACTTGAGACAGAAACGGTCAGGCCAGGGCCGTTTCTATAAATAACGATCATATCGTGACCGCTAATAGGATGTAGCGGTCAAATCAGGACCGTTTCATGAGAAAGATAGTGGTCAGGGGAAAGGCCGCTAACTGACAATTGTGGTCTCTTGGATGGCCGCTAGTATCCAGAACTCAGAGAAACACCGGTAGTGTAAGTGCTTTCTAGACAATTGGGTTTTGAGGGTACAACCAACTCGGCATCCTAGTGGGAATCCCAGGCTCACGGAGACTTACGGAGGCCTTAAACTGAGATCACCTAATCTGGTGGAAGGAATATCCAACGGAAAGGATCACAAGTCTAAGAGGTGTGCTTATAAGTGCAAAAGTGTATCTAATGGCCACGCACTGGGGTACGCACCATGTACTTAAGAAAAGACTCTAGATGAGAATGAATCGAAATAAACAACGATCAAATATCATCGATGAAACAAGTCTTGTAAGCACATGAACTTTAGCTTTAATACAAGAGTATATGGTTTTGGCATGAAATTAACATAAGTTTAAAATAGACATTCTAACCATATAAGACATGTAACCTATCAAGGATAATGAACAATATAACTAATATTACGAATATGAAGTCAAAACTAGGAATAAAACCTATTTACCTAGGCTTAAGATATAGTTAATAGGGCTGTCCTATAATCTGTTTAGAGTTAATAGATAGTAGAGATCAAAACCAAATAACGGTCAGATGATGGTCGCCTACCATGGCTTAGCGGTCTGTCGCAAGGCCGCTATAGACCACTGGCGGTCACATGCAAGACCGTTTCATTCCGTCTGTGGTAGATAGCAGTAAAACCGAAGTACACGCTAATCTAGGGCAGTAAATCATATAAAACATGGTAGACAGAGAGAGAAAATGTTTCTACAATGAAGATAACTTATGGAGATGCATGGGTTGTCATGAATTAAGGTAAGATCTTCATCTTTGTTATTAAAGGTAGAAATTATGCATGCAGAAATAACCTAGATGCGCAGTGCCAATAAAACCTTAAATATTCCATGTAGAAAGCATGAAAATTCATGAAATCAAAGGGCTTTTATTCCTAACTTGGTATTTTAGCCATCTACGAGATAACCTATCTCTGGGACAAGCTTTAGACTTCGAATTTCTAACTGGAAGATCGCTCAGGTTCCTGCACGTCCTGTGCTAAACCAGCAACTTCCCGCCCCTCTATCTTATGATTCTCTTGACCTAAGTTTATGAAAATATGAGGGTATGTAGAAGATAGAAAAGGGAACAAAAAGTTCTAAAAAAGGGTTTTGAGTTAGGGCTGAGGATTTGATCGAGTTGGGAGTCCTAATTAGGGATAGGATCGATCCACAAGTGTCCTAGATATGTTTACATGTCTACACACTTCGATCCATGAGGATTTGGATGCCAAAGATCAAAGCTTTTCACGTTTCTTCCATTCATGAAATTAGAAGGAATTAGCGGTCGTGCAGCCGCTAGGATGAAGTGACGGTCTCGCGATAGACCGCCAATTGGCGTTAAATCTAAAAAATTTGGATTTTCTTATTATCTCTTATTTACCTCCTAATTGGTGTATATATCCTATTTTAAATCCGTAAATTGCCCAATTTACGTTTCTATTATTGGGCTTGGGCCTAAAGGGCTTAGACTTGGGTCATGTGGGCCTATTTAGTGGATTTAAACCTATCATAATATCTGGGCCTTTAAATAATTATTCAATAGACCTTTATTCCTTAAATAGCCCATTTAGTCTAATTAAATGCTTAATAATTATATTAAATCCCAGAAAATTCTCGGGCGTTACACCCTCCCCCACTTAAAATAATTTGGTCCCCAAATTTAATACATGGGTTTTATGGAGAGTATATGTCACGCCCCGACGCGGAATATCGGGACTGCCAGTAGAAAACGCTAGAAAAGATAACATGCTAAGCTAAGAATTAACATAACGTCATGAATAGAAATAACTCCAAATCTATTACAATAACCATCAAACCGACTTAAACATAATCAAGCATAACCTCTACACGACTCCGTTACAGTAACTAACACAAGCTCTAAGGCATAGCTAGATGTAAAACAACTATTACAAACTTAACATATCTATCAACTGATACACTCCAAGTCATCACTCTGGCCCATTCCCATCCATCGGTAAATTTTCACCTGAGCTGCCTGGAAAGGGGGAAAACAACTATATGAGCGAACGCTCAGTAGGTAACAACAGGCAAGCGTAAGTAATTAACCAATTAATTACATGTTTATATGAAATAGAAAGAAACGAATGACGATCAGGTGAAACAACATAAAAAGAAAGTGCTAAAGAAAGAAATGGAATAACAATATGGCAGGATGATATAACTACAAAAATATCAAGTTTAAGAATAATAATTAACAGGAAATTGTAGGAAATTGGCCAACAAGAAAGAATATAACCAAGTCGAACACGATTCAAGTAAGAATTAAGAGATTCATCGTCATAGACATCACGCTAGTCATGCACTTGGTGCAAATGCCTCACTATGTCATTACAAACTCCCATGGGCACATGTACTTTTCGGGCGCTCTCCCTAAGACTAGACCGGGCCCCTATGATGCGTTGGCATTGATTAATTAGATCCAAGATCCCAAGTTGTCTAGACTTTAATCAAGTTAAAATGGCCAATTATAATCAAGTACAAACTTACCTCGGAACATCCCAAGGCTAAGTTGAAGAGATACTGTCAAAAATTTCTATCCAGGAGTTCAATTTCTCAAGAACCATCATGTTCTTGGATTCCAAACCATAAAACACGGAGAAAACTAATCTCTAGATGATATGCGGTCAATACTGGGCCGCTCAAGACTTGTGCGGTCGACTATGGGCCGCACTAACAAGAACTGGGCTCAGGTCTAGCCCTCGGGGGTCAAGGTTGAACGGCTACTAAAGGGCCGCTCTTAGATATGAACGGTAATGATTGGACCGTAGGCCAGAAGGTTTCAAAATCGAAGATAGGATATACGGGCCTGACAGAGCCGCTCATTAGTTGAACGGTCCGTTCAGGGCCGCCTATAGGATGTACGGGTTATTACTGGCCGCACAACACAGGGCCTATCCATGAGTTAGAAATTAGCCCAAGTGGGCTCCCGGGCTACCATAGACAGGGTGGAACTGAACCAGAATCCAGCCCACTGTCTGCTGGTCGGCCTAGGGTCTACTGGACTAATCACATCAGGATTTGGCCGAAGATGGATCATGGATAATCGGCCAAGACAATTTGGCATTAGCCAGGGATAAACGGTCTCCACTGGCCCGTTCATGGGTATATGCGGTCCACAAATGGCCGCTCAAGTCTCTGTTAGTCCAATCCGGACTAACTCAAATCACAGCGGTTCGATTGAGTCTAAATCAAATCTAGGGGGATACAAATGGTTCAAGATTAACAGTTCAGGTCTAAGGTTAAAACAAGTGTAAACCTAATAGCCATTTTAATTATAAATGATTCACAATTAAGATTGACATTCATTGGAAAGGTGAATCAAGATCAAGCTTCAAATTAAATAAATCAGTAAGAATTATTTACTATCATGAATTACAGTTTCTTAGGTGTGTTGCTAACATGCCATTTACAACTAATCTACTAACATAACATGCTGTAATGATAATCAATCTGTTCTGTTATAGATGTGTGGTCGGTTCTGGACCTTACATCCCCATGGACGGTTACAGACTGGCCGCACATGCCCCCTCAGGTCCGAAGGCCTGCTGGAGATGGACAGTCGGTCGTGTGCGGCTGGGAAGGATGTGCGGTCTGGAATTGGCCGCAGGTGACATATGCGGTTAGGGTTCGGCCGCACGTTCCAGGGAAATGATCAGATTTGGAAAGCTTTGAACGGTCAATAACAGGCTGCCTGCCTGGTATGTGCGGTCTATCGTGTGGCCGCACAAGTCCAGACAGGTCGCTGCCCCTTCTGCGTTGCCCGACTCCGGCGAAGTTTCTAGGGTTAAACTAAAACATGGAATTCGCATGATATAAAGCATAGAATTTGGGGCTTTTACTACCAAAAGAAAGTGCACAAAAAACTCTGCAAGATGCATGAATCAATTTCATGTTTACAGCCTGAAATTACTACTTAATCGAAAGGAGACAGTTATAACCCTAGTTCTGACATGCTTCCACTAAAATCTCAAATTCTCGTAGAACACTTGATAAAATTTAGGGCTTTCTATATCAATGAAAAGATGACATGATGATGCTTCCAACCATTAATTATTTATAGGGTTTGGCTTGCTATCACCTACCTGAATCGGATGAAGAAGGAAGGAGAAAGAAAACCCGAGGCGCTAGTACACGCAGCCCCTTATCGCCGGAGATCTCCCTCGATCCAACTCCTCTACACCCGCCACTGGTTCTAAACGATTCTAGGGTTAGAGAGCTTCATTTTAATAAGTCATACACCTTCTGGAGGATTCTATGCACGGAGTATTCATCCACGCAAGTCAGGTTAATGTGAACGCCGCCGCAATTGTTGACGCGAACCAATCGCCACCGATTGCATCTCCTAGGGTTAGGGTTTCAAGAGATTAAGAGAGGGAAAATGATCCTCTCATCCTGGTCTTTCATTTGCCACTGATTTGGGCTCATTTGATAGAGTATTAGGCTCGAATTTGGCGTTACAAGGTATGGTTAGAAAGTGTTTAATTTGGGCTTAATCCACTAATTCGACCTATTTACAGATTTTATTTGGGTTGGTCACAGATGACAAGTTTGTTAAACGTGTTATCCTCTATAAGAATATATATTTTTTGGATTTTTATAAAATGGTCAAAATTTAGCCTTTTGTATTTATTAAGGAATTTCTACTTAATTTCTAATTAATTTCTTGAAAAATCGGGGTATTACACCCTCCCCCACTTAAGAATTTGGTCCTCCAAATTCAATGCACTTATTAATAAAATGAGGGAGTGAGATAGCTCACCTAGAATAAGTCAGGGTACTGTCTCTGCATAGTATCTTCTGACTCCCAAGTAGCTTCTTCAATTCCATACCGACTCCACTACACTTTAACCATCGGTTTGGAACGATTCCTGAGTTGTTGTTGCTTCCGATCCAGAATGTTGATCGGCCTTTCTTCATAAGTCAGATCTTCCTTCAATTCGAAATCTATATGCTGAATAATGTGAGTGGGATCATACACATATTTCTGTAACATAGACACATGGAAAACATTGTGTACTCCAGATAACTTAGGTGGCAGTGCCAAACGGTAAGCAACCTCCCCCACTCTTTCCAGAATCTCGAATGGACCAATGTATCTTGGACTCAGTTTGCACTGAATACCAAACCTTCGAATTCCTCTCATAAGAGAAACCTTTAAGAACACATGCTCACCAACATGAAATTCCAAAACTCTCCTCCTGTTGTCGACATAACTCTTCTGTCTTGATTGTGCCACTTGCAACCGATCTCTGATAATACAGATGTTCTTGGATGATTCAGAAATGAGATCTGGTCCAAGCCATTACTTCTCACCTACCTCGTCCCAACATAACGGGGATCGGCAGCTTCTACCATACAAAGCTTCAAATGGCGCCATCTGAATGCTGGCCTGGTAATTGTTGTTGTAGGCGAATTCAACCAACGCCAAGTTATCACTCCAGCTACCTCCAAAGTCAATCATGCAGGCTCTAAACATATCTTCCACTATCTGATTGGTCCTTTCAGTCTGTCCATCTGTTTGTGGATGGAAAGCAGTACTGAAATTAAGACGAGTTCCCAAGGACTCTTGCAATCCTTTCCAAAAATGAGAAGTGAACCTAGGGTCTCTATCAGACACAATGCTGACTGGTATACCATGTCGTCTTACCACTTCCTTCATATACAAAGTTGCCAAAACATCAACTGTCCATTTAGACTTAATAGATAAGAAATGAGCAGATTTCGTCAATCTGTCGACAATCACCCATATTGCTTCAAATCCACTATGAGTCCTAGGTAGACCCATAATGAAATCCATGCCAATGCTCTCCCACTTCCATTGGGGTTTATCAAGGGGTTTCAATTTCCCTGCTGGTCTGAAATGCTCAGCCTTGACTTGCTGACAAACCAAGCATCTACTTACGAAGTTCGTAACTTCCCTTTTCATATTCGGCCACCAAAAAGATCTTTTCAAAGTCTTAAACATCTTAGTACCTCCAGGATGAATGGTGTATCTGGATCTATGAGCTTCCTCGAGGATCTTACTCTTTATCTCAGCTACATCAGGTACACAAGTTCTTCCCTGAAATAATAATCTTCCATCATCAGCCATCATGAAGTCAGGTCTGTTACTCAAGCTTCGCTTGATCTCTACCAACTCTGGGTCATCATCTTGCAGAGGCTTGATTTTCATCAATAATTCAGGCTTAAGTTGAATCTGAGCAATCATAACCCGATCCTTGTCAACATTAAGATCTAAACTAGCTAACTGCTCCAGTAATTTCCATTCTTGTAACATGAGGCTTGACAACTTAGCTATAGGCTTGCGGCTTAAGGCATCTGCCACAACACTACCTTTTCCAGGATGATACTCAATGGAAAAATCGAAGTCCTTCAAATACTCCAGCCATCTTCGCTGCCTCATATTGAGTTCCTTCTGAGAAAATAAGTATTTCAAACTCTTATGATCTGAAAACACTGTAAATGCCTCTCCATACAAGTAGTGCCTCCATTTCTTCAAGGCGAACACCACTGCTGCTAGCTCCAAATCATGAACAGGATAATTCTCTTCATGCTTCCTCAACTGCCTAGATGAATAGGCTATCACTTTTCCATGCTGCATGAGTACACACCCTAAACCAATACCTGAAGCATCAGTGTATACAACAAAACCTCCTTCTCTGGAAGGTAAAGCCAAAACATGTGCAGTAGTCAAACATTCCTTCAAGGTCTGAAAGCTTTGCTCGCAATCTTCTGACCAATCAAAATTGATCTCCTTGCGGGTTAATCTTGTCAGAGGTACCACAATTTTGGAGAAATCTTGAATAAACCTTCGGTAGTAACCTGCTAAGCCTAGGAAACTTCTCACTTCAGTCACATTAGTAGGCTTATCCCAATTCTTTACTGCCTCTACCTTCGAAGGATCAACAGAAACACCTTCTTTTGTGATGATTTGCCCTAGAAAGGACACCTCTTGCAGCCAAAAATCACACTTACTAAACTTGGCATATAACTGATGATCTCTCAATAGTTGCAATGCCATCCTCAAATGTTCAACATGCTCCTCCTCACTCTTAGAATAAATAAAGATGTCATCAATGAACACCATGACCCATTGATCAAGATAGGGCCGAAACACATCGTTCATCAGCTGCATGTGCATTCGTTAGTCCCAAAAGGCATTACTACAAATTTGAAATGCCCACACCTACTGCGGAAGGCTGTTTTATAGATATCCTCTTCCTTAAATCTTAACTGATGATATCCAGATCGAATGTCGATCTTAGAAAAATACTGAGCTTCTACTATCTGATCAAATAACTCATCAATCCTTGGCAATGGATATATGTTCTTGATAGTCAATTGGTTTAATTGCCGATAATCGATGCACAACCTCATCGAACCATCCTTCTTCCGGATGAATAATACAGGGGCTCGCCACGGGAAGTATTTGGACGAATGAACCCTTTCTCAAGCAATTCCATCAACTGCTGCTTTAGTTCTCTTAGCTCCGCAGGAGACATACGATAAGGAGCTTTCGAAATAGGAGTCACACCAGGAATTAGATCAAGAGAAAAGATAACTTCCCTTTCAGGAGGAAGTCCTGGCAGTTCCTCAGGAAAGGCATTTGGAAAATCTCAGACGACAGAAAGGTCCTCAATCTCAATCTTCTGCTCAGGGGTCACAAAAATAAAGGCTAGAAAAGCCTTACATCCTCTCCTCATCAGCTTATCAGCTCGTAGAGCCGAAATAACTGGAACAGACTTATGGTGTCTAATTCCTATAAAAGAAAGTCCAGGGTGTCCAGTGAAGACACAGAACTAGATCTGCATTGAACATTGGCCTCATACCTAGCCAACCAATCTGCTCCTAGGATTACATCATAATCCTTCATGTCCATGCAAACTAAATCAGCTGGCAGGTTTTGTTCATTGATCATGACCTTAATGGAAGGATAGAAATACTTAATTCCTGATCCGGAACCAATAGGGGTCGAAATTTCTAACGAAGAATTCATCAAAACTGGGTTCACATCTAAAGACTTCACAAATCTGCGAGAAATAAAAGAATTAATGGCACCAGTATCAAAAAGAACAAAAGCTGATTTATCACGTATAATAAGAGTACCTTCGACGAGTCCACCCTCCTCGACGGGTCCTGCCCCATCTTCCTGTAGAGCCTGGAGCTTGCCTTGCTGCTTCCTGATTCCTTACAGTTTCACCGGGGAAGCTTGCTCCGATAAAAGAGGGCACTCGAGAATACGGTGGTCCCTACTACCACAACGTAAACAGGCACCCAGCTTACGCCAGCACTCCTCCATCTTGTGACCTGGGTGGTCACAATACTTGCATACGCCCTTGAGTGGAATAATAGGGCCATGCTTCTTATCTTCAATCTTCGGCATCTTGCCCTTCCATGATCTAGACCCGCTAATGGGCCTCTTCCTGCCATGACCGGGCTTGATACTCCCTGAACCAATATGGTGTTGTTCCTTCTTAACATTCTTCCCACAGATTCTCTCCACCATTTCTAAAGTATCTACCAATACTTGAGCCTTTCTCACCATCTTAAGTTTGAATTTCCATCGGTGCCAACTGGTTGATATACAACAGCTTCAGCCCATTAAGAAAGTGCTTAGCCTTCATCTTCTCGGTAGATATCAAGTGAGTAGCATAACGAGATAGCCAAGAGAACTGAGCTTCATATTCAGCTATGGATAGATTGCGTTGCTTCAAAGCAGCAAACTCAGCCGCCTTCTTCTCTTGCACTCAATCAGAAAAATATTTACCATTGAAGAATTCCTCGAACTCTTCCCATGTGACTTGTCTATCACCAAGGGTAGCCTTCACTGCGTCCCACCATGTCCTCGCATCACGTTCAAGTTGGAAGGTCGACAACATGACACGTTCTTGATCGCTGCATTGCATCACTTTGAGAATCCTTCCTATCTCTTAGAGCCAGTGCTCGGCTTCATCAGGGTTAGTCGAGCCACCAAATCACGGGGGATTCATCCCACGAAAGTTCCAATAAAGGTCGCCAGTGCCATGGTTTGCAGCTCCTCCTTGGGCCACTTGTTGCAAAGCTTGAGTAAGTCCTTGAACCGTACGCTGCAAGTTCCTCCATTCCGCCCATTCTCCTGCCATTGCAAAAGCCTACACGTGGAATAGGTAATGTTAGATTCAATTAAGAATGGATAATCGTGCAATTAGATTATTTACTCAACCCCAGTCTTCTACCCAAATCTCACCAGGTTGGGTCCTTAGACTTATAACAAGGCTATAGGTCCTATGATATCACTTAGGATCCTAGAACTTAGAGAACCTAGGAATATCAGAAATCCTATGCTCTGATACCACCAAACTATCATGCCCCGACGCGGAATATCGGGACTGACAGTAGAAAATGCTAGAAAAGATAACATGCTAAGCTAAGAATTAACATAACGTCATGAATAGAAATAACTCCAAATTTATTACAATAACCATCAAACCGACTTAAACATAATCAAGCATAACCTCTACACGACTCCGTTACAGTAACTAACACAAGCTCTAAGGCATAGCTAGATGTAAAACAACTATTACAAACTTAACATATCTATCAACTGATACACTCCAAGTCATCACTCTGGCCCATTCCCATCCATCTGTGAATCTTCACCTGAGCTCCCTGAAAAAGGGGGAAAACAACTATATGAGCGAACGCTCAGTAGGTAACAACAGGCAAGCGTAAGTAATTAACCAATTAATTACATGTTTATATGAAATAGAAAGAAACGAATGACGATCAGGTGAAACAACATAAAAAGAAAGTGCTAAAGAAAGAAATGGAATAACAATATGGCAGGATGATATAACTACAAAAATATCAAGTTTAAGAATAATAATTAACAGGAAATTGTAGGAAATTGGCCAACAAGAAAGAATATAACCAAGTCGAACACGATTCAAGTAAGAGATTAAGAGATTCATCGTCATAGACATCACGCTAGTCATGCACTTGGTGCAAATGCCTCACTATGTCATTACAAACTCCCATGGGCACATGTACTTTTCGGGCGCTCTCCCTAAGACTAGACCGGGCCCCTATGATGCGTTGGCATTGATTTATTGGATCCAAGATCCCAAGTTGTCTAGACTTTAATCAAGTTAAAATGGCCAATTATAATCAAGTACAAACTTACCTCGGAACATCCCAAGGCTAAGTTGAAGAGATACTGTCCAGAATTTCTGTCTAGGAGTTCAAGTTATCAAGAACCATCATGTTCTTGGATTCCAAACCATAAAACACGGAGAAAACTAATCTCTGGATGATATGCGGTCAATACTGGGCCGCTCAAGACTTGTGCGATCGACTATGGGCCGCACTAACAGGAACTTGGCTCAGGTCTAGCCCTCGGGGGTCAAGGTTGAATGGCTACTAAAGTGCCACTCTTAGATATGAATGGTAATGATTAGGCCGCACAAGGCCAGAAGGTTTCAAAATCGAAGATAGGATATATGGGCCTGACAGAGCTGCTCATTAGTTGAACGGTCCATTCAGGGCCGCCTATAGGATGTATGGGCTATTACTGGCCGCAAAACATAGGGCCTATCCATGAGTTAGAAATTAGCCCAAGTGGGCTCCCGGGCTACCATAGGCAGGGTAGAACTGAACCAGAATCTGGCCCACTGTCTGCTGGTCGGCCTAGGGTCTACTGGACTAATCACATCAGGATTTGGCCGAAGATGGATCATGGATAATCGGCCAAGATAATTTGGCATTAGCCAGGGATAAACGGTCTCCACTGGCCCGTTCATGGGTATATGCGGTCCACAAATGGCCGCTCAAGTCTCTATTAGTCCAATCCGGACTAACACAAATCACAGCTGTTCGATTGAGTCTAAATCAAATCTAGGGGGATACAAATGGTTCAAGATTAACGGTTCAGGTCTAATGTTAAAACACATGTAAACCTAATAGCCATTTCAATTATAAATGATTCATAATTAAGATTGACATTCATTGGAAAGGTGAATCAAGATCCAGCTTCAAATTAAATAAATCAGCAAGAATTATTTACTGTCATTAATTACAATTTATTAGGTGTGTTGCTAACATGCCATTTACCACTAATCTACTAGCATAACATGCTGTAATGGCAATCAATCTGTTCTGTTATAGAAGTGCGGTCGGTTCTGGACCTTACATCCCCATGGACGGTTACAAACTGGCCACACATGCCCCCTCAGGTCCGAAGGCCTGCTGGAGATGGACAGTCGGTCGTATGCCGCTGGGAAGGATGTGCGGTCTGGAACTGGCCACAGGTGACATATGCGGTTAGGGTTCGGCCGCACGTTCCAGGGAAACGATCAGATTTAAAAAGCTTTGAACGGTCAACAATAGGCCGCCTGCTTGGTATGTGCAGTCTATCGTGTGGCCGCACAAGTCCAGACAGGTCGCTACCCCTTCTGCCTTGCCCGACTCCGGTGAGGTTTCTAGGGTTAAACTAAAACATGGAGTTCGCATGATATAAAGCATCAAATTTGGGGCTTTTACTGCCAAAAGAAAGAGCACGAAAAACACTACAAGATGCATGAATCAATTTCATGTTTACAGCCTGAAATTACTACTTAATCGAAAGGGGACAGTTATAACCCTAGTTCTGACATGCTTTCACTAAAATCACAAATTCTCGCAGAACACTTGATAAAATTTAGGGCTTTCTATATCAATGAAAAGCTAACACGATGATGCTTCCAATCATATATTATTTGTAGGGTTTGGCTTGCTATCACCTACCTGAATCGGATGAAGAAGGAAGGAGAAAGAAAACCCGAGGCGCTAGTACACGCAACCCCGTATCACCGGAGATCTCCCTCGATCCAACTCCTCTGCAGCCGCCACTGGTTCTAAACAATTCTAGGGTTAGAGAGCTTCATTTTAATAGGTCATACACCTTCTGGAGGTTTCTATGCGCGGAGTATTCATCTACGCAAGTCGGGTTAATGTGAACACCGCCGCAATTGTTGACGCGAAGCAATCGCCGACGATTGCATCTCCTAGGGTTAGGGTTTCGACAGATTAAGAAACGGAAAATGATCCTCTCATCCTGGCCTTTCATTTTCCACCGATTTGGGATAATTTGATGGAGTATTGGGCTCGAATTTGGCGTTACAAGGTATGGTTAACAAAGTGTTTAATTTGGGCTTAATCCACTAATTCGACCTATTTACAGATTTTATTTAGGTTGATCATAGATGACAAGTTTGTTAAACGTGTTATCCTCTACAAGAATATAATTTTTCTGGATTTTTATAAAATGGTCAACATTTAGCTTATTCTATTTATTAATGAATTTCTACTTAATTTCTAATTAATTTCTTGAAAAATCGGGGTATTACAGTATACTTACAATCGAATAATTCTGAGAATCTCTTGCGCATAGCTTCCTTCGTCTCCATGGCCAGGATTTGCTCCATTAGATTTTGACCATAGGAATATTTTTATTTCGAAGCTGGCGTACTTCTCGGTCAATGATCTTGAGTGGCCTTTGCCTATACGTCAAGTCTTCCTGTGTCACGCCCCAATGCAAAAAATCAGAACACGGTAGTTATAACATTCATGTCAATCAGAGCATACTTTGCCACAAGACACCATATGTCAAAAGGCCAACAATTAAATGCAAATAACTAAAATTTTATTGATAATAGAAATGAAAATTTGCTATTACAACCGACATCTTGTGGACTTTACTAACTCTTACATCAACTGATGCAAAAGAAAGAGAACATAAGTCCTACTATGACTCAAGACATCCACTACTGAAGTGACTACATCAACTCTAATGAAGGACACAACCGACGCTAACTCGCTCTCTCCCGCCCTCACTCTTGCCCGTTCCCATCTGTTTGCGTATCCTTATCCGAGCTACCTGAAAAGGTGGGGAAAAGTGAGTGAGCCAGAGCTCAGTAAGATTGTATATCTCTATCATCATGCATAGTTTAAGTGATTAATCATTTCATCATGTATGACAATGCGATAAAAGTGATAAGTACAATATGAAGTGATCTAGAAGGGGAGGGGATGAATAGATCACTGTTTTCGTAGATTTAAAAAATTATTGCAGAGTATATTGCTAAACGGAGCTAACCTCGAGTTCTGACTATCGTAAAAGATGCAGTGCAGTTAATAGCTCAAGCAAATAGAAGGCATACCACAATATTATCACGATCAATCACACAAGGGCTCAGAGGATTTTAAGGTGGTTCGGTCCTTCAGACCTACATCCACCCCACACTCAACCTGAGTGTGGCTTCACTAAAGGCTGGGCAACACAGCTTGCCAAACAACTGCTGATACACAGCTTCCCAGGAGAACAACCTCTCCTCTTCCTCCTACCCGGAGGGAACCTCTAGCGATCAGCAGTCACTAGAACCCAGAGACTCACGTCTCTCTTCCTCTTTACCAAGAGGGAAACCCCACTAGTAGCAGCCCTGCTACTAGTGAACCAGAGGTCGAAGACCCCTCTTCCTCCCAACCCGGAGGGTACCTACAAGCAGCTCACCTGCTGCTTGCAAACCGGAGATTGACTCTCCCTACTCCTGATCTCACAGGAGGACCCCGACCTCAGTCCAGAGGATCGGAAACACAAACAATAACGGTTGAAGAAAGATAAGAACAAGAAATGAAAAATACGAACGAAGGAAATCAAATGCCAGACAATGGAAACAATGTAGCTCAATATAGAGCAATAGACTTCGGATTTGATCCGCAAGTCAGAACAATTCTTCTGAACACTCTTCTGCTCTCTTTCTATTTCTCTCTGCTATTCTTTCTTCTTTCTTTTCTTTTTCCTGGATCGAAGGGCTCTCTGTTTCCCTGTTTTCTTCTATGCCTCTCTACTTCGATAACTTTCATCTGAGGACGAAGGATTCTATTTATAGCATCAACAGCAGATGGATAGGGCATGAAATGCGTGTGCCTCCCACGCTCGATCCAGAAGTATCCTGTCACGTGCCTTTATCAAATTGGTTCCTCTTGTCTCGGATCACGTGCAGCCCTGGAGTGTGGAATGTTCTTCCTCGGACCTGTAATGAGATTAAGTCCATTAATACGCTGCATGGCTATTAAAACCAAAACTGCATGAGGTATAGTAACAACAACACGACGTGACTATTTCTCGAGATGTCATAAGAACGACACGAGAAATTCTGTAACAGATCAGATATACAGAAGATAATGACACGAGGTGAGGTTATACGCAAGAGAGACACGAGGTTACAAATGCAAAAACAACACGAGGACAATACGGGCTTACGACAGAAACCGACATGAAGACTAAAGCGAGAGACCAACACGAGGACAGAGTATAAGGAAACGACTCGAGGTGAAAAACAACACGAAGTGAAGTTAGACACGAAGTAAGAAGCAACGACACGAAGTATAGTGGTGACAAACACACACTACACAGAAAAACGACACGAAATAAAAATAATGCTAAGTGAAAACAGTAATCGACATGCGGTGAGAATAACACGAGGATAGTGAAAACAGCACGAGATGAGAGCAACACGGGCTGATAACGACACAAGGTCAAAACAGTAAATGACACGGGATAACACTGCACGAGGTAAAACGACACGAAGACTTAATAATAAAAACGACACGAGGTGGCAATAAAAGAGAACGACATGAAAACAACATGGACTGTAACCGAAACCGACACGAAGTCAAACAGTACAACACGAGGTGTTGTAACCAAGACGAAGTGCCAATCGACCACGAAGACAGTATGCAAAGAAACGACTCGAAGACAGGAATACAAAGGATGACATGGAAACAACACAGTAATCAAAGACTGCACGAGGTGAAAGAACAATACTCAAACAGACGACAACATGGCTAATTTGACACGAGGTGAAAACGCGAAGCAAGAACTACATGATGTTTGAGGAAAAACAGCACGAAGACAGAACATGAACGAACACACGAAGTGTTACCTCTTTAGCAGTTATTTCATATAAAACCATGGATAACTCAAGTGCAAGATATCTGATCAAAAATAACAAGAACAATTAACATAGTGTTGCTCATCATCAAAATACTTAGGGAAGACACACAATCCAACAATCTCCCCCTTTTTGATGATGGCAACACTATATTAAGTGTGAGAGATAAGTTCAAAAAGAGATCAATTCAGGATATTTAATGCAGACAACTTAAAGCATACTTGCTTCCTTTCTTCCCTTGATGAAACCTGAACACTCCCCCTCACCTGAACACTCCCCCTCACTCCCCCTGAACACAGCAACAGTTTACCTCAGACTTGATAACGAACTCAATTCTCTCCCCCTTTGACATCATCAAAACTAGGGTCAAATCTGAAGATACAGAGAAGGGAAAATTGCTGACTATAGAGAGAAAACAGGACAGAGTAAGGCAGATAAATGGAGACTATTGAGATGTTTAGTCAATCAAGAAAGCCATTAATTTTATGTGAGGATTTTTGAGGTACAGTTAGTCAGACTGTGCAAAAACTGTGACTAAGGATTTGCTCCATACACAGAACCAGATTCTAAGCAAGTGAGGTACAAGATACCAGTTTGATCAAAATAAGTCTTTACTGAGAGAGTATTATGTAAGACAGCCAGAAGATAATGACCTGTGGTATTGAGAACAAACAAATCAAAAGCTATACTTCAAGTGAGCAGGATCTTTAAAAATGGTCAAGATCAGAGATAAGTCTGTCAAGTACACCTTTGACATTAAGGAGACACCTTGTTTAGAGGCAAGAATCCCCAGTTACTCGGTGGCAGGACCACATTACCCCTTCTGATAAGAAGACAGAGATAGTATTCTAGCTGGTGTTGACATTAAGGTGACACCTTTATCTGAGGCCAGACACCCCAGTTACTAACCAGATATGTACCATGGCTCTGTATGATCAAGACAACTATTAAGACCAGATGATTACTGCCATCTCATGACATGGGAAGCTTTCACTTCATTGATGAAAATCCCAGTTTCTCAATGAGCAGTTAACAAAGTTGATAACCCTTTTATGAATTTTGTTTTTATTTACCAGCTCTTAAAACCTTGTTAATGAAGCTTGAGTCCGTTTGAGAACAATACACCAGATCCAAGGTGATTCAGACTAAAACACACAATACCTCATTTTGGACTCACCATTGACTAAGTAGGTATGCTGTACTGACTAGATCAGAAGACAGTTACAGTGTATGAAGATTAATCTTGAATTCAGATTTTGATCTCAGTGGGACTAACAGCTGAAAATTCCAACAAGAAATTAGATGAACAGCCTTAAAGAGTAAAGCATCCAACATTTTCTTTTATACACCTAATCAATCTGATTCTCTTATGATGTCAGCAAAATGTCGTTCAGAGTATGTTCAAATTAGGTCAAAGATCAAGACACCTATTATAAATCATCTCCCCCTGAGAACTTGACCCCAATACAGACTTAGCCAAGACAACCCTCAAAGCACTTCAAAAAGAACACCATGATGAATATGATAAGCATAATAACACAGGACATGGTATTCAGAAATCAAATCTTCAATCATGAAATTATGTAAATACCTAGTTCTCTGCGCATAGTGCTAAATTTTTCAGTATCCAGTGGCTTAGTAAAGATATCTGCAATTTGTGAGTTAGTGCCAACATGGATCAACTCAAAAGTTTTCCTTGCTACTTCATCTCGAATAAAATGATGCCTGATTTCAATGTGTTTAGTTCGAGAATGAAGTACAGGATTCTTTGCAATGTTTATTGCACTAGTATTGTCACAAAAGATAGAAGTACAACCTAGCTCAACCGAGTAATCCAGAAGCTGGTGTTTTATCCATATAACCTGTGTGCCACAGCTCCCTGCTGCCACATATTCAGCTTCAGCAGTAGAGAGAGTCACAGAGTGTTGCTTCTTGGATCCCCAAGAGACTAAGCACCCTCCTAGAAATTCGCAGTGACCACTAGTGCTCTTCCTGTCCAATTTACATCCTGCATAATCTGCATCAGTGTATGCAATGAGATCTAAGTTACATGATGCAGGATACCAGAGACCTAGATCATGAGTGGCAGATAAGTATCTAAAGATTCTCTTTACAGCTGCCAGATGCAATTCAGTAGGTCTAGCCTGGTATCTGGCACACATCCCTACACTAAATTGAATGTCGGGCCTGGATGCAGTTAAGTAGAGGAGTGAACCGATCATACCTCTATATAGTTTAGCATCCACCTCTTTACCTTTTTCGTCTGAATCCAGTGAGGAGCTGGTACTCATGGGTGTTGAGATTGTCTTGAGGTTGGTCATTCCAAACCTTTTCAGCATCTCCAGAGTATACTTGGTTTGATTTATGAAACAACCATCCTCCATTTGTTTGACCTGCAGCCCAAGAAAATATTTTAGTTCCCCAACTAGACTCATTTCAAATTCTTGGGACATAGACTCAGAAAAATCTTTACATAATTTTGAGTTGTTAGATCCGAAAATGATATCATCAACATATACCTGGACCACAATTAACTCCTTTCCGAGACTTTTGGTGAAGAGAGTTTGGTCAACCTTACCTCGAGTGTAGCCCTTGCTCACAAGGAACTCAGAAAGTCTCTCATACCAGGCTCTGGGAGCCTGCTTCAATCCATAGAGGGCTTTATTCAACCTAAAAACCATGTTAGGCTGAACAGAGAAATTAAACCCAGGAGGTTGTTCAACATATACCTCTTCCTTCAATAACCCATTTAAGAATGCGCTTTTGACATCCATTTGCTGTAGCCGAATTTTTCTAGAGCATGCAAATGCAAACAGAATTCTTATAGCTTCCATCCTAGCTACTGGTGCATAGGATTCATCAAAATCCACACCAAATTCCTGACTGTAGCCTTGAGCTACAAGTCTTGCTTTGTTTCTAGAGATAGCACCATTTTCATCAATCTTATTTTTGAAAACCCATTTAGTGCCAATGACATGAGTGTTTTCAGGTCTAGGAACTAGTTTCCATACATTATTTTTCTCAAATTGATTTAATTCTTCACCCATAGAGGATACCCAAGAATCATGCTTTAAAGCCTCTTCCACAGTCTTGGGTTCTACCTGAGATGTCAAAGCAGCTAAGTCCTGTTCTTGGACAGTTCTAAAGTGAGACCTTGTCCTAGTGGGATCATGCAAATTACCTATGACATTTTCACTAGGATGATCTTTGTGAAATATTACCTCACCTGAGGGTTCACCTACCTCAGTTGCTCCTTCTTGTTGTAAGTTTTCTGGTTGTGCAGTTTGCTGCATCTCTCCTACTTCAATTTTCTCCAAGAAATCTCCCTCATCAGGTGACTCCCTGTCATCATTTGTCCTTTTGTCAGATAGAACATTCTCATCAAACACCACATGAGGTGTTTCTTCAACAGTTTGCTCATCTTTATTGAAGACTCTGTAAGCCCTAGAGGTTTCTGAATATCCGAGAAAAATTCCAGGAGAGCTTCTTGCTTCAAACTTATCCAAACCATTCTTACCATTATTGTGGATAAAGCATTTGGAACCAAAAATTTTAAAGTAAGAAATGTTTGGCAGCTTACCCTTGAGGAGTTCATAAGGAGTTTTCTTATGAGTAGGTCTTACCAAGGCTCGATTTAAAATGTAGCATGCTGTATTTGCAGCTTCTGCCCAAAATCTCCTTGGAAGTCCACTCTCAATTAGCATAGTCCTGGCCATTTCAATTATTGACCTGTTTCTTCTCTCAACAATTCTATTCTGCTCCGGTGTCCTGGGAGAAGAAAATCTGTGAGTCACTCCCTCTCTTGAGCAAAATTCAGAGAACGAAGAGTTTTCAAACTCTCCTCCATGGTCAGACTGAATTGTAATGATATTATGTTCACCTTGCAGTTTGATTTTATTAAAAAGTTCTTCAAAGTGAACAAAAGCATCATTTTTATTTGCTAAAAAGAACAACCAGGAAAATCTAGTGAAGTCATCAACTATGACTAGACCATATCTCTTACCTGACAGGCTTTGTATTCGAGTAGGACCAAAGAGATCCATGTGCAAGTGCTGTAGTGGTTTAGATGAGAGACCCTCAGTTCTCAACTTAAAAGTTGCACGAGTCTGTTTACCTTGAGCACAAGCATCACAGAGCTTGGACCCTAACTGGAATTTTATTTTGGGCAAACCTCTGACTAGGTTATAATTAGACAGTTTATTCAAGGTAGACACACTAGCGTGGCCTAGACGCCTATGCCAGTCAAAAGCAACCTGTTCAGAATTAGCAGACAGACACAAGTTTGTTTCAGAATTATCATCAAGATCAACGATGTACACATTATTTACTCTATGACCTTTGAACATGATGTTATCAGAATTCAGCTCAAAAACCGTGCACGAGTTGTGGTCAAAGAGTACCTTGTGTCCTTTGTCACAAAGTTGACTTATACTTACCAAGTTGTGCTGAAGTCCTTCTACAAGATACACATCTTCAATGGAGTTAGTGGAGGACTTACCAACCGTGCCAATTCCAATTATTCTTCCTCTGTTATTTCCTCCGAATTTGACCAAGCCCCCAGACTTCATTTTTAGTTTGCTGAATTTGGACCGGTCTCCTGTCATGTGCCTGCTACAGCCGCTGTCAAGATACCACTTGTTATGCTCAGCTGCCAGGCTGACCTGCAAAAATTCAGACAGAGTAATGTGGGACCCAATTCAAATTGGGTCCAAAACCAGTTTTCTGATTATGCAGAAAGCACTTGGGAATCCACATTTGTTTTATAGTTCTCTTCAGTGGATTTATGTGGGTTGATTCTTCCCTTTTGTTATTTCTTGGTGGGTGTTGAATAAGCTTATTCCTATTTGAACTATGCTGTTTCTGAACAAAGACATTGTTGGTTGGCCTCTTAGAAGATGTGCGTGTGTGTTGAGCATAATTCATGTAAGCATTTTTACTCCAATAAAATTTGTGCTGAAACTGATGATCGTTGCCATGCTCTACTTGATAATTAGCATGATGAGTTTTCTTAACAAAACTTTTCGCTCTTTTTGTGGCCTCTATAGGACTGGTCCTGTGAGGACCTTTGTTCCACGCCTGCTGTACATGAGCAGTGCTTGTCTCAGGATTTCCTGACTTAGACTGCTGACCAGTGGAGTGAATGAATTTACTGGTCGAAGACTTCATTGTAGAGACAGATTTGGAACCGGATGGTGTTTCCAGTTTCTCCTTGCCTTTGGCGGGGCAGAACGTGATAGTCTTAAATTCAAAAGGTTTTTTACTAGTAGGATTGTATCCTAATCCCTCCCTATTGAAGTTTACCCTCGACCCCAGAAGGACATTCAGGTTGTTTCTCCCCTCTGTAAACTTTTCAAGCACTTTTTCTTTGTCCTCAATCTCCTTCTGAAATTCATTGCATTGGTCCTGGAGTTCCTGATTAACTGTTCTAACTGCCTCATATTTTTCAGCCATCAGTCTAATCTCTCCTTTAGACTCTTCAGCTTTACACTTCAGCTCATCTATTCTAGCTAGATTCTCTTCTCTTTCCATTCTCAACCTCTCAATCTCACCTTTAACCTGATCTAGCTCAGTGGCCATCTCCTTGGTTTTCATGCTATCAGTGACAATAGAAGAGTGTTCTTCAGACAGAGAATGAAACTTACGTCTAAGCATTCTATGCTCCTTGTTTAAACAATTATATTTACTTAACAGGTCGCCATAGGCGTCCTCCCAATCATCCAAAGTAAAATTCTCAAATAAATCTGTTACCTCTTTCTCATGGTCGGCCATGAGGCAGGTCTTCTCTTCATTTTCACTGGACGAAGTGGCTTCTGGGTCCTCCTCCTCATCGCTCCATGTGCACAACATGGCCTTCTTCTTCTTGTGCACCACATTCTTCTGGTGTCCTGGAGCCTTAGCTTGTAGCTCTGGACATTCACTTTTCATGTGACCGGATTTCTGACAATGATAGCAAGTGATCTTCTTAGCAGACCGGTTCTTCTCAAATCTTCGTTCAGGAGACTTCATTGCAGCATTAAATTTCTTCCTCCTGTAGAATTTTCCTTTTGTTCTTAGGAACTTTCTGAACTGCCTGGTGAGCATAGCTCGCTCATCCTTGTCCAAGTCTGAAAATCCATCAGACCCTTCGCTGCTATCATCACTGCTGCTGCTGCTGTTGTTGCTCTTCTTAGTATGTCGTGAAACCTTCAGAGCAACATTCTTTCCCTTTCTGTCATGCCCATCGTTTCCTCGTGTGAAATTCATTTCATGGGTCATGAGAGAACCAATCAGCTGGGTTACTGTCATGATGGATAAATCTCTTGATTCCTCTATTACAGTCACCTTGGTATCCCAGACGGGAGTTAGAGACCTAAGGATCTTCCTGACTATGTCTTCTTGTTGAATATCCTTTCCAAGGCCTTTCAGAGTGTTGATGATCACAGATAATCTGGCATACATTTCTGTGATCGGCTCCTCTGGCTTCATCTTAAATAACTCATATTGAGTTATAAGTATGTTGATCTTGGTAGCCTTCACCTGAGATGTGCCCTCATGAATTAACTGCAAATCATCCCACATATTCTTTGCAGTCTTGCACGCTGAGATCCTTGAATATTCTTCCGGATGGACGGCGCACTGTATGATGTTAAGAGCTGTCCAATTCAGTGCGGAGAGTTTGACCTGATCTTCTGTCCACATATCTTCATTCGGTGGAAGGGTGTATGGACCATCTGTAATGACTTTCCATAGCTTGTTGCTTTGGGCCCTGATAAAGACTTCCATCCTGTTCTTCAGAAGAAGTAATTATTACCATCAAAGAAAGGGGGGCGGGTGATAGACTGCCCATCAGCTATGAAACTGCGCGGACCATTGGATCCGTTTCCCTGGCCGTTGGACCACATTCTGGGAAAAACCTGCTCTGATACCAACTGATAAGTACAATATGAAGTGATCTAGAAGGGGAGGGGATGAATAGATCACTGTTTTCGTAGATTTAAAAAATTATTGCAGAGTATATTGCTAAACGGAGCTAACCTCGAGTTCTGACTATCGTAAAAGATGCAGTGCAGTTAATAGCTCAAGCAAATAGAAGGCATACCACAATATTATCACGATCAATCACACAAGGGCTCAGAGGATTTTAAGGTGGTTCGGTCCTTCAGACCTACATCCACCCCACACTCAACCTGAGTGTGGCTTCACTAAAGGCTGGGCAACACAGCTTGCCAAACAACTGCTGATACACAGCTTCCCAGGAGAACAACCTCTCCTCTTCCTCCTACCCGGAGGGAACCTCTAGCGATCAGCAGTCACTAGAACCCAGAGACTCACGTCTCTCTTCCTCTTTACCAAGAGGGAAACCCCACTAGTAGCAGCCCTACTACTAGTGAACCAGAGGTCGAAGACCCCTCTTCCTCCCAACCTGGAGGGTACCTACAAGCAGCTCACCTGCTGCTTGCAAACCGGAGATTGACTCTCCCTACTCCTGATCTCACAGGAGGACCCCGACCTCAGTCCAGAGGATCGGAAACACAAACAATAACGGTTGAAGAAAGATAAGAACAAGAAATGAAAAATACGAACGAAGGAAATCAAATGCCAGACAATGGAAACAATGTAGCTCAATATAGAGCAATAGACTTCGGATTTGATCCGCAAGTCAGAACAATTCTTCTGAACACTCTTCTGCTCTCTTTCTATTTCTCTCTGCTATTCTTTCTTCTTTCTTTTCTTTTTCCTGGATCGAAGGGCTCTCTGTTTCCCTGTTTTCTTCTATGCCTCTCTACTTCGATAACTTTCATCTGAGGACGAAGGATTCTATTTATAGCATCAACAGCAGATGGATAGGGCATGAAATGCGTGTGCCTCCCACGCTCGATCCAGAAGTATCCTGTCACGTGCCTTTATCAAATTGGTTCCTCTTGTCTCGGATCACGTGCAGCCCTGGAGTGTGGAATGTTCTTCCTCGGACCTGTAATGAGATTAAGTCCATTAATACGCTGCATGGCTATTAAAACCAAAACTGCATGAGGTATAGTAACAACAACACGACGTGACTATTTCTCGAGATGTCATAAGAACGACACGAGAAATTCTGTAACAGATCAGATATACAGAAGATAATGACACGAGGTGAGGTTATACGCAAGAGAGACACGAGGTTACAAATGCAAAAACAACACGAGGACAATACGGGCTTACGACAGAAACCGACATGAAGACTAAAGCGAGAGACCAACACGAGGACAGAGTATAAGGAAACGACTCGAGGTGAAAAACAACACGAAGTGAAGTTAGACACGAAGTAAGAAGCAACGACACGAAGTATAGTGGTGACAAACACACACTACACAGAAAAACGACACGAAATAAAAATAATGCTAAGTGAAAACAGTAATCGACATGCGGTGAGAACAACACGAGGATAGTGAAAACAGCACGAGATGAGAGCAACACGGGCTGATAACGACACAAGGTCGAAACAGTAAATGACACGGGATAACACTGCACGAGGTAAAACGACACGAAGACTTAATAATAAAAACGACACGAGGTGGCAATAAAAGAGAACGACATGAAAACAACATGGACTGTAACCGAAACCGACACGAAGTCAAACAGTACAACACGAGGTGTTGTAACCAAGACGAAGTGCCAATCGACCACGAAGACAGTATGCAAAGAAACGACTCGAAGACAGGAATACAAAGGATGACATGGAAACAACACAGTAATCAAAGACTGCACGAGGTGAAAGAACAATACTCAAACAGACGACAACATGGCTAATTTGACACGAGGTGAAAACGCGAAGCAAGAACTACATGATGTTTGAGGAAAAACAGCACGAAGACAGAACATGAACGAACACACGAAGTGTTACCTCTTTAGCAGTTATTTCATATAAAACCATGGATAACTCAAGTGCAAGATATCTGATCAAAAATAACAAGAACAATTAACATAGTGTTGCTCATCATCAAAATACTTAGGGAAGACACACAATCCAACAAAAAGAACCATAATAAACATATAAACAGGCGATAAATGACAGATAGGAGAAAGAAAAGATAGATGGCATTTAAGAACAAGTGCAAGTATAACAAGAATTTTCCATGAGGTTTCATGTAAAATTTTCATGTGAATTGGCCAAGTCAAACACGCATGTCATGTCACGCAAGAAATTTCAAGTAGTTGAGTGAAGTAGAATGTTGTAGACTAACACGCTAGTCATGCACTGCGGTGCAATGCCACACCTTGTCATTACAAACTCCCCGGGGCACAAGTACTTTCGGTGCTCCTCCCAGGACCAGACCGGGCCCTAATGATGAGTTGGCATTGAAGGGGTTGGATCATAGATCCCAATCTAGACATCCACTTATATTAATGGCCAAGAATTCCAAGGTTAAACATGTAATCAAGGCATTTTCACGGAGGAGTATAGATTTCTTGTGGGAGTTCAAATAATAAGCTCATAATCGAAGGAATGAGTCATTTAAGAAAATGGCTTTAAATAGGGCTTATGGAAATATGATTCCCATGATTGACCTAAAGAGAGGCCAAAATTTGAGGTATGACAGCCAGAAGAGGCTGGATTGGGTTGACACACAAAAATCACGAAAAATAGGGAATTTCGGGATGCATGGAGAAGAGACGGTCGGCGATGGACCGCCCCTAGAACTGGACAGTCATAGGGAGACTGCTGCTAGGAAGGGTCAGACCAAACCTGGCTAAACGGAGTTGGTCCTAAATAATGAACGCATCTGAGAGACCGGACGCGTTTAAGTGAAGGCGTCGGGGACACTAGACGCGTCAAAATTGGCCACATGGCTAGGAAAAAAAAGAGTGTCTAGTCAAGACCGCAGCCAATAAGTGGCGGTCTTGGAAGGACTATTTTCATAATCTGGCAGAATTTCAGCAGAACTTCGACAGGGACTCGTTCCGCCAAAGTAAACTTCCAATGGGTTCAGGTCTTGGTGGTACAACCTGCTCGACATCCTAGTGGGAATCCTAGGCTTTCGGAGTCTTACGGAGGCCTTGGAACATGAACACCTAGTCTGGCGGAAGAAATATCCGACGGAGAGGTATTCGATGCCCAACAATTAATGGCTTAAAATCAGCGAAAAATGAGTGTAGCGGTAAGTCGAAACCACCGGAGTGGCACGACCCTCAACCAATCTTAAGAAGGTAACGAGCTATGAACAATAATTAAAATGATAGTACCAAAATTGTTACACGTTAAACCATGATTCGACCATTTATTTCTACATTTTTCTCCAACAATAGAAAGATAAGAAATGATCAAAATTCGAACTTGACAATTCCATCAACCTAAATGGTCATGTTCTGTAGTGTTTTAGCTTCAACAGCGAGCAATATGACAGCATAAACATAGCCTAATATGCAGGAAAACGAGCTGATTTTATGCTGGAAAACAAGAGAAAAACGGTCTTCTGTAGGCCGCAACTAGCATAAGACGGTCTCAAGAAGACCGCTATATATATATATATATATATTGAAATCATGTCATGAACGCGTCTACGAGTCTAGACGCGCCTAAGAGATGGCGTCAGACTACTAGTGTGCGTTAATAATAGCTCATAATTATTAACTAATTAATATGCGTGAGGGCGTCTTAGAGATCAGACGTGTCAATTAAAATAATATATATTTTTTGGAAAATTGGGGAGAGAAAGATGGTCTATCGCGTGACCATTTCTCGACCGTTTTTAAACCCGAGATCCGGAGACGGCGAACCCCGACAGACCTTGACTAAAATGGCAATTACGAGCAATATACTGAACAAAATTTAGGGAAAATGGTACCATTGGAAAGAGCCTTCAAAGACAAATAAGATAGCATGCCTTGATTTGAGTTTAGGCTAAGATAAACCAACATAAGATGAGCTTAAAGTGAAGGCAACCTTTCGGGTATACCTCCGAGTAAACCAAGAAATTCGATCGACATGGTATACTAAAATTAGGCAAACTAGTATCAAATGAAAGAGGACAAAAGGACAAACAGGATGGCATATTCTATTTTTGGTTCAACCTGAGAGAAACCTACCTTTAATCACAAGAAAAGATGTCGGCCTCGCCGGAACCCTAAACGAAACCTTCGCATAGACTCGACATTCCCGCCCTCGATCGCGCATGTCTTCGGCCGTCTTAGCAAATGTGGGTTGTAGGTAGCGTTAGGCTTTATTTTATAGAGCTAGGGTCGAATCTACGAATGAGATATGGATCGAAGAGAGCCGTGAATTCAAACGCACGTGATATTCACGCTTAACCGGGTTGCGCCGCCTCCTCCTCAAAATTGAGCCGCCATGATTAGGGTTTTCGCGAGATTCATGAGGGGAAATGGGCTCCTATCGTGGGCCTTAGACTTGAGATAGGAACGAGCACATTTGGGTTCGATTTGAGTTTGAATTGGACTGATTAAGCTTGATCTACCCAAAACTCCGAGTTGGCCTAAAACCCTTAATTCGGGCTTGGTTAAATTTTCTTTTGGGGTCGGCCCAATTATCAATATCGATAAGCATTTTGTCTTCCCTAAGAATATAAATTTTTTTTGTATTTTTATAAATTATTCAAAATTTGACCTAAGGGATGAATTTAATTAATTTAACTTATTGTTTTAAAAAGAAAATAGGGTTGCTACGCCCTCCCCCCCTTTAAGAAATTTGGTCCTCCAAATTCATCGAATCTTGACTAACGAAAATAACAGATACCAACTTTTAGAACAAATCGGGATACAACTTCTAATCGCTTCTTCGGATTCCCACGTGGCTTCTTGAGTTCCGCGCCGACTCCACTGGACCATGACCATCGGTATGGATCGATTCCTGAGTTGCTACTGTTTGTAGTCCAAAATCTTGATAGGCTTCTCTTCGTAGGATAAATCCTCCTTCAGCTCTAAGTCTGTATGCTGGATGATATGCGAAGGGTCATATACATACTTCCGTAACATAGATATGTGGAAGACATTATGAATGCCCTATAACTGTGGTGGTAATGCTAGTCTATAGGCAACTTTGCCTACCCTCTCCAAGATTTCGAACGGGCCAACAAACCTCAGGCTCAACATGCCTCGGATTCCAAATCTTTAAATTCTTCTTGAAGGTGAGACTTTTAGAAACACATGCTCACCGACCTGAAACTCCAAATCCCTTCTTCTGTTATCAGCATAGCTCTTCTGCCTAGACTGAGCAATCTTCAAACGGTTGCTAATGACTTGAATATTCTTGGACAACTTTGAAATAAGATCTAGTCCGAGCCATTGCTTCTCACCGATTTCTTCCCAACAAAGAGGGGACCTACAACTTCTGCCATACAAAGTCTCAAATGGTGCCATCTGAATGCTAGACTGGTAACTGTTGTTGTAGGCAAATTCGATCAAAGGTAAATGTTCATGCCAACTACCTCCAAAATCGATCATGCAAGCCCTCAACATGTCTTCAACTATCTGATTTGTCCTCTCAGTCTGCCCGTCAGTTTGAGGGTGAAAAGCAGTACTGAAGTTCAAACGGGTTCCAAAGTATGCCTGCAGACCTTTCCAAAAGTAAGAGGTAAACCTGGGGTCTCTGTCATATATGATGGATACAGGAACTCCATGCAACCATTCTATTTCCTTTATGTACAGGGCAGCCAAAACATCCACAGTCCACTTAGATTTAATCGGCAAAATGTACTGCCTTAGATCCTTGGTAGATCTTTATTGGATCTTTCGGGGTTGTTCCGGTGAGTTTCGGTTCACTTTTGTGGCTTACGAGTTGAGTTTTACGATCCGTATGGGTTTTTCTCTCGTACTAGTTACGGAACCCTACGGTGAGTTTACTTGTCAGTTTCTCGACTCGTGGATGCTGCAGCGATGATGTACTCTTCGAGCCGGTCGTTTCGACTATTTTTGCGTATTTTTCGGAGATAGGGCCAGAAATCGGATTTTTTGAAAATTAGGAAAATTCCTTATTTCTTTTCCTATTTCTTTTATTTCCTCTCTCCTCCCTTCTCATTTCGCCACTGCCGTCTCTCTCTCCCGTTTTCTCTCCTCTCGAGCTTCCTCGGCTCCGGCTGCAGACGGAGGACCTAGGAGCGAGTGTTGGGGATGCTGTGGAGCTGACTGGGTGCGCGATAGGGCGAGGATGGAGTGTGTCACGTCCCGAGTGCGGAAGCTTACCCGTGGCGCGATAGTTCTTTATATAGAGCCAAAGCGAGCTAGAAAATTTAAGAATTTCTTACCTTTGGCGATTATAAGAGTGCGCAAAATCTAAGTTTAAATTTAAAATTTACACAAATAGGTTTGAACTAAAGTGACCCAATTATCAAATACACATATCCTTTATTGGTGTTGACTGACATGCTAAGGAATACAACTGACATCAGGGTACAAATTAACACAATAACGGGATTACAATACACAATTGATAACATTTGGTGACTCTATCTCTACACTCATCACTCAGATTTATTCCCCTCCGAGTTCTGGTCGAAATCCAAATCCCCTGAAAGGTTAGAAAAAAACTAGATGAGCGAATCGCCCAGTAGGATTTACATCTCAAGTTTTAACATGCTTTAAGTGAATTAAAAGTTTATTTAATGTAAGCAATGCATGTAGACAGGTAGATATCAAGAAATTATAAAATCGACAAGAGTAGGATCAACAATTGAGAGTGTATAGATTTAAATTTTTGAGCAGTGGCAACAAGTGGTATCAAGCACGTAATAACTGAGGGATAATAATTGAAATTCAAACAATAGTAAGCAAGGAAATTCTAACATGTATAGCAAGAATTGGCTATTTATCAGTTCATTCAAGTAAATACGTTTACCCTTCTACGGGCCTCAATCAATCCATCAAGTAAATATCACGAGAGTGAGTGGTATGCCTAAAATCTAGCAAGCAAGTACTCCGGTGTAATGCCAAACACCGTGGTCAATAAACTCCCATGGGCACAAGTGCCTTCGGGTGCTCCTCCCAGGACCAGACCGGGCCCTATATGCACAGCATTGGTCATGTTTTCGACATCCACTCTCATTTATAGCCAATATGAAATTTCAAGGTTTGACCAGTAGGAATATAAGGTGGATTTGGAATGGAATCCAAAGGGTGAATTTATTGTACTAGGGTAAAACCAATGATGGATAACACACGGAAAACTGTGCGAGATTGGTACCTAGTAGAACACTTAACAATTTCAGAAATGACACTCTAATTAGAATGCACTTCTTGGAATTTCACATGGATTTTTAGTGAATTGGCGCCTTGGGGTTGACTGGTCCTCTAAATTATATATATATTTAAATTGGTGCCTCTCAGCAAGTCATCTTTTAAATCGCGCCCCCCAACAAGTCATCTTTTATCAAATTCGCGCCCCCCAGCAAGTCATCTTTTAAATCGCGCCCCCCAGCAAGTCATCTTTTAAATCGCGCCCCCCAGCAAGTCATCTTTTATCAAATTCGCGCCCCCCAGCAAGTCATCTTTTAAATCGCGCCCCCAGCAAGTCATCTTTTAAATCGCGCCCCCAGCAAGTCATCTTTTATCAAATTCACGCCCCCCAGCAAGTCATCTTTTAAATCGCGCCCCCCAGCAAGTCATCTTTTAAATCGTGACTTTCTAGAAGTCGCCTTTTATGAAATTGGCGCCTGGGTGCCGTCTTTATTTCTGTAATCCGTTTACATATGACTATTTGATGGAAGAATTGACGACATGTGTCAAGGGCGTCCATTCTGTAATTAGCGCCCTGGTCAGGGGCGCCATTTACAGTGATCTAATTAGATGTTACTAGTGACGACATTAGAAATGCTGACATTTATTTATTTATAAAATGACGACCCCTACAGGGTCGTCAATTTTGAAACTGGCGCCCTGATGTAGGGCGCTAATTCCCTAGGTTGCTTAATCAGGCAGGTTAACTCTACTGGAATGCTTATTACTTTAATTTGTTACTTTATTACTTTAACCTGTTACTTATCTATCTATAATTAAGTTATCAGCTGATTCTGATTAGCTAACAATCTTACTAATTTGCAGGTAACTATAAGATCTTGCACTACTATATCTAGTGATATGTCTATATATATATTTGGTTCAATCGACTAACAGATAGTTATACGACTGTAACTAAGTAGGTCTCTAATATATATATATAGTTCATCTAAACTTACAAGATTTTCTAACAACAGGATCTTCTATATCTAACAGGATCTTAATTTAACTAACAGATCATCTAATCAACTAAAATAGTCACCTAGATCTCTGATATATATATATATATATATAGTTCATCTAAACTTACAAGATTTTCTAATCAACTAACAGGATCTTCTATATCTAACAGGATCTTCTAATTAACTAACAGATCATCTAATCAACTATCATAGTCACCTAATTAAACTAACAATACATGCAGTTTACACACTCTTTTAAATTGTGATAGATTATCATGAATTTATTCCAAGTTATCATGAATTTATTCTAATTAAAACGGTAAAACAATCACATGGATATGATATTTTAATGCCCTAATTAACTAGGAATTTGGTTAAGCTTGAGAAAACCTAATAACATGCTGTGTAGATTAACTACTAGTTTAGCTAAGGTTTAGCTAAAAGTTGAGACAACCTACCTCTTGGAGCAGAAGGAAGGGTGCGTGGACAGAGGAGAGGTCTGCACCTCTCTGCAACCTTCACAGAGCTTGTCTGTCTGCAACCTCCCTGCAACCAGCTAAAGCTAACGAGCTAACGGGTTTGGCTAGAATAGGGGTGTGTATTATAGCATTAGGGTCGACAAGATAGGGGGCAAGATCCGCGAAAAGCGGATCTGGGTGGCATGCCAGCGAATGCCAGCGTGTACAGCCTGGCTACGAAGAAAATGACGTTAAGAATTAACGACTTGAGTGGTGTCGTCAATTAGATTGGCGATGTTTAGTAGGGCATCGTTTAGCAAATTGACGCCTCCCATTAAGTCACCTTTAAAAAAATTGACGCCCCCCAGCAAGTCACCTTTTAATTCGCGACTCCCAACAAGTCATCTTTTAATTCGCGCCTCCCTAGGAGTCATCTCTTTTCAAATTTGCGCCTTAGGCAGTGCCAACTCTTATCAAATTCGCGCCTTAGGCGGTGCCACTTCTTATCAAATTCGCGCCTTAGGTGGTGCCACCTCTTATCAAATTCGCGCCTTAGGTGGTGCCACTTTTTAAATCGCGCCTTAGGTGGTGTCACTTCTTATAAAATCCGCGCCTTAGGTGGTGCCACTTTTTAAATCGCGCCTTAGGTGGTGTCACTTTTTAATTCGCGCCTCCCTGAGAGTCATTTCTTATCGAATTCGCGCCTCTCTGGGAGTCATTTCTAAAAAAAAATTTTAGTGCCCCCTCAAAAGACCGAAATTGTGTATGTGCCCCTTTTTATCTTGTGTATCTACTTTAATAGCCCCATTTCTTTCAAAAAGTGGGAGAAATATTTTATTTACCTTTTTTTTATATAAATGAATAATTAAAAATAAGTTATAACTTAATAATTGTGGAAATAAATTCTATAACTAGAAATTGAATTATTTGATTACAACTCATGTAAATATGGCTTGGCATATGATATTTATCGGTTAAAAGGGGTTTTAAGTATTAGTAAATATTTTAAATGATTATTTAAATAGTAGAAAATTATTATTATTATTATTATTTATAATTAAAATTAACGGGTGTTACAGAGTGGTTCTGGCGCGATCCCGAACGGTGAAGTCAAAGCCGGTGTTTGAGCTCGCGGCGTGGTTTTCGGCGCGGTTTAGTCCCTTCGGGGCACGGTTTCTTCGGTGGAGGTAGGGAGATGGACCACCACCTTGTTCTACACGTTTCCTCTGTTTCCGTGCATGATTTGGTGCTCGATCGAGGAAGATCGGGCTGGGTTTATGAAAACCATGGTTTTTGGGATTTTCAGGGTTCGCCGGAAAAAGGCAACCATTCGCGGTGTGGTTAGTGTCTAACTGACCGCTGGGATGTCTATATCCCATCCATGCTAGTTTCGTGTTGATCGGTGGTCATTCGGGGCCAGTAGGTGTCCGAGAACCTCGGTGACTCTTTTAGGGTCGATTTGTTGAAATCGCCCCGATCTTGCGTTTTTGTGCTTGCATGTGGGCTTTTTAGCCTCCTAGAGTGGTTTTCCATCGTCTAGTGTTATTTCCCCTGCGCTTCGGCGTGAATGGGGCGTGGAACGGGCCAATTTGTCCAACCCGCTATTTTCCCGTCGTGACTGGTGTGGCGGTCGTTCTAGGGACCGTCACAGTCCCTGACAGCCCCACGACAGACCGTCACAGCGTCTGGGCATTTTTATGCTTTTAGTGGTTTTGGGAGTGTGACGGCCCAGGGGTGGCGCGTCACAGCCTCCTGACGCATCCGGTGCGACGCGTTACGCCTATTTTGTCGTTTAGTAGTTTGGTTAAGTCGGTTCCCCTGACGTGCCTGCCCTACTGCGTCAGGTGTGTGTAACGCGCTCGAGCTAGGCCGTTACGTTCCGTTTGACCAACTTTGACCCGTTGAGTCGGTTAGTGTAACGGTGGTGTCACCGTGCGTAACAGCGTTGTAACGCGCCTGCCCCAGGCCGTTACATGTTATTTGGCTGAGTGTGGGTGGCTGTGTCGTTGCATTTAACGGCCGCGCCCCCATGCGTTAGGTGTCTGTAACGCGTCCGTGATGGACCGTTACGTGCCTGTTGGCCAGTGGTTTTCTTGACTTGAGCCTGTTGGCCCTAACGCTTCTGCCTTGCGGTGTTAGGCTGTGTAACGCGCCTGGTCTAGCGCGTTACGTGGTTCAGGTGTCATTTTGAGTTGAGGTTTGTTGGCCCTGACGGCCCGGGTCTAGCGCGTCAGAGCGGTGTAACGCGCCTAGTGTAGGCCGTTACGTGCCTTGTGCATTTTAGATATTGGCTAGGGCGGTGTGTGTGACGGCTCCCCCTGTGACCGTCACGTGGTTGTGACGCATCTGCTTTAGACCGTCACGGTTGGAATGTAACGGCCAGTGCCAGACCGTCACGTTCGCGTAACGGTCTAGGGGTGGTGCGTTACAGTCCTTCTACTCCAATTTCCGTCGTTTTGGTTTCTACTTGTCTTGGCTTGTCCCTGTGGTCTGCCCGCTGTCCCGTGGATGTCTCCTTACGTTCTATGAGGGCTAAGACTACATTGTAAGGTGGCCAGGAGTCTTCTTGCTTGGGGTAGGATTCTCTATCCTACTCTTGTGTGCGTCTTTGTTTGGTTCCGGTCAACCCGGGGTGACCCAGTGGTTTATAGGTGACCTTGTGTGGGTGTCTTGGCAGTTCTGTCCAGTCCGAGACACTGGTTCTGGATGTCTCGAGGTGTTGCCTTACCTCGGTCTGTGTGTCCAGGTGTGCTGAGGGTCTCCGGTGTCCCCTCAGGTCTCCGTGAGTCATTTTCTGCGGAGCGTTGTTTCTCGTGGCTTAGGATTAGACCGATTGGAGGCTTGTCCCGCTGTCTGTGACGATCTTGCCCTTGAGTCGTTCGACTCAGGATCGTTACGTGGTAGGTCTAGTTGCCTAGTCCTGAGTCTGTTGGCAGTTGCCGTACTGTCGGTGGTGCTTCGTAGTACGCGTGACAGCGTGTCTGCCTGTCAGTACTCTAGCACTTGTGTTTCGGAGTTTTATGTTTTATACGCCTCCGATTATTTTTGCCCTAGGCCTTTTAGTGCCGACCCGCTTGGTGATGGTGGAGGTGTGTTCCCGAGGCACGGTTTGTAAGCTAGTTCCGTGGGCTCCCAGCCAACGATAGCGTCCTACCGAGGGAGAAAACTAGCTGGAGTACCTGGCTTAGGCTAGAGCCAGTGTGTGCACACGTGGTCAGGGGCTGAGGACATGCGTCGACGGGCATGACCCTGACTGGTTACTTGATGCTGTTTGGTTCTGTGCGGGTGTCTGCGACTCTACCGTGGCTTCGGTGGTATTGTAGGTGAGACACCTGTGGCGCAGCATAAGACGTCTGTGGACGCAACTGGCCGTTGCTCTGGTGGGGAGGTGCGTCCGTCTGTGACGCGTGGCTCTCCACTGCTCTTCGCGTTTCTTGCGCGTCGTGACCTTTTCGGGTTGGCCTTTTCGTGGCTGCACCCGAGGTCAGTGTCCTATCACATGCATGATGTTCTGGTCGTGCGTGGGGCAGTGTGCACGATGTTCTGATCGTGCATGTTGTCGAATCTATCGGTCGTCTGTGTGGGTCTTTTCTAGACCTTTTGTCTGTTCTTGCATGTCTTTGTCTTAGACTTGGTGTTGGGTTGGTAGATCGGTAACTCCTGACTTTGTTAGATCAGAGTCGCCCTTCTATCGCTGCTTGGAGTAGTTTAGGGTGCCGAGGTTAGTTCGGCCGCCGCTTGTCTGGCGCGGGTTCTTCCCCTTCCTTGCTTGTTCCCTACTCCTACTCCCCGTCTGTTCTCTACGACTTATAGAGTAGCTTTACAGCTTTGTGGTGTAGTTTTCCCGCTTTGCTACACCTGCTGTTTTGTTGTTGTTGTTCCGTGTTACTGCTATTTTTTATTGGGGATCCGCGTGACCCCTACTGAGCCAGTGACACGAGGCTCACCCCTGCTTTTCAGGTGGGGTGATGTCATTCGTTCTGCTTCCGCGTGGTTCCTGGAGCGCTTGCTCGTTGCGTGTCGTTGTGGCCAGCTAGTACCTGCATCGGGTCTCCCCCGACTTCTCGGTACACCTTTCTTTTCTGTCGACTATACTGTGCTAGACTTGCTATCTTTAGCTTTGGACTTGACTCTGGTGGATAATTGTTAATTTGAAACTGTTAATTAAATAGTAATTTTATTTATGCTACTTTAGCAAACCGATCTAATGAAATTTAATTGTTTCTGTTATATCTCTGTGGCTTCAATGTACTCTACACATGCCTTTTTCCCTTCAGAGCTTTCCCGCTCTTGGGAGGCCTCGCGGGTTCCAAGCGGTATCACGTGTATTCGATAGTCCTACCGGGTACACCGGGTATCTGGAATCCGGGTCACTACAGAATGGTATCAGAGCAGTGTTTTGAGATGTTCAGAGTTCTTTTCTGAGCTATCGGAGTATTGTTGTGTGAAGTACATGGGAATCTGAGATATACAGTATCCAGAGTCGTGAAAGTCCAGTACAGTCTTCAGCTGGCTTTGGTGTTGCGATGGTTTATCGCGTTGTTTTCTTCGTATGTTGTCTTGTGCGTGCTGTTCTGGCACTGTACGAGATGGTTCTGCTCTCGTCAGGATGTGACGAGGTGTTTCTTTTTTGTCGTTGTGATTGTTTCGATCAAGTTGTACTTGGCAGTGCTCACCAGAAGGCTTGAATCTGCAGTACGTTGTTCGAGGTTTTTCTTTGTATGTTGTTCAGGTTGCTGTTGACCTTTAGCCTTGGTTTGATGACCGTGCATGTTCTCACGTTGTCTTGGTCGTCCCGGCTTGAGTCTGTTCAGCTCCTGATGTGTCTCGCTCCTGTTGAAGTGCTCGATTTGATTCCGTGACTGAGAAGTTGCTCAGGCAAGCTAGGATTTCCCTTTCCTGGCGAGCTTTTGTGGTTGAGCTATATTGCTTCTCATCCCATCTGGTGGAATCTTTTTGAGGTTTGCCTTGGAATTGTTATCTTGGTGATGCCTTTTTCCTATGTCTGCTTAAGTGTGGACATCTTTATTTTGAGCCGGATCTGCTCTTTGCTATACGGTTGCTTGGCTTTGAACTCCATAAGGGTGTTAAGAGATGTTATGTACCGTATTTGTCGTGCTGTGTCCAGCGGCCGATGTATTGTGAAGGCTCATTTATCGTTGTCAGGACGTGAAGGTAAGCTGAGATTAACGCTTTTCCTTGTGCTTTGTGCTGAAGCTGGTACTCTTCTCTATTGCACTTGGGCTCCTGGTGATCGGTTGTTCGCTGGATCGGTACTTGTGGCGTGTTATTTGCGATCTTCATTGGTTGCGATGGTGCCTAGTGTGTGCTGAGATGCGACTACCGAGGTTGTTCTGATGCCTGTGTGCGTTGTTGAGTGCGCGATAGAAGCTTGTGAGTTGGCTACTCACTGGTCGAGAGATTTGCTTCTTCTCGATGTGACTTCATCTTGGCTTCCTGTGCCTTGACGTTGTTGTTGTCGTGCTGTTGCTGGTGATTTTCTGCGGTTAGCATTGGCATTTGTGAGTGTTGGGGAATTTGTCGGCATTCCTGCTGATTGAGTACCCTCTACTCTGCATTTCTTTTTCTTAGGTGTTATGCTCTCGAGACGTGTTCGTAGTCCTTGAGTTACGTTCCCTGAGACTGTCGTTTCTCGTTGTCGTGGGTCTTTCCTTGGTGAGCAGTCTGATGTGTGACCCATCCCTTGTGGTCGTGTGCTCAGCTGTTCTTGTGCCTTGTTGTGACCCTGCTTGCAGTAGTGTTTCGTGGCCCTATGTGTTGTATGGAGCCGGAATCCTGCAGGTGCTGCCGCTGTGTTGTTTCTGTGAGTGCTGTTTCTCTATGATTTTGTGTCTCTGTGTGGACCAAGTCTTGTCGGTTAGTCTTGCTGTACTCTTTTTCCTTAGAGTTAGCTTGCAACTCGATCAGATGTAATATCTTAGTGAGGACTGACTTGGCTGTGCCTGTGGTCCAGTGTTGTCATTGGTGTCTTGTGTGCTAGGTGTTCCCTGTTGCCTTTGGCACCGGAGCCGATGATGTGGTCGAGCGGTCAGCTGTGAGGACTATGTCTCCTTGTGTAAGCTGCTGCTTGTCGTGATGTGGTTGTGGCAGTCGTGTCTCTTTCCCTGCGAGACGTGAGCGACGTTGCCTTATTTCAGAGGTGTTGGACTTGTGTCCACTTGTATCGTGCTCGATCCAGAGCATGTGCTCGTGATTGTGGTCTGACAATGTTCCTCTGAGTTGTGCTTCTCGAGATTGGTGTTGTTTCCGTGGTTGTGCAGTTGAGTTGTTCTTCCCTGCTTCTCCTTTGCTAGTCCTTAAATTTCGAGGATGAAATTTCTTAAAGGAGGGGAGGATGTAATGCCCTGGATCCTTCGTAGATATTTGGATCTTTCGGGGTTGTTCCTGTGAGTTTCGGTTCGCTTTTGTGGCTTCCGAGTTGAGTTTTACGATCCGTGTGAGTTTTTCTCTCGTACTAGTTACGGGACCCTACGGTGAGTTTACTTGTCAGTTCCTCGACTCGTGGATGCTACAGCGACGATGTACTCTTCGAGCCGGTCGTTTCGACTATTTTTGCGTATTTTTCGGAGATAGGGCCAGAAATCGGATTTTTCGGAAATTAGGAAAATTCCTAATTTCTTTTCCTATTTCTTTTCTTTCCTCTCTCCTCCCTTCTCATTTCGCCACCGCCGTCTCTCTCTCCCATTTTCTCTCCTCTCGAGCTTCCTCAGCTCCGGCTGCAGACGGAGGACCTAGGAGCGAGTGTTGGGGATGCTGTGGAGCTGACTGGGTGCCTGATAGGGCGAGGATGGAGTGGTTCTGGCGCGATCCCGAACGGTGGATTCAAAGCCGGTGTTTGAACTCGCGGCGTGGTTTTTGGCGCGGTTTAGTCCCTTCAGGGCACGGTTTCTTCGATGGAGGTAGGGAGATGGACCGCCACCTTGTTCTGCACGTTTCCTCTGTTTCCGTGCATGATTTGGTGCTCGATCGGGGAAGATCGGGCCTGGTTTGTGAAAACCGTAGTTTTTGGGGTTTTCAGGGTTCGTCAAAAAATGGCAACCATTCGCGGTGTGGTTAGTGTCTAACTGACCGCTGGGATGTCTGGATCCCATCCATGCTAGTTTAGTGTTGATCGGTGGTCATTCGAGGCCGGTAGGAGTCCGGGAACCTCGGTGACTCTTTTAGGGTCGATTTGTTGAAATCGCCCCGATCTTGTATTTTTGTGCTTGCATGTGGGCTTTTTAGCCTCCTAGAGTGGTTTTCCATCGTCTAGTGTTATTTCCCCTGCGCTTCGGCGTGAATGGGGCGTGGAACGGGCCGATTTGGCCAACCCTCGGTTTTCCCGCCGTGACTGGTGTGGCGGTCGTTCCAGGGACCGTCACAGTCCCTGACGGCCCCACGACAGACCGTCACAGCGTCTGGGCGTTTTTATGCTTTTAGGGTTTTGGGAGTGTGACGGCCCAGGGGTGGCGCGTCACAGCCTCCTGAGGCGTCCGGTGCGACGCGTTACGCCTATTTTGTCGTTTAGTAGTTTGGTTAAGTCGGTTCCCCTGACGCACCTGCCCTAGTGCGTCAGGTGTGTGTAACGCGCTCGAGCTAGGCCGTTACGTTCTGTTTGACCAGCTTTGACCCGTTGAGTCGGTTAGTGTAATGGTGGTGTCCCCATGCATCATAGCGTTGTAACGCGCCTGCCCC
Organism: Amorphophallus konjac; assembly: GCA_022559845.1. Taxonomy (NCBI): domain Eukaryota; kingdom Viridiplantae; phylum Streptophyta; class Magnoliopsida; order Alismatales; family Araceae; genus Amorphophallus; species Amorphophallus konjac. Next base: position 176,925,769 of record CM040125.1, read on the forward strand.
AGGCCGTTACATGCTGTTTGGATGAGTGTGGGTGGCTGTGTCGTTGGATTTAATGGCCGCGCCCCCATGCGTTAGGTGTCTGTAACGCGTCCGTGATGGACCGTTACGTGCCTGTCGGCCAGTGGTTTTCTTGACTTGAGCCTGTTGGACCTGACGCGTCTGCCTTGTTGCGTTTGGCTGTGTAACGTGCCTGGTCTAGCGTGTTACGTGGTTCAGGTGTCGTTTTGAGTTCAGGTTTGTTGGCCCTGACGGCCCGGGTCGGGCGTGTCAGAGCGGTGTAACGCGCCTGGTGTAGGCCGTTACGTGCCTTGTGCGTTTTAGATATTGGTTTGGGCGGTGTGTGTGACGGCTCCCCCTATGACCGTCACGTGGTTGTGACGCGTCTGCTTTAGACCGTCATGGTTGGAATGTAACGACCAGCGCCAGACCGTCACGTTCGCGTAACGGTCTAGGGGTGGTGCGTTACAGTCCTTCTGCTCCGATTTCCGTCGTTTTGGTTTCTGCTTGTCTTGGCTTGTCCCTGTGGTCTGCCCGCTGTCCCGTGGATGTCTCCTGACGTTCTATGAGGGCTAAGACTACGTTGTAAGGTGGCCAGGAGTCTTCTTGCTTGGGGTAGGATTCTCTATCCTACTCTTGTGTGCGTCTTTGTCTGGTTCCGATCAACTCGGGGTGACCCAGTGGTTGATAGGTGACCTTGTGTGGGTGTCTTGGCGGTTCTGTCCAGTCCGAGACACTGGTTTTGGATGCCTCGAGGTGTTGCCTTACCTCGATCCGTGTGTCCAGGTGTGCTGAGGGTCTCCGGTGTCCCCTCAGGTCTCCGTGAGTCATTTTCGGCGGAGCGTTGTTTATCGTGGCTTAGGATTAGACCGATTGGCGGCTTATCCCGCTGTCTGTGACGATCTTGCCCTTGAGTCGTTCGACTCAGGATCGTTACGTGGTAGGTCTAGTTGCCTAGTCCTGAGTCTGTTGGCAGTTGCCGTACTACCGGTGGTGCTTCGTAGTATGCGTGACAGCGTGTCTGCCTGTCAGTACTGTAGCACTTGTGTTTCAGAGTTTTGTGTTTTGTACGCCTCCGATTGTTTTTGCCCTAGGTCTTTGAGTGCCGACCCGCCTGGTGATGGCGGAGGAGTATTCCCGAGGCATGTTTGTAAGCTAGTTCCGTGGGCTCCCAGCCAACGGTAGCATCCAACCGAGGGAGAAAACTAGCTGGAGTACCTGGCTTAGGCTAGAGCCAGTGTGTGCACACGTGGTCAGGGCCTGAGGACATGCGTCGACGGGCGTGACCCTGACTGGTTACTTGATGCTGTTTGGTTCTATGCGGGTGTCTGCGACTCTACCGTGGCTTCGAAGGTATTGTAGGCGAGACACCTGTGGCGCAGCATAAGATGTCTGTGGACGCAGCTGGCCGTTGCTCTGGTGGAGAGGTGCGTCCGTCTGTGACGCGTGTCTCTCCACTGCTCTTCACGTTTCTTGTGCGTCGTGACCTTTCCGGGTAGGCCTTTCCGTGGCTGCACCCGAGGTCAGTGTCCTGTCACATGCATGATGTTCTGGTCGTGCGTGGGGTAGTGTGCACGATGTTCCGATCGTGCGTGTTGTTGAGTCTGTCGGTCGTCTGTGTGGGTCTTTTCTAGACCTTTTGTCTGTTCTTGTAGGTCTTTGTCTTAGACCTGGTGTTGGGTCGGCAGATCGGTAACTCCTGACTTTGTTAGATCAAAGTCGCCCTTCTGTCGCTGCTTGGAGTAGTTTGGGGTGCCGAGGTTAGTTCGGCCGCCGCTTGTCTGGCGCGGGTTCTTCCCCTTCCTTGCTTTTTCCCTACTCCTACTCCCCGTCTGTTCTCTACGGCTTCTAGAGTATCTTTACAGCTTTGTAGTGTAGTTTTCCCGCTTTGCTACACCTACTATTTTGTTGTTGTTGTTCCGTGTTACTACGTGTTTTTCAGTGGGGATCCGCGTGACCCCTACTGAGCCAGTAACACGAGGCTCACCGCAGCTTTTCAGGTGGGGTGACGTCGTTCGTTCTACTTCCGCGTGGTTCCTGGAGCGCTTGCTCGTTACGTGTCGTTGTGGCCAGCTGGTACCTGCGTCGGGTCTCCCCCGACTTCTCGGTACGTCTTTCTTTTCTGTCGACTGTACTGTGCTAGACTTGCTGTCTTTAGCTTTGGACTTGACTCTGGTGGATAATTGTTAATTTGAAACTGTTAATTAAATAGTAACTTTATTTCTGCTACTTTAGCTAACCGATCTAATGAAATTTAATTGCTTCTGTTATATCTCTGTGGCTTCAATGTAATCTACACATGCCTTTTTCCCTTTTGGAGCTTTCCCGCTCTTGGGAGGCCTCGTGGGTTCCAAGCGGTATCACGTGTATTCGGTAGTCCTACCGGGTACACTGGGTTCCGAAATCCGGGTCGCTACACAAAAAGTGCATGGACTTAGCCAAACGATCAACAATCACCCAAATTGCATCGAAATTGCTACAAGTTCTAGGTAAGCCCATGATAAAATCCATGCTGACACTCTCCCACTTCCATTGTGGTATTTCAAGAGGCTTTAACTTTCCAGCAGGCCTAAAATGTTTGGCCTTGACTTGCTGACATACTAAACATCTGCTTACAAATTTCGCCACTTCTCTCTTCATGTTCGGCCACCAAAAGGTCCTCTTCAATTGTCGATACATCTTTGTAGCTCCTGGATGAATTATATACTTGGACCTATGGGCTTCATCGAGAATCTTTTTCTTCACCTTCGCAGAATCAGGGACACAAGTTCTACCCCGGAACAACAATCTACCATCATCGGCCAACACAAAATCTGGTCGACTAGCCATATATTCTTTAATCTCCACCAGTAACGGGTCATTATCCTGTAGTTGCTTAATCTCTGCCAGCAACTCTGAATGAAGGTTGACATGAGAAATCATAACCCGATCTTTCTTCTCTGCGACATTTAGATCTAAGCTTGCAAATTGCTCTAACAACTTCCATTCTTGAAGCATCAAACTTTCTAATCTGGCCATCGGCTTCCTGCTCAAAGCATCTGGCACAACATTCCCTTTTCCCCGATGATACTCAATAGAGAAGTCAAAATCCCCTAAGTACTCGAGCCACCTTCTCTGCCTCATATTCAGCTCCTTCTGGGAAAATAAATATTTTAGGCTCTTATGATCAGAGTACACTATGAAAGTTTCTCCATATAGGTAGTGCCTCCAAATCTTCAGAGCAAACATAATTGCCGCTAGCTCTAGGTCATGAATAGGGTAATTCTCTTTGTGCTTCCTCAGCTGCCTAGAAGAATAAGCTATCACTTTCCCTTGCTGCATCAACACACAACCTAAGCCGATTCCTGATGCATCAGTATATACTTCAAAACCTCCTTCTCCGGATGGCAAGGCCAACACCGGGGCAGTGGTCAAGCACTCCTTCAAAGTTTGGAAACTTTTCTCACAATCTTTCGACCACTCGAATCGATTCTCCTTACGAGTCAATCTAGTCAAGGGTACTGCAATCTTGGAGAAATCTTTAATGAACCTCCGATAGTAACCTGCTATGCCTAAGAAACTCCTGATTTCTGTTGTATTCACAAGCCTTTCCCAATTACATACCGCCTCCACTTTAGAAGGGTCTACCGAAATTCCATCTTTGGAAATAATATGCCCCAGAAAGGATACTTGCTGCAGCTAGAACTCACACTTACTGAACTTGGCATTTAACTTATGATCTCTTAGTATCTCTAACGCCATCTTCAAGTGCTCCTCATGCTCCTCCTTGCTCTTGGAGTATATAAGAATATCGTTAATAAATACCACAACCCATTGATCTAAGTAAGGTCGGAGCACACTGTTCATCAGTTGCATGAAAGCTGCAGGAGCATTTGTTAGTCCAAATGACATTACAACAAATTGAAAATGCCTATACCTGCTACGGAATGCCATCTTAAAAATATCATCGTTCTTTATCCTCAACTGGTGATACCCTGATCTGAGATTGATTTTTGAGAAATACTGGGCTCCAGATATCTGATCAAACAGCTCATCGATCCTCGACAACGGGTACTTGTTCTTAACGATGAGCTAGTTCAACTGGCGATAATCAATACACAGTCTCAACGAACCATCCTTCTTTCTTACGAAAAGTACAGGAGCACCCCACGGGGAAGTGCTCGGATGAATAAATCCTTTTTATAGCAATTCCAGGAACTGCTCCTTCAATTCCTTTAACTCAGCATGGGACATACGGTACGGAGCTTTAGAAACAGGTGAAGCACCAGGAATTAAATCAATAGAGAAAATCACCTCCCTCTCAGGAGGAAGACTTGGCAAATCTTCAGGAAACACCTCCAAAAAATCCCAAACAACCGAGATGTCCTTCAACTCCAATTCCTTCTTATCGGTCAAAGAGACCAAGGCCAAGAATGTCGGACACCCTCTCCTTAACAACTTAGTTACTTGGAGTGCCGAAATAAGTGGCACGAACTTAGATTGCCTAGAGCCAGAAAAGAAAAGCTCAGGTCATCCAGGGAAAGACACTACTCCTGATTTATAATGAACACCAGCTCCATGTCTAGCTAACCAATCTGCACCTAGAATCACATCATAATCTTTCATCTTCATGCATACCAAATCAGCAGACAAATTATAATCATTAATCAGAACTTCGCTAGAGGGGTAATAATATTTAATCTCTGACTCCGAACCAATAGGGGTTGATATCACAAGATGAGAATCTAATAATATTGGTTTCACAGATAAAGTCTTAGAAAATTTTTGAGATATAAATGAATGAGTAGTTCTAGTGTCGAAAAGTACAAATGCTAGCTTGGAAAGAATAGTAATGGTACCTTCGACAATGCGTCCTTCCTCGGTAGCCTCGATTTCAGTCTCTGCATCTTGGAGGGCTTGGAGCCTGCCCTGCCGCTTTGACTCCCTTGTGGCTTGCTAGATGTTGCCTGCTTAGTAATGAGGGGACAATCAGGTATTCGATGATCCCTACTACACATCTCAAACATGCACCCAGCTTGCGCCAATACTCTTCCATCTTGTGACCCGGGCAGTTACAGTACATGCAGACTGCTTTGGATGGAGCAACCGATCCTGCCTTCTTATCACTTTCCTTCGACTTCTTATCTTTCGGAAAACTCGGCCCGCCATTGGGCCTCTTCTTGCCATTAGTGGGCATGAAATTTCTGGAGCTGGTAGTATGCTCCCTCTTTTTGTCTCGACCTCTTATCCGATCTGTCATCTCCATAGTATCTTCGAGAACTTGGGCCTTTCTCACAATCTCAGCATAAGTGTGGATCTTCAAAGGTGCCAATTGGTTAATATATTGAAGCTTCAATCCATTCAAAAACCGCTCAGCCTTCATCTTCTCAATAGATACCAAATGCGGCGCATAGCGGGATAATCTGGCAAACTACGCCTCGTACTCAGCAACTGATAAATTCCTCTGTTTTAGTGAAGCGAACTCCGCCGCCTTGTTTTCCTACACACAATCTAAGAAATACTTGCTGTTAAAATGCCCCTTAAACTTATCCCACGTCACACGCCTATTACCGAGTGTGGCTTCCACGGCTTCCCACCAAGCACGTGCATCACGCTCTAGCTGGAATGTCGCCAAGAGGACTCGGTCCTGGTTACCATACTACACAACTCTAAAGACCCGCTCCATCTCCTTCAGTCAATGCTCTGCCTCATCGGGATCTACAACGCCACCAAAACACGGGGGACTCAAGCTTCAAAAGTTTCGGTGGAGATCACCGGCTCCATGATGCGTGCCACCTTGCGCCACCTGTTATAAGGCCTGGGTCAGGCCCTGAACCGTGCGTTGCTTGTCTCGCTACTACGCACGCTCAACTGCCATTGCGAGAAATTCCTACAACGTAAAGAGAATTAATTAAGAACGTTCTACTAGATCCATTTTCTTAGAGTTGGTTAATTAACTTAACCCGAGTCTCTATCCTATCTCACCTGGTCAAATTTTAGACTTTACCAATTCTCACGTGTTTTATGACACTTCTAGAAACCTAGGATCTAATGAAAACCTAGGCTCTGATACAACAAAACGGTCACGCCCTGATGCAGAAAATCAGAACGCAGCAGTTATAACATTCATGTCGATCAAAGCATACTTTGCCACAAGAGACCATATGTCAAAAGGCCAACAATTAAATGTAAATAACTAAAATTTTATTGATAATAGAAACATAAATTTGCTATTACAACTGACATCTTGTGGACTTTACTAACTCTTACATCAACTGACGCAAAAGAAAGAGAACATAAGTCCTACTATGACTCAAGACATCCACTACTGAAGTGACTACATCAACTCTAATGAAGGACACGACCGACGCTAACTGGCTCTCTCCCGCCATCACTCTTGCCCATTCCCATTTGTTTGCGTCTCCTCATCCAAGCTACCTGAAAAGGTGGGGAAAACTGAGTGAGCGAGAGCTCAGTAGGATTTTATATCTCTATCATCAGACATAGTTTAAGTGATTAATCATTTCATCATGTATGACAATGCGATAAAAGAACCATACTAAACATATAAATAGGCGATAAATGACAGATAAGAGAAAAAAAGATAGATGGCATTTAAGAACAAGTGCAAGTATAACAAGAATTTTCCACAACGTTTCAATTAAAATTTTCATGTGAGTTGGCCATGTCACGCATGTCATGTCACACAAGAAATTTCAAGTAGTTGAGTGAAGTAGAATGTCGTAGACTAACATGCTAGTCATGCACTGCGGTGCCATGCCACACTTTGTCATTACAAACTCCCCGGGGCACAAGTACTTTCGGACGCTCCTCCCAGGACTAGACCGGGCCCTAATGATGAGTTGGCATTGAAGGGGTTGGATCATAGATCCCAATCTAGTCATCCACTTATATTAATGGCCAAGAGTTCCAAGGTTACACCATGTAATCAAGACATTTTCACGTAGGAGTATAGATTTTTTGTGGGAGTTCAAATAATAAGCTCATAATTGAAGGAATGAGTCATTTAAGAAAATGACTTTAAATAGGGCTTATGGAAATATGATTCCTATAATTGACCTAAAGGGAGGCCAAAATTCGAGGTATGACAGCCAGAAGTGGCTGGATTGGGTTGACACACAAAAATTTTGAAAAATAGGGAATTTCGGGTTGCAGGGAGAAGAGACGGCCGGCCATGGACCACCCGTAGAACTAGATAGTCACAGGGAGACCGCTGCCAGGAAGGGTTAGACCAAACCTGGCTAAACCGAGTTGGTCCTAAATAATGAACGCATCTGAGGGACCGGACGTGTTTAAATGAAGTCATCGGGGACACTGGAAGCGTCAAAATTTGGCCACATGGCTCAAAAAATATGACGGTCTAGTCAAGACCGCAACCAATAAGTGGCGGTCTTGGAAGGACCATTTTCATAATCTGATAGAATTTCGACATAACTTCGACATGGCCTCGTTCCGCCAAAGTAAACTTCCAATGGGTTCAGGTCTTGGTGGTACAATCTACCCGGCGTCGTAGTGGGAATCTCAGGCTCGCAGAGTCTTACGGAGGCCTCGGAACATGAACACCTAGTCCGACGGAAGGAATATCCGACGGAGAGGTATTCGATGCCCAAGAATTAATGGCTTAAAATCATCAGAAAATGAGTGTAGCAGTAAGTTGAAATCATCGGAGTGGCACGACCCTCAACCAATCTTAAGAAGGTAACGAGCTATGAACAATAATTAAAAGGATAGTACCAAAACTTTTACAAGGTTAAACCATGATTCGACCATTTATTTCTACATTTTTCTCCAACAATAGAAAGATAAGAAATGATCAAAATTCGAACTTGAAAATTCCATCAACCTAAATGGTCATGTTCTATAGTGTTTTAGCTTCAGCAGCGAGCAATATGACAGCATAAACATAGCCTAACACGCATGAAAATGAGCTGATTTTATGCTAGAAAACAAGAGAAAAAGGTCTCTTGTCGGCTGCAACTAGCATAAGACGATCTTAGGAAGACCGCTAAAGTAATATATATATATATATATATATATATATATATATTTTAAATCGAGTCATGAATACCTCTAGGAGTCTGGATGCGCCTAAGAGAAGGCGTCAGACTACTAGGGTGCGTTAATAATATCTCATAATTATTAACTAATTAATATGCGTGAAGGCATTTTAGAGATCCAACGCATCAATTAAAATAATATATATATATATATTTTGAAAATTCGGGAGAGAAAGACGGTCTATCGCGTGACCGTTTCTTTGTGGAGCGGTCACTGGTACGACCATTTTTAAACCCGAGATCCGACGAAGGTGAACCCCGACAGACCTTGACTAAAACGGCGATTACGAGCAATATACTGAACAAAATTTAGGCAAAATGATACCGTTGGAAAGTGCCTTCAAAGACAAATAGGATAGCATGATTTGATTTGAGTTTAGGCTAAAATAAACCAACATAAGATGAGCTTAAAGTGAAGGCCACCTTTCAGATATATCTCCGAGTATACTAAGAAATTCGATCGACATGGTATACTAAAATTAGGCAAACTAGTATCAAATGAAAGAGGACAGAAGAATGAACAAGATGGCATATTCTATTATTGGTTCAGCCTGAGAGAAACCTACCTTTAATCGCAAGAAAGGAAGTCGACCTCACCGGAACCCTAAACAAAACCTTCGCCTAGACTCAACGTTCCTGCCCTCGATCGCCCACGTCTTCGGCCGTCTCAGCAAATGAGGGTTCTAGGTAGCGTTAGGCTTCATTTTATAGAGCTAGGGTTGAATCTACGAACGAGATATGGATCGAAGAGAGCCACGAATTCGAACGCACGCGATATTCGTGCTTGACCTGGTCGCGCCACCGCCTCCTCGAAATTGAGCCGCCATGATTAGTGTTTTCCTGATATTCATGGGGGGAAATGGGCTCCTATCATGGGCCTTCGATTTAGGACAGGAACAAGCACATTTGGGTTCGATTTGAGTTCGAATTGGATCGATTAAGCTTGATTTACCAAAAACTCTGAGTTGGCCTAAAACCCTTAATTCGGGCTTGGTTAAATTTTCTTTTGGGGTCGGCCCAGTTATCAATATCGTTAACTATTTCATATTCCCTAAGAATATAATTTTTCTATATTTTTATAAATTAGTCAAAATTTGACCTAAGGGATGAATTTAATTAATTTAACTTATTGTTTTAAGAAGAAAACAGGGTTGCTACATCCTATATCTCCAGGTTATCATAAGTGATGACATAGAATGGATCATGGACGTACCTTTTTAGCATTGAGACGTGAAAGACATCATGAACTCCTACTAGTGGGGAGGCAAGGCTAGTCGATAAGCAACCTTACCAACCCATTCAAGAATTTCAAAAGGGCCTATAAATCTTGGAGTAAGTTTGCCTTTGATGTCGAATCTTCAGATACCTCGACCCAGATAAACTTTGAGGAATACGTGGTCTCCTATTTGGAATTTCAGGTCACGCCTTCGATTATCAGCATAAGACTTTTGCCTATCTTGTGCCACCTTGAGTCTTTCTTGAATCAGCTTGACTTTTTCAATAGTATCCCGAATGAGTTCCAGGCCTAGAAATTGCTTTTCCCTAATCTCACTCCATCATATAGGTAAGCGGAAACTCTTACCATTTAGGGCTTCAAACGGTGCCATTTTAATGCTAGCTTGATAGCTATATTGTAGGAGAATTCCACTAGAGGCAAGTGGTCATGCAAACTCCCACCAAAATCAAGTACACATGCCCGGAGCATATCTTCCACCACTTGATTGGTTCTTTCAGTTTGACCATCAGTTTGTGGGTGGAATGCGGTGCTAAAATTCAACCGTGTCTCTAATGAATGTTCTAGACCCTTCCAGAATTGAGATGTAAATCGAGGGTCTCGATCAAATATAATGGTGATAGGGACTCCATGTAGTTTCATAATTTCCTTTTCATATAAGGCAGCCAAGACATCCACGGACCATCGACTCTTAATAGTTAGGAAGTGAGCCGACTTGATCAAGCGGTCAATGATCACCCAAATACCGTCATGTCCTCCTCTTGATTTAGGTAGACCCATGACAAAATCCATCCCTATACTCTCCCATTTTCACTAGGGAATCGCCAAGGGATGTAGCTTTCCAACGGGCTTTTGATGCTCTTCCTTAACTTGTTGGCAAGTGAGGCAGCGTGGTACGTAGTCCGCCACTTCTCTCTTCATATTAGGCCATCGATAATTCCTTTTAAAGTCTTGGTACATCTTGGTAGCACCAGGGTGAATGTGATAACTTCATATTTTCACATATTATTTCTATATGTTTGGGAGAAAATTCTAAGTAAATTGTTGATCATGAGTGAAAATGTTCACATAAATAGATTTTTTGAATATGAGAGCTTTCATGAAAAAATGATAAATATTTGACAATTATTTGAGTGAATATAGGTGAATAAGATTTGCATTTGATTAATATGTTGTGCTAACAACATTATATAACATATGCATTCTTCTAAATGGCAGGTTGTTGGTGTTCTCACGTGAAGGTGAAAGTGTGGTTTATGAAATGTGTCAAGTGCATGGCAAGGCTTGGTGCATATATGAAAACACGTACATGGGCTTGACGTAAATGGCCATGTGGCTTGTATAAGGCATCAAGGTGGCTGCAGTTTGACATGAGATGCATAAGGTTATAAAAGTGCATAACAAGGCAAAATGCATATGCATGAAGTTGGCAAGTGATATGCATGAATCACGCATGGTGGTTTTGAGCATTACGTGGACACATAAATGAGCTGCATGAGGTGTTTTGTGGGCTTTAAGAAGAAGGGCCATATGGGTTGCATGAAGCATGTGATGAAGGACCATGGGCTAGCAACTAATGTGGCTGGGTAATGCATGGTGGTGGGTTCACGTAGATGGTTACAAGCATCACGTACAGGGCAATACAAGAAACACAATACATGCATTTACAATAGCTTAGTTGCATGTGCATGGCTGGGTGGTCCGATGGCATTATAATATTTAAACAAACATCAAGGTGGCTGCAGTATGAGCATCACGTGCATGCTTAGGTATTACAATGGGATTATAATATCCAACCCCACCATGAGAATGTGCAGTAGACGTGGCCGCTTGTTGCATGGTTTCACCAGAAGAATATAGCGATGGGCATTTGCGTCTCCCTGAATGCAGCGAGGATAAACAAGGCAAATGCTTACGTGAGACGGAGAAAATAACGGAGGCAGTTCAGCTCCAGGTGCAATGATCGCGGCAGAGGATAAAGATGATAGCGAAGCTAGCGGAGTCCATCCGCTCGTGTGGGGCACGGTGGACGACTCCGGAGGGATGACAGCGGCAATGGCGAGAATCACGGCGGTGGTTATATGGAGCGCTGGGTGAGGCGTATCCCTATAAAAGGAAGGCTCAGGGAACGCAGCTGGGGGTTTTTGTTTCTTCTGCTGTTCTGGGGTTTTTCATCTTCTGTTCTGGGGGTTTTTGTTTCTTCTGCTGTTCTGGGATTTTTCATCTTCTGTTCTGGGGGTTCTTTGGCTGTGTTTTTTTTAGCTTGCTTTGCTTTTGGTTTTCGGTTCTCTCTCTCTCGTTGGTTTTTGGTGGACTTTTTGGCTTTTGGTTTTAGTTTTAGTTTTTTTTAGCTTTAGCCTTGTTCGCAGCTCTCTTTGGTGCAGCGTCAGTTGTTCGCAGGTGCCGTGGCGAGCTATCCTCTGCAACGTGTGGGGGCCATAGCTAACCTCTTCCGCTGTTGAGCATCCAGCAACCGCCTGCGGCAAGCTCCTTTGCATCCGGGGAGCTTCCTTCCTGTAGCTGCTGCAGCGCCGTGGGTGGCACTCCTCCCTGCTGCTTCCTTGGCGTGGTGGTGTAGCATCCGTGCGGTTCTATGGCGTGAAGACACGTTTGCCGCGGCTCCTCTGCTGGGCGCTCGTGAGCTTCATCAGCTGGTCTCAAGCTTCCACTGCTGTTGCATGCAACGTGCGCATGACGTGAAGACGGGAAGTGGAGAGAGGCAGCGAGTTTTCTCTGCCATTGCTGATCCTTTGGCCTTCTTATACTGCGAGATTCCTTGTTGCAGCTGTGCATCGGTGGCAACGCGACAGAGAGAAAGAGAGGGAGGAAGCCCTTCCGTGATGCGTTCTTGTTTCATGTTCACTTATACTTTCATCAAGTTATTTTCAGTCTCTTTTTAGTTAGTTGTCTATTGTATTAGTTTTCTCACAGCATAATCTAGTTGGTCTTTTAATCTTGATTGTTTTATAAGTCTCAAGCACACTCTTCCTTTCATTTAATAAAAGTGTTCTACTTTTTCTTCAATCGTCTCTCACTTCCCCCTCTCTAACTGTGAATGTTTGATATCTTCCTGGCCTTTGTTTAATTTAGTTGGTGTTTTAGTTTCTTAAGTTCATTCACTTAGATTAATTAATTTTAATTCGTCAACTCTGAGTTTAGTGTCCATTCTTTGCTAATTATAAAACTCAAGATTTTCTATCTTAAAAATCTAAATTTCCCTGTGGAATCGACTCGTCTCACCGCTTACTATTTTCTTTTAATTACTTTGTGAGCCGATAATAAAATTTGGTAGTGAGCATATTAACGACATACGTTTTGCAACTATCAATTTTTGGCGCCGTTGCCGGGGAAGTTTATGATTTTTAGGTCGTTAATCTTGTATTTTTGTATATAAATTGACACTAATAATATCTCTTTTTCTTATTTTTGCAGGAAAAATCAAAAACACAAAAAGTGGTAAGTTTTCTTTGTCATTTATTTCAAAAAAAAAAATATGAGGGAACACTTTTCCAAGTAAGTACTCACACTTCCCTCCTTCATTTGAGTTTATTTTCTCTATTTTTCATATCTTGTGGTTAGATAGGGTCATTAAAATAATAAAAAAAATCATTTGAACTTTAATAAAAATCATCATCTCAAAGATTAGCAACCACATTTCCATGTCTTAGGTCATGCATCATATAGGTTAGAATTATTTTTGTTATTTAATTTTGTTAAATGCATCATTGAAGATTGCTGGGGCAAGGTGAGATCTTCTATCTTTTTCTTAATCACATGACATGCATATTTGCATAGAACCCCTTGTTTGATATTGTGGTGTTGCATTTCATTTCAAATCAATCTTAAGGGCAAAACCCATAATCACATAAGGTGGGGATTTGATCACCCTTCCTTGGCCCACAAACCATAACTCTTCATTTTGCATTTCCCAAGCCTAATAAAATCTAGTAGACATTGGCCCTAGGGTTCACTTTGAGATTTGATTTCACTTGGGCCCATTATCAATTTGGAAACTAGTGTCTAGCAGAGAGGTCCGATGGCAAACGCCTTAAGTGGGATTGTGGTTTATTAATTAGGACCCTACATCTGTAGGGGGAGCCTCCCACAACCCCACCTCTTTCCTGGCTAGTGGACAGATTTGGTAGTGGACTTGGGCTGGATTTAAGTTGATTTGTGAGAAAGCTAACATTTTAGCCCACTTAGTGATTGAACCTTAAGGGAAATTGTGCTTGTATCACCATCTAAAGGCTGGTGTCTAGGCAAGATGTTAAAAGGCTACGCCTAAATGGATTTGTGGTTTATTAATTAGGATCTTGCGAAAGCAAGGGGAACCTCCCATAATCCTACCTCTTACCTGGCCAACTTGAAGGTCGGTGTGTGCAATATTACAATTGAACTTTGGGGAATTCTCACTATTTGTGCTTTTAAGTCCAAGGAGCCCTAAGTCTTGTAGGTTAACGTGTTGATCAAGTGATTGCAAAGAAAAAAAAATCTTTTCTGCAAAACAAAATAAAAAAAATAATATCACTCTTTCTTGGGCTTTTTGCATTGCCACTACCACTTGTGTTCAGGCCCACTAATAATTCTTCCATGTTCAATCATGTGGGCCACTTGAATTCAAATCCATCATTTACCCAATATCATTTAAATCCTTCATTCATCCAAAATGGGGTTTACAATTCATCTCTTACCCAGGCACCAAACCAATTTCCATTGGCTTTTGCCACCAATTTCTCTCACTCAAACTCATATCCAGGGTGGGAAAACCAACAATCTTCTTCTTGGGCACCCTATGAAGACCCCATTCAAAGTCCTTCACACTCACACTTTTCAGATTGGGATTCTTACTCAAATGATCATTACAATCAAGCCCAACATGAAGGACAACCCATCTGCTCCTCACCGCTTCAGTACCAAACTGATTTTCATTCGAATTACTCACCACTGTCTGAGTGCCATCCAATCTATCCAGATCCTCCAAAGTCTGATTTCGAGGACAACATTGATCAAGTGACTCAACTCATTTTGGCCCAAAATCAATCTTTCCAAACTGACATGGCAGAAATGAAGGTCATGCTTGACCAATACCAAAAAGAGTAAGAAATGGACCAATGTGATAACCTCCCCAAGGAAAAGTTTGAACATCCATTGCCTGATTACAATATCACGCCAAATGATTCACCCATCAATCCTCAATTCAATGACTCTCAAATAAATTTTGATGAGGAGGATAATATGGAGCAACCATATCAGGAAAATTGGGGGGAAGTTAGTGAATCTCAATTCGTGATGGTCAAGGAAAATAATGAGGTGTTTAAGTTGGGGGGAGAACAAGAGGAAAATCAAACTTGGGCTCCAAACTCTAATGACTATTATAATCCAGCCCAACATACAAATCATTCCCCTTCTTGCTATTCATCTCCACCACCCTCAGATAATCACCCAAATGATCAATTCAATCAGTTCCTTCTCCAAGGTCAACCCCTCCAAGAGCAAATCAATAGACTGACCATGGAAATCAAAAACATGGAGGGAGATCAATTCTTTGATTACTCTGTATCCAATCCTACTCATCATGTCCTTTACCCTGACTGTAATCACTCACTAATTCCTCAATCTCATAAAACTCAAAATTTTGATTCCGGAGATGAAGGGATTATGGAGAGAAATTGTCAGCAAATTTTACATGAAAACTCTAAGGACTTTGAGGAGATTGAAGAAATCAATGGGAAAGAAACCAAAGAAGGTGATGAACTAATGAATGATCATAGTCCCCCTCCTAAAAATGAATCTGAGGAGCTTGTGCTTGATTGCCATCATGAGGGGAATGCTAGAGAGGTGGATGATCTCCAATTAGGGGGAGAGGAAGAGTATAATGAATCTCAAATCTCTAATCACATGTCTCCCCCTGAATTTGATGCAATTCACTTTGATGATGGGAAAGAAGAGGAAGTGAAGATGGATCTAGAATTGAACATTTATTTTGGAGTTGGGGTAAATGAGGAAATGAATGATTTGAGTGCGCTGCATGATAATTTCAATCTAGAGGAGAGGGTAGAGCTTATGCCAAATCTTGACTACGATGATCCTTTTAAAACTCTTCCAGTCAATAGGCCCAACCTTGCCCTACCTGTTGATTTATCTGATCCCACAGAATTTCAAGAGAAATATTTCATAATCAAGGACATGATTTTTCCCAATAGTCCTCCTCTATTCTCTGATTGGGATGGTCCTTTTCACATGTCTCCACCCTGTTATATGCTTTGCCCTTATACTCACCAGTTCCAGTTATATCTCTCAGGGCATGAAAAAGAAAATTTTGGCGAGAACAAAATTCTGTGGTGGCTCATTCTAAAATCAACTTGTTGGTTATTGAGCTTCCATGCGTCTGGCTGAAGACAATAAACTTAGCGCTAATTGGGAGGCAACCCAATTCTTTTTCATAAATAAATGAATAAATGAGGATGACTGATTATTTTTTTCCAGGAACATGAAACATGAAGCGGCATGTCTCCACCTACAGCACTTCATCTTGCTCAGGTTGTACCTTTCCCTCTCAATACATTCACTCTTTATTGTCCTAGTTTTCTACTTTAATCATGTCATTGAGGGCAATGCCACTTAAGTTGGGGGGATAGCTTAAGCTTTAAGTTTCATCAAAATGCTGTAATCTTTCATGATTCCCCTAACAAATGCTTCAGGGTCATTTTTCATGATAAGAAACATTGTCAAAATGATAAGGCTTAGAATATCCACTTGTGACAACATTGAATTAAAGGGTGAATTAGCTGGTTATGTTTTTAGCATCTTCCTCGGAATACACTCAGATTTTTTGAACTCATACACATCAGCACAATAATGAGAATAGTAGGTATTAAACACGAGGATGATGAGCTCTTTACTTAAAACTTAGGCAAGGATTGAAAATTCTACCTAGTCATTGAAGATCTATCGTGAGGAAAAAGCTACCTGCCTGTAAATAAGTGCAAAGCACCAAAAAGAAAGAAAAAAAATGAATGATGAAAAATAACTCATGGAAAATGCTCCTGATCTTAGTAACCGGGCCTGCTTCTCCTAGCAAGAGTTGAGGTTCGCGTCAAACAGTGAAGGAATGTGCAGCACCATGATGAAAAAAAAATGATGATGATCAGGCAGAGTGAAGCTACCTGTAATTCGAGAGTCTGATTTGCAAAAGGTAGAATTGGAAATCATCGTTAAGTGATAAATAGAAGGCTCATGCATCCGGTTGTCTGATCTTCATGTTCCCTTAATGTTTGTAAGGCAGTTCTCAGATGTTCCTCATGTTCTTCTTTCATCTTGGAATTGATAAGGATGTCATCAATGAATATGACCACAAAGCGGTCGAGGTATGGCCTGAAGACGTTGTTCATGAGTTGCATAAATACTGCGGGGGCGTTGGTTAACCTGAATAGCACAACCACAAACTCATAATATTCGTATCTACTACGGAAAGCCATCTTGTAAATATCCTCTTCCTTAACCTTCAACTGATGATAGCTAGACCTGAGGTCAATCTTGGAGAAATACTCCGCACCGGAGATCTGGTCGAACAGCTCATCAATACACGGCAGTGGGTACTTGTTCTTGATGGTAAGTTGATTCAACTGTCAGTAGTCGATAGACAGCATGAGGGATCCATCCTTCTTCCTGACAAAGAGAACCGGTGCACCCCAAGGGGATGTGCTAGGTCGAATAAAGCCTTTCTCTAGTAACTCTTGAAGTTACTTTTTCAATTCCTTGAGCTCCGTGGGGGACATCCTGTAAGGGGCCTTTGACACAGGTGCTACTCCAGGTGTGAGTTCGATGGAAAAATTAACCTCCCTCTCGGGTGGTATGCCGGGTAAGTCCGAAGGAAAGACATCCGAAAATTCATTTACAACGGGGATTTCTTCTATAAGGATTTCCTTGGACTCAGTAATGCTAACGGAAGCAAGAAAAGCTTCACATCCTTGTGAGATGAGTTTATTGGCGTAAAGAGAAGAAATAAGGGTAGGGTGCTTCCTATACTTGATGCCAAGGAAAGAAAACTTTGGAAAGTCTAGTTTATGAAAAGAAATCCGCCTATTGCGATAATTAATGTCAACATAATGGTCACAAAGCCAATCTACTCCTAATATAGCATCGTAGCCTTCCATATTAAGGCATACAAGATTTGCAAGGAGATTGTGAACTTCTATGATAACTTCACTATCGGGAAGATAAGTTTTAAGTATCGTTCCCGAACTTAAGGGTGTACTTATAGTTAAATTTGAAGGTAACGGGACAGGCGAAATTGGCAAGGTTTTAGCAAAAGAGCTAGTGTAGCAACCCTGATAAAATATTAATAATAATAAAGATTTTAAAATAAATCAAATAAATAGATAAATAAAACAAAATAAAATAACGCCTCGGATAAAGGCGCTATTCAAATTAGAAACACCTCTGGATAAGGCGTTATTCAAGAAGTGACGCCCTGACCACACGGCGTCAAATTCTAAACGCTAAAAACGGTAAGGCAAAGTAACGCCCCTATCTTAGGCGTGTTTTAAAACAAGAAACGCCCTTACACAAGGCGCTTCTTAAGAAACGACCTGCACCAGGTCGTCAATTTAAGAATCGACGCCCTGACCTAGGTCGTTAATTACATTCCAGAACCGTTCGAACCCAGAACTTATCCAGGGTAATGGATAAGTATTAGAAAGAGTTAAAAGGTGGTAAGGACTCTATATTGGAAGCATTACTTCCACTAGAACTCTAACCCTAATAGGACCCCCAAAATCTTATAAATAGTCTTGATCGAACAAACCCTAAACCTATTTGATTCAAGCCTCTGCGACGGTAAGTGAAGAACAGAACTGTTCTTCTTATTCTTTTTTTTTTCTGTTTCGAGTGTATGAAGAACTAACGTTCTTCATCTCCTTCTCTTCTTACAGGTCGAAGAGAGCACACGTAGTGAAGAACAAGGTAACGTTCTTCTACTATCTCCTCTGTTCCGATAAGTGAAGAAATTAATATATGTTCTTCTTCTCTTCTTATAGGAACTGCAGCATCTTCTTCTAGTTAAAAAATCCCTCACGTTCATCTTCGATCAAACTATCAAGGTAGGTTTTCTCAAGTTACTGTAGCCCAAATAAAATTAATGCAAGATATATATATAAGCATGTCATGCATACGGTTTAATATGGTTTTGTTAAGTTTCTGCAATATTTTGAAAGAGACGCCCCTATCAAGGGCGCTAATTTACAAGACACGACCCTGCCCAGGTCGTCAATTTCATATTTGACGCCCTGTACACAGGCGTTAATTTCATGTAATGTTAATCAGCTATCTTAAGAACTGATTATCCACGAAAATCACATGTAATTAAATTGTTCATGTTTAAAAATCCATAAATATGAAATATCGAATGCATGACTCTCCCTGTGAAATTCTTCCTGTCACGACTATATAAATACCATCTTGTACATCGATTATTGTGAAACTTCTGGCTGTTCGTGTCAATTACTGCAATTTCTTGAATTCACGACTTCGACAATGTCGTTTTCCATGTGTTAACGCCCCATCACAGGGCGTGAATTGGAAAAGTAACGCCCCTTCATAGGGCGCGTTTCTGTTAAAATCCCGAACAATATATTCTGTAAAAATAAGAATTTAATGATTAACGCCCCTGCCAAGGGCGCGTTTTTGATAATTCCTGAAAATAAATTATATTCTGTCAAATATGTAAATAATAAGACGCCTTCTGGTGTAGTCGTCAAATCTTTAAGAAACGACCCTGACCAGGGCGCGTTTTAGATAAATTACTGAAATATTGAAAATTCTACAAAATGGAAACATGTGTAAACGCCCTTCTGTTAGGCGTTATTTACTTGAGAAACGACTTGGCATAAGTCGTTATTTTACTGTAAAAATGATTTTTTATCCTGATTTTGTTAACCGATGGTTTCATATTATATAATATATATATCGGCACTATTCTCCACTCCGTGAGTATAGTCCCACTTTTCACGTTGTTTTATCGATCACACTCAACTCTCATTGACATACAAGCTCTCCATTGGACATTACGTTCCTTTGGACTAGCGAGTTAGTCATAGAGACCTCCGTAAGACTCCTCGTAGCCTTGGATTCCCTCAAGGCCGACTGAGCTGGTTGTACCCTAAAAACCCATTACACCATTGATGCCATGTCACTCTAAAGAAACATGGTATACCGGCCCTTATGATGATACAAAGAGTATATCATAGGAAATTCTTAATGGAATGATGATATCATGCCATATCATGTCATTCTTGTAAACCTCAATTCTATGATAAGAATGAGGGTGTCTTACCTTTGATATACTGTTCTTGTGGACCTCAATTCTATATAAAGAATGTCCATATTGATTTGTCATGGTACCCAAGTTAAAGGAACCATATTCTACCTAGTTTTATCGATATCGTGATTATACCGTTATTATCGCCATTCTATGTCCTTTGTCATATTTTGGACTCTATTCTATCAAAGTTGTCATACGTGTCTACCAGCTTGACTATTGAAATTCTATGTTGGCTATAAACAAGAGTGGATGTCAAAACACATGATAAATGCCTGCGCATATAGGGCCTGATCTGGTCCTGGGAGGAGCACCCGAAAGTACTTGTTCCCATGGGAGTTAAAATGATAAGGTATCTGGCATTATACCGAGTACTTGACTTGCTTGATTGGACATTCCACACACATCTTGTACTTGAAATCGTACTTGACTTGACATGAAATGCGTGGCCCGAAAAAGGGTAATTTACTTGCTTGATACATGATAGCCAAAGTTCTTGACATGACTTGTTAAACGTACTTGCTGGAATTTCTTGAATAAACTTGTTATCTTGTTGAAAGTTCATGATTAGTCCATCTTATTTCCTTCATATTACATTCTCTCTATCTTGTCGTTTTATGCGAGCATGCATAGCTTTATCGCATTCATGAAAAATGTAATCACTTAAACCCCTTGCTAGTACTTGAAATATAATTTCCTACTGAGCGTTCGCTCATTCCGTTTGTCCCTTTTTACTTTTCAGGTAAGTCCGACGACGATGAAAGTCAATCGGATGGGAATGGTCAAGAGTGAAAGTGATAGAGCTGCTCAAGTGTCATCTAGTCTTTTCTATAGTTTCTTGAGTCAACTATGTACTTTTCTTTTTTAAACAGAGTATTGGATTTGTAATAGTCTATTATAAAGGAATAAAGGATTGGGTTATCTTGCTATTTTGCGCATCTCTGTCTTTGTGTCGAATACACGACCACTCTGATTGACATGATTGATATAGACACGTCGGGCACCTCCGGGTATCTTCCGCGCTCGGGGCGTGACAGTCTTTGTGGTATCAGAGAACTAAGGTATTCAATTCCTAGGAAAAACCCAAGTCCAAGGATAAGTTTGAACCTTTCAACCAGTGAGATTGGGTAGAACCAAGGGTTGAGAGTCAATAAGTCTTTTAATAAGATCACATTGATATAATACTAACGTAGCTATTGTAATTGTAGGATAATGGCTGCCGAACGTGCTCAATGGCGCAACATGCAGCGTACCCTCCAAGGGATGACTCAAGTGCTATAACAGGTAGCACAAGGTGGTGCTCCACGAGCTGGAAGCTTACACCAAGCATTTAAGAACATGAATCCCCCGAAGTTCATGGGATCGACTGATCCGGACGATGCCGAGCATTGGGTTCGGGAAACCGAACGCATATTCCGTGTCATGCAATGCACGGATC
The DNA here is from genome assembly GCA_022559845.1 of Amorphophallus konjac. Classification (NCBI taxonomy): domain Eukaryota; kingdom Viridiplantae; phylum Streptophyta; class Magnoliopsida; order Alismatales; family Araceae; genus Amorphophallus; species Amorphophallus konjac. The sequence continues at coordinate 176,946,813 of CM040125.1, forward strand.
AGGACAAAGTTCTATTAGCTACATTCCAGTTAGAGAAAGATGCTAGATGCTGGTGGGAGTCTATTGAAGCAACCATCGATCCTACTCAAGTAACGTGGGAAGAATTTGTGGAATACTTCAATGCTAAATATTTCTCGGACCGAGTCCAAGAAAAGAAGGCTGCAGAATTCGCTGCATTGAAGCAACGATCTTTATCATTAGCAGATTATGAAGCTCAGTTCTCCAGGTTGTCTAGATATGCTAAGCATCTTATTAGCACGGAGAAGATGAAAGCCCGTAGATTTCTTAATGGGCTTAGGCCCCACTACATTACTCAACTGGCGCCTATGGACATCCAAATTTATTCCGAAATAGTGCGCCGAGCTCAATTACTTGAAGATGCCACGGAACTATCTGATAGGATCCGTGGGAAAGATAAGAAGGAGCAAGTCACAAGTTCGGGTTCTTTCAAACCCAACTTTAAGAAGAGGCCCAATAATGGAGGTTCATCCTCTCAAGATTTCAAGTTCAAAAAGACCAAGCCTTTATCTATCACAACTACCCCTTCTAAAACAATATGCAAGCATTGTGACAAGGCTGGTCACAAGACCGAAGAATGCTGGAGGAAATTAGGAGCTTGTCTCCGTTGTGGGAGTCGCGAACATCAGATTCCCGATTGTCCATTAATGAATGACCAAGCCGGTGACGGTAAACGCCCGGTGACGAAGAATGCTCGTCTTCATGCAATCCAGGAGATCGAACCTGAAGAAGAAGGCGGATTAGTGGAAGGTACATTGAAAATTTGTTCCAAAAGTGCTTATGTCTTATTTGATACGGGTGCATCGCATTCCTTTATTTCTAAGAAGTTTGCCGACCCGTTACCGTTAGAACCAGAATGGATAAAAATAGTTCTAACTACTCCTCTGGGAAGTGAAAATGATATTACCCATCACTATCAAAACTGTGAGGTAATGGTTCAAGGTAGGAATTTACCTATAGATCTCATATGCCTCGATCTAAAGGAGTATGATGTTATACTGGGAGCGGACTGGTTATCCAAATACCATGCAACGGTTGATTGCCGCAATAGCCAAATTGCTTTCAAAGATTTTCCAGAATTAGTCTTTACTCGCCCCAAGAGTCGGAGCAAATCCCCTCTTATTTCGGCTCTTCGAGCAAGCAAGCTCGTCAGGAAAGGATGTGTATCCTTCCTTGCATTTGTCACAGTTAAGGAAACAAAGGACACTAAGATAGAAGACATTCAGGTAGTGCAAGAGTTTCCAGACGTATTTTCGGAAGATTTGCCGGGATTACCCCCTCAAAGAGAAGTGGCCTTCACCATTGACTTAGTCCCTGGTGCTGGTCCAGTTTCAAAGGCACCCTATAGAATGTCCCCTGCGGAACTCAAAGAATTGAAGGAGCAGTTGATGGGACTGATTCGAAAAGGGTTTATTAGACCAAGTACTTCCCCGTGGGGAGCACCAGTCTTATTTGTAAAGAAGAAGGATGGATCCATGAGATTGTGCATCGACTATCGACAGTTGAATCATCTTACTATCAAAAACAAGTATCCACTGCCGAGAATCGATGAGTTATTTGATCAAATTTCCGGATCCAAATATTTTTCCAAGATTGATCTCAGGTCAGGATATCATCAGTTAAGAATCAAGGATGATGACATTCATAAGACTGCGTCCAGAAGCAGGTATGGCCACTATGAATTTGTTGTTATGCCTTTTGGACTAACCAATGCCCCTGCTGCCTTCATGCAGTTAATGAATAGCATATTCAGGCCTTACTTGGATCAATTCATAGTAGTCTTCATTGATGATATATTGATATATTCCAAGACTAAGGAAGAACATGAAGAGCATTTAAGGATCGCATTGCAAGTATTGAGGGAAAATCAATTATATGCAAAGCTCAGCAAATGTGAATTCTGGCTTGAAGAAGTGACTTTCCTCGGACATGTGATATCCAAGGATGGTCTATCTGTTGATCCATCAAAGGTAGAAGCTGTAAGAAACTGGGAAAAACCAACTAATGCAAGTGAGATCAGAAGTTTCTTAGGTCTTGCAGGCTATTATCGGCGATTCATCAAAGATTTCTCTAAGATCGCCGTACCACTTACAAGATTAACTCGCAAGGAGATCCGATATAAATGGAGTGAGGAATGTGAAAGAAGTTTCCAAACTCTCAAGGATCATCTCACTACAGCTCCGGTGTTAGCTCTACCAATAGAAGGAAGGAAATTCGAGGTTTACACATATGCTTCTGGCATTGGCCTCGGATGTGTCCTAATGCAACAAGGAAAGGTCATAGCATACTCTTCACGTCAACTGAAGAAGCATGAGGAGAATTACCCCGTCCATGACTTAGAACTGGCCGCGGTGGTATTTGCCCTAAAGATATGGAGACACTACTTATATGGAGTGCAGTTTACTGTATACTCCGATCACAAGAGTCTTAAATATCTATTCTCACAAAAGGAGCTAAACATGAGACAAAGACGCTGGCTAGAATATCTCAAGGACTTCGACTTCAATATACAATACCATCCCGGAAAGGGTAATTATGTTGCTGATGCCCTTAGTCGAAAGTCGAGAGCAATGATAGCCAATTATATGATACAAGAATGGAGGTTGCTAGAACAATTCTCCGAGCTCAATATAAGCTTGGACAAGGAAGCCAAATTTATCACATTATCTCATGTAAGCATATAGTCGGATTTATTATCTGAGATACAAGCACTTCAGGATGATGATCCTATATTAGTGGAAAGCAAAGGCAGATTAGAAGGACAATCTGATTTTCAACTAACTTCTGATGGAAGATTATTATTCAAAGGTAGAACTTGTATACCCGACTGTCCAGAATTAAAGAAGAAGATCTTAGATGAAGCTCACTGATCAAAGTACACTATTCATCCAGGATCAACCAAAATGTATCAAGATATAAAGAGGAACTTTTGGTGGCCCAACATGAAAAGAGAAATAGCGGACTATGTATCACGCTGTCTCACATGCCAACAGGTCAAGGCGGAACACCAAAAGCCTGCTGGAAAACTACATCCTCTAGATATTCCTAAATGGAAGTGGGAGGATATTGGTATGGATTTCATCATGGGTTTATCTAAATCAAAAGGAGGACACGATGGAATCTGGGTTATCATTGACCGATTAACTAAATCGGCGCATTTCTTACCAATAAAAAGCCGATGGTCAATTGATGTACTAGCTGCACTATACATCAAGGAAATAGTCAGGATACATGGAATCCCTGCCTCAATCGTGTCTGATAGAGATCCCCGTTTCACTTCTCATTTTTGGAAAGGATTACAACATTCGTTGGGGACAAGACTAAATTTTAGTACAGCTTTTCACCCTCAAACGGATGGTCAGACCGAGAGAACTAATCAAGTTGTTGAGGATATGCTTAGAGCATGCATCATTGACTTTGGAGGAAACTGGCATGACCACTTGCCTCTAGTTGAATTTGCATATAATAATAGATACCAAGCTAGTATCCAAATGGCACCTTTCGAAGCTTTATATGGAAGGAGTTGCCGATCACCTTTATGCTGGAACGAAGTTGGAGAGAAATAACTGTTAGGTCCAGACATGGTAAGGGATACAACTGAGAAGATACAAGTAATCAGAGAAAGATTGCAAGTTGCTCAGACCAGACAAAAGGCTTATGCTGATACAAGGAGAAGAGATCTTGAATTCCAGGTTGGAGATCATGTATTTCTTAAAATATCGCCTGGACGTGGCATACAAAGATTTGGTGTTAAGGGCAAGCTTACGCCAAGATTCATCGGACCATTTGAGATACTCGAAAGAGTTGGCGAGGTTGCTTATCGCATCGCATTGCCTCCTCAATTGTCCGAGGTACATAATGTATTTCACATATCTATGTTGAAGAAGTATGTACACGATCCATCTCATATTATTGAACATGGAGATCTGGTGATCCAGAAAGACCTCACCTATGAACAGAAGCCTATGAAGATCTTAGACCGTGAAATACGTGCTCTAAGGAATAAGGTTATTCCCATGCTTAAGGTACAATGGAATAAGAATTCTGAACACGATGCAACATGGGAGACCGAGGAATCTATGAAGAAACGATTTCCTGAGTTATTCTAAGAGGTATATGATCTACACTCTCCACGTATATACATATTATGCAATTGAATTTGGGGACCAAATTCTTTTAAGTGGGGGAGGGTGTAGCAACCCTGATAAAATATTAATAATAATAAAGATTTTAAAATAAATCAAATAAATAGATAAATAAAACAAAATAAAATAATGCCTCGGATAAAGGCGCTATTCAAAATAGAAACGCCTCTGGATAAGGCGTTATTCAAGAAGTGACGCCCTGACCACACGGCGTCAAATTCTAAACGCTAAAAACGGTAAGGCAAAGTAACGCCCCTATCTTAGGCGTGTTTTAAAACAAGGAACGCCCTTACACAAGGCGCTTCTTAAGAAACGACCTGCACCAGGTCGTCAATTTAAGAATCGACGCCCTGACCTAGGTCGTTAATTACATTCCAGAACCGTTCGAACCCAGAACTTATCCAGGGTAATGGATAAGTATTAGAAAGAGTTAAAAGGTGGTAAGGACTCTATATTGGAAGCATTACTTCCACTAGAACTCTAACCCTAATAGGACCCCCAAAATCCTATAAATAGTCTTGATCGAACAAACCCTAAACCTATTTGATTCAAGCCTCTGTGACGGTAAGTGAAGAACAAAACTGTTCTTCTTATTCTTTTTTTTTCTGTTTCGAGTGTATGAAGAACTAACGTTCTTCATCTCCTTCTCTTCTTACAGGTCGAAGAGAGCACACGTAGTGAAGAACAAGGTAACGTTCTTCTACTATCTCCTCTGTTCCGATAAGTGAAGAAATTAATATATGTTCTTCTTCTCTTCTTATAGGAACTGCAGCATCTTCTTCTAGTTAAAAAATCCCTCACGTTCATCTTCGATCAAACTATCAAGGTAGGTTTTCTCAAGTTACTGTAGCCCAAATGAAATTAATGCAAGATATATATATAAGCATGTCATGCATACGGTTTAATATGGTTTTGTTAAGTTTCTGCAATATTTTGAAAGAGACGCCCCTATCAAGGGCGCTAATTTACAAGACACGACCCTGCCCAGGTCGTCAATTTCATATTTGACGCCCTGTACACAGGCGTTAATTTCATGTAATGTTAATCAGCTATCTTAAGAACTGATTATCCACGAAAATCACATGTAATTAAATTGTTCATGTTTAAAAATCCATAAATATGAAATATCGAATGCATGACTCTCCCTGTGAAATTCTTCCTGTCACGACTATATAAATACCATCCTGTACATCGATTATTGTGAAACTTCTGGCTGTTCGTGTCAATTACTGCAATTTCTTGAATTCACGACTTCGACAAGGTCGTTTTCCATGTGTTAACGCCCCATCACAGGGCGTGAATTGGAAAAGTAACGCCCCTTCATAGGGCGCGTTTCTGTTAAAATCCCGAACAATATATTCTGTAAAAATAAGAATTTAATGATTAACGCCCCTGCCAAGGGCGCGTTTTTGATAATTCCTGAAAATAAATTATATTCTGTCAAATATGTAAATAATAAGACGCCTTCTGGTGTAGTCGTCAAATCTTTAAGAAACGACCCTGACCAGGGCGCGTTTTAGATAAATTACTGAAATATTGAAAATTCTACAAAATGGAAACATGTGTAAACGCCCTTCTGTTAGGCGTTATTTACTTGAGAAACGACTTGGCATAAGTCGTTATTTTACTGTAAAAATGATTTTTTATCCTGATTTTGTTAACCGATGGTTTCATATTATATAATATATATATCGGCACTATTCTCCACTCCGTGAGTATAGTCCCACTTTTCACGTTGTTTTATCGATCACACTCAACTCTCATTGACATACAAGCTCTCCATTGGACATTCCGTTCCTTTGGACTAGCGAGTTAGTCATAGAGACCTCCGTAAGACTCCTCGTAGCCTTGGATTCCCTCAAGGCCGACTGAGCTGGTTGTACCCTAAAAACCCATTACACCATTGATGCCATGTCACTCTAAAGAAACATGGTATACCGGCCCTTATGATGATACAAAGAGTATATCATAAGAAATTCTTAATGGAATGATGATATCATGCCATATCATGTCATTCTTGTAAACCTCAATTCTATGATAAGAATGAGGGTGTCTTACCTTTGATATACTGTTCTTGTGGACCTCAATTCTATATAAAGAATGTCCATATTGATTTGTCATGGTACCCAAGTTAAAGGAACCATATTCTACCTAGTTTTATCGATATCGTGATTATACCGTTATTATCGCCATTCTATGTCCTTTGTCATATTTTGGACTCTATTCTATCAAAGTTGTCATACGTGTCTACCAGCTTGACTATTGAAATTCTATGTTGGCTATAAACAAGAGTGGATGTCAAAACACATGATAAATGCCTGCGCATATAGGGCCCGATCTGGTCCTGGGAGGAGCACCCGAAAGTACTTGTGCCCATGGGAGTTAAAATGATAAGGTATCTGACATTATACCGAGTACTTGACTTGCTTGATTGGACATTCCACACACATCTTGTACTTGAAATCATACTTGACTTGACATGAAATGCGTGGCCCGAAAAAGGGTAATTTACTTGCTTGATACATGATAGCCAAAGTTCTTGACATGACTTGTTAAACGTACTTGCTGGAATTTCTTGAATAAACTTGTTATCTTGTTGAAAGTTCATGATTAGTCCATCTTATTTCCTTCATATTACATTCTCTCTATCTTGTCGTTTTATGCGAGCATGCATAGCTTTATCGCATTCATGAAAAATGTAATCACTTAAACCCCTTGCTAGTACTTGAAATATAATTTCCTACTGAGCGTTCGCTCATTCCGTTTGTCCCTTTTTACTTTTCAGGTAAGTCCGACGATGATGAAAGTCAATCGGATGGGAATGGTCAAGAGTGAAAGTGATAGAGCTGCTCAAGTGTCATCTAGTCTTTTCTATAGTTTCTTGAGTCAACTATGTACTTTTCTTTTTTAAACAGAGTATTGGATTTGTAATAGTCTATTATAAAGGAATAAAGGATTGGGTTATCTTGCTATTTTGCGCATCTCTGTCTTTGTGTCGAATACACGACCACTCTGATTGACATGATTGATATAGACACGTCGCGCACCTCCGGGTATCTTCCGCGCTCGGGGCGTGACAACTAGAAATAAAGGAATGAGAAGCACTAGTATCAAATAACACAAATACAGGATGCGAGTAAATTTGGACGGTACCTTCCATCAGTTCTCATTCTTTGGTAGCTTCTTTGTCCACAATAGCATTGAGACGAGCCTGCCGCCTTCGTCCGCCGTCATTCTTGGAGCATTGTTCTTTCATGAGGGGATAGTCTAGCATGCGATGCTTCGACTGCCACATCTTCAGAAAGCGCCAAGACACTTCCAGCATTCCTCGGCCGCATGGCTGAATTTCTCAAAGAACGTGCAAGTCGCAGTGACTTGCTTGTCTTCCTCCTTCGCCTTCTTGTTCTTGTGGTAGCCACTACCACTCCCGTTCCGGGATCTCTTCTTATTATCACGGGATTTATAAGAGTCCGTGATGCTAAACTTCACCTTCTTTCCACGCCTATCCATCTTTCGACTAGATTCTTCTCCCTTGCCTTTAAGTTTCTCGACTTTTTCCAAAGTCCTTTCATATAAATGTGCTCGCTGGACCATCCCCGCGTAGGTCCAAATATTTTGTGAGCCAAGTTGTTGAATGAAGACGGGCTTGTTGACACCCATTTTATGACCAATGATTTGGGTCATCTCCTTATTTATTTTTATGATGTCCCGAGTTATTCACCGCTTATTGGGCCATTTTTGGGCTTAATTGTATGTGTCATTCTCCTTGGTTGGACCTAGCTCTATTGATTTCTCGTCACTTCACCTTATTGGACCTAGATAAGGGCTAATGAGGATTGTTTTGTGGATTAAGTTGAGAATTTATTAGCCTTTATCTCTTTTGCCACGTCCTCTCCCCTAGGGGTCTATCGCACAACCGCTAGGTGGGCGTTGGCGGTCCATCGCTACACCGCTAACGGGCAGAGAGTCCTGCTGGGTCTCTTTGATCTTATCTTCCTCTGAACGCATGCTCCTAGCGGTCTATCACACGACCGTTTCTTGTGGCTAGCGGTCCATCGCAAGACCTCTAGTGGGAACAGAGAGTCCTGCTCTCCTGTTCTTCCTCTCCTCGGCAGTGGATGAACTAGAGTCCTTCATCCTTTGATTTCTCTCTCACTAGAGACTCCTAGAACCTTCTGTTTGTTTCTATGGACTCTTGGGAGTATTATCTTGAAGGATTATCTAGTTTTAGGCCTATTTTCGAGTCATTATCCCTCCAACTCGAACCTAGGGTTTGAGGGCCTATAAATAGGACCCTTGAGTTCATGGCTTGAAGAAGAGATTTTTGGAGATTGCGTCAAAGTGTTGCTGCGTTCTGGAGTCATTTACAACCAAGGAGAAGCTACTTCCATGTCCACCAAGCTTCTAGTCCAGGGAGTACAAAGTTTCTTTGGTCTAGTTTGTGTCTTTTGGTCTTTAGTGTTGTCTATTGTTCCCTTGCATCCATAGCATCTTCTCTCTTCTTTTCTCCACGTTCTCTGCATTCAATCATCTTTTTAAAATATCCTCCCATCTTTTTCACGCCACATAGGGGTTAAAAAAACCAAACCTCCCAGGTATTCACCCTTCCTTTATGCATATTAGCTTAGTTGAGTTATAGATACTACACTTGCCCAAGGGCTAATTGGGTTGTTTTTCTTGTTGTCTGTACTTCCTTGTAGGTTTACAGGACTCATTGCATGAGGCCCAACCTTTCTGGCCGGCCAGGAGGGGTGGATATTAAGTTCCAAATCACTGTTCTGGGTGCGCTAGCGGTCATCTGGAAGACCATTTTTCAGGTATAAGGCAGTTTATCGCAAGACCGTTTTCTGTTGGGTAGCGGTAGTCTGAAGGACCGCTAACCATTCACTGCACCTGGTTTTCTCTCTCCCGCGGGCGGGTATCTTCAACCGGCTCTTTCCAAGGTATTATTGTGGTTTTACTGCTTTAATTACTTTGGCGGTGATCACACATTTTATCTGGGTATTTGTTCATCATTGTCATCATCTTGCTTGCTTTTCCCTTTACTTTATTTGCTCCACACCTACGGTGTGTGTTTTTGTTCCTTTGCTCCACACCCCGGCGTGTGTTTTTATTTTTCTTTCTCATAAACATTGATGACATGTCCATACTCCTGATTTTGTGATTGTTTGAGTTAGGTTATTACTTGCTCACACACATTCACACATATCTTTCACACCACTATATTCACCTTCACATCATTCATCACATCACATCACAAAAGAAACATCAACAGGGCCCTAACCCATCCAGAAATCGGTTGGCCTTTAATATATCTCTGCTCACCAGATGTTCAGTATAAGGGGCCAAATGGGAGAATTGGAGTTCATATTCTGCCACTGACATCATGCCTTAGCGTAGAGAAGCAAATTCAGCAGCCTTTCGCTCCTTGACATGCTCGTAGAAGTACTTTGCCCGGAAGAGTGTAAGAAACTCGCTCCATATAGGCTGGGCATTTTGGGGTTGTGCCGAGGTGGTCTTCCACCAAGTACGAGCATCTTTATTTAGTTGGAAGGTGGCGAGACAGACCTTCTCTTGATCAGCACATTGCATAACGTTGAAGATCCTTTCCATTTCGTCTATCCAGTTCTCGGCTTCATCTGGATTGGAACAGCGAGAAAACCATGGAGGATTTAAGGTTCAGAAATTCCAATGTAGATCGCCGGCATCAGCCCTCGCGCCAGCTTGGGCCATATTCTGTAGTGCCTATGTAAGACCTACAACAGTATGTTGCATCCCGTCCCAGTCAACACGGTGTGCCATTGTGAAAATTAGGTACTTGAGAGGATAATCAATTAGTCAATTCATATGGAATTAATAGAATTAACCTAGAGAAAATTTATAATTTAACTATCTCATCCCGGCTCTACCCATTCTCACATGGTTGGAAATTTCTTCCTGGCTCATAGGATTAGGTCCTTAACCTCGGACTTAGCCTATGCCATTTTCCTAGGAATAAGTAAGTCTTGAGACTTATGCTCTGATACCAACTTAACTATCACGTCTCGAGACATATGTACAACGGAAGTAATATCGGGGAACGTGAGCAGCCGGCAATATGCCTCAAGCTAGCAATATGATCAGAGCGCAATAAACATCCACATAAAATGGAGTACACAATATTTGACCAAAATTCTAACTTTTATTGATAATAATGATTCATAATTACATAAGGTTCACTCTTGATCTACTAGACTCAAGAAAAATGGAAATTACATAGTAAGACTCAATAAAGTGAAAATTACATCTTGACTTTAGACTACTTGAAAACTCTTGACATTCTAAGTCTTCTCTCGACCATCAATCATCACTCTCGGACCCTTTGCTAGAATACTCCGAATCCGACTCACTTGAACTTCCTGAAAAGATTGAAAAAGTAGGGTAATGAGTACACTTGCCCAGTAGATATCTTCGCACCAACATGGAGGCATGCTTTAAGTAATTACATTTTCGCTCTAATGAATAAGGTAAAAGAAAATGCGATAAAACACACGAATAAAATCCAAGTAACAAGATGGGAATTATAGAGATATGAAGAATATGAATGGACAATAGAGCATGACCAGGCAAGATTTATAAGGAAAAATGGCCTTTCATTAACAAGAATGTACTTCATAACCATAAAGGTTATGCACTAGAAAGTCATGAACAAGAAAGTACTAGCAAGCATGTAAATTATCACAAGTTTGCCTCATGGTTTTCACCAGTCTATAAAAAAAGTACTCCCGACACAATGCGACGCTAGTGTTCATCGTACCCCATGGTTTTCAGCACATTTCCACCTATCTGCCGAGGGGGCTAGTGTAGAGCCCTTGGACACTGTCCGTGCCCGCTCTTGCATCTTCAAGTTACAGATCAAGCTACTTCCATGAGAATATAGTAAAGTTTGACCAATAATGTTCAATTCAACAATAGTTTCCATGATAACGTAGCCAAGGTAGAGAACGCACAATAAGAGATCATAAGAGTTCCAAAGATGAATTAAAACAATGTCATGCTACGGAAAGAATCTGACAGCACAACGGCATATTCTTTAACTTCCATAATTTATTAGATAGCTTTGGAATAAGATGTTAGGTTCTAGATAATCACTATACCATCTAGAATCATAGAAAAATCAACCCTTAAGTCAAACCTCGGGTTAAGAACACTCGAGATAGAAACGGTTAGTCCAGGGCCGTTTCTTTAAATAGCGGTCATATCTAGGCCGCTAATAGGATGTAGCGTTCAAATCAGGACCGTTTCATGAGAAAGATAGTGGTCAGGGGAAAGGCCGCTAACTAACAGTTACAGTCTCTTGGATGGCCGCTAGTATCCAGAACTCAGAAAAACACCGGTAGTGTAAGTGCTTTCTAGACAATTAGGTTTTGAGAGAACAACCAGCTCGGCGTCCTAGTGAGAATCCTAGGCTCACGGAGACTTACGGAGGCCTTGAAACAAGATCACCTAGTCTAGTGGAAGGAATATCCAACGGAGAGGATCACAAGTCCAAGAGGTGTGCTTATAAGTGCAAAGTGTATCTAATGGCCACACATCGGGGTACGCACCATGTACTTAAGAAAAGACACTAGATGAGAATGAATCGAAATAAATAGTGATTAAATATCATCGACGAAACAAGTCTCATAAGCACATGAACTTTAGCTTTAATACAAGAGTATATGGTTTTGGCATGAAATTAACATAAGTTTAAAATAGGCATTCTAACCATATAAGACATGGAACCTATCAAGGACAATGCACAATATAACCAATATTACGAATATGAAGTCAAAACTAGTAATAAAACCTATTTACCTAGGCTTAACATATAGTTAATAGGGCTGTCCAGCAATCTATTTAGAGTTAACAAGTAGCAGAGATCAGATCCAAATAGCGGTTAGATGATGGCCGCCTACCATGGCTTAGCGGTCTGTCGCACGGCCGCTATAGACTGCTGGCGGTCACAGGGAAGACTGTTTCTTTCCGTTTATGGCAGACAATAGTAAAATCAAAGTACACGCTAATCTAGGGCAGTAAATCGTATAAAATATGCTAGACAGAGAGAGAAAATGTTTCTACAATGAAGATAACTTATGGAGATGCATAGGTTGTCATAAATTAAGGTAAGATCTTCATCTTTGTTATTAAGGGTAGAAATTATGCATGCAGAAATAACCTTGATGTGTAGTGCCAATAAAACCTTAAATACTCCATTTAGAAATGATGAAAATTCATGAAATCAAAGGGATTTTATTCCTAACTTGGTATTTTAGCCATCCACGAGATAACCTACATCTGAGAAAAGTTTTAGACTTCGAATTTCTAACTGGAAGATCACTCAGGTTCCTGCACGTCCTGTGCTAAACCAGCAACTTCCTGCCCCTCTATCTTCTGATTCTCTTGACCTAAGTTTGTGAAAATAGGTGGGTAGGTAGAAGATAGAAAAGGGAACAAAAAGTTCTAAAGACACTACATGAACTAACCTCGTTTAGGACTTCTAAACTCCTGATCTTTACTGGATCGACGCACTGGTTCCTGTGCAGCCTGTAGCGAACCAGCGACTTACAGACGCCCTAATTCTTCAATGGCCAAGTCTTATAGCACGAAAATTAGAGGGGAGTTAGATAAAACTAAGAAGAACAAATTATTTTAAAGGACTAACCTAAGAAGATGTCTCCTTACCTTCGAAATACATGAGCCAACATTAGGGTTCGCATGGGTCGAAGTTAGGGTCTATTTATAGGATTTTGAGTTAGGGCTGAGGATTTGATCGAGTTAGGAGTCCTAATTAGGGATAAGATCGATCTCTAAGAGTCCTAGACATGTTTACATGTCGACACACTTCGATCCATGAGGATTTAGATGCCAAAGATCCAAGCTTTTCACATTTCTTCCATTCACGGAATTAGAAGGAATTAGCGATCATGGAGGGACCGCTAGGATGAAATGGCGGTCTCGCGATAGACCGCCATTTGGCGTTAAATCTGAAAAATTCAGATTTTCTTATTATCTCTTATTTACCTTCTTATTGGTGTATACATCCTATTTTAAATCTGTAAATTACCCAATTTACGTTTCTATTATTGGGCTTGGGCCTAAAGGGCTTGGACTTGGGTCTTGTGGGCCTATTTAGTGGATTTAAACCTATCTTAATATCTGGGCCTTTAAATAATTATTCAATAGACCTTTATTCCTTAAATAGCCCATTTAGTCTACTTAAATGCTTAATAATTATATTAAATCCCAAAAAATTCTTAGAAAATTCTCTGATGTTACAGGTGTATTCACTAATTTCGCCGATGATGACGAGGCTCAACGTTGGTTTGTTCATTGGCATTGGTTAAATGTTGAAGCAAAGATAGGTTTGATCATTAACGAGGACGAAAGGTCTGGGTTAATGATCTATTTACCGATCTCGCCGATGATGACGAGGATCAGCGTTGGTTTGTTCATCGGCATTGGTTAAATGCCGAAGCAAAGGTAGGTTTAATCATTAGCGAGGAAAGAGGGTCTGAGTTAATGGTATATTTACCAATCTCGCTGATGATGACGAGGATCAGCGTTGGTTTGTTCATCGACATTAGCTAAATGCCGAAGCAAAGGTAGGTTTAATGATTAACGAGGACGGAGTGTCCGGGTTAACGGTATATTTACCGATCTCACCGATGATGACCAGGATCAGCATTGGTTTATCCATCGGCATTGGTTAAATGTCGAAGCAAAGGTAAGTTTAATCATTAATGAGGATGGAAGGTCTGGGTTAACAGTATATTTACCGATCTCACCGATGATGATGAGGATCAGCGTTGGTTTGTTCATCGGCATTGGTTAAATGCAGAAGTAAAGGTAGGTTTAATCATTAACGAGGACGAAAGGTCCAGGTTAATGGTCTAAGAAAGTAGATCTCCAGTGGGACTTGTGATGAGCGTCCTATTCGGAGTTTCATAGGGATGAACCACATTACTAGCCAAAGCGCCCTTTTGGGTTTTCGCTAGAGCCAGCCCCCTCTTGCTTTTGCCCATACGCCCTTTCGGGTTTTCAAGTGGCACGGTACCTGATTTTGTCTGCGGCGCCCTTTCAGGTTTTCGCCACAGCCGGGTTGCAGCCATTTTTACCCTTGCCCAGAATATCTTAAACAAGTCCGATGGGGCACCTCTATTTTAATCCCCATTTTTTTAATATTGAAAATGACGGGTTGATATGTAGTGCTTGATCGCAACTGCTTCCTTTATTCGTTTAATGACAGTGTGTAGATACTGGCTGGGGCACGAATCCTTGCCCCGAGAAAGGGTACATTCATTGGCAATAAGACAATGCCAGTGCAAGTGAAAGAGTTTATGCGCCGATTTGCACGTAAGGTCCGCGATGGCGATAATGTGTAAACGTCGGCTAGGGCACGAAGCCTTGCGCCGGTAGAGGGTTTATTCGTAGGCAAGAAAATAATACCGACGCAAGGAAAAGAGTTTATGCGCCAATTCAGACGTAAGGTCCGTATAGGCGATGATGTGTAGATATCGGCTAGGGCAGGAAGTCTTGTTGAGATCGGTGCGATGGATTCAGAGGGGGGTGAATGAATCTGTCCTTCAAAATTTTTGCCTAATTTAAAAAATTAGAACACTCAGAGATGCGAAGCTAAAGACAGATTTAGTTCTACCGAATCTTAAGTACTGTGATGTGTTCAATCAAACAGTAGACGTGCAATCAATGAGCTCAATGGACATATGAAGACAGATCGAGCCTAAGCATTCATCTAGCGAAATCAGATATGACAATCAAACCACAGTAGACGAAGGATTTTTAGGTGGTTCGGTCCGCAGACCTACGTCCAGCCCACACTCCAACCAGAGTGTGGACTCCGCTGATACATAGCTTAACAGTTGGGCCTCACAGCTTGCCTACATCAGCTAAGCATCACAGCTTGCTTCTGCTGGGCAATACAGCTTGGCCGTCCATAGGATAACACACCTCTGCAACTGCTGGGGACTACAGCTTAACCCATCCAGAGGAATCCTCCTCTTCCCGCTGAGCTTCACAGCTTGCTGTCCGAGGTATCTACCTCGCCCACTGACAAACAGCTTGAAGAAAGGTTAAAAATGAAAGCAGGAAATAAGAAATAACAGCTACTGAAAGCTGTAATCAATGAAATGCAAATGTGGCTCCCATGGAGCTGACTGGATTGGATTTGATCTAGATTCCAGTGAAGACAGATCTTCTGATGGAGCTTCTCTTCTTCTTCTTCACGAACTCTCTATCACTCTTTCTCTTTCCTTCTCTCTCTTTTTCTCTCGATCCTCACGAGCTCTCTCTCTCTCTCCTTTTCTTCTACAACTTCTCTTTTCCTCTCTGCTGCTCTCTTTCTCTTTTCTTCTATTCTATTGATCGTGCTAGTTTTAAATCATTTTCTGCTTCGATCACTCTGCTCACCATCAATTTCTCCAGATGGAGAAGTCTTCTATTTATAGCATCAGAGAGGTGGGCGTGTGTCCTCTACAATTCCCACCCAGAGCGCCTTGACCATGTGGCAGCATTTCAGCCTGCTGCACTACACGTGTCATGATCCTGGCACTTCCTCCATTCTTGGATCACGTGCCCTTCTTATGCTCCTCGAGCAGCGGTCCTGTCAGATCAGGCTTGTTATCAGTGTGAGTTAATCTGAAAGGAAAGAAAGGATGCATCGAGTAAGTTTGATATTTGAACTGAGCATGTACAGACTTGATGCACAAAATGCAGTGTGCATATAAGAAAGTGTGTACAATGAAGGTGAATGCACGGACATGCCACCAGAGAATGTATAGACTTTGTGTGCAATGTACAAGACAATGTACAGACTTGCTGGCTTGTAATGCGATATGCATATAGCAAAGTATGCACCTTGAAGATGAATGCTCAGACATGCCATCAACGAGTGTATGGACTTAGTGTGCATGCGACAACGATGTACAGACTTACTGGTGTGATGATTCATGAACTTAAATGCTCGTGCCAGCAACGGTTGTATAAACTTATGAATTAATGCACGAACTTAATTGCTAGTATCATCACAGGTTGTACAGGCTTTGTGTACTTGTGTATGCATAAGGCAACGTGATGCACTGACTTTGCGTATGCATGAAGAACACTGGTTGTACTACCTTGGTCGAGTGAAACAACGGAGGCTGTATAGACTAGCCACCAAAAAATGTACAGACTTTGATGAGAAAGATGCACACATGCACAATGAACACGGATGCACTGACTAAGCCACGAGCTGAGCTAACGGATGTATAGACTTGCCCAGTCATCAGCTAATGGATGTATAGACTTGCTCAGTCATCAGCTAATGGATGTATAGACTTGCTCAGTCTAATGGATGTATAGACTTGCTCAGTCATCAAACCAACCGTGTGCAGACTTAGTGTACGCATGAAACAATTCAATGCAGTATGCATATAGTAAAGTATGCACATTAAAAGTGAATGCACATACATGTCAGCAGAGGATGTGCAGAGTTTGTATATGCATGAGACAATCGAATGCACTGACTATGCTCATGAATGTATAGACTTGAGTTGATGTAGTCTAGGCAATACTCTATACAGACTTTACCCCTTGGACATGCATGAGTCTAGGCATTCACTGACTTATAGCCACCATAAAACATAGTTATGAAATGCACAGGCCTAGACGGTTAACCCTACACTGGCTATGTATGCATAATGAACACGCATCAACCTCGAATTAAAGCAACTGATGAATGCACCGATGCAGTGTATGCATATGGCAGATATTGAACTGATGCAATGTATGCAGGAGAACTAACAATGCAGTCTATATACCAGATCATGCATCGACTATATGACGTGCAACAACAGTTAATGTACCGATGCAAACTACACTTGTTATGCAAGAACTAGAGTTGCACCAATGCAGAGATAGACAATGCAATGAGATGAATGTGCCCACTCTCAAATCAATCAATCAATCAAACATGCTCATATTGCTTACTAACATCAAAACAATTCATACTCATAGTGCTTGCTGACATCAAAACCATAGGGGCACAATAATCTCCCCCTTTTTGATGATGGCAACACTATGAGTCACTATGAGACACACAGATCCAAGCTATCTCCCCCTTTGACTTCATCAAAAAGAGAAGAAGTTTGAGATATGAACAGATTGATATAACATCTCCCCCTTTGACAACATGAAGGCACATTAGAGCTATTCTCCCACAAAATGAATATGAATGTTTGACTACTCTCCCCTTAAATGCAGATGACCCAGAACTCCCCCTGAAGTGCAGGAATAAACTCTGATTATCCAATGAAGCAAATTGAAATCTGCCATCACAGAATAAAGCAGGTGGAAAGTCCACAGAAGTAGAACTGGTTACAGAAACAAGATGGAAGATTCCAACAGTGTGGAGAGTAGTACATCTCAGGAATCAATCAACTGATAAGAGAACTAAGTGCCTGTTGATCAAGTTGTCAGGGGTGAAACAAATCATGAGGAATTTTAAGGCGTGCACCACTACAATAAGTCGTAACATGAATAGACTCTCCTATCATAGAGGGTTATGAATTGGCAACTTGACCAACCTGATTTAATTATGATGTATACCAAATTTGTCAATCAAAATCAGTACTTATATCTGAATTCAAGTTTTAATAAAGGTGAACCAAATAATCCGATAACACTCAGGACCAATCATCTTTATCTTTCACTCATGATCTCAATAACTCCTTTGAGAGTTACACAGATTAGTATTGAGATTAAACATTTTTACAAGAGCATGAGTTGACAGAATTTGCAAGATATTTTCATTTGAAGCACTTCATACTTTTCTTGAGCAATTTAAGTCAATCAACACCTTTTTACGTGAGGCACAACACGTCTCAGGTGAAGTGACCCAGTTACTCAGTGTCATAACTGTCATTGTCTCTCAACATTGAGACCAGAGTTAGCAATAGAAATGTCTTTTTACGTGAGGAGACACCTTGATTAGAGGCCAGACTCCCCAGTTACTCAACCCAAATATGCCATTGCTCTGTCATGTTTTTCAATAAATTTTCAACATAGATAACTATGACACTTCATGACATAGGTTTACTTTATTTCATTGATAGAGAACCCAGTTTCTCAGTGACCAAGTCATTGCTCTAAATTCACATTTTTTCATTTAGTCAACATTTATCAAGTTAATGTTTAAAAATAATACTCACTCTATGTATCTCAACCAAAGATAGCCTTGATTTCAAATATTCAGATTTCAGATGAGTGAGTCTAAGGTTTTCATGACATATGTGGTTAAAATTTATTAAAGCTTACCATTCAGATATTTTCAAGTCATTTAAATGCAAATCTGAGAATACATAACTCTTACATCCGTCTGATTTAGTGGTTATTCTTAAACCTATATGATGTGAGTTTCTACATCATTCTCAGACTGAATTGCATGGTCTGCAACTTGTGTTCCTCAGATTAGATCAAAAATTTAGCTGACCAACTAATCAACAATAGAAACAAATCAGTCACACCAGCTAAGAAATATGTGAAGGATGAGTATAAGCTGGTGGAAGGGTCAACAACAAGAGAGAAGAGCATTAAAGAGAGTATATCAACAAGCAGTAGCTGAGTCTAGAATTCAGATAGATCAGCTATTTCAATAATGACAGCAGAGAATTTAGGTGAACCACCTAAGTGTAGCGAGTAGATCAGATAGCTAGACAGAGAGAGTTCAAGAGGTGAGGAGATGAAACAGGAAAGCTCCCCTGTCTAGATGCAATGGAATATCTTTTTAGGTTTTTCAAATTTTATTACATGCACTACTCTTCAAATGTGCAGTATGCAGCAAATCTAATAAAGAGTAGCATGATTATTAAGCGACAACAGACAAACTCTCCCTGATGCAGTGTATGATATGCAATGAAAGCACAGCTCATGATTTTAAAGTTTATGCTCGAAGAAAATTCATGCTGTTCAATTAGAGAGAGAACCTGCCAAATACATCAAGTTCATTTCAAATTTTCAGAAAGTTTCAACTAAGCACAAATCACATCAACAAGATGCTTAACCATTTCAAACAAGCAATTTTCAGATGATGGAATTTAAACAGATTGTTCAGAACTAACCTGAAGAGCAGGATTATGGGGTTTTTCAATTTTTGAGTGCCTTGGTTTATTGACCCCTCTTTATTCATCCCAAGGCACACCTGCAGCAAAGTAATCAGTTTGATCCTGCAGGAACCCAAGCCACCTTGGGTCCTGTATTAGACCTAACAGGAGTTATGAACAGTTTCTTAGCGACATTGTCATCAAAATCCATCTGATAACAATTTGCCATGAAGTGACCGAGTTTACCACAATATCTACGTGAAACAACAGATTTTCTGGTCCTATGATGCATATCAAAAGCAGCATGAGACCTATGAAACTGAGCATGAAATGTTCTGTTGTTTACATGAACTTTTTGATTATTATTCTTATACATCCAACATTCAGCAGATTTGTGACTTGGCTCACCACAGTTGAAACATGAAAGATTCACAGGTCTTTTGGCAGAGAATTTGAAGAGTTGGTTATTACCATGGCCTCTTTGGACATGCCAACAGTCCTTGACTGTATGGCCATACTTCCCACACTTGAAGCACCTGAGATGCTTACCTCTTGAGTCATTGTACCCCCATGAAGACCTAAACCAGCACTCGACAGCTTTATGACCACGTTTGTTACAATTATAACAAATGATGTGTTGGTTTGAGGCAGACGTGTTTCTTTTGGGGTGGTGTCGATGATTTGAAGTAAATTTATCATGCATCATATCATCACTTTTCATAACACTGATGTCATCCATATAATGATCATCCCTACCATAGTAGTGACATGATGCATGTGATTTCCTGGATGCATGATTACTAATAGATTGACTTGATGCATATGAATGAGCAAAATGGGCATGAGCTGTGTGCATTGACCCATCAAATTCAACCGAGCTAGCAGATTTCATGACACAAGTAGGGACATTTTTAACCCCATCTTTCTTTCCATTCTTATTCAATTGTTTATCTTTGTTCACAACTTTTGTTCGTTTTTCAATTTTCTGAGCCTTAAATTGAAAGATAGATGATGAAGAAGTTTTCATATCTTTATTTTTCTTTGGGGACTGACTAGTGGCACCAGCTACCTCAGAACTTTGCACAAACGTAGTGTATAGCTGGTTTCTCACACTTTCCTTAGCATCAGAACTACAGCTTATCCCCTTCTTTGAGTTCTTATCCTCACTTTTTATTACAGCTTTCATTTTTCTCTTGTTTTCAACAGACTCGGATGTTTATTTTTCCAGATCCTGAATTTTTGTTTCCAGAGAGGCAATGTGAAGTTCATAACTGGCTATCTCCTGTTCACTGCAATTAACGCATTCACTCAGGACCTTGTTTGTAATTTTATATTTCTCAATTTCTTGTTCAAGACTGCTCAGTATTTTTGTCTCTTCATTGTAAGCAATTTTTCCTTTCTTTAACATGAGAAGTTGTTCGGACATACCAGTGTTTAACAGTTTTAACTTCTCAATTTCAGCTTTCAATTCGTGATTCTCCTTCTCAAATTTTCCAGCTTGAATTTCATTACCAGCACATCTTTCTCTCTCTATAGCTAGAAGCCTCTCTGAAATAACAGTGTTTAGGACTTTGAGTTTTTTATTTTGTTATTTCATCTCATTGTTCTCATTGGTCAGTTTCTAGATTCCTTTACTACTGGATATAGATTCCAGCCTTTCAATTAGTTCGTCTTCTCTTTCTTCAACTCTGATTTTCTCAATCAACAATTCTTTGTTTTCTTCTTTTAGAGACTCAATCAATTTTCTCTGCCCCTCATTTTCATCATACAGAACTTCATTGCGTTCGATTAGGGCCAAGCACTTGTTGCAGATCGATTTTAGAGAGGAACCTTGCGCACCTTCCTTAGTAAGTTTCTCTATTTGACCTTTAAGATTTTTATTATTCCTCTGAATTTTTCCATTCTCTGCTTTCAATTTTTCTAAATCAGAGCTAATCCTTTCCAACTCTTCCAGACTTATCAGACGTTCATATGTTTTCTCGTTCAGCTAGTTCTCCAATTTCGATATCTTGTTTAAACAAGTTTGATTCTCATTTTTTAATGACACAATTTTTTCTTTACAATTATGAACATCCAGCATACATGCATCATAAGATTGTTTTAGATTTGGACAGTTTTCACAAGAGAATTCAGATTCATGCTGTTCAATCTTTTTCTTCAATCTTTTATTTTTAGATTTTATTTTCCTTGATAATTCAAGTAATTCTTCATACATAGCTACCAATTCATCAAATGAGGGTTCTTCTGATCCGGAACTTACTTGAGACGCAATTTCCTCATGATCATCTCTCCGGTCGGCCATCAAGCACATCCGTTCTTGCTCTTGATGAATGGTAGTTATCTTATCCATGATCTCCTTTCCAGATGCACACCTGAGAGCAAAGGGGAATTTGTCAGCGTTAACTGCATTTCTCACAATATTGAGAACTGTGATATTATCACGGTTCTTTGATCGGTCCTCACTAGACCACTTGGTCTGATTGTGAGGTAACTTATATGGGCCTCTTGATACTAGATTCCATAGATTAGGATTGATGGAATTCAGGTAGACACAGAGGCCGCCTAGCCAGTTGTTGAAGTTAGATCCATCGTATATTGAAGGATGATCCATGAATGCCGATCGAGAAGGAATTTTCAAAACTAGATGCACAAAATAGTAATGCACTGAATGCAATATAGTAGAAACAATAATGCACCGAATACAGTAGGATCCTCTACAAATCATTGGATTTGAATGCACAGAGACCCGCTCTGATACCAATTGTTGAGATCGGTGCGATGGATTCAGAGGGGGGTGAATGAATCTGTCCTTCAAAATTTTTGCCTAATTTAAAAAATTAGAACACTCAGAGATGCGAAGCTAAAGACAGATTCAGTTCTACCGGATCTTAAGTACTGTGATGTGTTCAATCAAACAGTAGACGTGCAATCGATGAGCTCAATGGACATATGAAGACAGATCGAGCCTAAGCATTCATCTAGCGGAATCAGATATGACAATCAAACCACAGTAGATGAATAATTTTTAGGTGGTTCGGTCCGCAGACCTACGTCCACCCCACACTCCAACCAGAGTGTGGACTCCCCTAATACACAGCTTAACAGTTGGGCCTCACAGCTTGCCTACATCAGCTGAGCATCACAGCTTACTTCCGCTGGGCAATACAGCTTGGCCGTCCAGAGGATACCACACCTCTGCAACTGCTGGGGACTACAACATAACCCATCCAGAGGAATCCTCCTCTGCCCACTGAGCTTCACAGCTTGCTGTCCGAGGTATCCACCTCGCCGGCTGACAAACAGCTTGAAGAAAGGTTAAAAATGAAAGCAGGAAACAAGAAATAACAGCGACTGAAAGCTATAATCAGTGAAATGCAAATGTGGCTCCCATGGAGCTGATTGGATTGGATTTGATCCAGATTCCAGTGAAGATAGATCTTCTGATGGAGCTTCTCTTCTTCTTCGTCACCAAATCTCTATCTCTCTTTCTCTTTCCTTCTCTCTCTTTTTCTCTCGATCCTCACGAGCTCTCTCTCTCTCTCCTTTTCTTCTGCAACTTCTCTTTTCCTCTATGTTGCTCTCTTTCTCTTTTCTTCTATTCTAATGATCGTGCTAGTTCTAAATCATTTTCTGCTTCGATCACTCTGCTCACCATCAATTTCTCCAGATGGAGAAGTCTTCTATTTATAGCATCAGAGAGGTGGGCGTGTGTCCTCTACAATTCCCACCCAGAGCGCCTTGACCACGTGGCAGCATTTCAGCCTGCTGCACTACACGTGTCACGATCCTAGCACTTCCTCCATTCTTGGATCACGTGCCCTTCTTAAGCTCTTCGAGCAGCAGTCCTGTCAGATCAGGCTTGTTATCAGTGTGAGTTAATCTGAAAGGAAAGAAAGGATGCATCGAGTAAGTTTGATATTTGAACTGAGCCTGTACAGACTTGATGCACAAAATGCAGTGTGCATATAAGAAAGTACGTACAATGAAGGTGAATGCACGGACATGCCACTAGAGAATGTATAGACTTTGTGTGCAATGTACAGACTTGCTGGCTTGTAATGCGATATGCATATAGCAAAGTATGCACCTTGAAGATGACTGCTCGGACATGCCATCAACGAGTGTATGGACTTAGTGTGCATGCGACAACGATGTACAGACTTGCTGGTGTGATGATTCATGAACTTAAATGCTCGTGCCAGCAACGGTTGTATAAACTTATGAATTAATGCACGAACTTAATTGCTAGTATCATCACAGGTTGTACAGACTTTGTGTACTTGTGTATGCATAAGGCAACATGATGCACTGACTTTGCATATGCATGAAGAACACTGGCTGTACTGCCTTGGTCGAGTGAAACAACAGAGGCTATACAGACTAGCCACCAAAGAATGTATAGAATTTGATGAGAAAGATGCACACATGCACATTGAACACGGATGCACTGACTAAGCCACGAGCTGAGCTAATGGATGTATAGACTTGCTCAGTCATCAGCTAATGGGTGTATAGACTTGCTCAGCATAATGGATGTATAGACTTGCTCAGTCATCAGCTAATGGGTGTATAGACTTGCTCAGTCTAATGGATGTATAGACTTGCTCAGTCATCAAACCAACCGTGTGCAGACTTAGTGTACGCATGAAACAATTCAATGCAGTATGCATATAGTAAAGTATGCACATTGAAAGTGAATGCACGGACATGTCAGCAGAGGATGTGCAGACTTTGTATATGCATGAGACAATCGAATGCACTGACTATGCTCATGAATGTATAGACTTGAGTTGATGCAGTCTAGGCAATACTCTATACAGACTTTACCCCTTGGACATGCATGAGTCTAGGCATTCACTGACTTATAGCCACCATAAAACACAGTTATGAAATGCACAGGCCTAGACGGTTAACCCTGCACTGACTATGTATGCATAATGAACACGCATCGACTTCGAATTAAAGCAACTGATGAATGCACCGATGCAGTGTATGCATATGGCAGATATTGAACCGATGTAATGTATGCAGGAGAACTAACAATGCAGTCTATATACCAGATCATGCATCGACTATATGACGTGCAATAATAGTTAATGTACCGATGCAAACTACACTTGTTATGCAAGAACTAGAGTTGCACCAATGCAGAGACAGACAATGCAATGAGATGAATGTGCCCACTCTCAAATCAATCAATCAATCAAACATGCTCATAGTGCTTGCTGACATCAAAACAATTCATACTCATAGTGCTTGCTGACATCAAAACCATAGGGGCACAACAAGTCTTGCACCGGAAAAGGGTGTGTTCATTGGCTGGAAGGTCAAGCCAATTCAAGGGAATGATTTATGCACCAATGTGGACGTAAGGTCTGACATGGTGATGTGTGTATAAGTGTTAACCCAGTGGGACTATGTGGGGTTCTCAAGGAACCCTGGGATTGGTGTATATTGGAGGGGCACCTGCAATGCGAGCGAATGGCCCTAGGGGTGGCATGAGCCGGGTACATGTTTTGGAGAGCTCGGCCAGGGTGTAGTGCCACTAGACCGAGTTACGTTTCGGTCATTCTTTGAATGCTGGCAAAGCTACATGATACAGCTTTAGGTGTTTCCCATTGAGGGAGGAGAATTGAACTACCCCCTTGTGGTCCATGAGAACGTAGGCACCACCCTCATAGACTGGGTGGACAACATAGGGCCCCACCCAATTTTCAACCAACTTTCCTTTGGGGTTAGAGGCCATTACTTCTCTTCTTTTGACCATGACTAGGTTACCATTCTTGAATTCTCACTCCTTGACTAGCTTATCGAAAGCACGGACCATGCGAGCTTGATATAGCTGAATATTCTATCTTCCTTCGAGCTCAGCAAGCTCCTCCAGTCTTCTTTCGATGTTTCTTTGTTTGCCCTTGACCAGGCCTTGTTGGATGGCGATCCGGAGGGACGGGACTTATATTTCAATTGGTACTACTGCCTCTGATCCATACACAAGGGAGAACGGAGAGGAACCGATCGGGGTTTTATAGACGGTACGATAAGCCCATAGTGCCTCGTACATCTTTTCTTCCCAGTCCCTTTTGCTTGAATTAACTATCTTTGCTAGCAAGGCGCATAGGGTTTTATTGAATGCTTTGGCAAGCCCATTTGCTTGAGGATTGTAGGGGGATGATGTCCTCCAATCAATCTTGTACTTGTCGGCTAACCGGTACACCTTCTGGTTTTTGAAATGGCTGCTGTTGTCAGAAATGATTCGGTTGGGAACCCCGAACCGGAATATTATATTCTAACGGAAGAATCTGGCGACCAGCTCCACCGTTACTTCTCTTAGTGCCACAGCCTCGGCCCATCTGGAGAAATAGTCTGTGGCTACCAAAATATATTTACATCCTGATGAAGATGCTGGTAAAGGGCCTACCACATCCGTGCCCCATTGGGCGAACGGCCGACTAGGGATGGTGGGGTGTAATGGCACTGGTGACTTTCTATGCACGGTTGCGTGTTCTTGACATTTCTAGCATGACTTGGCAAACTTGCAGCAGTCATCGAATATGGTGGGCCAATAGAATCCCAATTTATTTATTTCAATCTTCATTTTCAGACCCGCCTGGTGTGCCCCGACTGACCCGGCATGCACTTCCTTCGTCACCTGGCATGCTTCTTCTGTAGACAGGCAACGAAGTAGAATTTTCTTCTGGGCATCTGCCATTATTCAGAATAAAGTTCTGTTCCTTAGCTCATAGGAATCTTTGATTCTGAGCAATTTCATCTTTTGTTCTTTCTCCTTCGGTAGTTACTGGTTCTGGAACCAACGCAGGAGGTGCTCTCGCCAATCAGGCTGTTGGATTTCTTCCACATTCATTACTTCATTTTCTTCTTCATTGGCCAGAACCTCTATCATGATGGGGACCTGGTGTCTATTGATGACAGTTATATTCAGGCTTGCGTCCGGCGGGACTGCCAAGGAACTATATAGCTTTGCGAGGGCATCCGCCTGAGCATTTAGTCCTCGATTAATGTTCTTGCCTTCAATGAAGTAGAACTTCGCCATCAAGCGCAGCACCAACTGGTGGTATGAAAAGAGCTCTGGCTTTCAAATTGTCCTTCCACTTATTTTATGACTAGCATGGAGTCCCCGAACACTTCAAGCATCTGGATCTCCATGGACAGAGCAATTTGCAGATCGATAATCAAAGCTTCATATTCTGCCTCGTTGTTTGTGCAGGGCTTGTTTATCGAACAAGCGGTATATACGACGTCCCCTTTGGGAGATTTCAGGACTATGCCTGCACCGGCTCTGACTTTGACAGGCCCAGTTACTGGAGTATCAATTCTAGATGCCCCATCGAAGTACAACTGCCATAAAGTATGATGCATGTGGTTTGCCCCAGGGTCTCATCTTCAGGGAGTTCTGTTGCTAGCAGACAATCTTCAGGAACCGGGTGTACGGCGAAGAAGTTTGCGATGGCTTGGCCTTTGACAGCTTTCTGTGGCACATAGAGATATATCAAACTCCATGGGGATTACCGCCCATTTGCCTAAGCAGCCCTTGAGTGCCGGTTGGGAGAGAATATATTTCAGTGGATCTACTGGGGATATCAGTTTTATTTCATGTGACAACATATAGTGCCGGAGTTTCTTGAATGCGAGGACCAGAGCTAAGCATACCTTCTCAATGAAGGTGTATGTTTCCTCAGTTCTGACTAGTCTACGGCTGAGATAATAGAGTGCTTGCTCTTTTCCTTCATCATTGTTTTGGGCCAACATTGCCCCCAGAGAATAATGTGTGGCAGCTATGTACAGGATCAGCGGCCGTCCTTTCACTGGTGCGCCAAGCACTAGAGGAGTCTTCAGATAATCTTTCAGATAGTCGAAAGCTGTTTGGCAGTCTTTATCCCAGTAGAAGGGAACACCCTTCATCATCAATTTGTGAAAGGGGTGGCATCGACCCGACAAATTAGATATAAATCGCCGGATATAAGCCAGACGGCCTTGTAGGGATCTTAGCTCGGAGAGGTTCCTTGGCAGAGGTAGCTCCTTAATTGCTTTAATCTTTGCAGGGTCTATCTCAATCCTCCAAGAATTTGCCGATGGACACTCCGAACGCGCACTTCATGGGGTTCATCTTTAATTCATATTGCCTGAGCCTCTAAAATATGACTCAGAAGTCTTACAGATGGTCTTCCTTTCTTTTGGTCTTGACTACCAGGTCATCTATGCAGCACTTGACCTTGTGGTAGAGCAATTCATCAAAGATTCTGGTCATTGCTTACTGGTAAGTTGCGTCGGCGTTCTTCAAACCGAACGACATCCTTTTGTAGTGGTAGATGCCGTTGGGGGTTCGGAAGGCGGTATGGACCAGATCATGCTCCGCGATCCATATTCGATTGTAACCGGGTGATCCATCCATAAATGACAGGGCCTCGTGACTGGTTGTAGCATCAATCATGAATTCCGTTATTGGCACCAGAAAGTCATCCTTTGAACATGCCTTATTTAGATCTCAGAAGTCCACACATATCTGGATCTACCCATTCTTCTTTTTGACGGGCATAATGTTGGCCAGCCAAGTGGTATATTGGTTCTCTTCGACAAAACCCACATCAATGAGTTTGTCCACTTCTTTGCATATCTGGGTGATGAGCTCTGGTCTCATGCACCGTGGTGACGGCTTCACCAGCTCCACTTTGAGATTTATACCCAACTCATGTTATGAAATTGCAGGGCTGAGTCCTGGCATCTCCTTGTAGCTCCAGGCAAAGCAATCTCAGAATTCTTGTAGCAACTGGATGTACAGCTTCTGTTCTTCTGAGGAGAGCTGGGCGCTAAGGAAAGTTGGCATGAGATCATCCTCACTTCCCAAATTGACTTCAATTAGTTCATCAACTGTGGCTTGGCCTCTGTCTTCAATTTTCGGGGGTGTCGGCTGGAGGTCAATGAAGTCTGGAATATCATCTTCGAGTTCAAGTACATCGACCTTGACATTTTGTTGCCCCTGGGCCTCCTTGGGAGCTTCTAATTCAGCTAGTGGCGGCAATGTGAGTTGTTCTGCCAATGGGCCTTCTACAGCTTTGACTTCAGCTGATGTGTCAGCATCTTTTGAAGGGCTTGCATTTGTTCATTGCTGGCTCAGAGGGACGGTATTCTGGCTTTGCAATGCATGGGGATGATTCTGCTTTCATATTGCTTTGAATCGCCATGTCTTCAGTGGAGGTGGCTTGCTCCTTTCTGGCTATAACTTTGATGATGGGTGTCACCTGATTGTTTTCAACAGAAACTTCCTTGATCGGCCTGAGGGGTGCTAATATCACTGCCAAGGGAGGGCTACAGGAGAGGCAAGCCCCTCCTTCGTCGATGTCTTCAGCTTCACTATTGCTTATCGAATCAAATTTGGATGGTAAAGTCGTTTCTTCATAATAAACTTGTTCCCAACATCTGTAGGAGGTTATAGCTTTTGGTTCTTGGCCTCCTAGTCGAGGTGACCTGGCATGTTTAGCTTCTGCCGAGTACTCATCATAGGTTGCCCCTGGTGGACTGTCGTCTACTAAAAATAAAGTGGAGATGTTGTCCACCTCATAATGCCCACTATAATAGTATTCTTCAAGGGTGAAGCCCAGCCCCGGGTGTTGGGAAACACGCCTTAGCTCTTTGTCTATGCTGACAGGATACCAAAGCCTTTTGAATGCTTCTTTTTCTTTGTGAGGTTGACCGGAGGGTATGTGGTGCTTCATGAACATTCTAGCCACCTTTTCTGTTGTGAATGTTAGCCCTTGAACAGGGACTAATGGGTTCAACAGGTCTTCAGGGAGGCAACAATTAGTATCCTCCTGTACAACATGTTCTTCAGTCACAAAAAATAGACTGGTGGGACATTCGGGTAGGGCCACCTCCAATGTTTTGAGAGGCTCGACAATGGAATGGTCGAGGCTGGATATCGGCTTGACAAGACCCTCAGGGACTTTGATGCAGCCGTAGTGCTTGTCAACCCTGGCTTCCTTTACTTCAGGGTAAGTGGCAGGAGGTGCAGCTCTGCCCACGTCCCCTATGCTAGAAATGTGTGACACTGCCTTGGGACTCATATATCTCGACGGCGATGGTGGAAACCCGTCGTCACCAGAGGTGCTTTTTGCTGCCCTAGCAGAAACATTTGCCGTGGGGGTCTTCCGTGGATGTTCCACATACAAAGAGGCATCAAGCAGGTGACACTCAAATACCTCGAATGAATGGAGGTCAGTGAATATCCTTTCCTCTTTTCCACCTTGATTATATTTGATGCACTGGTGCAATGTAGATGGCACCACTAAATTTTCATGTAGCCAGGGGTAGCCAAGAAGTGCTTTGTACGAGGTTTCAGAGTTGATGACATGAAACTGCACTCTCATGGTGAAATCTGCCATGGTGAGGGTGAATTCTGCCACTCCCAATGGGACTTCGAACTTTTGGTTAAAGCCTGCGATACGCATATCTCCGGCTTTATGAAGGTGGACATCGAAGTAATACTTTTGGTAAATTTTGTAGCGAAGAATGTTGACAGCTGCACCAAGGTCTACTACAATTCTATTCAACTGTTGGCCATTCAGCAGCCCTATCATGTAAAGTGGCCTATTGTGACTGATGGTAGGAAGTAGCCTATCCTCCTCAATGAAAGTCACATTTGTTCCTGACAGCGTTTCAGCCAGGCAATTTTCATATTGCGCAGGCGTCTGCAAGGCAGTAATAACCGCTTGCCGGGTCTCCTCACTCAAGGAGAGGATCTCCCAAACGGTGAAACTTGCCGAGAGCTTTTTCAGTAGCTTCACTTCCCGGCTTCCAGCTCGAACATTTGATAGCTTCATTTCTTCAGCCCACCTTGGCCTAGAAGAGTCTTACACTATAGTGTCTGATGGACCAGCCTCATCAGAATCTATGTTTAAACCCTGTTGCTGCATGGTATCACCCTACTGCTCCTTGATGCCTGTTGTTGGGCTGGCCTTATCTTCATTTGGCAGATCAGAAGGTTGATAATGCTGCGGGAAGGTGCCCCTAGTTGTAGAGCTGATCTCCTGGTAGGGCTGCTTGCCGTTAGCCATCTTCAGGAATTCAGGAAAAGAAGGTACACCATCATTGCCTTTAGTTTGGTTATACAGTCCTGGCGAGGAAGAGATCTGAGTTCCCTTGACTTATGGGGAACACATCTTGCAGGGTTGTTTACCTTTAGCCATCTTTAGAAATTCGGTGAAAGCAGGGACACCAGCGTGGTCCTCATTTTGGTTGTATAGCCCTGGCCGAGGAGGGATTTGAATTCCCCTAACCTCCGGAGGGGGTATCTTGTGGAGTTGCTCCCCTCTGAAGATAATATTATGGTTGGCGGGCAGCGGGCGCCCCCATTTTTGGCCTGACCGAGTTGCATGGGCATTAGCTGCGGCTTCGGCCTAGTTTGCCTCAGTTGCGAGTGTGAAGCAAATGTCCTCCTCATCTTCCTCCTCGGGAAGGTTGAAAAGGGTTGAGAGAGTATTGTAAGAGAGGATTGTCTCCCCTTTGGCTTTACATGCCTTTCTTTTCTTCCTCTGCTTTTTCTTGGATGGTGTCTGCCCTAAAACAGGTCGTTATCTTTTTCTGCAACTTTCTCTTACTCTTCTTTCTATTCTAGAGAAAGTTGTTTTAACTCCTCCCACGGTACATGGTCTTTTATCAGCAACGGCTGCAACTTGGGCTGTTCATATTCATCTAGCCCATTTATGTAGGCCTGAAGTCGCCGAATTTCTGTGCTGATTTCTTTGTTCACTGGCAACCGAGGTTGTCTCCTCCGGTTGTGAGTGGGTATTCTAATCACAATCGGCTGGTTCAACCAGACTAGTGCCAGAGTCGGAGGAGCTGGCCGTGATGTCACACCACGGATATGTACCCCTGCTGCTGGGCGGGGTGGAAGCTTCTTCTTGTTTTTCACAGGGACCTGCTACCATCCTTGTTGCTCTTTCAGGGGCGCTAGAAAACATGCCTCATAAGTGTGTTGAGTGCTGGACTCTGCAACGTCTTCTGGCAATGCCTAGTACAGAGATACCATATTGGCTGCTGCTCGGTTCATTGGTGCTTCATGAGGTTGCGGAGGATCAACTTTGTACTCCCCCATCTCAAGTTCACCTTTCTTTATCAAGCCCTCGATGACATCCTTGAATACGTAGCAATTTTCAATTGGATGCCCTAGCATCTGATGGTAGGGGTAGAATCTTGGACTGTCTCTTCTCTTCAAGTCTTCTGGCCTTTTTGGCTGAGGTAGGGTGATCTTGTCATACTGGGTAACTCAGTCAAATAGGACTTTAGTCTTCTCTTTTGGAAAATAGTAAGCCTTCTTCATTTTGTCCCTGAGAGAGGGACCCTCCTTTTTTTCTTCTGTTTTATCAGGCTGAGGGACAGCTACCTTCTTGCCCTTCTCTCTTTGCTGTTCAAATGCTTTGATGTCAAAGGTATTTACTTCTTTAGGGGGCTGGCGCCGTTCTGCTACCTTTGCTTTCTGCATAGTGACATTGGCCGTTGTCGAGACATGCTTTGCCAGGAAAGCCTCAATTTCAGCCACCACGTTGTTCAGATGGTCAAATGACTGTATTTCCATACCAATCATCTTTTCCAGCACTTCCCTCCTAAGGTTCTGCTTACAGATTTGTACAGCGTCATCTTGATGCGGGGGCCACTTACATCTCATTCCAAGGTTTCTCCACCTCTTAATGTAATCGAGAGCCATTTCATCTGGTCTTTGCCTTGTTGAATATAATTCTGCCACCGTGACCTCCCTCTCGGTGACATGGAACCTCTCTCTGAACTTCTTTTGCATATCCGGCCATTCGATGATCGACCCGGCCGGTAGGTTAGAGTACCATTCAAATGCGGGTCTGGTCAATGAGGACCCGAAGAATTTCAGCGAATATGACTCGTCTGTAGCTAAATCTCCCATGACAGTCACGTAGTATGCAATGTGTTCCTTCGGGGATCCATGCACGTTGAACTTGTCAAATTTTGGCGACTTGCTGATTTCTCGGAGGGAGTCGCTTGGCTGCATGATGCGGTGGGTATGGCACTCGATAATCATCAAATGTAACATAATCACCTTCACCCCATTTGGCAAGCTTCATCTCGATAATCCTTTCCACCATCAGCTTGTTTACGGTGGTCGGGTCAACCGGGTCAGGGTAGAAGTGTGCTAGATGTAGGTACGGGGTGACTAGAGTGGTCGCCTGTGGCAGAGGATGCAACAACGGCGCCTGATGCACTTGAGGTAGCACTGGCGGCAGCAACGGCTGAGGAGGATGCTACTGGGTTGTGTAGGCACCGGAAGGTCGGTAGGTGTGTCGTGTTGACGTGCGTGTGTGGCCTCCCTCCAAACTATGCTGCTGCTACTTACAATGCATAGGTTAGGAAAATAGAAATAGGTGTGATCGCCAGAGACCTATACCTGGGCCTCACAGGAGTAATGATCATGGATGCCTTAGGAGTGGGGAGATGGTGGGTTCTTCTATCCTCGCTCTCGGCCGGCCAAGAACAAGGAGCTCTGTGAGTTGATGACGAAGTTCCTGCAAATTAACCAGCAAACAGAAGAGACCATTAGACTGTGGAAGTGCAGAATATGCTCAAATCAAAGAGAAAACCATGCAAATGGTAGTGATCGTAACGGGGAGGGGGGCGAAAAGGGGGATGGCCGAGACTTTGGACCATCCGCCTTCCCTATGTTTTGGATTGGAAAATCTCTTGAAAAGGGGATCTTGGAAGATCTAGTATGCATGCAATGCAATAAAACAAGCTAAAGAGCAGCAAAATGGAGAATAAGAAGAAAGACGGGGTTTGCCCGTTGACAAATAGGAGGTGGCCAAGCATGTGGCCGCTTAGAGATGATGGGCGGCCATGTCAATGGCCGTCCCTTGGAATCAGACTCTTCCGCAGCAGAGCACTTCGACCGAGAAAGGCGAGGAAGGTTCTCCCCAGCTCTCCAAGAATGTCCCCCCCCCCTTCGAGATGGTTTCGAACGGAGGTTTTGTATGTGGGGGTAATCTCCCTCCAAAAAATCATTCGAAAATGAATTACCTGTCAACTTTGACCCATTCGGAGATGAGATTGCGTGGGCCTCAACCCCTCGAGTGGGGATGGTTGTGAAGGACGTGCCCGAAGTGGGTGGAAACGTGGGATTGACTGCAGTTATCAGGAGGCGGCCAAGTCGAGGGCCGTTCAATGGGAGCTGGGCGGCCAGGAGTCTGGCCGTTCAAGGGGGCTAGGCAGCCAGGTCGATTGCCTTCCAGGTGGATGAGGGCGGCTAGACCTTTGGCCTTCTAGTATGGTAGGTGGCCAACCCAGTGGTCTTCTAGGAACTGAGGTCGGCCAGCAGAATGGCCGTTCAAAGGGGCTGGGCGGCCAGCAGTCTGGCCACCTTGGGATGTGGGCGGCCAACTGTGTGGCCACCCTGGAATGGGCTGGGCGGCCAGCTATTTGGCTGCCCAGGGGTATGGGTGGCCAAGACTATGGCCTTCTAGGGATCAGTGGAAAATGGAAAGAATCATGTAAAGCACCTCAAAAAATTCACCTCGGGGGCTCCCGCCGCTGAACCCCTAACCTTATGGGCAGGGGGGCGGTGCCCCCCTACAACCTCCAACCAACTTACCGCGAAGTTGGATCCGCGAAGGGACAGGGTGGAGCCTACCTAGACAAGGATGAGACTCCACACTACCAATCAACCAAGAGGAAGTATCACTTGTATGGTGGCTAGACAAAGTCCACGGGATGTCTGAAATTAGGCATCTACAAATGCCCCTCCGGAACACCCGTTTTGCAAGGCAGCCCCGCGGATTGATAAATGGGTGTTTCGATAAAGAAACAAGCCTAATAAGGACATCCCGCTCAAGGAGTTTCTTGAGCAGCGATTGAGCTTCACATATGAACGGACAAGCATAATGGGACAAGAGAGGTCATTCAAAAGGGGAGGAAGGAAGGAAAAATAATCTAAGAGGGCTTATATCTATAGTCCAGTGGGACCCCCTAGCATAGCGCTGTGGGACTTGAGGGGTATGAACACAATCCAACTCAAGGAGATATAAGACACCTAAAGCAGGAGTGAGTAACAAAATCAAGATAAGGGATAATGACCTTCGAATCTCAGAATACTTATAACGATCGCTTGCAAAACACACTCTTGACTTGTCGAATCAGAGTGGAATAAGGGAGACAACATGAAAGTGATGGAATTGAAGGACTTGGATGATTGACAAAAGAGGGATAGAGTCCGCGGTAGGCCAATGGCAGACCCTTCTCTCGACCCTTGTCTCCTTCTTGTTGCACGAATGCATGCCATGCTTTTCTAAATGCATTTTTTTTTTATCGATGGTGGGACTAAAAGGGACCTATATGATGCATGTCGGGTGTAAAAGGAAAAATCTATCTATTGCATATCCAGAGGTATTATTGTCTGGCTCCGGGAGAGACGTCGGTCGAGAGTCCAGTGAATCAATCATCCCGAGGTCAATCAAGAAACCAAACGGTCGTCAAATAACTTAGAGAACATAAACCCCTCATTGTTTTTATTAGAGAGGAACTCAGGGTTTATGTGCCCGAAGCTATTAGCCTTCGGGCTCTATATAATATAGTATATATAATAGTAGGCGAAGGAGATGAAGAGCGAATCTCGATGCTATGTGACCTGCAGCTGCATAAGCACACATTAGTGAAGTTCATAAATAAATAAGCATTTAAAGAGGAAGCATTCACTAAAGAAAGTAAGTGAGGAAAGCAAACATCGTCCTTCGGCTTTACAGTGGGCCTAATGGACAAAATTGAATTCAGCGGGGATGGTCACTAGGAAGTAAGTAGTTCCCCGGAGGTGATCATTCCTGATGATAGGGGAGCCTATGCTAACATCACCTAGCTCATCAATTGACTCTAGCGAGGTGTCTGGTTGGGGGAAGATAGATCAAAAGGATAATTCAATCTTCATAGCCGAAGTCCATCTTGGTCTCGTTGATATGAAGGTATGAAGATTGACTTATGTCAACGGGTTGATGCAAGAAGACACTAAAGGGGATGAGAACATTGACATACCAGAAACGTGGAGAAGGGACAGGGTGGAGCCTACCTAGACAACGGTGAGACTCCACACTACCAATCAACCAAGAGGAAGTATCACTTCTATGGTGGCTAGACAAAGTCCGCGGGATGTCCGAAATTAGGCATCTACAGGTAGCAGGCTGACTGTGCTTGGCTAGCTGAGACAAAGTGTACAACGGTGGAAAATCGCACAGGTTGACACACCCTCGTGGCAATTCAGCTTGCATTTCTGGCTGCTTTAATGTTGAAGTTAGTTCTGCCTTCTCATGCAGCCGTTTCTTCAAGAGTTCTATCTCCTCTTGATATTTATGTAGCAGCATCAATATCGATGGATCCATAGTTGCCATGCTGGGGATGTCTTCAATTGTTTCCCCCGAAGCACCCTCGGGCGAGGTGGCTAGCAGCACCTCATCTTCTTCAGTCGTCACTACATTAGCAGTCAGTGTAGTGACCTCTTCCCAAACCAGTTGTTTTCCTTTCACAGCCCTTAGCATTTCTTTCGCGGCTTCGCTCCTTCTAGTATTCGGCCTCGGCCTTTCGGCTAATCGGGCCAGTTCCTGGGAGTCCTCAGGCAGACTCCCATATTTGCTGGCCACCCTGGCCATGTTGTAGGTAAAAACATGCATCCCTTTCTTCTGTCTGCAGACCTTCCTCTCTGTTCGACCGGGGAAGGTCAATCTCTCAAACACCGATACTCTTCTTTTCACCTCTAGCTGAGGAGGGGCTTCATCGACCTCGCCATCCAGGCCGTCTTCATATCCATTATCATCAACAGATGATGTCATTCCTCTTTTCTCTTCTTCTTCGACTGTCATTGGCAAACAATCTTCTTCTTCAACCATAGCCGCTTGGAGCAGTCGCTGCTAGCCTAACAAGGGGTTTTCCAGACCCCTGAAGTAACTTCTGACCATGGTGGTCATTTCTTCTCGATCATGTCCTTGGCGGAGGACGGGTGACAGCTATCTACCTCATATCGAAGGGATATAGGCTAGCTGGGCTATCCCAGTAGGCTACTCAAATCTTCTCCCTACTGTAGGGATGTTCACTTGTCGGGTACATGCCCTGAAGGCAGGACGACGTGGAGGGTCCACCGCTGTCTCTTCTCTTTTTGGGGCCAAGCCCCTCTCATTCTTCTTTCTCACCTCTACGGGCTCTGGGTAGTGGCGAGCAGATTCAATTTGACGGACAGGTTGGGTCTTCTTAGGGACCCACACTTGCTTGAATATCTTCCACCTTAGGGCCAGCTCTCTTCGGCCTTGGCGGCTAGCTTCTTCTTTCTCAGCTCTCCTCCAGGACAGAGCTTGGAAGGAGTGGGGGCCACGCAGTCCGGAATGACTTGGGCATCACGCCCACCTAGAAAGACACGGATGCCCCTAATAAGAACCGATTTCCCATACGCCGAGAGTCGTCCAGTGATAGGAGTAGCAACTTTCCTGCGGAAGCTTCCTTGGCGACGGCTCCCGGGCTTGCTGTAGCAGTTGGGACGAACTCCCTGAGCTACATGATGCACCATGTAGCTTGTCAGTTGAATATGGCCTTTTGGAAGTCCTCGGCAGCTTCAGGCATTGTAAACCCTAGGCTTCTTATTGATGCTCTCCTCAATCAGCTCCGGAGCTTTGACCTCCAGCACATCAGTGAAGGCCACCCCCAAGAAATTGGGGAAGCCGACCACCGGTGGGAAGGTGCTGAAAATGGTTGGTACCGCTAGGTAGCCATGAATAGCATGATCGGCCATGATCGCGGGGCCAAAGGTCAAGGCATCGAATCCAGTAGCCATCGTTGCTTCCTATAGTCACAGAAACAAGCAAACGATTAGCACACTTTGGGAGGGTCCCAGGGCCTTTTATCTTGGCAAAGAGATGAAGGGAGACTAAGTCCCACCGGGCGTGCTAGCTTGTGGGAATGAGATTTTTATTTAAAAATATTTATTTATTTATTTATTTATTGTGATTTGTTATATTTATTTGATTTATTTGTTTGTTGTGTAGGCATGCCAGTCACTGAGTGACGAAATTTATTGTGCGCTCGATCTGACTTGGTCAGACGAAAGTGAAGTTCATGTCGGGACCAGAAATCCGTCATACCATAAAGGTTATGACATTAATTACATCCTCCGGGAAGGAGGAAAACCCTTGCTTAATTGCCAAGATAGAGGGCCACCAAGGCAGAACAGATATAGAAATGTATGCAAAGCAAAGATGATAATGCGCGATGCGAGATCTAGACATTCATTCAAGCATGCAGTGCAATTATGTTTAGTAACCTGACCCTCGATACGTGGCGGAGAACATAGGTCCGAAGACCACCATCACGCGTAGTGAGAGCTTTCAGCCGGACCTAATCCGGCCTTCCGCAGATCACCATTTGATATACCGGGTGATATGACACCACCTTGGGGGTGATAGCCACTAGGCCAATGATTCTTGGACCTATGACTCGCTAGCTGTAGCACCCCGTATAAAATAATATATATACTTTTCTCCCAAATAAATAAAAAAAACTTCTATAGGAAGGTTAAATAAGAAGTTAGAACACCAATGAGGGCCATTATATAACTTTACCACCATTAAAGTCATCATACGTAAATATTATTCACCTGACAAGGTGACTTC
The DNA here is from genome assembly GCA_022559845.1 of Amorphophallus konjac. Lineage (NCBI taxonomy): Eukaryota > Viridiplantae > Streptophyta > Magnoliopsida > Alismatales > Araceae > Amorphophallus > Amorphophallus konjac. Next base: position 176,984,763 of record CM040125.1, read on the forward strand.
TTAGAGTAGTTGGTTAAGTGATGTGTTCCCCAAATGAGAGACCACAGTTTGATTCTTGCAACCGCCATTTTCTTTTTGTGCAAAATAAATATATGGAGGGCCAAAAGGATTAACGCCACCTACATGCCAACTAAATATAATATATATATATATATATATATATATATATATATATATATATATATATATATATATATATATATATATATACACCAAATACCCACGTGAGGAGGGGCCGACAGTGGTCTGAGCACATGGCCGGGACCCACTTCCCAGGGACCCCGCATTATTTGCTTCTTTTTCCCTGGAAATGGACCTGAAGAGGGGCGATCTCACGCTGCTCCTGAGTGGGGAGGAAGATGACCACGTACCCTTGAAGTACAAACTGCAAGAAGGGAAACCAGTCAGAGGTGCCCAGGGATAGATCCCCGGGGAAGACCCTTTGATGCTTAAGTCAGCACAAGTAGTAGAGCATTGGTGCGAAGAGAAGAGTTGGGAGGAAAATGGGAGCGCGAGATCCCCCTCCATCGAAAGGTGAAGTTGTTCCTGCTCAGGGTTGCTGGCTCTTGCCTTGCTTAGGCTTACCTTCTCGTAGTAGGGCATGTCATGTTTAAATAATTGCTTGTTGTGCAGATTGATCCCTATGAGCGGAGGAGTTCCAGGGGGGGTTACGTCCTTCATACGGGCTCCTTACGGCGAACGGACTCTTGGTCTCCCTTGTCCCCTTGAGCTTCCTACCATTAAAGGATTCGCAATGCCCGAATCAATAAGCTTCCATCAGCGAGCCCGAGCGAATGGCACTTGTTCAGGAGTGGTCTCCCGAGTGATAAGTGCTGGGTCGGGACAAGGAATAGGGGGCTCCAAGGGAGCTTTCCTGATCGATTGATGCTCAGACTTCCCAACCCGAAGGCCGCCTAGGAAGCCCTTGTAGCGAGTGAATTTTTGGGCTTCATAATAAGTGGGCCCGGGGGCTGCCACTTTGAGGAGTTAAGCCTTGTTCGGTCTGGTTTAGACCTCATTGGGCCTCTCCGTATGGGCGGTGAGATTTCCCCTCTCCACTTGTCCCTCTCCTACTCCCGAGCCAAGATTAGGCTCGGACAAGTAGCAATTGGGTTGGACTGTCTGTGGCACTGGTTAGGTAAAGATATCTCTCTGGTAGGGGCCACGTGACGTAGCTCACTTTGAAAATACGCTCGTTATGATGAATAAGAGAAGGCCCCTCCTCGGGAGATCGGACACCGCGCCGCCTCCCGTCAGGTTTTTTAGGCATTACGCGTTTTGCGTCCCTTTATCTCCAGGGTTTTAAAGTTTTGCACGAGGGAGATGCCCCGATCTCGGCCTCTCAGGTGAGAGCTTCCCCTCCCTCTACTAGCACCTTCAGTGTCCGGGCTCCTCTGTACCGGGCGTGCCATTCCTTAGCTTCTCAAGACTTGCGGGAAAAGTCCGGAAGGGTCCCCCCTCATCACTGTTTGTGCAGATTATAGAGGGAGGGCTGATCTTGGCCCAGCTGGGGGATGAAGCAGTAGATGCGTACGCTCGGGTGGAGTCCAAGCGGGAGACTCTCTCGTGGACCCGCGGTGCGCTTGATCGAAAGGTCGAGCGTCTGACCCTCGATCTTGGGGACCTTCATCGGGAGATGGCCCCGCTCCGAGCGCTGGCGCAGTCAAGCCAAGCGGAGGCTCGGTCTTTGGCGGATCAACTGGCCTAGGCTCGTCGCATGGTCAACCGAAAGAGTGAGCTACTGGAGTCGGAGCGCATAAACCAGGTCGAGCGCGATGACCAATGGAGGGCCGAGCGAGAGGGGCTCGAGGATAGAGTTCGGGCAGTCGAGGATTCACAGACCGAGGCTGAGCGAAGGCTGTCCGAGACTGAGTGTAAGACCCCGAATTATTTAATTGAGCCCAATATATTTATTAAGCTTTTATTAATTAAGAATTGAATTATTATTGAATTAATAATTGAATTTCAGATTTATTAATATTTAATTCGTTAGAAATAGTATAAGTGAAAATCCGACTACCTTATAAAAATCCATAAAAATAGTAAACAGGTTAAGGTCGATGTAGACAACAACTTTGTCTTCTGGCATTAAGCCATTATAAATCTGTGGTTAGATCTAATTGGAGATTAAGCCCTAAAGTGCACACTTTTTAACCCTTACATAACCTAAGTTTAAAACGCGAAATTCGGGCTTAATACTTGACCAAATTAGCTCAAATCAGAGGCAAATGAACGGCCATGAGCTAAGGATTAATAGCCCTCAATTAATTTGACACAAACCTAACCCTAGGAGGCGCAGCCGGCCGAGTGTGGTTGAGTCAACCATTTCGGCGCCGTTTTTAACACGTCTCTTGTTCCGTCGAATTCTCACAGCTCAGAACTCTCCAGAAGATGTGTGAGCTATAGATAGAAAGCTCTTCGAGTCTAGTTTCTTTTGGTGGCTGTGGGGTTCGCTGAAGTTTCACATCTAGGAAGATCTTGCTCGATTTGTGGAGGTGTGTCGGCAGGCCGTCGGCTTCCTTCTTCCTTCTTTGTTTCTTCAATTGAGGTAGGAATTCTCAACCAAAATTCGATCATGAATATATGATTTTGTTCCTCTCGACGAGATCTATCCAGTGGGACTAAAAGCCCCAATTTTTATCAGGTATCTAGAGAGCTATCGTGGGTTTTGTGAAGGGTGATCCAGTTCGTTCTTCATTCTAGGTTTTAAGTTCTCTCTTCGATTGAGATAGGTTTAACAGGCCAAACTCTAATTAATTTATATGATGTAATCAGCATGTTGTTAGATTTCATTTAACGTAGAAAGCCCCAATTTTCATTTAGCATGCTTGGAAAATTTTGATTTTTAGTGAGAGCATGTCAAGAACCTGATTTATATTGTGAACCTTTGAGTTAGAGCTTAATTGCGGGCTGATTTTGAGTTAGATAACTTGACCCATATATAGCTTATCATATATGGTTGGATTCAGCATCAAGTTAGCTTTTGTTTGACATAAGAAGCTCTAATTTTCATCATGTATATTGAGAGAATTTATGATTTAGTAGAAGCATGTCAAGAATTAGGTTTTTATGTGTTCACTATAGAATAGGTTAAGATTTAATTGATTTCTGTTAAAATTAGTGTTTCAAATCGCTTGTTTTATGACCCTAGTATGTATATTAATAACCCTAGATCATGTGGTTAAAATCCCAACTCAATTGGACCTCAATTGGGTGAGTTTATACGTTTTCCGGAGGTTAAACCGTTTTTGTTCTTGCAGGGGTCGACCCCTGGGGTCGACCCATTTTCTGGGAGCCCTGGCAGGCCCGAGGGTCGACCCCAGGGGTCGACCCATCCAGCACCCAGCAAGGGTAGGGGTCGACCCATTTTCTGGGAGCCCTGGCAGGCCCGAGGGTCGACCCCAGGGGTCGACCCATCCAGCACCCAGCAAGGGTAGACCCCTGGGGTCGACCCATACAGCCAGAGTGTGGGGGTCGACCCATTCTGCAAAAATTGTGGGGGTCGACCCCAGGGGTTGACCCATCTCACTGGCAGACCCCATTTTTACAGGGGTCGACCCCAGGGGTCGACCCATGTACCAGAAACCCAGTTTTTGTCGTTCTTCGACCCGAGGATCGATCCGGATCATTAGGGGATCGACCCATTTAACTTAGACCAATTGAAAATTATATTCTGGAAGAACCAGTGACCTATTCATGTACCCCTTTGATTTCAATTAACATTGGTCCCTACATGCAAATGTAGTGTAAAAATATGCCATTTATCATCTTCATACAATGGTTAAATAGAAACCCACATAATTAGTGGTTAATGGTGAAACTAAATCTCTGTTAATGCATGCTATTTCATTCCTGTACGAGCTTGTTCCTTTACCTTATCATCTTGAATCATCCTTTGGCAAATTGGTTTAATGCAAATGATAATGGATAATCCTTGATATATTAACTTGGTAATTAGGATTAAATTGATTGTTAAGTTGCTGTTTTAGTCCTTATTATTCCAGTAGAATGGATTACTTACACACTTGAACGGTATACTGTCAGCCGTTCTTTCTTGACCCCGTGGACCGAGTTTTGGTCCAGTTCTTGTAAAGCGGCACCGAGGTGACCGTATCAATCGAGTTTTTGTCTGGAATCCAAGGACATGTTAGTCCTTAAAAACTCATACTCTTGACAGAAATTCCTCTGATTAATTGGCCATTAAAATTGACTGAATGTCTGGACATGTGGGACTTTGGGCGCATAAAAATAAATGCCATCGCATCATAAGGACCCGGTCTGGTCCTGGGGAGAGCGCCCGAAAAATTACTAAGCCCATGGGATGCTAATGACATGGTGGGGCATTACACCGAAATACTTGCTTGCTTGTTGCGTCTATGACAAACATCTCTTGTTACTTGTTACTTGATCGCGAATGAATTGATATTACTTACTTGTGGCCAATTCTTTAGTACTTTCTCTTATTATATCTCCTGTTGTAAATTCTTGTACTTGCTATCTTGTTAATTCTTGACATCACATATTTATTGACCTTGCAAGATCTTGTTATTACGTTGTTTCATTATATCGTTACCGTCATTTATTTCTTTCTTAGTATTGCATATGAAAATGTAATTAACTTGTTAATCACGTAAATTACCTGTTATTTCCTACTGAGCGTCAGCTCATAGTTGTGTTTTCCCCCCTTTCCAGGCTTTTCAGGTGACGCGCTTACCGACGGGGAAGGGCAGGAGTGATGTCATGAGTGTGTCAGTTCTAGTGTGCTAGCAGTGTGTTATCTTACTTCTAGTTGTGTTTTGGAGAGCTTTTAGTTTCAGTTATATTTTTGAGGTTTAGTGGTTGTTATCCCAGTTGTAATAAGTTGATTTGAGGTTATTGTATCAGTTGTGGTTGGTTTATGATCATTTAGTATTTCCATCTTGTAGCATTGTGTATTATTTTAGATAGATCTCTCTCTTGCCAGCTCGTTCCCGACTGTACGTCCCGATATTCCGCGTCGGGGCGTGACACTGAGAGAAGGCTATCCGAGTCCGAGCAACAGATAGCTGAGCTCGAGAGGAATGTGGAGCTAATTGGGAAGGAAGCGCTCAAGCAACATAAGTGCTCAGAGGCTTACCAGGCAGCTTTACAACAGGCGGCCTTTCCTTATTACGAGTTAGGCTATCGACGGGGACTTCGGAAGGGCTTCTCCCAAGGCTACGATTGGACCATCCTAGAGGCAGGGGCCCAGTCGTCTACGCTTGTTTTTCCTTTCGATCAGCGCTATGACTCGGAGTGGGGCTCCACTGACTCTTCCCACTACACGTCGAGTGAAGAGGTGAGTTCGGCCCCGTCCGAGTGACCGCCAACTCCAGCATCCTCGGGAGGGCACACGGCCGAGACAGTTCCCACACAGGTGGGGTCAGTGTCTGGGCCGGTCGTCACCGAGAACACTAGGGGCAGATCGTCTAGTGCCGAAGAAGCCTTGTCAGCCGAGCTTGGAGATGGGCCCGAGGCCTGACGTAATAGCTCTTTTCTTTTTTCTTTCTTTTTCATATGTAGCAGAGTAAGGCCCTTTTTGGAAACTATAATAGCGGCAATATTGAATGCTGAATTGACTGTTTCTTACCGCTTTGGTGTGATTTGATTACCGTATCCACATTCGTTTCAAGAAGGCGTCAATTTCTGTAGATCTTGCGCGCGCCGATCTGTCAAATAACTGACATGGCGCTGGCACCTTTCCATTTTTCCATACTGCCCTTAATGACTTGCCGCTTCACGCATCCCGCTGGGGGAATATCGGGAAATGAGGTAACCAACCCAGGGAAACCCTTGGTAGCATGTTTTGTAAGGGGAGAGTCATTTAAGGCGATCAGCTCCCCCTTCGGCCTATAAAAGGTCCGAGGGACGTCTCCTTTTCCTTTCATCGCTTAAGGCCGTTCCTGGCAGTTTTTCCCTTCCGCGAAGCATTGTGCTGTTAGTCTTGGCGAGGCATGGAAGGCGTTTCAGAAGATGATGATGCAGATGGCAGTAGGAGGGAAGCTCCTGTTGTTTCAGTCTGGAAGAGGGTTCGTCAGTCGGGGGCCACTCGGGAAGAGGGCTCGTCATGCCGGAGCATGTCGCACTCCTATCCCTGACCCGCCGACGCCATCCCGTGAGGAGGAGGGGAGCTAATTAAGCTCCCTCCTTTCAGGCCTCCTCGTCCACCTCTGCCATTTTCTTTTTCTATCTCCCCTTTCACTCTTCGGAGGGTGCCTGCACTCTCTACCTTTCAAAGAGTTGGCAGAGAGGAGGCCTTCACGTGTATTCCTTCCTCTCTTCTTCTTGTTGTTTCCCCTCTTTTCCTTTTTCTTCCGACCTTTCTTAAACCAACGAAGCCGGCGATCCCTTATCCGAGCCAATTTCTACATGAGGCAGAGTCAGTGGCTGGACGTGGGAGCGCCTACTGGGTCAGCCGAGCGTTTTGCTCACATTATAGTACCAGGGGATGTAATTTTTTGTACATGTATACTACACCGGCTATGACCTTCTTGATGTAGATCAAAGTTTAATAAGAAGAGAAGAATGGTGATTATTCTATTTCGCTTACATGTGTATGCTTGCCAAATGTTCAAAAGTAGAACTTGCGAAGATTTGTCGTGTTCCACGTCCGAGGGATGGGTGTTCCTTCCCTGGTGGACAATTGGTATGCTACTTTCCCGAGCTTCTCGACCACTCGTTAGGGACCTTCCCAAGTAGGGGCCAGCTTCCCCGCCGCCTCTAGTGGTCGAGATGCTTCAGCCTTCCTCAGGATGAAGTCTCCTGGCTGGAAGTGTCTGTCTCATACTCTACTGTTGTAGTATCGAGTGATGCGCCGTTGGTATTCCGTTGCTCGGATCCTTGCACTCTCTTGGATATCATCCGCTAAGTCGAGGTTCTCTCGCAGTTTCTGCTCGTTTACCTCGGGTTCGAAGTGGACGACTCGGAGAGAGGGATTGCTTACCTCCAACGGAATCACGGCTTTTGTGCCATACACCAGCTGAAAAGGTGTTTCACCAGTAGCCGTTCTCGGAGTAGTTAGGTGTGACCATAGTACGCTCGGTAATTCCTTGAGCCAACTTCCCTTGGCTTTGCCGAGCCTGGTTTTGATGCCTTTTAAGATAGTCTTATTGGAATTCTCGACCAGTCCGTTAGCCTGAGGGTGGGCTACCGAAGTGAAGTGGTTGCGAATGTTTAGTTCGGCACATCTGTCTCTGAAATAATGAGAATTGAACCGCCGACCGTTATCGCTCACGATCACTTGGGGGACACCATAGAGACAGATGATCGACTTCCAAACAAAACTCCATGCGACTAATTCGGTGATCCTGGTGGTGGCTTCGGCTTCGATCCATTTGGTGAAATAGTCGATGGCAACAATGACGAACTTCTTCTGAGCTTGAGCCATAGGGAACGGCCCCAGAATGTCGATCCCCCACCGATGAATTAGGTGATGAGCTCGGCAAGGGTGATGAGCTCCGCAGCGGGCTGATGAATCAGGTGGTCGAAGTGCTGACATCGATCGCACTTCGGCACGTAGGTCGAGCAGTGGAGCAGGAGAGTGGGCCACCAGTAACCCTGCCGTAGCAAGAACCTGGCGAGTGATCTTCCTCCTTGGTGCGGTCCACAGATGCCTTCGTGTACTTCATGAATCGCTCGGCTAGCTTCGTCACCACTGATGCACTTGAGGAGAGGACCAGAGAAGGATCTGCGGTACAAGGAATCATCCAGCATGATGAAACGTCGAGCTTGGTACTTGAGCTTCCGAGCCTCCCGAGGATCGGTGGGCTCTTGAGAATCCTGGAGCCAGGATATGTAGGGGGTCCGCCAGTCGCTTGAGGGTGCCGGGTCAATAGTAATAAGCTTGGATTCGATGCTCGGTTGCCTGAGCTCTTCGAGGAAGACCGATCGTGTACTACCAGGATCGGGCGAGGAGGCCAGTCGAGAGAGGGTGTCCGCTCAGGAGTTTTTCGCCCGTGCTATTCGGACTACCTCAAAGCTCTCGAAGAGTTGGGCCATCCTCTTGACCGCCTGGAGGTACTTGACCATTTGTCCTTCCCGAGCTTTGTATTCATCGTTGACTTGGCTAGCAACCAATTGGGAGTCAGTGTGGATCCTGACACGTTCGGTCCCCAGTCGTCAAGCCATCCTGGCTCCCGAGATAACGGCTTCATGCTCGGAGGCGTTGGTGGACGCCTGGAAGTTGAACTTCAGGGCGTATTGCAGCTCCGCTCCTTCGGGGGACTTGAGGAGGATGCCGATGCCGCTTCCTATCGAATTGGAGGATCCATCGACGAACAGATCCCAGGTAGGCCCGGTCGCTGGTGGAAGTGCTTCTTCAACGGGGATCGTGCTTTCAGCGATGAAGTCTATGAGAGCCTATCCTTTAACAGCCGAGCGAGAGCAACACAAAATATCGTAGGCCCCGAGCATGATGGCCCATTTGATGAGGCATCCCGAGGCTTCAGGGTGAAAGAGAATTTTCTTCAGGGGTTCGCTGGTCAATATGACGATGGGGTGCCCTTGGAAGTAGGGTTGGAGGCGCTTGGCCGAGGTAACCAACACTAGCATGAGTTTCTCGGTTGTGGGGTACCTTCTTTCGGCCTCATTAAGCACCTTGCTGGCATAGTAAACTGGTATCTCGACTCCTGCGTCGTTCATGACCAGGACTGAGCTTACATTAGAAAGGGTTTCCGAGAGGTAGAGGTGTAGAGCTTCGCCTTGGACTGGTTTGGACAGCACCGGGGGCGAGGCCAAGAATTCCTTGAGTTCAGCAAACGCCTTCTGACATTGCTCATCCCAGGCGAATGTAGCTGATGCCATTTTGGGTCCCCTCAACAATTTGAAGAAGGGTAATCATCGTTCGGCCACCTGAGACAGGAAACGGTTGAGTGCAACAATGCGCCCCGTTAGGTGCTGGACATCCTTGATGCAGGTAGGTGGCCTGATGTCCAGGATGGCCTGGACCTTGTCGGGGTTCACCTCGATTCCACGCTGAGTGACCAGGAAGCCTAGGAACTTCCCGGATCTAACTCTGAAGGTAGACTTGGCGAGATTGAGCTTCATGTTGCACTTCAGGAGGATGTCGAAGGTCTCGGCTAGGTCGGCGAGGTAGTCTTTGGCCTTCGGTGTTTTGACGAGCATATCATCAATATAGGCCTCGACGTTCCGACCGAGCTATCCTTCGAAAATGTGGTTGATCAGTCTTTGATATGTTGCTCCAGCATTCTTTAACCCAAATGGCATCCGGGTGTAGTAGTGTACGCCGAAGTCGGTGATGAAGGTAGTCTTCTCGATGTCCTCCGGGTCCATCCTGATCTGATGGTAGCCAGAGTAGGCGTCCAGGAAGCTAGGCAGCTCGTTGCCAGAGGTTGAATCGACCAATTGATCGATGCTTGGCAACAGATAGAAATCCTTCGGGGTAGCCTGGTTGAGGTCGATGAAATCCACGCACATCCGCCACTTCCTAGAAGCTTTTGGTACCAGGATGACATTGGCAAGCCATGTAGGGTACAGAACTAGACAAAAGAGGCCAGTCTTCTGCCCCTTGATGACTTGCTCTTTGATGGCCGCCTGCTTCTCCGGGGCGTGCTTTCTCTTACGCTGTTGTACTGGCTTTGCTGTCGGGTCGAGGTTGAGCTTGTGCATCACCATGTCTCCCGAGAACCCAGGAAGGTGCTCATCAGACCATGCAAAGACTCGGATGTACTGCGCAAGGAAATCTTTATAGTTTTCTTGTTCCTCAAGTGGGAGCTCGGCTCCAATTTTTACTCCTAGGGTCGGGTCACCGTTAAGGAAGACCGTTAGCAACTCGCCGCCAGGCTCAGATGTTGTGGGTCCCTCCTCGGCTCCCTTTATCCCTTTATTCTTCCCTTCCGGCCTAGTGGCCTCAACCGAGACTATATAGCACCTTCTAGCCAATGCCTGGTTACCTCGAACTTCCCCCACGCCATATTTGGTCGGGAACTTCATCTTTTGGTGAAAGGTAGAGGGCACCGCTCTCATTCGGCTGAGAATGCCTCGGCCGAAGATGGCGTTGTATGCCGTCATCCCCTTAATCACGATGAAGTCTACCATAACCGTAACGATTTTGGGCGGGGTGCTGATAGTAACAGGCAGACTCAGTGCTCCCTCGGGATAAGTAATCTGGCCGTTGAACCCATAGAGGGGGGTTCGGATCGGGCGGAGTTTAGATGGATTCTCTCCCATTTTGAGGAAACATTCATAGGACAATACATCAGGGGCACTACCATTGTCGACTAAAATTTTGTCCACGTTACAATGGTTTATTGTAGTCGATATAATGAGAGTGTCATTGTGCGGGGTGGTTAGCCCTTCCAGGTCCTGGTCAGAGAATACCAGGGCCTGCGGTTCGCTAGCCTGCGGGGTCGCAGGTGCCTCAACAGTGGTTCGGCTTGCCCGCTCGACATGATGCTTTCTTCCTCGGCTACTATCTCCGCCTGATGCCTTCCCGCCCGCGATGACGTTGATGTGGACTCCGCGGGGGGCATTATCAATCTCTTCGGTAGTGCCTCGGTCTTCCTTTTGCCCGGACACGTACCGAGATAGGTGTCCCTGGCGGATGAGGCGTTGTGGACGCACTTTTTATTTATTATCGTTGTTTATTTGTTTGTTGGCGTTTATTAAGTGCGTGGGCGTGCCAGTCACAAATATGACGATTTATTGTGTGCTCGATCTGACTAATCAGACGATTGTGTGGTTCGTGTCGGGACTGAGACCCACCGTGCCATAAAGGTCACGACGTCATTTACATCCCCTCGGAGAGGGTAACACCCTTGATTAATCGCCGGGAAAAGGGGCCTCATGGCCAGAAAATTAGTTCCGTGAAAAGTCTATTAGGAAACATTGAAATCCCCGTGCGAGGGTGAGAAGAAAGCATTCGAGATCATGTCGGTCGTGTGTTGGCCATTTGATGTTCGGACGAGTGTCCGGCTTGTGAATCACGTAATCGTCACGAGAAAACTGGAGCATATGTATGCCGGGGGTACGGCAAGTTTATTGTTCAAAGGGACAGGAGACATTCGTTTGAATCCCGATTAGAGTGATCGGAAATCAGTGGCTCGGTGCGAGATCGAGTCAGGACCATTTCGGGGGCGCCTCCCACGGTCCAAACGAGGCTTGCGTGGGCATCATTAATATTTCCGGTGCCGAAGGGCAGCGGGAAAGTGTCCCGGGACTATAATCCAAAACAAAGATGTGTACAGAGATAGCCGGCTATAGGCCTATGATGTGGGTCAGGCGATGACCATGGTTGGGGCGAACCCAAGGTCCAAACGCGACTCACTAAGGTCTTATTGATATTGCCACACGTGTGGTTGGGGGAAGACGAGAGCCGCCTCATTCCGTTCGGATTTTGTTGGTCATACGCGGACCATTTTACATTCGGCCAAAGGTTCGTGTTTGTAGCATAAGAGACAGTGACAAATCGTACAAATACCTACCGTGAGTACGGCAAGTTTAATGCAAATGCGGGATCAGATCCCAGTATATATATGTCGGTCACTAACGGACCATTCAGTATTCGGATGAAAGTCCATATTCGAAGCGTCGAAGACCACGACAAAGACATACAGATATCTACCGTAGGTATGGCACGTTTCCTGTGGGTGCGGGATTGGATCCCGGTATATATGTCGGTCACTAACGGACCATTCATTATTCGAACGGAAGCTTGTATTAGTAGTGTCAAGGATGACGATAAAACCGTACAAATGTCTGCCGTAGACACGACAAGTTTAATGTGGCGTTGCAGGATTAGATCCCTGGAGAAGCGGGTCGAGTTAACGAACTATTGGCCCAGACTGTGTTCGGATCATGACCATGTCGGGGGTTCCGAGGTCCACGTCCGATACCACAAGGCATCATTGATTTTCTCTTTGCACCGAGTCCGGGGGAGTGAATTATTAAGTGTGGAGCCCGAACTCGCCATCGTGCGCCCTCACACGCGGATCGACCAGCGCGGTCAGGTCGCGGGGTTTTTATTAGTTTTATTCATTAGCCTTAAGTCTTTTCTCTCATTTGATTAGTCATTTTCTCCCTTTCAGGCATGCCGGTTTAGGAAGATACCAAGAGAGAATAGGGGCACGCCGGTTTAATGGGTGCAAGAAGGGGGGGCACGCCGGATAAGGCCAAGAAGAGAGGGGCGCGCCGGTTATGGGCATTACAAGGGGGCGCGCCGGTTATGGGCATTAAAGGGGGGGCGCGCCGGTTTGAGCTCAGGAATTCCGAAGTGGATTTGAGTGTGGAGCTAATCCGGCACGGGGGGGGGGGGGTAGTGCGCCGGGTTAGCCCACGCCGGATTAGGGCGCGCCGGGATAGGTTCTAGGAGGTTTTCTTTCACTCTGTTGGCTCTGTTTCTTGTTTCTTTAAACTGTAAGTTCATTTGTTGATTGGTTTGTTCACCGAATTGGTGGATTAAGTTTGTGGAGATGGAGTTTAAGTGTTTGATCATTTGTTAAGGTGAATTGTCATGAAAATCCCAGTGTTTTATTAGACGTGTTCATTGTGTAGAGTAGCTCAGTTTGGTTCAGAGGCTTCAAGCATGTGATGCTCTGGCCCTCAGAGAATAGCTTGTTCGTTTGTTCCTGGTGAAAAATGGGCAGCACCTCCCCCGGACTGAGGCTTGCCAGAGACAAATAGGGGAACACCAAATGGAGCAAAGCTCCAGGGTGAACCTTAAAACTCGAAGTGAGGCCTCCGTTAATCCCATAAGTGCCTGTGGAGACTCGAGTACCAGCCTTCAAGAGTTCCAGCAACTCAGGGTGATGATCTCGTAGGCGGGACGGGTGTATGCCGTGAGAGGCCATGAATGTTCATCCCCTGACGGGTTCCCCTGAAGGCCGTGCCACAGAGAGGCATGTCTCCAAGGTCCCTGGATGACAAGAGAACCGGGAGAAAGGGGAGGAGATCAAGGCAGTAGAACACTACTCATGCCAATCAAAAATCATTCCTTTTATTCATCCGCAAGGGAAAGGGAAAAAAAGATATAGGAGGGGATCTGCCCCGAAGGAACGAAAACACATCAGAGAAAGAGGAAAGAAATACATTGGCGGGGGAGGGGGAACAAAGCACAAGCTCCTCCCCCTCCGAGCTCACCTCTCTTCTCTCACGCTCACTCCCTTCTTCTTCACCTCACGGGCACGGGGACGAAGCCTCTTCTTTTCTCTTTTCTTCTTCTTCTCTTCGATGGCCAGCCATCAGCCGAATGAACCAACCGACCCTGTTCCTTCTTCAGACTTGCCATTTTATAGAATGGGCATTCAAGAGTGTTCCCGCCACTTTCACCTCTGTTAGGGTGCTAGGCCCGGATACAGAGGGGGGTGAATGTATCCCTCTAAAAAATATGGCCCAATTTGAAAAACTTAACGCTCAGATATGCAGAATAAAAACTAATGAGCTATCCAAGAGGAGATGATGATCAAATAATTGATCAAACAGTTGGACTGCAACAATGCAGCCACCTGATCACACCAGACTCGCAAGCAGAGCTAATCAACCCAAGCACACTTAGCAGAAAACAATGCTCAGAGATTACTCCCAATTAACACACCTAACCAAGCATGCACAACCTGTGAAGGGGAGGTAGAAGGCAAGGAACAAACGCACAAAGCACAATCACTTGCACAGGAGATTTTTTAGGTGGTTCGGTCACCAAGACCTACATCCACCCCTCACTCCCAACAGGAGTGAGGCTTCCACTAGCACAAGCTAGTAACCTGCATACTCAGTCTGCGAACACACGCTGCCAAACAGCTTGACCAGGGGAACATCCTCCCCTCTTCCTCCCGACCGGAGGGAACACCAGTGACACCCAGTCACCAGCAACCAGAGACCCAAGTCTCTCTTCCTCCAACCCAGAGAGTACACCTGGACCTGCTACCAGCAAGACCATAACCGGAGGGCTAGCCTCCCTTCTCCTGACCCACCAGGAGGAATCCGACCTCAGTCCAGAGGTTCGGAAGAACAATCACAATAGGAGTAACACAAAAAAAATAAGAAACACGAAACATGAAAAGCACAGCATCAGAAACTGGAAATGAAACACAAAAGTCGTTCTGGATTTGATCCATGAACAGACTGAACAGGTCTTCAATAGACTTCTCTTTTCTTCTTCGTTTCTTCCTCTTCTTTCTTCTTCTCAGCTCACGCACTCTTACTGTTCTATGCTCTTTTCTTCTTCTACTGTTTCCACTCTCACGGTCTTCATCTTTTGCTATCGAATTCTTCTATGCTGGCCTATCTCTCTCTCCTGTTCTCTTCCTGCTCTCAGATGGCCTCTTTTTCTTCACTTCTTTCTTGGAGTGATTAGCCTCTTCACTGAAGACGAAGAGGGATTTATATACCAATAACAGGGGCTTCGGAGGATAGGGCAGAGACGCCCTAGAGAGCTTCAATTGATTGGTCCACGTGGTGAAGTAGCAGGCCCCAGCTTCAACGTGTCAGCATCCTGGTACCTCGTCCACCCTGGGACTACGAGCCAGGCACCTCGGATCACGTGCCTTGCTTCATAGGGTTGACGCACCCTTCAAGGGCATTCTACCAGCAAAACTCAAGTCTGCTGCGTTGACGCTTCCAACCCATGGCGTTGACACATTGATGCGTTCCAGTGAGCAACCAGCCTAGCCCTATTGACAGTTGCGTCGACGCTGCTCCACTGCTGCGTTGACGCACCGGTGATCCAGTGATCAGGTCTTCAGCAGTTAGACGTGTTGCATCGACGCTCTCATCATGCTGCGTTGACGCATTGGTGTGTTCCAGCAGCTGAACTTGCCTTGAATATTGGCATCTCTTAAGCCACTGCGTCGACGCTGCTTGTTGATGGCGTTGACGCATTGAGCACCCTGCATCCTTTTGTTCCTGTTAAACATTCATTAAAACTTAAGTGTCTATATCACTTATCTTATCATTGTCATCATCAAAACCAGGAGTACAACAATCTCCCCCTTTTTGATGATGGCAACTCTGGACTGTTTTAAGGATGAGGCATCAAACAAATGCATGGTTATCTGTGAATCAGAAGTACAAGTATTTGTAATTCATGAAGCTACATTGTATTCAAGTATCTGTAATTCATGAAGCTACATTGTGATGTATGCTTAATTACAAAAAGAAACATATGCTATCATGTGAACTCATGCTGCTCTCCCCCTTTGACATCATCATGAAGGGGGCAATACGTGATCTGGCACGAGGCCTCAATTGAAAAATCTGGCATGACTGGAAGAAGATCCGCGAGCCCCCCTTGGTACTTGACTTGTAGAAGATTGAGATCTTTGAGTAGCAGGTTGATTTCTGGCCAGCAATGTGCGAATGTCTTGAGATATAGCAGCTAAGTCATGTTGCAGTGTGGTCCTCACTTGTGCAATTGCAGAGGACATATCATCAGATTTCTTCAGTTGATTTTCAAGAGATTTGAGTGTGTCAGTCACAGTGTCAATCTTGCCTAAAAGAACCTTGATGCATTGAGGAAGTGCATTGACAGGACTCTTGAGGGTTTCAACACCTATCCTCACATCATAACATATATCAATAACCTTTACAAAAGATTGACAAAATGAAGATTGGTTAATGTGCACGTCGTTCACGAGTGTTGAGAGTTTGTCAAGAAGAGCTGATATGTGTTGCAAGACAGACCTTGTGGCTTGGTCAGATAGCATCTTGGAGAGTAGGAATTTTTGCCACTCGGATAAGATAGAGACATCAAATTGTATAATCCGAGCAGTCAGTTTGTTCAGATGATAATTTGTAAACTCCATTAGCTTATCCATCTTTGCATCCTGACGCTGCAGCATCATAGACATGTGAGCAAACATCTCTTCAACAGTGGCTGGTGGTGGAGCTGTATCATAAGTTGGAAAAGGCCTCCTATAAACACCAATTTCCATTGTTGGTGTAGAGCCACTGGGTTCCCCAGTTTCCAACTGAGGGCTTGATGATCTCACAAATGTTTCTTCAACCTCATGCTCTCCTCTTGCTGAACTACCCTCTGGTCTTCCTTCTCTCACCACAAGTGGAATTGGTATCTCTGTCCTGTTCACTTGACTATCATCCACAATGACTATTCTTGATGCCTGTCCTATTTCTGATTGAGCTGATTTCTGACTGGGAAGGATTCTAACAGCCTTACCATCAATGACTTTGAAGCCCATAAATCTCTGAACGTAAGACATGGAATATATGTTTCCTTTGGGGATAACATGTTTCTTTTCAGTTCCAAAATCCACTCCTACCTTTTTGAAAATTGATGTGAGGTGTGCTGCATAAGGTAGTGTTCTAGAGTGGTGAAGACAAGTTCCAATTGTCTGAACTACAACATCAGTTAAAGAAATCTTAACTTCCTTTAGCATGCAGTACAACAGGAATCGCTGCATATCTGTGACTCTTTCTCTACCACTGCTTTGAGGTGTGATGATAGACGTGCATATGGGATGAAGTAGTCTGACAGATGGTATAAATCTATTAGCTTTCAGACTGGACAGGTATGTCTGTTTCACGTCAGAGGGGTCTTTGGTTAACCCAGTCAAAACAGCAAACGCCTCATGTTCATCTAGCTCATACGAATGAAGCATTGCTCCTCCCATTGGTATTTTCCAAACTCGAGCAAGCAGGGCACTAGTTAACTCAAAATGAACATTTCTAACAGTGGAGGATAATTTGGGAATCTTCAGTTCATATTTCAAATTCTGATACAATTCCCTAACGAGAGTAGGATAGTAAACAGTGTGCTTCGTCACAAACTTCCACCAGCCTTGAAATTCTAATGCAGGCCATACCTCAGGAAATGCAGTCAGTAACTTTTCATCGGAACTTACAATGTACCTGGGGATAAGAACCTTGAGAGGTTCTTCTATATTTATGACAACAGAAGACCTGGATTTCTTCTTCCCCGTTATACCAGAAGAGGTGCGTGGTTCAGCTAATATCGATTTTGAGGACTTCCTTCTCTTGACCGGCGGACTAGGGCTCCGAGGACGTCTCTCCTTCTCCTTTCCTTTGCGCTTCCTGGAAATAGCTATAGATGATGTCGATTCTGGAGGGTTGGCCACTGGAGCATCAAGCGCATCCTCTGTGAGTGAGTCCATCGTCAACTGTGTCGCACTCAAATCCCTCAAGTTCTGCTCCATCAACAGCTTCCCCGACTGAGCACCCTTGCCGAAGATGATCGGAGACAAGAAATGGTGTGGGAGGGTGTTTGGAGAACACGGAAGGTAAACCGTCCAAGGGTTTCGAACGGAGTGGAGACGAGTGGCGGTCAAGCTACTCTTTTAAAGAGGCTACGAAGACCCTTTTAGTGAACGGTTCAGCCGGTTCAAGTCGGTGAACCGGGTTGAAGAAAGTTGTATTAGAGGCAATGCATGGATGCCAAGGGGGCATTGCGTCTACGCAGTGAGGCATATGTGAATAGAAAACACAAGACAAGTAGTCAGAAAGACACAAGGCGTGGACGCCAAGGGACATTGCGTCTACGCAGTGAGGCTGATGTAAACAGAAGAAGCACGACAAGTAACTAGAGAGACATCCGTTCAAGGGATTTTCTTAAGGTACTAAGATAGTGAGATAATCAGGCTTATATTCAAGGAATTTTAAGTGTTGCAGATCGAGTTCCCATGAAAGAGATGTATGTAAATAGGCTCTAATTCATTTAATGATAAAGAGAAGAAATAATCTTAAAACATTGAATTAGAAGCCATGAACTACTAAAGCCACCTGCCTGGAGAAAAAAAAATAGAACTCTTTTTCACACTAGAACCATTTTCATTTCTGACCCTTATATCTTTCAATTTTAAGAAGCCTTTCAGATAGAGAGAAATTTAACTGGCATTGAAGATAGACTCAGTTGAATAAGGAGCATCAGATCAACCAAACTCACATGTTTTAATTGTTTTCACATTTTCAGCATTTTCAACTTCTTTTCACATTTTCATTTGCAGTCAAGTATTGCTAGCATTTTGACACGGGTACACATGTTTATCAGACACCCGAGTCCCCGGTTACTCAGCATAGCAAACTATTCTACATTGACTAACCAGAGGTGGCAACTGACTTCATGACATGCCTATCAGCACTTCATAAGTGCTTGAAGGTAGTTTCTCAGTTGATAGTTACCATTGCTCTGGAATGATTTGTTTTTCTCTTGAAGACAGAGATAGTAGCGCACCTCATGACTTGCTCTTCAGCACTTCTTTGGTGCATAGGGCTAATTTCTCAGTGAACAACTACCATTGCTCTGCATTATGTTACATGTGAATAGATTGCATCTTTAGCGTTTATAAACAATTTCTGAGTTCATCATCAATACAATTATTAAATTCCTCTACACACATTGGTTTCTTTACTTTTGAACAATAAGGATCGAGAGATGATGAGGTCCTGGTTTTATTAAATTGTTCAGCTTTTGCTCCATACATAGTGCATAATTGGGTTCAAAAGTTCTTGAATTCAAACATCATAAGAATTATGGATCTCCTATCATTAACATATCATAGAGCAATTCAGAATATATCTCATATTCCACAGGAATTATCACTGTAACTCCCCCTGAATTTAAGACATCATCTACATATCTCAGTGCTCTAGAGATTTTTCCCATACACGGATGTCAAGGAAGCTTTATTGTGGGATAAGAACGGAAAGGACAGGATATATGGACAGAGCAAGTTGATGTGAGAAGGAAGTTTCCAAAAGAGGAAAATGTAACCCTGAGATTCCAATAAGGCAGAGCTGCGTTAACTCACCCTCTTCACTGCGTCAACTCATCCATCTAGATAGCACAAACATTTGTTCAATTTCAGAACCCAATTGTCCACAGCGTTGACTCAGTTTCATCATAGCGTCAACTCACTTAACCAACCAGCAGCAACAACTTTGTACTCTATTCAGCATTTTGTTACCGAGAAATTAATCTTAAGCAAACTCCTCCTCAGACCATGCATGAATGAAATTATAATAGCCAATAAAATGAGTATCAAGCTGAAATAGTATTCATGCTGAGATGATTGAAAGAAAGATAGACACAACAAAAAAAAATGACTAAACTCCCCCTTAGAACATGCAATCCTATATGCAATCCAGATATTCAGAAATTTCAGAGTGCATGATCAGAGAGCAGTGCAAATGGCAGATGATAAATGAATATTCATGACACACATCAAGCAAGATATGCAATGAATTTCAAAATAGGAAATGCAGAGAATTTACCTGAGCAGTGTGAGAATGGGGTTTTATTTTTGAGTGCCTTGGCTTGTTTACCCCTCTTTATTCCTCAGTCCCAAGGCACACCTGCAAAGCAAAGTTATTTTGCATAAACAGGTACCCAAGAGGTCTTGGGTCCTGAGATGACATTATTACTCCTAGCAGGTTTTCTCACCACATTTCTAGCAGCATGGTCATCAGATTTTATCGAGTAGCAATTATTCATTGAATGACCAATTTGTCCACAGTAATGGCAAGAATTAGCAGATTCCAAATTCTTTTTATGCACATTACTGTTGTCATGAAATTTATTGGCAGAGAAATAGTTCTGTTTACTAAAATGATAGCAAGATGCACCAGAATTCAGATTTGATTTATGCACATTCTTATTAGCATGAAATCCATGTGCATATGCATGAAATTTTTTGTTGTTGACATAATTAAAATTTTGTTTATCAAAACCGGCCAGCCAACATTCAGCTGCTCTATGACCTGGCTTCCCACAGTGATAGCATGCAAGAGACTTTCTGTTAATGGCAGGAAATTTAACAGTTTTAGAATTGAATTCTTTACCCTGAGCAGGCCAACAGTCCTTGACTTTGTGGCCATGCTTTCCACAGTGAGAGCATTTGAAAGAATTTCTTTTAAAAGAACCTGACCAGCATTCAGAGGTCTTGTGACTAATTTTGTTGCAATTAAAACATATGATATGCTGGTTCATTGAAACAGATTTTCTAGCATGCTTCTTGTCATCTTGTTTCATCACAAAGCAGTTACTTATAAAGTGTCCATGCTTACCACAGTAATGACAGGAGCCATTTGATTTTTTTCAGCATGGCATTTATCTGATGAGTTTTCAGCATGCAAATTGTTCCTTTCAATTTTTGTTGTTTTATGATTTTTATTCTGATTTCCTGTTTTCTTAGCCTTGTACTGAGGTGTAGATGAGGTAGAAGGCTTTTCTTGTTCAGAAGATTTAACGAAAACAGTTTGTTTTTGGGTTCTCTGAACAGTGGACTGAGAAACAGGTGACTTCTGAGAAGTGTGAGAAGTAGAGCTAGCAACAAAAGATGTATGAATTTTATTTTCAAACTTCTTTTTATTTACAGGATTATAACCTAACCCCTCCTTCTGGAAGTTAACCTTTATTCCTAGCAATCTGTTCAGATTATCTTGCCCATTAACAAATTTAGACAGAGATTTCCTCAAGTCTTGGATTTCTTCTTCTAAGGAGGCAATGTGTAACTCATAACTTGCAGTCTCTTGTTCACTGCAATTGACAGCTTCATTCAGGACTTTGTTGGCAATTATGTAATTCTCAATTTCCTTTTTCAGCTCATCAACTTCTTCTGAATTATCGGACACTACACATTTACCTTTTTCAAATGTCAGCATTCTTTCTGACAAGATGGTGTTCAGCTGTTTTAGTTTCTCAATTTCTTCCTTTAATCTGTCACTCTGAATTAATTCAGTTATCAAAATCTGATCATCAGAGTTAATTCCAAGTTTTCTTCCAGCCTCAAATTCCTTCAAATCCTTTTGCTGTTTTTCTAAATCTCTTTGCAATTCTGCATTTACAGATTTTATGGCATTAAGTTTTTCAGCAAATAGGTTCTTCTCTTGCTCAAGTTCCTCACATTTTCCTTCACTCTCAATAACAGATTTTCTGAGAGTCTCTTTTTCAGATTTTAACAATTCAACATGTTTCTTAAGTCCTTGATTATCAGACACACAGGCTTTAAGAGATTGCTTCAAATTTGAACATTTTTCACATGATAAATCAGAGCCATTTTGATCAACCTTTTTCTTTAATTTTTTATATTATTTTCTTAGCTGTTCATGAGATTCAAATAATTCGGCATAAGTATTTTCCCAATCATCTGAAGTATAGTTTTCAAAGGGATTTACCTCATTATCATCATCATCTTCATCTTGACTGCTGCCTTGATTATATCTGTCAGCCATCATGCAGCTGTCCTCATTTGCCCTGTGAATTTTCTTCAGCATATCTAAGATGTCTTTAGCGGACCTACAATCATGAAAGCAAGACCATAAAGCTCTGTCAGTAGCTGCTTTCATCAGATTAAAGGCTTTCTGATTTTCTTCATCCTTTGATCTGTGTCTGTCGGTCCATTTGGACACTTTCGTAGGTAAGGTGTGAGGACATTGTGAAATTAATTTCCACAGATCATGATTAACAGCATTAACATAAGCATGGAGAGCAGTGTGCCACTGATTAAAATCAGAACCACTAAAGACGGGTGGAAGAGCCATTGAAAACAAATAGCGAGTAAATTCAAGACAACAAGAATATTAATGCACTAGAGACAAATTAGCACCTAAGACAGCAAGATCGGATCTGCAGGTCGCTGGACCTTCTAAGCAGACACCGCTCTGATACCAATTGTTAGGGTGCTAGGCCCGGATACAGAGGGGGGTGAATGTATCCCTCTAAAAAATATGTCCCAATTTGAAAAACTAAACGCTCAGATATGCGGAATAAAAACTAATGAGCTTTCCAAGAGGAGATGATGATCAAACAATTGATCAAACAGTTGGACTGCAACAATGCAGCCACCTGATCACACCAGACTCGCAAGCAGAGCTAATCAACCCAAGAACACTTAGCAAGAAATAATGCTCAGAGAGTATTCCCAATTAACACACCTAACCAAGCATGCACAACCTGTGAAGGGGAGGTAGAAGGCAAGGAACAAACGCACAAAGCATAATCACTTGCACAGGAGATTTTTTAGGTGGTTCGGTCACCAAGACCTACATCCACCCCTCACTCCCAACAGGAGTGAGGCTTCCACTAGCACAAGCTAGTAACCTGCAGACTTAGTCTGCGAACACACGCTGCCAAACAGCTTGACTAGGGGAACATCCTCCCCTCTTCCTCCCGACCGGAGGGAACACCAGTGACACCCAGTCACCAGCAACCAGAGACCCAAGTCTCTCTTCCTCCAACCCGGAGGGTACACCTGGACCTGCTACCAGCAAGACCAGAACTGGAGGGCTAGCCTCCCTTCTCCTGACCCACCAGGAGGAATCCGACCTCAGTCCAGAGGTTCGGAAGAACAATCACAATAGGAGTAACACAAAAAAAATAAGAAACACGAAACATGAAAAGCACAGCATCAGAAACTGGAAATGAAACATAATAGTCGTTCTGGATTTGATCCACGAACAGACTGAACAGGTATTCAATAGACTTCTCTTTTCTTCTTCGTTTCTTCCTCTTCTTTCTTCTTCTAAGCTCACGTACTCTTACTGTTCTCTGCTCTTTTCTTCTTCTACTGTTTCCACTCTCACGGTCTTCATCTTTTGTTATCGAATTCTTCTCTGCTGGCCTATCTCTCTCTCTTGTTCTCTTCCTGCTCTCAGATCGCCTCTTTTTCTTCTATTCTTTCTTGGAGTGATTAGCCTCTTCACTGAAGACGAAGAGGGATTTATATACCAATAACAGGGGCTTCAGAGGATAGGGCAGAGACGCCCTAGAGAGCTTCAATTGATTGGTCCATGTGGTGAAGTAGCAGGCCCCAGCTTCAACGTGTCAGCATCCTAGTACCTCATCCATCTTGGGACTACTAGCCAGGCACCTCGGATCACGTGCCTTGCTTCATAGGGTTGACGCACCCTTCAAGGGCATTCTACCAGCAAAACTCAAGTCTACTGCGTTGACGCTTCCAACCCATGGCGTTGACGCATTGATGCGTTCCAGTGAGCAACCAGCCTAGCCCTATTGACAGTTACGTCGACACTGCTCCACTACTGCGTTGACGCATCGGTGATCCAGTGATCAGGTCTTCAGCAGTTAGACGTGTTGCGTCGACGCTCTCATCATGCTGCGTTGACGCATTGGTGTGTTCCAGCAGTTGAACTTGCCTTGAATATTGGCATCTCTTAAGCCGCTGTGTCGACGCTGCTTGTTGATGGCATTGACGCATTGAGCACCCTGCATCCTTTTGTTCCTATTAAACATTCATTAAAACTTAAGTGTCTATATCACTTATCTTATCATTGTCATCATCAAAACCAGGAGTACAACAACCTCGTCCCCGTCGAGGTCTGAAATCGATGTGCTACGCTGGACACTGCCGGTTTGTGCCATACGCTACTGCTACGCCGGATATTCATAGATCTACCGGGAGGATCTACTGCTGCTGCCATCACTGCCGCTTTACTGTCGAACGGGGTGAAGGCATGGCTTCAAAACATTAAATGCTCTCTGCGCACCACATTTAAATGAAACAGAGCATTGGGGTTTTGATGGGATGGCATGTTTACGTGCCGGATTAAGGTGAAATGCAAGGGAAAGGGTGCGCGCTGGTTTAACCCATGATGAAGGGGAAAAGGGCGCGCCTGTTTAACCCAAGATGAAGGGGCGCGCCGGTTTAACCTGAAATGCAAGGGGTGAAGAGGAAAGGGGCGCGCCGGTCTTAGTGGCACCGTTTTAAGTGCATATCGCGCCGGTTTAAGCACCGAATGGATTCTTTCCAAAGTTGAGGCCGTTTATATGAATGTTGGCATTCCCGGCATGTTCCGGTTGCGATGTATGGCCTCCGTAATATTCTGTTCGCAGCCTCTGGGACTCAGTCCCAGACTTTGCGTGACTTTCGGTGCGTGCCGAGACTATGCCGGAGTTCTCGACTTTTCTCTGATTCATCTCTCGGCATGGCCGGTCGGAGCCTTGTAGCTGTATCTTCTGCTTAGGGGGCTTCCTTAGCGGGTAGCGGACCACCAAGCGAGTTCTCGTCCTGATCGGGTGAGGCATGAGATTTATTCGGCAGTTCTGTCTTCGACTCGCACTCTAATGTGTAGACGCGAATGTCGCCATGATCATCATTGTCATTTTTTTGGCATCCACAGGCGCTCGATCTCATCTTGAAGTTGATGGCAATCGCTGATGTGATGCCCGTGGTCGCTGTGGAATAGGCAATGCTTGCGGCGATTGCGATGCTTGGTCCTTGAAGAGTGGCGATCTCGCGCTGGTCCTAAGCTGGAGGAGATGAACACCGAGTAGTGGACTGCAAGGAAAGGGAAATGGATCAGGGGGCCCAGGGGCGGTTCCATGGGGAAAACCCTCCGATGCCTAAGTCAGTAGAGCAGTGGTGGAAGCTATGAAGGGAGGAGGATGGAGATGCACGAGATCCCTCTCCACCAAGGTGGTGAGGTGGTTTCTGCTTAGGGGGTTTTAGGAGTGTGTTCGCCTTACCTTTCGTTGGAGGGAGTCCCATGTTTAAATAGTGTGCCGGCCCCATGAGTCCCGTAAGCTGAGGAGCTTCAGGCGGGGGTTACGTCCCAGACGTGGGCTCTTTACGTCCTTATCATGGGCTCTTTATAACCTTGAGGATTCATGGGTCCCTTATCTTTGTGAACTCTTGCTCATAAAGGGCTCTCAAAAGTAGTGTGGATAAGTAATCGTCAGTCGTCCCAAGCATGAAGAGTGCCAGCCCTATCCAGGCGATAAGCATAGCTCGGATGAGGCTCGGTCGGAGTGGGCGCGGGGCGCTAGTCTTTATCCCGGCGAGAGGGATAGGTCAGGCTTGGGTCTTCCTCCGACCGAACCAACGCTCGGGCCTTCGAGCCTAGTGGCCGTCGAGGAAGGGCTTTATCCCGGGTGATCTTATTGGGCTTTTATGCTAAGTGGGCCCTACGGGGCGGTCACTTAGATGAGCTGGGCCTCGTTTGGTCTTGCTGGACCTAGTTCGGCAGCTCTTAGATGGGCTACAGAAATCCCCCTCCCCACTTGTCCCCCTCCTACTCCCGAGCCTTGGTAGGCTCGGAAGAGTAGCTGTTAGGGTTTTGGATCAGCGTGGCTCGGGTGGGTGGAGATATGGCGGTGTTAAGAAGCCACGTGTCGTGGTCACCTGGGCCCGTAATAATGATAATCCTGATGGATTTGAAATGAAGGGAGCCCCTTTTCTCGGAGGTCGGAACGACGCGCCACCTTCCGCGTGGGAATATAGGAGTTGTGCGCATGTTGTCGTTCTAGACTCCCTCCATCTTAGGGTTTGGCTTTCCTTTGTGCTTGCTTTTGGGGCTCTTTGATGCGTCGTGAAGACACGGCGGAAGAGCAGAGGCTTGCAGCGACGTTCGCAGAGTTGGCGGAGATAACCGCGGAGGCGGTCTGACAGCTTCCTCTTCCTCCAGAGTCTTCGGAGTCTCGGGAGCATCTCTCTTCAAGTTCCTCTCCGGATTCCATGGCGGATCAGCGTCAGGAGGTCGAAGAGTGGGAGGGCGAGCCTGCGGTGATGGTGACGATGATACCGCCGGCTCCAAACTGCAGCGAGCTAAGGGAGGCAGAGGCGAAATGGCTGGAGCACCAGTTTCACCTGCCCTATAAGTTTTACTTCGCTACGGATGCCCCGCACGAGACGAGCTTGGATTCTCGTACAGGCCATATCTGCACCTTCCTTCTGTCGTGGAAGGGTGGGTTCCGCCTTCCCTTCGAGCCCTTTGTTCTTAAGCTTCTTGGTTTCTTTCGGTTGGCGCCTGTACAGTTGGTAGCCAACTTATATCTTCTTCTTTTCGCCTTTCGCATCCTCTGTCGCCAATGCGGGGTTCCTCCTTCCTTGGACCTCTTTCATTATTTTTTCAAGTTGAAGGTGCATCCCTCGACCGGGAAGGGCTTCTATTTCATCCAAGCGAGGCGAAATAGGAGCTGTGTTTCTTTGGCCGTGAAGGATTCTTCGCACAAGGGATGGAAAACTCAGTTCTTCTGGGTGGGGATTTCTTCGGTGGAAGAGACTTGGAGGTGTCCCGTAATTTCTAATTTCCATCTGAACATCCCTCCGAGGTAAGAAGAGTTCTCTTCGGATGTGGAGGAGTATGCGGCCATCTTGCTGAAACATCGCCAGTCCACGGAGGAGCTGGTTACTCCGGAGAACATAGAGCGGTGCCTTCTTGCGGGGCTACGATCGACAGGTTCGGACGTCACGAATCATCTTCTTCGTCAGATGGTGAGACCATTTTCTTTTCCTGACCATATCTCTCTTCTGCGCAGACGCCAGGCGGTCGGCTGTGGAGGAGGAGCCTGCGGCTGTGGACGTCAAAAATGACGGTGACGATCATACCGAATGCACGTCTCAGCACTCGAGAGTGAGTTGAAGACGGGATGACCGAACAAACCCCGTACCTCTTCTAAGCAAGATGAACATATATACTTGGTGCTCCACCACCCAACAAGAAGCCCTTCGGGCAGAAGAGATGGCCCCGGTTCTCCAGTCGGCATTGTCGAAGGCCGAATCAAAAGAAACTCAGGAATTAGAACACGTGTTCGGCACGCGCCGGAGATCACTCAAAGTTCCAAATCGAGATGCAGAGGCCCTGAACTAAACACCCCGGAGGCGGAGCATTACAGCTAAAGCAGCGCGAGAGGACAAGCGTTCATCCGAATAGCCACGAAGCCAAGACGAAGTCTAAATCGGCGTGGCCTGCACTTAAACCGGCGCACCCTTGCTTTGGCCTTAAACCGGCGCGCCCTTGCTTGGCCTTAAACCGGCGTGCCCTTCCATCAAGCTTTAAACCGGTGCTCCCCCCTTGTGTGCTGCTAATCCGGCACGCACAACTCCGCGCCGTTTTAACCAAAGGGCCATTCCATCCATACTCCGGTGCTCTGTTTCCTGATGAATCTCACGCGAAGTCCAAAGAGGAGAAGAACAATACATTCAATGCCCGTCCCATAGCCATTTAAAGACCGCGGAGCTGTGCACACCCCAACTCGACAGCGCAACGGTGGTAGCAGCAGAGGCCAGCAGTGATGATGGCAGCAGCAGCAGATCTCCCGATAGACTTGCGAACATCCCATCCTCGGATGAATGACAGGGTACGGCTCGAACTAGCAGCAGCTAGCGTGATGAGTCGACTCCCGACGCTGATGCGAATGAGGCAGAGGTGGCGGGAACCCTCCCCCCGCTGGCCATTCTTCAATGAAAACGCAACCCGCCCTATATATATGGGGAGCCTGTTACAGAGAAAAAAGGCTGGAACCCCCGGGGAGCGATTGACCAGAGGAGGCGACCCGAAGAGAAGAAGAGCTTCGTCCCCTGACGCCAGAAAAGTGAAGAAGAAGGGAGGGTCTGTGAGAGAAGAGAGGTGAGCCCTGGGGAGGGGGTAGAGCTGGTGCTCTATTCCTCTCCCCCCGCATGAGTTTCAAGTCCTTCCCCTCCTCTGTGTTCTCCCTTTGCTCCGGGGTAGATCCCCTCCTATATCTCTTTTTCCCCCTTCCCTTGCAGATGAATAAAAGGAATGATTTTTGGTGAACATGTGTAGCGTTCTATTGCTCTGAGCTCCTCCCCTTTCTCCTGGTTTTCTTATCATCCCGGAACCTCGGAGGCCTGCCTCTCTGTGGCACTGCCTTCAGGGGAACCCATCTAAGGGATGCACACTCATAGCCTTTTATGGCATACATCCGTCCCTGTGGAACTTCCACAAAATCACCACCTGTAAGCTGCGGGAACTCTTGAAGGCTGGTCCTCGAGTCTCCACACACACTTATGGGTTAACGGAGGCCTCACTCCAAGTTTTGAGGTTCACCCCGGAGCAATCCGTTTGGTGTTCCCCATTTTTCACTGGCAAGTTTCAGTCCGGGGGAGATGCTGCCCAAATTTTGCCAGATGAAGAACACGTAAGAACAGACGACACGTAAGAACAGACGAACAAACTAAGCCTCTGAATCAAGCTAAATCTCTGAGTTCCTGCATAATAAACCCTTCAAGTAAGACATTCAAATACACGTACTCATTCACCTCAACAAATGATAAGAAGCACTCTATTGATTTAAAGCATCAATTGAACAAACAATCTATCCATTTGATCAATCTACAAGTGGAAGAAACAAGAACAGAAGTAAAAAGAATCAAACAGAATGAAATAAAACCCACAGAGCTTAACCCGGCGCGCCTCTAATCCGGCGCAGGCTAATCCGGTGCGCTCACCCCCCGCGCCAGTTTAACGCCACACTCAAAACCACTCTCGAAATATTGGAATAAATAGTGCACCCCCATTCCTATTTGGAGCCCAAAACCGGTGCGCCTCCCCTTCTTTGCTTTAACCGACGCCCCCCCGCCATTGTGCTTATTCTGGCATGCCATACTGTTCATTGGCCATTAACCGGCGCGCCCCTTGGCATCCCCTTATCCGGCGCGCCCCCGTGGCTTCCTTAAACCAGTGCGCATCCCACTTTCCATTTAACCGGTGCGCCCTATCTTCTCTTGGTGTCTCCTTAAACCGGCATGCCTAAAAGAGAAAGAATGATTAACCAACAAGAGAAAATACTTTAAGCTAATGGATAAAACAAATGAAAGGAATATGAAGCCAATAATCAAAGATTACCCATGCTATAACTAAAATTTTTGGCGAGCTTTGGTCCCGACCCCTGCTATAACTTTAAGCGAATGGCCCAAGAGGTCGATCCACGTGCGAGGGCGCACGTTGACGAGTTCGGGTTTCACATTTAACAACTCGCTTCCCCGGACTATGCGTGAAGAGAAAAGTAATGATGCCCCGTGGTATCGGACGTGGACCTCGGAATCCTCGACATGGTCATGATCCGTGCACCTCTTGGGCCAATAGTCCATCAGCTTGACCCACTCCTTCTGGGATCCGATCCCGCATCCGCATTAAAGTTTCCGTACCTACGGCAGACATCCGTACGGTTTTATCGTCGTCTTCAACGCTACAAACGCAGACTTCCGTCCGAACACGAAATGGTCCATGAGTGACCAACATATATGTATCTATGAACATTTTTACGCCGCAACGCGGGTTTATTTGAACGTGACCCGAGATCTTTGTTCTCGCTTTATTATCATGAATTTCAGGCCGTAGGGCCCTTATTCTCGGCAATCAATCAAGGGTGTTCCCCCGTATGGGGGATGTAAATAACGTCGTGGCCTTTATGGCACGGCGGGTTTTGATCCCGACCCGAACCACACAATCATCTGACTAGTCAGATCGAGCGCACCATGGGCTTCCGTGATGCCCAAATAAATTGTCACTTTGTGACTGGCACGCCCTCGCACTAAATAGACGAATTAACCCGATCAACGAACGAACCGATTCTTTCTGAATTTTAGTTCGTCCACAAGTCTGGCACGCCCGGTGGGACTGAAATCACCCTTCATCTGTTTACCGGGACTAAGGGCCCTACAGCCCCTTTCTTGTAATACTAATTGTATGGTTTGTAAATGCAGAGTTGCATTTCGGACACCAGCATGGCCCCCACATTCGGTCAATAGGCCGTCGAGAGCCATGTTCGAACGGCTACTTGGCCGTCCCCCTCAGCTTTGGGAGCTTTCCTCCCGTGGTAGGCTTCCCCAACTTCCTCGGGATAGCCTTCACGAACCTGCTGGACGTGGAAGCGTCTGACAGGACTGGAAGCAACGCTCCCATCCAGGGGGCCGCCAAAGCTACTGTCGGTCGATCAATGGCCGAAGCTTCTAAGACTGTCCCGATCGGGACGCTGAGCTGCAACGTGCACCATGTGCACCAAACTATCGGCCCATATCTCCAGGGGTCGGCCTCTCACCAGAGGAGGCTCTGGAGGAGCCACGCCACGACATCATACCGAGGCCGGTTCTCCAGCACCGGCAAGTCTTATGTCATCGGGGCTGTCCGAGTGCATCTTACCGGGCAATGTTCCGAGGTGATCCCGGATCGCATTGTACCCAGCGTACCAGTGCACAACTCTTTTCAGGCACTGGAGAAGATGAAGGGCAGAATGATGCCCACCATTCCGGCCCCAATGCCACAGCAGCAGTCGGCCTCCAGGCACTCCAAAGCTAACCAAGTTTGGGTTTCCAAGGGGGCCCGGTTCACCTCACCAGCCCGGGCAGGGCCCTGCACCTTCTGCCCGACAAGGGCACAACAAGGAGATCGGGTCAGGACATCGGCCCCCGTCTACCAGCCGACATTAACTACACCGGCCCCGCCGGAGAACATCCACCGTAGACACTACCAACGTCACTATCAGGCTGCCCGTGCGGAGCCTGCAACCCACATGCCCGTTGCTGTTAATAGGGTAACATCACCAGACTCTCCTCCTGACCAGGAATGGGAAGGAGTGGAGCAAGGCATGAAGAACTACTTGCGGGGCCCGGGGAGCACTCCCCTGGGTCGCCAGAGATTACTAGGGGCAGTAGCCTCTGTATTTGAAGAAAAAGAGACTCGACCGGTGCCCAGCGCCGAGTCAAGAAACTGCTTTGAGGAGCGTTATCAGTCCCTGTCGAGGGAAGAAGTGAAGCCGCGGAGATCGATCTTTGACAGATTGGTCTTTCCGGGTAGGCCATCGAGAAGAACAACAAGAAGAGGTAGAGACCTAAGAGTTTATACTTGCAACACGGTAGGGGTATCTGGCCGGTATGGGGCTCTACCAACCGAGCCCGAAGAAGTGGCCAGGCTTACCACAAGGCCAGGACCTCTTACCAGAAGAGGGAAAGCGGCAGCTGAGAAGTCACAAGTCCACACTCGAGAAGGTGACTATGATGAACCCTCAATGGCCTTGGCTGCCAATGTTATTACAAAAGGCACCGCGGGAGGACCATCCACCTCATCCGAAGAGGTGCCGATCGAAGAAAGAGGGGGCACCCCTAACCTTTCCATGAATGACCCCGCGGTATTACACATGATGCAGCAATATCAGCAGGAGATCGAATTGTTAAAGAAACAACTGACTGAAAGAGCCGCCCAGCCCTCAACATCCGTGCAGACTGAAGCATTGCCAGAGACCCCTGGGGGCAACGGTCAGGCCTCGGAAGCTTCTCCACAGGCGACGGTGTCTACCCCAATACCTTCCTACACTGGCGGCGTACCCCTGCATCAGCCACAGCATATCACACCGGCCCCGCCACTAAACTTGCCATTCCAGGGGTCCACTATTGCACCTCAGGCGACAGGGTTAACAACGCAGCTGGCGCAACCGGCCCATTTCTATCCAAACCCGGTTGACCCGGCAACAGTAAGCAGACTAATGCTCGAACAAATGATAGGTATGAAGTTTGCAGAGAGGAGCGATGGTGATCACACGCCATTCGACGTATACCGGGTACCTTACCCGGCACACTATGCTGCCAAGAGGCTGCCGGCCGACATCACCAAGCCGCCAAAGTTTGAGAAATTTAATGGGCAAGGGTCTCCCAGGGAGCACATTGCCTATTATGTGAATGTTATGGGGGATCTAGCGGCAGATGAAGCTTATCTCCTCAAGTTCTTCGGCTCGACACTTACCGGGCTCGCTTTCGAGTGGTACTCGAGCTTGCCCGCCGGGTCCATTGCTGACTGGCCTGATATGCAGAAGAAATTCAAGGAAAGATTCTACATAGCTGAGCGGGAGGTAACAGTGGCAGAGCTTTACGCCACGAGACAGAGAAATGATGAGTCGGCACTCGACTACATAAAGAGATGGAGGAACCTCAGCATGAGGTGCAAGCGTCCCCCGCATCAGGAAGACGCAGTGCAGATCTGTAAATAAAATCTGAAGAAGGAGGTCCTTGAGAGGATGATCGGTGCTGAGGTAAGGTCATTCAACTGTTTGAACAACATAGTGGCATAGATCGAAGCATTCCTGGCTCGATACTCTTCTGCTCCAGCTGCATCAAGTCGGAGGGTCAGGCACGCCGAGAGGAGGCCAACACCGCCAAAAGTTCATACACTGGACTTCGAAGCTTTCGAGAAATAGAAAGAGAAAGCCAAAGAAATGGCCGACCCTCCTCCACCCAGGTCCACTGAACGATGGGAAGGTCCCTCCCTGTGGGAGAAGATGAGGAACAAATTGTATTCCTTTCCTCGAGACAAAGCCCGAGTCCTGTTTGAATGGGCCACCAGGTACAACAAGATCACATTACCAGATCCAAAGAGGCCTGGTGACTTGAAGAAGAAGGATGATCCTCGCTTTTGCCCATACCATTAGATGCTTGGGCATACCATTGAGGATTGTTACATCTTCAAGGATGTCATTGAGTCCTTGATCAAGAAGGGAGATCTGGACATAGGGGAGCTCAGAGTGGATCCTCCACAGCCGCACAAGATGCCGAACTTCGGCACCACTATCAACATGGTATCCTTATACCAACAGCTACCTGAAGAATGGGCGGAGGCCAGCACATAGGCCACTTATCAAGCCTTCATCATGGCGCCAGCTCATGATCAAGGAGGTTGGCAAGCCGCGCCAACGAAGAACAGAAGAAGAAGAAAAGCTCCTCGGCACACTCCAAAGGTTCACATAAGGGGTGTTACACCCCGACCAGCACCGCCACCGGTGACACCTGTTTGGCATGACACAGCCCCCCGACTAGTCATGAGGCGCCCTACTCACAACAAGAAGAAACACATCCCGATGCGGGTGCACAAAGAAACCAGTCCTGCGGTAGAAAGACTCCAGGCCATTATTGATGTGCTCGAAGATTATGAACAACTCGAGATTCAGCCTGTGGAGTTGAAGGAGTATGTCCCTTGGGAGGAGTTTGAGTCAGTCGAACTAGCCCCAGAAGCAGGAGCCGAGATGAAGGAAGAGCCTCCCTTGTGGGGTGAGCTTCCCCAAGAGCAGTTGCCAGCCACTGAAGGGAAGAAGAAAAAGAAGAAGAGAAGACCTAGAAATAGGAAGAAGAGTAGGGTTGTCCTTTCTTGCAACACCCTCTCAGCATTATTTGACACAGCCCTCTCCCTGAGAGAGGAAGAGCAAGAAGTGCCCATCGAGCCATCAGAGGTGAATCAGGCTGAAGCATCCACCTCCCAACATGCCACCAGGTCGGGAAGAAAGTGGGGACGTCCTCCTCAGGCCGACCATAACATCCTACTCGGGGGAGAACAACCGTATCACATCCCCGAGCCTAGGGTCCAAGGCATGGAGATTCCCCCTCCCTTAGGTCTCTACCCCAGAGAACAGATCGGCCAGGCCGCCCCTTCATTTATTGAATTTCGTACGACTCAGAGGGGAAAGCAGTCATGCCCCCGCGAGTCCCAGTAGACCAAAGAGACGGGTAGCCCCTCGGCCCCGTTGGTACTGACTCCTCCTCGACCAAGGGAAGAACCTGACAACACCTCGAACCATGCCGAGTTCATGAAAGAAAAGGAAGTGACCCAGCAGGCTCCCAAGCGCAAGCGGCACCCGACCCAGTGAAAGAGGCACCCGCAGAGCCGGTTCCCCAGGTTCAAGGTGGAGGCAGGCGCAGTAGAGCCGAAGAGATGAAGTTACTCGAGGTCCAAGCCAGCAACAGAATAGTCAAGCACCTGAAGAAGATCCCAGCCAGGTTCACCGTCTGGGAAATCTGATCTGTAGATGAAGAGACACGGCAGGCCGTCATTGCAGCACTCCAGATGCCAGCATAGGTTGAAGCCTGCCTCGCAGAAATGTCACCTGAAGTAGCTGTGGCCTTCATAGAAGAGGATATGCTTCTACCTACTTGTAGCCACAACAGGCCACTCTACATGAAGGGGTAACTAAATGGGCATCCCATCAACAGAGTCTTGATCGACCCGGGGAAGCCGTGAATATACTCCCCTACCGGGTGTACCAAAAATATTACTTTGACGTACACCTGATTGAGGTCAAGAACGTCAAGATTGCTGGCTTCAACCAGAAGTGTGAGGTCCCTATGGGGGTCGCAGAGTTCAACCTCTCCCTCGGCGA
Organism: Amorphophallus konjac; assembly: GCA_022559845.1. NCBI lineage: Eukaryota > Viridiplantae > Streptophyta > Magnoliopsida > Alismatales > Araceae > Amorphophallus > Amorphophallus konjac. Next base: position 177,018,604 of record CM040125.1, read on the forward strand.
CTTCACCACCAAGGTCCAGTTCCATGTGATCAACTCCAGCACCTCTTACAAGGCGTTGCTCGACAGACCTTGGCTGCACCAAAATCACGTGGTACCATCCACTCTGCACCAATGCATCAAGTACCCCAGCAACGGGAAAGAGGAGAGAATCTTTTCTGACCTCCATCCTTTCGAAGTGTTCGAATGTCACTTATCAGACGCTAATCTCTATTTGGAAAAGTCGAGGCAAGCCTCCCAAGCCACTCAGGACAAAGGAAAGAAGAAGGCAGAGCCTGACAGCTGGTTCCCTCCACCACCGCCTGGCTATGTGGCTCCCCCTCAGGTGTCATTCAATTCTGAAGCAGAAGGGGTATTCCGGGCCACCTCTCTTCCCATCTACCCTACACCGGGAACACCATACCTTGAAGACTTGCGGGAAGACGTCAGGGTCCCGCCTGGGATCATCAAGCCTCTCGCAGCAGCTGACTGCCAGGTGGTTGAACCATTAAGGACCTTCGAGGTGCCCAACCCCGGGGGTCTGCCTACCATCTTTTATGTGGCAAAGGAGCACCCGGTCAAGGGGGATGACGATTGTAGACTCCCCGATGAGCTGCACGACCCACTCGTCCCAATCATGGGACTCCCTGACATAGCCGGTCGTGTGGTCAAGATGACCCAGAAGCAAGGGAACCCCTCTTGCCAGCTCTGTAGTCGGAAAGAAATGTTCAAGAAAATGTGGAACCCACCAAACCTGGACCGGAGGTTGTTGCAAATCACCCGGCATCCAGGGTTGGGCTTTTCACTAGAAGATTCCTATGAAGCCGATGTAATATCAGTCTCGGCTCCAGGCAGCAATAGCCACGCAGGCAATGCAGGCCCACGGCAGGTTGAAGGCCGCCAGCACCTTATGCCTTTGGTCAACGAAGATCAAGATGAAGAAATATTCCTATGGAATCCACCTCCCTGTAGGAGCAAAGGGAAGGTCTCATCCTCCTCTGAGGGACCAACCTTGAATAACTACAGCAGCGGGGTGCCATTGCCCTCGTCTGACATTGATGCAAAGGACGGGGAAGCAACTCGAACTCCGAGCCTCCCTCGGTGCGACTCTACCCTTTTTGACCTGTGTTGTCAACAACAGCGGGAAATTGAAATGTTGAAGGCTCGATTGGCCGAAGCAACTGCACTCATGTCTGATTTAATCAGGAACATCTTCCGCCAACAGAACATCGACACGTGCCAGTCCCCAAACAACGTCCCGAATGCCCCCGTGCACCTGAGAAAGGAGGCAAGGGATATAGCTGCCCCCCCTGTCAGACAATCGGCCGAGCGAAATCCTACACTGCAGGGGAGGATGCAAAGGCCTTACTCTTTCCCGAGGAATAATACCAGAGGAATCTTTGATTGGGCCTGCTACTACGGCAAGGTCTCCCTCCCGAGGTCTAAGAGGCCGCAAGATGCTCCCAGAAGTGGCGACCCCCTATTTTGCCCTTATCACCAACTACTAGGCCACTCTATCGAAGACTGTTACATCTTCAAGGACATTGCTCAAGACCTGATTGAGAGAGATGAGCTCAGAATGGGAGATTATATGGTGGCTCCGCCGCGCCCCCATGTGGCAGGCAGCCATGAAAGAAGTGTTTACATGGTGTCAGTTCAGCACCAGATTTTTGAAGATATAGTTGAGAATGAACTACCCCGGCCGTCGGCAGTGGAACAGTCCCCAGTGTGGCAATCAATCACCTCGGCTCCTGCACGAGCCATCTATGATAATTACCAAGAAGATCCCGTAGAAGTCCTTTACTTCTCCGCACAGGAGAACCCCTCGGAACCGCACACAACAGGCCTAGAAGAGGGGGAAACAAGCAAAGCCTCATTACCTAACGAGGCGGGGCAAGAAGACGCCTATGGTGTCCTTGAAGCAGAAGATGGCGAAGATAAGGATTTCATCGACCTACTACCAGCGCCGCCGGAAATTGAAGATGGCGGCCAGGCCACAGTAGATGAGCTCTTTGAAATTAACCTAGGCACGGAAAGCGACCCCAGGCCAACCTTCCTAAGTGCCCTTTTACCTCCATAGGAAAGGGAACAATATATCAAGTTGTTACAAGAATTCCGAGACTGTTTTGCCTGGAACTACAAAGAGATGCCCGGCTTAAGCCCCGGTGTGACCCAACATATTCTGGCTATTGATCCCAAGGTGGAGCCGGTGAAGCAGTCCCCTTGACGTATGAGGCCGGAGTTGATAAAACAGATTTGCAGAGAAGTCGACAAGCTCATAGATGTCGATTTTGTAGCTGAAAACTAGTACACCACCTGGTTGGCCAACATTGTGCCAGTAAAGAAGAAAAATGGATAGATCAGGATCTGCGTGGACTTCCGCGACCTGAATAAAGCTTGCCCAAAAGATGACTTTCCGGTACCCATCACCGAAGTAATGATTAATGCAACTACTGGCCATGAGGCCTTGCCCTTCATGGACGGATCGTTCGGCTATAATCAAATATGGATAGCTGAACATGACTGAATTCATACGGCCTTCCGGTCGCCTAAAGGGATATTCCACGACAAAAGAATGCCCTTCGGCCTCAAGAACGCTGGCGCCACTTACGAGCGGGCGATGACCAAGATATTCAACGAACTGCTATAGAGTAAAGTTGAATGCTACATTGATGATCTGGTCGTTAAGACAAAGAAAAGGAGGGAGAACCTGAATGACCTTAGAGTCATCTTCGAGAGACTCCGGCAGTACGAATTGAAAATGAACCCAATGAAGTGTGCCTTCGGCGTCTCTAGTGGAAAGTTCCTCGGCTTCATTGTCCGATATAGGGGGATCGAGATCGACCTGATGTGACACACTAAGGAGGTATGCAGCAAAGAGACAAAGATCCTTGGACCTATTCCGCAAGCACAATCACAAAGCAATAAAGTACTAGATTGGGGCCGAATCGCCGTCGCACACACATGAGCCCGGGTGACTTGATGATGCTAAGTGGAGGTGATGGATCAAGACCCTAGCTGGTAGAGTGCCAGCAGGGCTAGGGTTGCCCTCCCGAAGGTACGAGGCCCACGCTTAAGGGGCTGGTCGGGTGCCAATTGGGGCACTAGGTCCCTCTCTCTCACAGCCCACGGTGACCGCTCGTAAGTGGAACACACGGGGTCGGGCGCTCTCTCTCTTGCTCAACAGAGCAATTCCGCGGATATTAGATGAACAAATACGGATAATGGAGCAATGTTCAGAGCTTACCCTGGTTGGTTTGAAGAAACCAACCCCGTTCGGAGACGAGGGCGAGCGGGGAAGTGTGGGTTCCCTGCACACTGCGCTGATGAAGCTTGATCCCTGTTGTAGACACGCCAAAATTGATACTATGTTGATCAAATCTCATGTCACTATGTTAACGCCCCAAAGTGAACCTCAATATTTCTATAATATAAAGTTTTTCTATTTTTGTGTGGGTTTTTATGATTTTTCTTGTATTTTTGTAATTAACGACTGGAAGAGGGGCGTGTTTTAAATAGCGATCTGAGCTAGGGCATTTTTCAAAGAAAGGACGACTGGGGCAAGAGGCGTCAGTTTCTGATATTTGACGTATCCTACCCTAATTGAAATCAAAAATTAACGTCCCTCCCTGGGTCGTGTTTTGAATTAACGTCTCTCCTACGGGCGTCTCTTTATAATTTTTAAATAAGGAAGGTTTTTCTTACTAAAATTAAATCCAAGAATTGACATCTTTTTACCAGTCGTGATTTGAATTAACGTCTCTGCCCGGGTCATCAATTACGAATTAACGCCTTGATGTGAGTCGTCTCTTTTCCTTCCGTGTCCTGCTTGAACTGCCCTTTCTTGGGGAGTCCCTGCTCTGCTTGATCATCTTGCTCGATTAGGGAACTAGAGACCTTACCGTAGAAGGGTCTTGCCAGTTCTTATCCCATTAGATTTGTGTTTTCTACCCTATAAATAGCCTCCTGGGTCGAGTTCGCGCGAGGTTAGCAGAGCTGTTAGAAGAAAAAAAGAGAGAGATGTTAGCTGTGAGTTGTTAGCTGTTAGCCGTGAGGAAGAAAGAGAGTAGCAGCTAAGAGAGATTAACCCACAGAGGGCGCACAGGAGAGAAATTTTCTTCTGTAACATCCTTGTTACTTCGGTGCTCTGCTTCTTCCTGTTGTGTCAGCCGCAAGTTCAACTTGGTTTTTTCTCCCTTTACTGTTGTCAGGAACAGCAGGGAATTCTTTGCATCAACTTACTATCTCATCACCTTCTTTGTTCATCATACATCGTTCCCCTTTTAAGTTTGCATTAGCTTTGCATCACACCTCCTCTCCCTAATTCTCCTAGGGGTTTTAAAATAACCAAAAGGTGCACACTGCATGCTTTTACTCCATCATCTTATTTATTTTTGAATTGATACTACACACACTTGGCTAATCCCTCCTCTTTTGATTGTTTGTTCTTTGTTTAAGGGTAATCAAGAGGAAAACCCCCTTCATCGGCCGGCCGGTAGAAGGAGGAGGAAGGAATCTACACTCATCCCGCATCCTATTTTCACCAGGTATTTGCGATCAATCTCCCTTCTTTTGAGGTAACCCCTCTGGCGATCACACTCCAATAGCAATCTCTTGCTCCCCTTTATTCCCTTTATTTCACTATTTATCTCTTACTTATTTATTTTTGATGTGAAAAACACGATTCACAAATTGGCGATCACGGTGGGACTTCTACTGTTTTTATTTTGATTACCCTCTCATGTTGGCACCCACGTGTGCCCTTTCCCATTGGCACCCACGTGTGCCCTTTCCCTTAGGTACCCACGGTACCCCTCCACTGTGCCTCACGGGCACCCTCCATTGTGCACACTACACACCCACACCCCTCGGATTAGCCAGTTTGTGTTATCTGTGTTTTCTTAATTAACGCCTCACATCAAGGCATTTTTCATGAATTAACGCCTTTACTCAAGGCATCTTTCTCGCATTTAACGCCTTCTGCAAAGGCGCCTCTTTATATAGCGTCTCCTGCTTTCTCACTCCCTGAGAATTGACGCCCCCCGCTGTGGGCGTCCTTTGTCTATCCGGCGCCTTTCTCCCAGGCGCCTTTTGCACAATCCGCGCCGAACACCAAGGCGTTTCTTGAGCACTGTTCGACAGGACTTCACAGATTAGTGACAGCCACGCTATCGTGTTTCCTTATTTTAGCGACTTCTGCCAAGTCACTTTTTACCTGTGTGTTAACAGAAAGTTGCTTGATCTGTTTGTTCATGCTGGATTGATTCACATATTCATTATCTGATTATACATGCTTGCTCTGCTTATATTATTCTGCATTTTGTGGCATTTGGTTGAGAGACCTCCTCTCTCTACACTAGGATTCGACACACCCTTCTTGGAATTGGAACAACCCTCCATTGAGCATTCCGTCTCTTTGGACCAGAAATTCCTTTTCCAAGACCTCCGTAAGTCCCCGCACCCGTGGATTCCCTCACGGACACCGGGCTGATTGTACCTTGAAGTACCCGGAGTTTAGATAGCCCACTGTTGGTGAGGAGAGAGAAAGAACTTAGTTAACCCGGATATCACAACCAAAACTCACAACTAAGTTCTACACTACAAAGAGAGAGGATTGTGCATCAATTTAATTCACTCTAATCTCAAACTTGAATCTAAAAGCTTGCGTTCATTACAACTTGTTTGCATAACTTGATTGGATTGAGTGATTACTACAATTATAATTCCTCCAAAATAAGCTTCTTTCTCTGCTTAAACATGCAACTCCGTTCAGGTAAGATCATCAACATGGCAAGCTACGGGTACTCTTATGATGATGTGGAAGAGAATATTTTTGATCAATCTTATGAGACACCCCTCCAAGATTCCATCTATCACGAGGGAAACTACCCTCCGTCTCAGGTTCATTATTCTCAAATTCATGTGGTTGACACCACAACTCACGAGGTTGAACCCTCTTCTCAAGCTTTACCATCAAATCAGAACACATCGGGGAACACCTCCCCTTCTTTCAATGTCAATGATTTAATTCATGCATTATCTCAATTGGACGATTCCCACCGGCAAGCAGTTCAGGCCGCTTTGAAAGGGAAATCTGTTCCCTCTTCATCTTCCAATCCCCCTCCGGCCGCGAGTGGCCATCACATTGTTAATGACCAGGCGGTCTTGCACAAACCCCCCTCTTGTCCACCAACGCCTGGTGCGGCCATGCCGGCCCAACAGGTAAGCTATTCTGCGGCTAGGCCTCCATTCCTTCAACCACCCCAAATCCTAAGGACGCCTATGCCTAATTCTTTCATTCAACATCCGGCCCCAGTCGAGTCAGATACTAATGCTCTACTCCTTCAGAAATTGGCTAGCATGGAAGAACAACTCAACAAGGTTACTGATGCCAAGAATGCTCCAGAGATCCCTCTGCCTACATTGCCAGTTTTTCACTTACCACCTTCTGAGATGCCGAATTTTCGGTGATACAATGGAACTGGCAATCCATTTATTCACTTGAAGGATTTTATGTATGAGACCTCCTTTTGGCAGGGCAACAAAGCCTCACTGGCTTATTTGTTTAGAAGATCTCTAGAGGGGCCAGCCCTCTAGTGGTTCTATTCCTTGGATCCGACAGATGCCAGCAATTTTGATGTGGTTCAAAGGAAATTCTTGCAGAAGTATAGGGACCGGGTTGGACCCTCTCTATCTGTTACGGACTTGGTTGCAGAGAAAATGAAGCCCGAGGAGGACTTCATCATATTTGCTGATAGATGGCGATCAATGGCCGAGAAATTGAAAGATACTTTGTCAGAACCAGAGCATGTTAAGATGATTATTTCAAATGCAACCCCTCAGTTCCGGCATATATTAGCCATGAACAGATTGACTACCATGGAGGAGCTCTATGAAAGAGCTCGATATATTCAAACTCAGATGAAGGATTCGCCCATCATGGGCATGTTCGAACCGAAACCACGGTTGGTCAAGAAAAATACAAATGTCAACAATAGCGGGCCCACGACTGAGGGTACCGTCATCAATGAGCAGGTTGGCGCGGTCGGCAACCCCACACCTTTTCCCCAATCTAACCCACGACCTCCGCCACCTCCACAACAAAACACCCTCTTCAACTCACCCCCACAACACCAATTTGCCCCTCAACCTTCCCTTGCTCCTCCACAAAACCAAACGCCACATGCAGATCCCTCAGCTCCGCAACAGTACCACCAAGTACCGCCACCCACCAACTATGGCCCGCAACAACAACAGCAAAGGAGACCACTTGGCCCCAAAAGGGCCCATTATCCGCCATTGCCAGAAAGTCTCCCAGATATATTTAATGCCCTGATGGCTGCTAATCTGCTCATGTTACCAAAAGAAAGAGCAGCGTGGCCCGCTAACGTTGATACGTCCCGCTATTGTGTTTTCCACCGCTCCCCTGGTCACAATATTGACCATTGATTTCACTTCAAGGACTACATCTATGATTTAAATGACCAGGGCGGTATTAATTGGGACGAGATGAGACAGTTCATCGCTGCTATGAAAGTAAGAAGGCCTCCTCGGCAACAGTAGGCTCAGCAGCCGCAGCAACCAGCTCCACCAGTACAACAGCAAGCTCCAGCACCTCAGCAAGATATGGGGATTGTCCACAACCCATTGCCGGAGCACCAAGCAAATCAGCATGTGAACCCAGTCACGTCTCTCCATGAAGTAGAGAGAGGGCAGGGATGGCACGAAGAAAATGCCTCTGTCGGGGCATTCAATCATAATTCAAATCAACCTCCGCGCCTCTTGCGCACGCTTCCTTCTTCTTCTACCCCTCAATTAAGTCGCCCCCTTTTGCGCCCCGTTAACCCATCTGTCCCCACTAATTCCTCATCCTTGCCAACCCGGTCTCTCCTTACCCGTCCACCACGACCACAGCCTCCGACGCAGCAAACTCCATCATCTGCCACCAATCCTTCGCCATCACCATCTAGGCCACTCCTCATTCGCCCATCACCAGCACCGGTTATATCCACTACCATCACTCCTCCGTCGGCAAGGACACCTCCACCATCAGTTCAACCACCATTTATACCCCGACCTCTCCTTGTTCAACCCGCTAGCCCTTCCCACACTCCAATACCCCCTTCCACCCCTATGCCTCCTACGGGTGCTTCTCTTTTGAACCCTTCACCAATACCCCCTATGGGGGCTTCTTCTTCAAACACTCCTCTACCACTTCTCAATGCTAACGCCCCTTCTTCTTCTTCCAATACTCCCCCCATCCTTGTCCCGACAGAGGTACGCCAAACCATAGCACCGCTCCGCAGTGGACGGATGTTCCAGCGCATCTTTCCCCAGAGAGAGTAGGAGCCCGCACAGGGGCCAAATGAACAAGAACAGGAGCAAGAGTCCGTGCCAGGCACTCAATATGATTTACTGAAGCATCTTGACCGAACTCCAGCAAGAATCTCTATTCTAGAATTGATTAAGAGGTCAACCACTCATCAATTGGCTTTAAAGGAATATTTACAGAAAGTTATGGTCAATGAAGACATCCCTGTCGAGCAGATAACCACAGTCTTGACGCCCGCTAGCAGTCAGCCGGCAATTACTTTTTATGAACATGAACTGGCACCTCAACTAGCAAGAAAGTATGCTTTATGCATCACAGTGGATATCAATAAGGTGGCGGTAAAGCAATGCTTGGTGGACACTGGGGCATCCATCAATGTATTGCCGCCAAGAACTTTGAAGATGTGCGGCATTCCAGAAAATCAGATTCGGTCATCTACCATAACAGTCACAGCATACGACAATACTAAGAAGCTTCCTTTGGGCATGATAACATTAAAGGTTAGTTTGGGTCCAATAACAATCACAGTCGATTTTCACATTTTGGATATGGATCCAACATTCAATGGCATCTTGGGTCTCCCCTATATTCAACAGTTAGATGCAGTGCCCTCTACAAATCATCAATACCTCAAGTTTCCACACAAGGGCCGCATTGTCAAAGTGACTAGCATGCCGATCCTGCCTGATGAAGACATACACCTAGCAACGTCAGTTCCTTCTATTTGGCCTTCCAACAAACCGTTGCTATCAGTGCTGGATATCCCTCACCCACGGCCGATGCCACCCGAGATAGTTACAACAGTTGCCATGACACCCCTAACTTCCAAGGGGAAGAAGAAGAAGAACACAATGAACACCCCGGGATGGAATATTTTGATGAAGATGGGGTACCAAGTCGGCAAAGGCCTGGGTGTCAATTGTAAGGGCAAAACTAGGCCTGTCAAGTCACAGAAATTGATTGCACGAGGCGGTCTAGGCTACAAAGGGCTGAGCAAAGATGAAAATGAACCATGGGCAGTCATGACATCCACTCTGAAGATGGATCGCCAACCGCTTACATGGACATTACAGACACATTTTATTAAAGGTGGCGTCCAAAATAATGAGCAGACTACAATAATCACTTCCATGTTAGACTGTCAAGATGTTCATGCTAGACAGTTTGCTCGTCATATTGCTCCATTGGCCACATACAAAGCCCTGGAATCTCTAAGGCCTGATAAGAGGAGGAAAATGGATGATCCAGAGTGTGACTACTATAGATGGTTTGACATGAATGACATTACTATTGCTTTGAGCCGTCTCTTCATGCCGACAGATCCGGAATGGCCACCACTGATCAAAGAGTTGATTGAAAAGCCTGTTGTGATAACAGACAAGAGGCAGCTGTTAAGCAATTATACAGACACTGGAGAGCCTGATGTGCCCTATGAAGAAGGTTTCACGACAGACAGGGTGTGGGCCGGCCTTTTCTCCCTCACTTCCATGCATCCGTCTCTTCTTTCCTCCTTGTATGGTCAACTATTTTCTCGCGTGCCGAGACCACCTCCGATCATGATCAGCTTGTCTCCAAATTCACTACAAATTTCTCCTCTCGTTCCTCCCTTGCTCCTCGAGCAATTTTCCAAACTCTCCATCACACCCCCGCATGGGTCATCCTTGATTCAATCTTTCTCCAATCTTTCAATCTCCACTCCTCCTTCTATTCTCCCTTCACACTGCTTTCTTCTTGAAAAGGAAAATAAAAATGAAGATAAAAATGAAAATGAAAAGAAAATGCCAAAATTCCAACTTTTTCATCCTCCATCTCTTTTGAGGAGACCTCCTATCTCCTTCCTGAGGGTGTCCCGACCCACAGACCGCTCTTCCAAGATTCATTGATCAACCTTTTCCACTCCTCCTGCGAGGGGTCCTCATCTGTATCCCCTCCTGTATCTACTTTTTCACCCCCTCCCTTTTCTTCTTCTAATGATCAAGCTAGTTGCTCTTCTTCTTCTAATAATAAAATCCATGGGGTAGTTTCACATAGGAAATCCAAGGGTAAGCAGATTCCCCGTAGATTCTTGTTAGAATTGGCTAGAAGATGCCAGGCATGCTCAACCCTCCCCGAATTTCTAGAGAATCTGATTATCCTGCTAGAGTTAGAATATGAGGATACTTGTGCTCCTTATGAGGGTTTTGGTGTCTATGAGATTATGAATGATGAAGACCCTGTTGAAGAGGGGGATGAAAGTTATGAAGAATATGAGGACGAGGCTGATGCCCTTGCTAGTGGCATGAGAAGATTTGACGAACCATCAGCCTCAGTAGAAGAGCCTACCAAGGAAATAAATCTGGGTACGGAAGAAGACCCTAGGATTGTCCTCATCAGCAAGAATTTGCCGCCTGCCGAAGAGGAGGCACTTATTTTGGTACTTCAAGAATACAAGGACACGTTTGCGAGAAGTTATGAAGATATGCCTGGATTAGACCCTGCGCTCGTTGAACATCGGCTTACACTTAAGCCATGGTCTGTCCCGATCAAACAACGGTTGAGACGTTTCCACCCTAACATGGCTTTAAAGATGAAAGAACAGGTCGACAAGCTTCATACGGCTAGATTTGTTAGAGTTGTCCTCTATCCGAACTGGGTGGCTAACATCGTCCCGGTCATGAAGAAAGATGGAAAGGTTCGAATTTGTATAGACTTTCGGGACCTCAACCGTGCGTGTCCTAAAGATGACTTCCCCCTCCCTCATATTGATGTTTTGATTGATAATACGGCAGGATTTAAGACTCTCTCCTTCATGGATGGTTTTTTGGGTTATAATCAGATTCGCCTGGCTGAAGAAGATCAAGAGAAAACGTCATTCACTACACCATGGGGTACTTACTGCTATGTGGTCATGCCTTTTGGACTCAAGAATGCTGGAGCCACCTATCAGAGGGCTATGATGGCAATTTTTCATGATATGATTCATATTTATATTGAGGTGTATGTGGATGACCTGGTAGTAAAATCAAGAACAAGGATTGAGCATCCTGGGGTTTTAGCTAAAGTCTTGCAAAGATCACGAGAATATCAGTTGAAAATGAACCCCAAAAAGTGTGTATTTGGTGTTTCATCAGGGAAGTTGCTTGGGTTTATTGTCAGCAAAAGAGGAATTGAAGTTGATCCCAATAAGGCAAAGGCCATCAAAGATATGCCTCCTCCCAAGAATTTGAAGGAAGTTCGAGGATTAATCGGGAGGTTGCAATTTATTCGCCGCTTCGTCTCCCAGCACTCACAAAGATGCAGGCCGTTTTACGAGCTTACTAAGCCGGGGGTCAAGTTTAATTGGGATGACAAGTGTCAGGCAGCTTTTGACGGATTGAAAGATTATCTGGCCAATCCTCCTGTCCTGAGGCCGCCAATTCCGAGCAAACCACTTATCCTCTATGTTTCTGTCCTGGATGACTCTGTAGGTGCTGTCCTAGCTCAAGTGGATGAAGAAGGGAAGGAGAAGGCAGCATACTACTTGTCTAAACTTCTCAACCCTTGTGAGCAGAGGTACTCAGCCATGGAGTAGACTTGCGTTGCTTTAGTCTAGGTAGTTCAGAAGTTAAAACATTATTTCTTAGCTTACGAGGTTCACCTCATTGCTCGCATGAATCCGATTAAATTCCTTCTTGAAAAATCTGTCCTTACCGACTGATTGGCACGCTGGCAAAGTTTTCTCTCTCAATTTGACATCACTTACATTCAAAAGAAAGCAATCAAAGGTTACGCCATCGCCGAACATCTTGCTCACCACCCTCTCCCTCGATTTGATCCTGTCAATTCAGAGTTTCTAGATGAAGAACTAATGTCCATTAATCAACCCCACGATCCTATGTGGACATTACATTTTGATGGAGCTCTAAATTCCCAAGGAAGAGGGATCGGCATGGTTCTTTTAACACCAGAAGGGGTCACCATCCCATTTGCTGCTCAGCTCACTTTCCCTATCACAAACAATATAGCTGAGTATGAGGCCCTTTTGGCCGGTCTTCAAACCGCTCATAAATATGGAGTTACCCAATTACGAATCGTGGGTGATAGTCAACTCATTCTACGCCAGGTGCTTGTCAAGTGCCGCACTATCAATCCTAAACTCAAGCCCTACCAGGAACTTGCTTCAGCTTATGCCAAACTCTTCACCAAGTTGATCTTCGTCCATGTCCCTCGAAGCCAGAACATCTTAGCTGACGCTCTTGCCTCTTTGGCCTCCGCTTTAGTCTTTCCTCCCCAACGAGATTTTCACGTTCCTCTCATTCATCAGCGTGACACTCCAGCTATTAAGGATCGTGCATTCCTCGACATTAGGGACAAGGTGCTCGAGAAGGTCAGGCGGAGTGAAGCTCTTAAAGGCAAAGAGGTCATGTTGTTAGATTGGGAAGAAGAATTGGCTGATGAGGAGAAACCTTGGTATTTTGAGATTGCCAGATATTGCAATAATCAGTCATATCCTGAAGAAGCCACTGTAGAAGAAAGGAAAGCAATCAAAAGAGTGGCTCAACGGTATGTTTTGGTTGGAGGTGTGCTCTATAGAAGAGGGCTCACGGGTGTTTTATTAAGATGCCTCGACGATGATGAATCCTGGAAGGTCGTAGAAGAGGCGCATCCCAGGAGTGTGTGGTGGTCATGTGAACAGTCATATGCTAGTTAAGAAGATGTTTAGGCTAGGCTTCTATTGGCCAACTCTAGAAGAGGATTGTTCCATCTATGTTCGAAGGTGTGTTAAGTGTCAACTGCACATCGACAAGATTCATTCTCCTGCTTCTTCACTCCATCCTATGTCCTCCCCATGGCCTTTCTCCATGTGGGCTTTCGATATCATTGGACCTCTTGGTGACTCGAACCTCCTCACGAAGCAAAAATCATTCATCCTCACGGCAACGGAGTACTTCACCAAGTGGGTGGAAGCGGAAGCATTTGTGGAGATCAAAGCATCAACCGTCTGCAAATTTGTAATGAAGAATATCATCGCAAGATTCGGCATCCTGAGTACCATCATCACCGACAATGGACCTCAATTCATCTCTCAAGAGCTCAAGGATCTCTGCAACAGGTATAACATTGCATTGCATCATTCTTCTCCCTATTATCCACAAGGCAATGGCCAAGCAGAGGCAACTAATAAAACCTTGATCAAAATTGTTAAAAAGACGTGTGAGGCTAATAAATTTTTGGATTGGCCAGACAAGCTAGTTGAAGCTCTCTGGGCCTATCCCACTTCCATTCGTACCCCTACAGGGCAAACCCCTTTCGCCCTCACTTATGGAATGGAGGCGGTGGTTCCCTACGAGATTCGCATCCCATATCTGCGAGTACAATTGGTCAAAGAGTTCTCTATTGATGAGCGTCGTGATTCGCTCCTTGCCCAGTTGGAACTCCTAGATGAGAAGCGTCTGGTCGCCGCTGAGCATGCGCACGTTTATCAAAATAGACTTTCACGTTTTTATCAAAAGAAAGTAATTGAGAGAAAATTTAAAGTCGGTGAGATGGTAATCAAGAGAATCTTTGTAAAACCTAGCGGACCCCGTTCAAAACTCCAACCAAACTGGGAAGGACCATTTGTTATAAAAGATGTTTATCCTGGCAATGCTTATAAATTGATTAATGCTGAAGGAGAAGAGCTGGCTCATCCTTGGAATGGCCTGTACCTTAAGAAATACTACCCCTAATCCAAAATCAAAAAAAATAATAGAATTTTCCAAAATCCAAAAAAAAATAGAAAATTTCCAAAATCCAAACAAAATAGAAATCTCCAAAAAAAACAAAAAAAAATATTCTTGTTGCCATGGCATACAAGGACGCAAGGTCTGAAAGGTCAAATTTCAGTATTCATTCATCAGTCTTGTTAACTAAAATGGGGTCGACACCCACACACACTACACGCTTAAACCTCGAACTCAACCGGTGCAAAATCTGATGGAAAGTCAAAAACCTGACTAAAGGTGAAGACAATGCCCATTCTTTTCCTCTTCGGCCCATAAGGGAGGAAGGAAGGTCTCGGGGTAGACCCGCTAAGCCTACCTGCCGCCTTAGTAAGTGGAAATCAGGGCCCAAAAGGGAACAAAATGCCGCAAAAGCCCCAGGTACAATTAGGTTTTTTATCAATACAAATCAGTTCCAAAGTGAAAGTCAAATCGTGAAAAGAAAAGCATGTCAAGAGGGCAAAGTCACCACAAGGAAAACCTTGGGCGTATGCATGCAATATAAAAGAGGCAAAAGGCAACAAAATTTCCCTATGCCAAAGACCGAATCACAACAGGCATAGGGTAGGGGAGGTGCTTTTACCTCGAGCTTTTCAGAATCCCTTATGGGCTTCCTTATATCTTCTTCCATCTCTTTCTTTGTGGTAAGTCATAAACCAGCACGATGGTCGAGACTGACCTAGGAGGTTGCACCGTGCGAGATCTTGTGTATAAGTTTAACAACTAGCACGTTGACCCCTTTTTAATTAATCAAGAAAGGTCAATGAATCCTCAATGATGACCATGTATGACCAAGTGCCCTAGTAGCTTTGTCAACCTAATTATGAAAACAGCAAAATTAACGCCTCTGAGTGAGGCGCCTTTTATGTAATTAACGCCTGAGCCGAAGTCATCTTTTATCAAATAACGCCTTTAAATAGGTCATCTTTTCAACAAAATTCAAAATTAACGACCGTCGCTGAGGGCGTCTTCTATATGAATAATGACCTAGTCTAAGGTGTCTTTTTTGGAAAATAAAGAAAAAAAAGAGAGGAAAGAAAATGAAAGAAAAAAATGGTGGTTTATCTTTCATGATGTGTGTTTGCATGGGCATCTTTTGTTATAGGTTGCATATGTGTGCTTGTGTGATGCATCTCCCTTTATTGGTTATTTGATTCACCTTATTTGATTAAAGGCTTGGCCCCTTGACCCGCTATCAAGGTCAAAGTAAAGACATCCCTTGCTTATTGAGCAAGGGGCCAAGTCGAACAGATGAATTAACCTGTTTGTTTAAGTGTGAACTACAGCTGCAGGCATAGGGGAAAATAAAAGCAAAAGCCAAGAACGTGGAAAAGAAGCGAAGTACACAACCACAAGTACACAACTACAAAAGTGCTCAGGTAACAAAAATTTCGATCTCATATATATATGCATCATAAATATCTGAGTACAGGTGTGAGGGTGGAGGAGTACAAGTAAGTCTCTCTCAGCTCTCGGCTCCACCCTCCTCTCTCCTGCTCTCTACCTCGTCCTCTCCATCCCGAGGTGGCACTGGTGGAGGGGGCATGGGCCCCCGTGAAAAAGCTGGAACTCGAACCTGGCCCCCTACCTCGCTCCTCTCTCGAAGAGAGGAACCCGCCACAAAGGTAGAGCTGGTGAAGGCGTACCCTGCAGCTCACGCTCGCTCCCACCCCCGCTGTAGACGCTCCTCAGACGCTCGTAGATGCTCCTGGGCAACGGCTAGCTGGGTCCTCAAGTCTTCCAGCTCACGCTCGTGTGCTGCCACCAGCTCCTGGTACCGGGCACGGTCTGTCTGCTGCTGCTCCTGGTACCGGGCGTAGTCTGTCTGCTGCTGCTCGTGGTGCGGGTCATGGTCCGCCAGGTGCTCTGCTCGCTCTCGAGCACGCTCCCTCCGCTCCAGCTCAAGAGCAACCCGCAGCTCCGCCACGTCCTGAGGCAGCTCCTCCCGTCGCCTCAAGGACAGCTCTAGCTCCGTGACGCGCTGCTCACGGATCGCCAACTCTGCCCCAGCCAGGGCAGCCTGGGTACGTGCCGCCTGTAACTGAGTGGTCTGCAAACAGGTAAATAAATCATCAGTTCCACATTTTAATGCAATAATTCAATAATTCATGAAGTAAGCAACACCTGTGAAATCAAAAGCAGAAGTAACAGAACAAAGGATTTGGTTGATTTGTTGAGGGAAATTCCTTCTTGTTATAGAAGTTCGAAGGATCTTATGCCCGTTCGAAGCTGCAGAGACGATTACAAGTAGTACTGGGTTTTGCTTTCTGTTTCCTAGTCGGAAGCGTGGTGTTCGGAATTCGCAGTTAATTAACGCCGGTGTCCGGGGCGTCATTTGTTGAAATGACGACTTGTCTAAAGTCATGTTTTATTTAACACCTATGTTCGGGTCGTCACTTTCTTGAGATCCCAAATGAATTAACGCCTTGATGGTAGACGTCTTTTATATTTTAAACGCCCTCATGTCGTTCATCTTTTATTCTTTTGACGCCATGAACTCCAGTCATTATTTTATGGGTTTACATATTTGGTTCCTCCCTATGTTTTAATGAACTTAAGTGCTATATTTTGATTGGGATTACTTATGATTATGCACTTATGATCATATCATGCTTTGAATTGAGAGAACTAATGAACTTTTCAAGTGCAGAAGAGTGCAGGTTTCGAGACGCAGGGGTGACTCATGGGAATAACATCATCCCACTCTTGTATTTCCTTCCTATGAGCATTGTTACTATATGGTATTTTACGCTATTATAGCATATCAAGGACCTTGTGGTTCTGATGAACCTGGAATTTGAGTTCCCCTTCATCAAAAACAGTGATAATTCCAGGTAAGTCTTGATCGCACGGATAGGCCGTTGAGTCATTAAAGGTCTGGGACGATGGTTCCACTTTTCGAATTGATGCGTGGACAAACGGGCTTCGGCTTAGTGTCAGCTCATAGATCTGGATTCTTGACCAAATCTAGGTGGCTTAACAATATTATCCTTGATTATTTTTCTATTTTTAGTTTGTTTTAATTTTTCTTTTAGCCCATCATGCATCATATAGGACTTTGAGCTTCATGCTGAAAATCTTCATATTATGGCAATAATGAAGGTCACTCGCTCTTGATTGAGTTGACATGAGATATTCCACTCCAAATTGAGTACTTTATTCTCTCTGAAGCCGCTCAGGCTAGTTCCTTGAAAATGCCTCTTTGCTGGGTCTTCATCTCAATTCACTTTATTTTTTGCAAATTCACCTTGGTAGTAGCACGTCCACGTTGGCTGGTAAATGCTCTCCAATGGTGCCTCCCTGTCGTGCCCACGCGCATATTTTACTTGTTTAGTTTAGTCTTTTTACCCAGCAAATCAATGTTTCCTTGGAATCACCCGAAGTTGCTTCACTCAGAATCTTGGAAAGATTTCAAAAGCCTAGTGTCACAGGCGTGTCATATCACACCTTGGCATCTACTTATCAGTTCGTTCCACTTCATTCCACTTCATTACACTTTCACTTTCATTACGTCTCACTCCCTTGTAAAGCAGACGCCAAGGTGGGGCAGCTGTAGACACGCCAAAATTGATACTATGTTGATCAAATCTCATGTCACTATGTTAACGCCCCAAAGTGAACTTCAATATTTCTATAATATAAAGTTTTTCTATTTTTGTGTGGGTTTTTATGATTTTTCTTGCATTTTTGTAATTAACGACTCGAAGAGGGGCGTGTTTTAAATAGCGACCTGAGCTAGGGCGTTTTTCAAAGAAAGGACGACTGGGGCAAGAGGCGTCAGTTTCTGATATTTGACGTATCCTACCCTAATTGAAATAAAAAATTAACATCCCTCCCTGGGTCGTGTTTTGAATTAACGTCTCTCCTACGGGCATCTCTTTATAATTTTTAAATAAGGAAGGTTTTTCTTACTAAAATTAAATCCAAGAATTGACGTCTTTTTACCAGTCGTGATTTGAATTAACGCCTTTGCTCGGGTTGTCAATTACGAATTAACGCCTTGATGTGAGTCGTCTCTTTTCCTTCCGTGTCCTGCTTGAACTGCCCTTTCTTGGGGAGTCCCTGCTCTGCTTGATCATCTTGCTCGATTAGGGAACTAGAGACCTTGCCGTAGAAGGGTCTTGCCAGTTCTTATCCCATTAGATTTGTGTTTTCTACCCTATAAATAGCCTCCTGGGTCGAGTTCGCGCGAGGTTAGCAGAGCTGTTAGAAGAAAAAAAGAGAGAGTTGTTAGCTGTGAGTTGTTAGCTGTTAGCCGTGAGGAAGAAAGAGAGTAGCAGCTAAGAGAGATTAACCCACAGAGGGCGCACAGGAGAGAAATTTTCTTCTGTAACATCCTTGTTACTTCGGTGCTCTGCTTCTTCCTGTTGTGTCAGCCGCAAGTTCAACTTGGTTTTTTCTCCCTTTACTGTTGTCAGGAACAGCAGGGAATTCTTTGCATCAACTTACTATCTCATCACCTTCTTTGTTCATCATACATCGTTCCCCTTTTAAGTTTGCATTAGCTTTGCATCACACCTCCTCTCCCTAATTCTCCTAGGGGTTTTAAAATAACCAAAAGGTGCACACTGCATGCTTTTACTCCATCATCTTATTTATTTCTGAATTGATACTACACACACTTGGCTAATCCCTCCTCTTTTGATTGTTCGTTCTTTGTTTAAGGGTAATCAAGAGGAAAACCGCCTTCATCGGCTGGCCGGTAGAAGGAGGAGGAAGGAATCTACACTCATCCCGCATCCTATTTTCACCAGGTATTCACGATCAATCTCCCTTCTTTTGTTGTAACCCCTCTGGCGATCACACTCCAATAGCAATCTCTTGCTCCCCTTTATTCCCTTTATTTCACTATTTATCTCTTACTTATTTATTTTTGATGTGAAAAACACGATTCACACCTGTTTAATAGTTACAAGCACTACACCTCACACAAAAGGGTGGACTTGGGGTGGGGATACCTGTATTACAAATCAAACACTACCTCCGCACAGGGAGGGGCGTTAAGCCGGCTAGGCGGGGAGGGGAGAGTTGCTTGGATTGCGCCGACGGAGCACCCGGCCGAATCTGCCCAGGTCTGGAATAGCAAGACAGGGGGTCGGTGTAGCCGCCGCTGTGATCTCCCCCGGACTCATAACTTGATGAGACTTGTGCCAAAACGTCGCTGACGTACCCAGGCACGACTGTGAAGTTTTGTGGGCGGGTCCGAAGTCGTCACCGGTAGGGGCAGGCTCTGGAACAGGGTCCCTACGATCAGGCTCGGACTGCTCCCAGGATGTAACAGCAGACGGATGAAGTCACCACGATCACTCCCGAAGTCCAAACGAGGTGGGACCAAGACTAGCACGATCGTGGGCAAGTGTTCTTCGAGTAGAAAGAAAGAACGGCTCTGGAGGAGGTCGGGGCCGAGAGCAGCTGTCCGAGAAGTGGAAGGGTGTCGGAGCAGATCCTGACTGACCTGAACAGCATCCCAGTGGTAGAAAATTCAGTACAATTATCTCCGACCTCTGACTGAGGCCCCGCTGGCTGCGTTGGACAGAGAACAGGTGGATCTTTTCCCCGGTCAAGTGGCGAGCCAAGGGGAGCACTGGTGTGGTCGCAGGAGCTTCTGTAAGTTGCTTCTGGTTGCAGGCCAGACTGGTTCTGCGCAGTTGGCGAAGGACGGGTCTCCTGTGCAGCTCCGACCTCGGATTGAGGCGAAACCACCTTGCCTGAGAAGACGACTGGAAGAGCTTTCCGTCGATGTAAGCCACACCCCCAGGAGCTCTGGGGGGGAGTCTGAGGCGGTGCTGCAACAGACTATCGATCTGTAGGTCTTCAGCTGCACACAGATTGGAAGAGAGAAATGGTGGAGGGGGGTTTCTTTGGTGGAGGGGTAAGGGATATGGGTGCTTTGGTGGTGGGGAGGGGTTTGGAAGGTGGGAAGGGGTGGTGAGGGTGGAGGCCAGGGGCGGAGCTAGTAGGGAGAGGGGTGGGTGCACAAATGGCCAACGGGGAGGTGGTGGGGAGATGGGGGCGCAAGTGGCTTGGGGGAATGGGGAGGGCTCCTCTTGATTTGGGTGGTGGGTTAATGGGAGGGTTTAATGAAGGTCTAGGGAATAGGAAGGGGTTTCTTTGGGGATGGGAAGGGGTGCCTAGGAGAAGGGAGTCTCCCTAGGGAAGGTGAAAGGGTGTATGGGAATGGGAAAGGTTGCTTGGGATGTGGAGGTACTAAAGGGGAGTAATGGCTCTTGGGAAGGTGAAAGGGTGGGGGGCTGAGGTGGCGGGTGATGTGGCACAGGGGGGGAGGTGAAGGGGCAGGTTTGCCCAAGGGAGAGAGAGAGAGAAGGAGAGAGAGAGGGGTTCGCCCCCTTTAGAGAGAGAGATATATAGAGAGAGAGAGAGAGCTAGAGAGAGAGAGAAAAGACAATGCTTGTGGATAAATTTACTCAATACTTCATTAGCCATCTTAAGTGGGGTTGGGGTCCTATTTATAGGGATCCCAACATTTACAAAAAGTCTCTGAAATAAGTGCTAATAGCAAATAAGCAAAAGAGGTGGGGAAGGGAGGGGGGCGCCCCTGGGCCAGGCCCACCTAAATGGGCCCATACGACACTCTAGCCCAACATGATGACACAAACTTAGGTAAATAACATAATAACCTAGGGACTTGACTCAAAACAAAGGCAAATTATATCAAAATGACTCAACTAAAAGGAGAAAATACATCAAGATGACCCACATAGCAAGCCTAAGTGTCGAGGTGGACCCGTCCAGTCGTGGAGCCGCACCCTACCCGTCTCCGGGAGGGAGAGAGGTGTCGAGCCAGAGGGAATCATGGGTGATGTCCCCATCAACTCCCCCGGGCTGTGAAGAGCTCGACTCTGTCCAGAAAGGGTCCACTCGGCTGCGATAGCGCTCCAGGAGGTCGTGGTCTAGCTGCTGAAGATCCTCCCTGCTCACCCATGAGTCATCCGAAGGGGGCCAGCCCTTCCACCTGACCAAGTATAGCTCGTATGCTTTGCTCCGGGTGATGGTGACCTGTTCATCCAATATCCGCTCTACTTGCTCACGTTGGCCCCTCTGGCTTGGTGGAACTTTCTCACGGGTGGTGGCTCTCTCAAAGGGTGGAACAAGCTCGATTTCCTCACTAGGTGTCACCGTGGGACCCCTGTATGGCACCAAGTCAGCCACTTGAATATGGGACTTACTCCGTACTCCTCGGGGAGGTCCAACACGTAAGCATTTGTGCCGATCCGCCTCAGAACCTGGAAGGGACCTGATCCACGCGACCTCAATTTGGAGACATTCCCAGGGAAACGTCTCTCAGTTCTCACCATCACAAAGTCACCTACACGAAATTCCTGGTGGCGTCGGTGGGAATCGGCCGATTTCTTATACACCTCATTGCTTTTGTTGATGTGTTTGCGGATTTCCTCATGCAATTCTTTCATGTGTTGGGCAAAAGATTCAGCACTAATAGACACTCTAGCATGCGTAGGCAAAGGAATGAGATCTGTAGGCTTTCTAGGCTTGTACCCATGCACGGCTTCAAATGGGCTCATCCCTATTGACCTATTCACTGAGTTGTTGTAGGCAAACTCTGCCTGGGGTAGAATAAGATCTCAATTCCTTGGGCGATCCTCAACAAGACACCGAAGGAGGTTCCCAAGACTTCGATTGACAACTTTGGTCTGGCCATCGGTTTGAGGGTGATAGGCTGTGGAGAATTTGAGAAGGGTCCCCATTAGGTGCCAGAGGGTCTTCCAGAAATAGCTGGTGAATTTGACATCCCTATTAGAAATGATGGTTTTGGGTAGGCCATGGAGGCGAACTACTTCATCGAAGAATATGCGGGCCACATGGGAGGCATCAGAGGTTTTTGAACAGGGGATGAAATGGGCCATTTTTGAAAATCTGTCCACTACGACAAAGATGGAATCATGCTTCTTCTGAGTTCTAGGTAGGCCCAAGATAAAGTCCATGCTTAAATCCTGCCATGGATGATCAGGGATAGAGAGTGGGGTGTATAGGCCAGTGTTCTGTTTTATCTGTTTGGCTGAGGCACATATGCGACACTGTCCCACAATTTTGGCTACATCCCTCTTAAGACTTGGCCAATAGAACTGACCCTCAACCATAGCAATGGTCTTGTGCACTCCAAAATGTCCAGCCAGGCCTCCTGCATGCAACTCCCAGACTAGGAAATCCCACAGGGATGTTCTAGGTATGCAAAGTCTATGGCCTTTGAAGATGAACCCGTCCTCTAGGATGAAACCTTGGTGTTCTCTAGGTGATTGGGTGGTCAGGGTGGTATGGATAGGCCCAAAATCCGGACAATCAGGGTACTCATTCTTGAATCTCTCAAACCCTATGACTTCCACCCGAATGGTAGCCAATAAGGAGACCCTCCTACTGAGTGCATCTGCGGCACGATTCTCACTCCCAGCCTTATGCTTGATCACAAAAGTGTAGGACTGGATGTATTCGACCCAGCGGGCATGTCGGGCATTCAGTTTCTATTGGGAGTTGAGATATTTCAGGGCCTCATTGTCAGAAAATATGACAAACTCTTTGGGCAAGAGATAATGCCTCCAATGCCAGAGGGATTGTACCACGGCATAAAATTCTTTGTCATAGGTGGAGTACTTTACCCTGGCATCACACAATTTCTCACTAAAGTAGGCCACTGGGTGTCCCTCTTTGCTGAGGATCCCGCCAATCCCTACCCCGGAGGCATCACAAGTCACCTCAAAGACTTTGGAAAAGTCGGGGAGGCATAATACCAGGGCTTGGGTCATCCTTTCCTTGAGCTCTTGGAAGGCCCTAGAAGCAAACTTGGTCCACGCAAACGTCCCCTTCTTAAGGCAATCTGTGATGGGGGCTGTGACCATGCTGAACCCACAGATAAATCTCCGATAGCAGGTGGCCAACCCATGGGAACTCCGGACCTCGTGGAGAGTGCGGGGCTCTGGCCAGTCCAGGATAGCTTGGACCTTTTCGGGGTCCATGGACACTCCCTCAATGGAGACCACATATCCAAGGAAAGTAATAGATTTGGTCATGAAATGACATTTTCCTAAGTTGGCGAAGAGACTCTCTTTCCTAAGGGTAGTGCAGATTTACCTAAGATGGCTGAGGTGGGCTTCCTTGGACTGGCTGTAGATAAGGATGTCATCAAAATAGACCACCAAGAAAACTGCAATGTAAGGTCTAAGGACCTCCGTCATCAGGCGCATAAAGGTGCTCGGGGCATTTGATAGCCCAAAAGGCATCACTAGCCACTCATAGAGTCCATCTTTGGTTTTAAAGGCTGTTTTCCATTCATCTCCTGGCCTTATCCTAACCTGATGGTAGCCACTTTTAAGATCTATTTTGGAAAAAATGGTGGCTCCGGCTAGCATATCGAGCATATCGTCAAGCCTAGGTATGGGGAACCTATATTTGACGGTAATCTTGTTAATGGCCCTGCTATCGATGCACATTCGCCATGTCCCATCTTTCTTGGGTGTGAGAAGGGCCAGGACAGCACAAGGGCTTTTGCTAAGGCGGAGAAAGCCCTTCCTAATAAGTTCTTCCACTTGCCTCCTCAATTCAGCATGCTCTGTGGAGTTGAGGCGATAGTGGGGAAGGTTTAGGAGGGTGGCTCCTGGGACGAGGTCGATAGCATGTTGAACATCCCTCACGGGTGGCAGTTGGTCAGGGAGCTCATTGGGGAACACATCCTTAAATTCTTCCAGGAGAGGGTGTATTTCCACGGGGTGGGGGTTGTAGGGAGTTGACTCTCCAAGGCATATGACTACTGCACATAAGGGTGTTCCATGGGCAACCTCCTCCTCCAGTTCTTTTCTCGTGATGAGATGCAGGCCCTTGACTTTTCCAGTTGGCTTTTCTTGGGTAGGTTCTTGGGAAGCTGGTTGGGTTGGTGGGTGTGGGATCCCTGGGTTTTGAGGTGGTTTGGATTGTGGTGAAGGGAGAAGCCCCTTGGAGGGAGGTTCCTTTCGAGGTGGGGAGGGATTGAGGCGGATGGTTTTCCCCTCATGTTCAAAAGTGCATGTGTTGGGCTTTCCTAGGATGGTTGCATTGACGTCATAGATCCAGGGCCTCCCTAGTAGGATGCTCCCTACTTCCATGGGTATAATGTCACACCAAACTTGTCTTTGAAAGGATGAGAAGGTGATGGGGACAAGGCAACAAGTGTTGACCGGGATGGAGTGGTTGTTAATCCAAGAGACCCGGTATGGCTTGGGGTGGGGTGTGGTAGTAAGCCCAAGAAGCTTAACGGTGTCAGGAGACACGGCGTTGACACAACTCCCATTATCTAGGATCACTTTCCTAACATGGCTCCCCATCTTGAGGTAGGTGTGAAAAATGGAGGTCCTACGCCAATCCTCCTCTTGTGGTTTGGTGAGGGTGCACCTAATCACACCTAAGTGGGAGTCGGCAGGAGGAGGGTCGTGATCTAAGCCCATTTCATAGAATTGTTCCTCATACTCTTCTTCCCAACCCAAGGCAGCCTCATACTCCTCAACCATGCTCTCATGCTCTCCTTGGGACGGGGTAGGCCCTCCTTTAATGGTAAGGCTGGACAATCCTTTGGACGGACATTGGGTGGCAATGTGGCCATAACCATGGCATCGAAAGCATTTTACCGAACTACTCCCTGGGGTTGTTCCTTTAGAGGTTTCCTCTCTTCGGGGAGGAGGGTTGGGTGGGGTTGCCTTGGTGGGGGTGGGATTGGGTGGTTGATGGTAAGGTCGAGTAGGAGTTCCCCCACTGGGGATAGGAGTCCTCAATAGGGGAGGAAGGTGGGGTCGGGAGCCCATATTTTTGGGTCCAGCTGGGCGAGGAGAGGCAAACTTAGGATTCCTAGAAAATCTCTCCGTATCCCGGGCTATTTGATAAGCCAACTCAAGGGAATCCACATCCCTCATAAATAGTTCTCTCTTGATGTATGGGTGGAGACCATTCCTAAATCGTGATAGGGTGACAGCCAACTCTTCATGTACTCCACACTTTAGAAGGTAGGAGTCAAACAGTTCAATGTATTCTACCACGGTTTTTCCCTCCTGGGTGAGGCATTGCCATTCGTCTAAGAGAGTTTGGGTGTAGGAGTTGGGGAGGTACTTGAATCTTAGTTGGGCTTTCATGTCTTCCCAGGTATGAATGGGTTCTTCTCGCCTAATCCTCTTTCTACTCTCCACACTCATCCAATAGGTCTTGGCTAGTTTGGTAAGGTGCATTTTTGCAAGCCTAACTCTCCTATCTTCCGTCATAGGGTACCAATCAAAGTATTGGTCCATGGCACTCTTCCAATCTAGGTAGACATGTGGGTTATGGGAGCCCTAATCATTTTAAAGAGGTAATCATCCGGGTCTTCTCGAGGTCACCTCTCATGATGTCGAGGTTGGCGGGGCCTCTCATTCTCTTGGTAGTGGTCGTTCTCCAAACCCTCTCTATCAAATTCAGCGTGTGGAGGGGGAGCTCTTTGGACATGGTTCATGGGTGGGGCCCTAGCTTCCTCGAGTCTATGCATCTGGGTGGTAAGACCAGCTAGCTGTTCGAGGACGAGGTTGAGGGTAGTCTCCATCCGATCCATCGGAGCTTGGGGTGCCTCCCTAGGAATATCTTGGTTGCCTTGGGAATTGGGATTCATAGGGGGAGCGGAGGATGAGGGGTCGGTCCGAAACAAGGCACCACTACGGGTAGACATGCACAAGAGGACACACGGACGAAGACAAAGCAATGACCTTAGGACCTAGGCTTGTAGAGACAAGTCTAAAACTTGCTCTGATACCACTTGATGTGACACACTAAGGAGGTATGCAGCAAAGAGACAAAGATCCTTGGACCTATTCCGCAAGCACAATCACAAAGCAATAAAGTACTAGATTGGGGCCGAATCGCCGTCGCACAAACACGAGCCCGGGTGACTTGATGATGCTAAGTGGAGGTGATGGATCAAGACCCTAGCTGGTAGAGTGCCAGCAGGGCTAGGGTTGCCCTCCCGAAGGTACGAGGCCCACGCTAAAGGGGCTAGCCGGGTGCCAATTGGGGCACTAGGTCCCTCTCTCTCACAGCCCACGGTGACCGCTCGTAAGTGGAACACACGGAGTCGGGCGCTCTCTCTCTTGCTCAACAGAGCAATTCCGAGGATATTAGATCAACAAATACGGATAATGGAGCAAATTTCAGAGCTTACCCTGGTTGGTTTGAAGAAACCAACCCCGTTCGGAGACGAGGGCGAGCGGGGAAGTGTGGGTTCCCTGCACACTGCGCTGATGAAGCTTGATCCCTGTTTAATAGTTACAAGCACTACACCTCACACAGGAGGGTGGACTTGGGGTGGGGATACCTGTATTAAAAATCAAACACTACCTCCGCACAAGGAGGGGCGTTAAGCCGGCCAGGCGGGGAGGGGAGAGTTGCTCGGATTGCGCCGACGGAGCACCCGGCCGAATCTGCCCGGGTCTGGAACAGCAAGATAGGGGGTCGGTGTAGCCACCTCTGTGAGCTCCCCTGGACTAAGAACTTGATGAGACTTGCGCCAAAACATCGCTGACGTACCCAGGCACGACTGTGAATTTTTGGTGGCAGGTCTGAAGTCGTCACCGGCAGGGGCAGGCTCTGGAACAGGGTCCCTGCGATCAGGCTTGGACTGCTCCCAGGATGCAACAGCAGACGGATGAAGTCACCACGATCACTCCCGAAGTCCAAACGAGGTGGGACCAGAACGAGCATGACCGTGGGCGAGTCTTCTTCGAGCATCAAGAAAGAACGGCACCGGAGGAGGTCGGGACCGAGAGCAGCAGTCCGAGAAGTGGAAGGGTGTCAGAGCAGATCCTGACTGACCTGAACAGCGTCCCGGTGGTAGAAAATTCGGTACAATTAGCTCCGACCTCTGAATGAGGCCCCGCTGGCTGCGTTGGACAGAAAAAAGGTGGATCTTTGCCCTGGTCAAGAGGAGCGCCAAGGGGAGCACTGGTGTGGTCGCACGAGCTTCTGCAAGTTGCTTCTGGTTGCAGGCCGGACTGGTTCTGCGCAGTTGGCGAAGGATGGCTCTCCTGTGCAGCTCCGACCTCGGATTGAGGCGAAACCACCTCGCCTGCGAAGACGACCGGAATAGCTTTCCGTCGATGTAGGCCACGCCCCCTGGACCTCCGGGGTGGAATCTGAGGCGGTGCTGCAACAGACTGTCGATCTGCAGGTCTTCAGCTGCACACAGATTGGAAGAGAGAAATGGTGGAGGGGGGTTTCTTTGGTGGAGGGGTAAGGGATATGGGTGCTTTGGTGGTGGGGAGGGGTTTGGAAGGTGGGAAGGGGTGGTGAGGATGGAGGCCAGCGGCGGAGCTAGCAGGGAGAGGGGTGGGTGCGCAAATGGCCAAGGGGGAGGTGGTGGGGAGATGGGGGCGCAAGTGGCTTGGGGGAATGGGGAGGGCTCCTCTTGATTTGGGTGGTGGGTTAATGGGAGGGTTTAATGGAGGTCTAGGGAATAGGAAGGGGTTGCTTTGGGGATGGGAAGGGGTGCCTAGGAGAAGGAAGTCTCCCTTGGGAAGGTGAAAGGGTGTATGGGAATGGGAAAGGTTGCTTGGGATATGGAGGTACTAAAGGGGAGTAATGGCTCTTGGGAAGGTGAAAGGGTGGGGGGCTGAGGTGGCGGGTGATGTGGCAAGGGGGGGGAGGTGAAGGGGCAGGTTCGCCCAAGGGAGAGAGAGAGAGAGAGAGAGAGGGGTTCGCCCCCTTTAGAGAGAGAGAGAGATATATAGAGAGAGCTAGAGAGAGAGAGAGAAGACAATGCTTGTGGATAAATTTACTCAATACTTCATTAGCCATCTTAAGTGGGGTTGGGGTCCTATTTATAGGGATCCCAACATTTACAAAAAGTTCCTAAAATAAGTGCTAATAGCAAATAAGCAAAAGAGGTGGGGAAGGGAGGGGGGCGCCCCTAGGCCAGGCCCACCTAAATGGGCCCATACGACACTCTAGCCCAACATGATGGCACAAACTTAGGTAAATAACATAATAACATAGGGACTTGACTCAAAAGAAAGGCAAATTACATCAAAATGACTCAACTAAAAGGAGAAAATACATCAAGATGACCCACATAGCAAGCCCAAGTGTCGAGGTGGACGCATCCAGTCGTGGAGCCGCACCCTACCCGTCCCCGGGAGGGAGAGAGGTGTCGAGCCAGAGGAAATCATGGGTGATGTCCCCATCACGACCCCTTTAAAATAAAAGCCATTCAGGAGCTACCTCCTCCGAAGAATCTAGGAGAGTTAAGATCCCTACAAGGCCGGCTGGCTTACATCCGAAGATTTATCTCCAATTTGTCGGGGCGCTGTCAGCCATTCCACAAATTAATGATGAAGAATGCACCTTTCAACTGGAACCAGGAATGTCAGAAGGCCTTCGATCGGCTGAAGGATTACTTAAAGACCCCGCCTCTGCTGGGGGCACCTGTCAAGGGGAGGCCACTTATTCTATATATAGCTGCCACCGAATGTTCATTGGGGGCAATGCTCGCCCAAAAAAATAATGAGGGGAAGGAGCAAGCTCTTTATTACCTTAGCCGAAGACTAATGGGGGCAGAGGCAAAGTACACCCCGATTGAGAAGGTTTGTCTCGCCTTGGTCTTCGCAGTCAAGAAGCTGAGGCATTACATGCTCTCGCATGAAGTGAGCCTGATTTCTAAGGCCGACCCAGTCAAGCATATTCTCTCCCAGCCAGTTTTGAAGGGACGTCTCGGCAAGTGGGCAGTACTGTTAATGGAATTTGACATCACCTATGTGCCACAGAAGGCCGTTAAGGGTCAAGCCATGGCCGATTTCTTTGCAGCACACCCTGTGCCTGAAGATTCCCCACTGGCCACAGAGTTGCCTGAAGATGAAACAATGGAAGTGGACCAAGTCCGAGAGATCGGCTGGCAGCTACACTTTGACGGAGCTTCAAGAACAGAAACAACCCCGTCAGGGCACATAAAAGTACGGGCCGGGGCCGGCTTCGTCCTTAAATCCCCTGAGGGAGAAGTATTGCATACATGCTGCTCCATTAACAAGCCTAGCACAAATAACGAGACAGAGTATGAAGCTCTGATCATCGGTCTCCAAGTCGCTTTGCAAATGGAGATTAAAATGCTACATGTGTTTGGCGATTCATTATTGGTCGTCAAGCAAGTCCAAGGACAGTTTGACGTACGAAAACCCAAACTACTCCCTTACCACGCTAAGGCGAAACGACTCATGCAGCAGTTCTACCTCATTGAGATAGGCCACGTCGCCAGGGGGGAAAATGCACAAGCCGATGCACTAGCGAAATTGGCAAGTTCATTAGCAGTCCTGCCAGATGGATCCCTCAGCATCCGAGTGGTGAATCAGCGCCAAGTGCCTAGCATGATAGAAGGGCCAGAAGAAGAAGAAGAACTTGAGGTCATCACAGCGGAAGCCATCAGCCCACCTGATTGGAGAGACCCCCTTTTACAGTGGTTTAAATACCAGTAACTACCCAGGCAGAGAGAAGAGAAAATCAAGCTGATCAGAACAAAAGATTCTTACGAGGTCCGAAATGGTATCCTATTCCGAATTATGGCAGATGCCAAGCAAAAGGTGCTCCTACGATGCCTGTCCACAGAAGAAGCTTGGAAGGTCATGAAAGAGGTTCACGCCGGAACAGCTGGTGCACATCAGGCAGGACCGAAAATGAAAATTGAAATAAAGAAGCTCGGCTACTATTGGCCGATAATATTCGACGACCGCTGCAAGTATGCCAAGTCTTGTCAAAAATGCCAGGAGCACGCGACGGTGCCTAGGAGACTGCCCATGCCGCTGCATCCAACACTGCCCAGCTGGCAGTTTGCCCAATGGGGAACAGACGTCGTGGGTCCACTACCCGCATCAGCAGCTGGGTGCAAGTACATCTTGGCCGCAACTGATTACTTCTCCCGCTGGGCGGAGGCTGTTGCTTTGAAAGAAGTGGCTGGGGAGATCGTTGCCAGATTTGTCCGTCACAACATCATATTCCGGTTTGGCACTCCGAACTGAATTATCTCAGACAATGGAAGTCACTTCCGCAACCAGAAGATCTATCGGCTGGCAGAAAAGTACAAGATCGACTAGAGGACGTGGACCCCCTACAACCCACAGGCCAATGGCTTGGCTGAAGCTTTCAATAAGACTCTTTGCACTCTCCTATCCAAAATTATTAGTTCTAACAAGAGAGACTAGGAAGAGAAAATGTACGAGGCCCTGTGGGCATACCGGACAGTATACAAAACTCCAACGGGTTATTCACCCTTCTCCTTGGTTTATGGCTCAGAAGCAATTGTCCCCATCGAGCTGGAAATACCCTCCCTCCGGGTCGTGATCCAACACAGGTTGGTCCGGGAAGAGCGGACAAATGTCGAGCGAAGGCTCGAAGGGCACTCCAACTTGGAGGGGAAACGGCTCCAAGCCCAGCAGAACATCCAGGTCTATCAGGCCCGGATAGCTCGCGCCTTCGACAAGCTCGTCAAGGAACGAGAATTCAAGAATGGTGACCTTGTTATGGTGAAGAGAAGAGAAGTCATGGCTTCCAACCCCAAGGGCAAGCTAAATGAGAATTGGCTTGGACCCTATATGATCCAGAAAGTCTACGAGGGCGGAGCATATCTAATCGTCGACCAACGGGGGGAGGTTCAGTTTTCGCCCCTCAATGGTAGGCATCTGAGGTTGTACCATGCTCCGATCCCCCCATTCGATGAATAATGCTTTTCTCCACCCTACCCCGGGCGAATTTGGATTACTATTGTCCAGATGGTTTGGGCACTATTTATCTTGCGTTTTAAAAAAGGGAAGAAGAAGAACAAAAACGGGAAAGAAAAAAAAAGAAAAGAAGAATAAGAAGAAGAAGAGAAAAAAAAAGGGGGAAAAAGAGGAAAAGGGGGGGGGGATGAATCAGTCTCCCTTTATTAACGCTCACTCTTGTCTTCAAGAACATTTCAATAAACAAATCAACCATGTCAGCCTCTAACATCCTGTCGGCACTGACAAAGAACACCCCACCCGAACCTTTCGTCCGGGAGTGGGGAATCAACCTTTTCTCCTTGCGTTGGCACCAGCCCCCTACCAACGAATATTTCAATAGATGAATCAACCATGTCAGCCTCTGACATCCTGTTGGCACTGATGAAGAACACCCCACCCAAACCTTTCGTCCAGGATTGGGGAATCAACCTTTTCTCCTTGTGTTGGCACCAGCCCGTACCAACGAATATTTCAATAGACGAATCAACCATGTCAGCCCTTGACACCTTGTCGGCACTGACGAAGAACACCTCACCCGAACCTTTCATCCGGGATTGGGGAATCAACCCTTGCTCCTTGCGTTGGCACCAGCCCCCGTACCAACGAAAATACCAAGAGACAAACAAATCACGTCGGTCCCCGACTCCCCGCCGGCGTCGATGAATTAACTAGTGGCCCAGACCTTCCGTCTGAAGCCGTGAACAAAAGGCCCTTGCTTTGACATTAACCCCGTGTCAATGAATAAACCACCTCAATATTACAACTCTCAGTCCCACCAACGAATAAACCCTTGGCTTGGACCTTCCGTCCAAGTCGATGAACAAAAGAACGCCTTTGCTTGACTCAGACCTTCCGTCCAAGTCGATGAACAAAAAGGACCTCCTTGCTTGGCTTGGACCTTCCGTCCAAGTCGATGAACAAAAAGAACCTCCTTGCTTGACTCGGACCTTCCGTCCAAGTCGATGAACAAAAGAACGCCTTTGCTTGGCTTGGACCTTCCGTCGAAGTCGATGAACAAAAAGAGCCTCCTTGCTTGGCTCGGACCTTCCGTCTGAGTCAATGAACAAAAAGAGCCTCCTTGCTTGGCTTGGACCTTCCGTCCAAGTCGATGAACAAAAAGGACCTCCTTGCTTGGCTTGGACCTTCCGTCCAAGTCCATGAACAAAAAGAACCTCCTTGCTTGGCTCGGACCTTCCGTCCAAGTCGATGAACAAAAAGAACATCCTTGCTTGGCTCAGACCTTCCGTCCAAGTCGATGAACAAAGAGAACCTCCTTGCTTGGCTCGGACTTTCCGTCCAAGTTGATGAATAAAAAAGGACCTCCTTTGCTTGGCTCGGACCTTCCGTCCAAGTCCATGAACACAAAGAAACCCCTCCTTGCTTGGCTCGGACCATCCATCCCAGTCCATAAACAAAAAAAGGCGCATCCCCCCGTCAGAGTTGGTGAATGAACAACTTTCCTAAACCCAGCACGAGTCAACAACTCCCCCTTTGGATTGGCCTCGTCTAAGTTGCTTTGGGCCTTTTGCCCGAGACGATGCATAGACCCTTCGTTCTCGCTTCGGTATTCACCTCATGCCGATGACTAAACCCCCACTCTGACAATCTCAATCCACGTGCATATGCGGTGAAGCGATCCCCTCATCCCTTCGCTGAAGGAGTGAGCACTTTCCCGTGAATTCGCACCAGACCAGCATCCCACTGGCTCGGAAGAATAGACGTCCTGTCGAAGAGCTCTACACTCGTGGGCCCCGCGCACTCGTCCCTCGTTTGCGCCACCCACGAGTGGGGGACATTTATGGACGTCAAAAATGACGGTGACGATCATACGGCATGCACGTCTCAACACTCAAGAGTGAGTTGAAGATGGGATGACCGAACAAACCACGTACCTCCTCTAAGCAGGATGAACATATATACTCGGCGCTCCACCACCCAACAAGAAGCCCTTTGGGCAGAAGAGATGGCCCCGGCTCTCCAGTCGGCATTACCGAAGGCCGAATCAAAAGAAACTCAAGAATTCGAACACGTGTTCGGCACGCGCTGGAGATCACTCGAAGTTCCAAATCGGGATGCAGAGGCCCTAAACTAAACACCCCTGAGGCGGTGCATTATAGCTAAAGCAGCGCGAGAGGACAAGCGTCCGTCTGAATAGCCGTGAAGCCAAGATGAAGTCTAAATCGGCGTGGCCTGCACTTAAACCGGCGCTCCGCGCGTCCTTGCTTTGGCCTTAAACCGGCGCGCCCTTGCTTGGCCTTAAACCGGCATGCCCTATCTTCTCTTGGTGTCTCCTTAAATCGGCGTGCCTAAAAGAGAAAGAATGATTAACCAACAAGAGAAAAGACTTTAAGGTAATGGATAAAACAAATGAAAGGAATATGAAGCCAATAATCAAAGATTACCCCTGCTATAACTAAAATTTTTGGCGAGTTTTGGTCCCGACCCCTGCTATAACTTTAAGCTAATGGCCCAAGAGGTCGATCCACGTGCGAAGGCGCACGTTGGCGAGTTCGGGTTTCACATTTAACAACTCGCTTCCCCGGACTATGCGTGAAGAGAAAAGTAATGATGCCCCGTGGTATCGGACATGGACCTCGGAATCCCCGACATGGTCAAGATCCGTGCACCTCTTGGGCCGATAGTCCATCAGCTTGACCCACTCCTTCCGGGATCCGATCCCGCATCCGCATTAAACTTTCCGTACCTACGGTAGACATCCGTATGGTTTTATCGTCGTCTTCGACGCTACAAATGTGGACTTCCGTCCGAACATGAAATGGTCCGTGAGTGACCAACATATACGTATCTATGAACATTTTTACGCCGCAATGCGGGTTTATTTGAATGTGACCCGAGATCTTTGTTCTCGCTTTATTACCATGAATTTCAGGCCGTAGGGCCCTTATTCCCGGCAATCAATCAAGGGTGTTCCCCTGTATGGGGGATGTAAATAACGCTGTGGCCTTTATGGCACGGCGGGTTTTGGTCCCGACCTGAACCACACAATCGTCTGACTAGTCAGATCGAGCGCACCATGGGCTTCCGTGAAGCCCGAATAAATTATCACTTTATGACTGGCACGCCCTCGCACTAAATAGATGAATTAACCCGATCAACGAACGAACCGATTCTTTCCGAATTTTAGTGCGTTCACAGTGGCCGAACGGGAGGTGATCGATCTCGGTGATGAATCGGCTGCCGACGAGTCGCGAGCTCATGAGGGGCGCTCCCGAGCCCGAGATAAGGGCAAGAGGATGGCTCAAGAGGGGTCTTCTAGACCGCGGGGGGCCAAATGCAAGGATCCCGTGGAGGGCATGATACGGGACGCCGTGAAGGCCAAGAAGCGGTCGAAGAAGGCCGAGTCCATTCCCGCTGTCGAAGATGACTCTGGCTCGGCAGATCTCCCCTCTTCCGAGGAAGATAGGGCCGACCTTGTTGGGCCGGCTCCCCCATCCGCTGAGTGAGAGGGGACCGAGGAGGCCAGGGCCGCTTCTGAGGGTGGCGGCGTTGGATCGGCTCTCCCCTCAGCAGGAGCTGAGGGGGCCGGGGCCGCTTCTGCTGGTGGCGGTGGCGCTGGATCAGCTCTCCCCTCAGCAGGAACCGGGAGAGCTCGAGTTGAAGCGGGCGACTCTGGGACCACAGACGAGACTGGGGCGTCGATCGAGACGGGTGACGCTCCGGGTGGCGGCGTAGGGGCCGAGTCGATCGAGGCTGGGGGGTCGCAAGAGGAGGCAACGCGGCCCCAACCGATCGAGGCACGTGGGGCGAATGAAGCCGCGGCTCGATCCGGGCCGATCGGAGGGACGTCGATAGTAGAGGAGGTCTCTATTCCGGTAGCCCTGGAGAGGCTCGGCATCCGGGGCCCTCTGTACCAGGTATGCCGCGGCATAGCCGCAAAGGTGAAGGGGGGAGACAGGCAGCGCTCCCCGCCTTCGGCCCTCGAGATGGTTATGGAGGGCTGCTTGATCCTGGCCCAAATGGGGGCCAAGCTTATGCCCGGTCGGAGTCAGAGCGGGTGAACCTTGCCTAGACCCTTGTCGGGTCTGATAGGAAGATGGCTCGGCTCGCCGAGGAGCGTGATGGGCTTCGGTGGGAGCTTTCCTCAGTTAGGGAGCTGGCGCGGGCGAGCCAGGCGGAGGCCCGGGCACTGACCGAGAATCTAGCTAGGGCCCGCGAATCGCTCGAGAGGAAGAGCAAGCTTCTTGAGGAGGAGTGCATGGCTCGCATCAAGTTAGATGGCCGGTGGGAGGCTGAGCGCGCCGAGCTGGTGGACCGGGCGGAGGAGGCAGCGCGCCTCCGACAGGAGGCCGAGGCTGATCGGGCCATGGTGGAGAAGTAGGTGGCCGAAGCAGAGAGAAGATTGGCCGAGGCGGAGCGAGAGAAGGCCGAGCTCACTAGTAGGGTGGGATCGACTGGGGCGGAGGCACTCGAGCAATACAAACGCTCAGAGGCCTACCGGATCGACCTCAAAGAGGCTGCCCTCCCCTACTATGAGTCAGCACTTCGCTAGGGCTTCTGCAAGGGGTTGAAGCAAGGCTATGATTGGGCCATCTCTTATGTGGAGGAACAGGCATCCGAGACAATCAAATTTCCATCCGGGCAATGTTATGACTCGGATTTGTCATCCTCCGGTTCCTCTGGTTCGGCGTCAGAGGAAGGAGACCAGGGGGACTCTTCGTCCGAGGGGTTGCCAACTCCGGATGCCTCAGGAGGGCGCACAACCGAGGCAGTTCCCACGCCGGTGGGGTCAGTGCCAGGGTCGGCCGTCGCCGAGGGTGCCGGGGGTAGACCGTCTGAGCCTTCCACTTACGAGCTTAGGGTGGGCTAGAGGCCTAATGTATCTGATTTGCTTTCTCTTTTTGTATGTTTTTCCTTTTTCGAAGAAAAACTTTCCTTTTTGTGAAAGGTAGGTTGAAAACGTAAGGCAGTAGATAAAGACTTGATTATTTCTTACTGCCATTGCCGTGATTTAACCAGCGTATCTGCAGTAGTTGGAAAGTGTTGATACTTTCTGTGCGGATCTCGCACGATGGTTGGGTGGGCGTCTGACAGGGTGTCTTTCCGTTTTCTCATGCTTTGAATGTTTGGCCGCTTCGTGTGTCCCGCTGGTGCGGAAATGAGGAATTTGAGGTGACCATTTGTGGAGAGAGGTCCCTTTGGCGTGTTTTCGAGGGGGGAATCATTTAAGGCAAGTAGCCTCCCTTCGCCTATAAAAGGTCTGAAGGGCATCCCTTCCTCTCCGCCGCTTAGGGTTCTCCCCGATAGTCTTTCCTCATTCTTTCTTCACGTAGCGTTGTGTCGTTACATTTGAAGCATGGAAGACGCTCTGGAAGATGCAGCTGCCGACAACGGAGGGCAGAGAGTCCTTACTGATAGGTTCGGTGCTGTATTCAGAGGGGGGGTGAATGAATATGGCTTTTAAAAAACAATTCGCCCAGTTAAAATTTCGCTCACTAAAAATGCTCGCTCGCAAACTAAACAAACTTGAAGGCTAATTGGGAGTAGAGAAACAAACAAGCACACAGTGAGATCACTAGAGAGCTAACAAGACAGATTTAGTCAAACTGAAAACTAATTAACTCTTCTGCACAACCAGAAGCCAAACACATGGAGCGCCCCTATGCAATCACCTAGCGGAAGCACAAATAGACAAGATAAACCACAGTGCACAAGAGGTTTTTTAGGTGGTTCGGTCCAACAGACCTACATCCACCCCACACTCAATCCGAGTGTGGCTTCCACTAGCTCACGCTAGAAACCGCAGACTCAGTCTGCAACAAATGCTGCCTAACAGCTTGACCAGGGGAACAACCTCCCCTCTTCCTCCCAACCGGAGGGAACCACTAGTGACAGCAGTCACTAGCAAACCAGAGACACAAGGTCTCTCTTCCTCCAGACCTGGAGGGAACCCCTGGACTTGAATCCACAAGCCCAGAACCGGAGACAAGTCTCCCTTCCTCCAAACCGGAGGGAATCAACAAGTAGCACCCAGCTACTTGCAACCGGAGATAGCAATCTCCCTTCTCCTGAACAAACAGGTGGAACCCACAAGTGACTCCAGCCACTTGGAAACCAGAGACACACGGTCTCTCTTCCTCCACACACGGAGGGAACCACCGGGCTTGCTACTCACAAGCCCAGAGCCAGAGGAACAAGCCTCCCTTCCTCCAACCCGGAGGGGAACCTAGAGACCCAAGTCTCTCTTCCTCTGAACCCCAGAGGGAAGCACAATCGGAGATAAATCTCCCTTCCTCCAACCCGGAGGGAAACAACCGATGACACCCTGTCAAAGGCAACCAGAGACGCAAGTCTCTCTTCCTCCACACGGGAGGGTACCAACCACAAGTAGCACCCAGCTACTTGCAAACCGAAGACACAAAGTCTCCCTTCTCCTGAACCCACAGGAGGAACCCCGACCTCTCTACAGAGGATCGGAAATACAGTAAATGGATAAAAACAAAAACGAAACCAGCAACAGAAGGCTGAAAAGAAAAAAACAAATGTGGCTCTCGCAGGAGCTGGCTGGTCTGGATCTGATCCACGGTCCAGCAGGAACAAATCTTTAGTTGAAGCTTCTATCACTCTAGCTCTCTCTTCTTCTCTATTCTTCTTCCTCTTCTTCTCTTCACACTCTGCTATCTCGATCTCTTACTCAACCTCTCTTTCTTTCTCTTTCTCACTCTCTTTCTCCTTTCTTCTTCTGCTCTTCTCCTTTCTCTTTTCTTTTTCTATCTGGATCGTGGCTCTCTGTATGAGCTTTTCTTCTTGCCAACTCGATCGACTTCATCTGTGGATGAAGGTCTCATATATATAGCAGCAGCAGCATCATCAGCCACGACGTGTGACCTCCACATTTCCAGCCCTAAGAATTCAGACCACGTGGCAGTCTTTCAGCAGGCTTTATTCCAGCCTCGGATCACGTGCCCTCCTTAAGCTTCACGATCAAAGCACCTGTAAAACAGGGTATCGGATAAGTCATCAGTTTAAAGAACAACTCTGTATAGACTTATCAGAAGAACAGCGTTTTAGAAGAAACCTGGACGAGGTTAGAACGAAACAACACGGAGACAACACGAAGACAGAATAAGGAAACGACACGAGGTACATACGAAGATAAGACAGAAACCAATCATGAAGTATGGTTTCAACAAACGAAAGACACAAGGTGGTATACAGAAAGCAACACGAGGTGCTGCAATGTTCTGCACGTAGTGGAACAAAAATGACACGAAGACACAGAAACAACAGTAACTGACACGAAGTAAGTACGACACCAAGACGAGGTTGACACGAAATGAAAACAACACGAGGTGAAGTTGACACGAAATGAAAACAACACGAAGTGAAAACAACAGTAACCGACACGAAGTACATGAGAGGAAAAACGACACGAAGTCATGAAAACAACAGTAACCGACACGAGGTGAGGTTACTAAAGCGACAACGACACGCGGTGTGGAAAACACGACACGAAGACCTGAGACGGAGAAACAACACGAAGTGTAACAGGAACGACACGAAGTAAAAACAGTGATCGACACGGGTTGAAAACAACACGAAGTCGAAACAGTAATCGACACGGGTTGAAAACAACATGAAGACGAAATACAAAGAGACGACACGAAGTGAAGTTGACACGAAGTGAAAACAACACTAAGTGAAAAACAATAATCGACACGCGGTGAAAACAACACGACGACAGTGAGAACAGCACGAGGTGAAATGACACGGGGTGTAGAAAACCAAGAATCGACACGAAGTGTGGTCAAGGCGAAAAAGACACTAAGTCAAAAAACGAAAGACCAACACTCAGACAGAAACATAAGAACAACACGGAGACGTAGACACTAAAACAACACGAAGATGAAGACAAGGGAAACGACACGAAGTCTAACCTCATACAAGGTTTCCTGTCACGCATGGAAATCAACACGAAGTGTTGTAAGCTCATACGACACGAGATCTTTTCGTGTTAGTGAGGGGAAACAACACAAAAACTCAAGTACAGAAACAGCATGAAGATGATGTACAATCTGATGTACAGACTTTGAAGAACAGTCCAAGGTATAGACTTGCACGAGCAAGCTACAGTGCCAAAGTACAGACTTCACGCTGTACAGACTTGGAAATGTGAACCCAATGTACAGACTTGATAGTGAGCTCTGCAGCGAATGTAGACTTTCAATGAAGGGCGTTGTGTAGACTTTGGCTTTGAACGAAGGTAAGAATGAGGCTGTATAGACTTGGCCAGAACATAGGAAAAAAAAACACCAATGTGCAGACATGTACATCCAGCAGTGTATAGACTTCGTGAACACAATGCAATGCTGACTGATGTATACACTTGGCAAAATAGAGTAATGCGTGAACAAACAATTAGCCACTACGTTAACCCAATCTAGCCATATTCATGAATTAACTATTCAAGCAAGCAATCAGATAAAACAATCAGATATTCAAGCAGTCAATCAGCCATCTATATTAATTAGCACACCTCAGTGTGACTCATGGTGTGTCAGTCATCATCAAAACCACACAGGGGCACAACAATCTCCCCCTTTTTGATGATGGCAACACTATGAGTTACACTGACTCAGATCTCAGATTAGATTCTTCTCCGCCTTTGCCTTCAGCAAAAAAAGACATGAGTTGAAGAGTGAATTAAAACTAATTGTTAATTAAAAACTCCCCCTTTTGACTAAGCTGCCCCTTTTACTTTAGCAAAACGAATAAACCAGAGATGTCATATGAGACACTCATGATAGTTCAGCAGAAGATGGCAACACAATATCAGAAGCAATTAAAAACAATTCTCCCCCTTAGTCAAACAACTTATGCAGTCATGCAACAATACTCCCCCTTTGACATGGCAGAAGATATAGAGCTAATGCAGACAAATAACACCATCAGACAATCTAGCAC
This sequence comes from Amorphophallus konjac, assembly GCA_022559845.1. Lineage (NCBI taxonomy): Eukaryota > Viridiplantae > Streptophyta > Magnoliopsida > Alismatales > Araceae > Amorphophallus > Amorphophallus konjac. Next base: position 177,058,311 of record CM040125.1, read on the forward strand.
ATTGCCTCCTTATGCATGTAGTCTCTCAAACAGACCAGAGAATTCTACCCTTATGATCCTTGATGCAAGAGAAATCTACAAGGATGAACTCTGGTTATCCAGAGACAACAACTCTCATATGTGACAACCAGTCTGAATCAAATCTCAGTGATAAAGGGCAATAGGATGAGCAGATTCAATGATTTGTGAAAATTGAGATAATGAACTTTTTCAGCAAGATACCAACTTCATAAAATCAAAGTCTTAAATTCTGGATTCCTCCATCATAAAAGCTTATGAACCCTTGATTGCCAGATATGGTTTAAGAATGATGTAAACTGAAATTTTTTCAAAAGAAATTATACTCATATCTGAACCAACACTTAATAAAAAATGAACTACAAGCTCATATAAGATTCTAGTTCAACCAACTTCTATCTTAATTAGTTTACTTTCCATGACAGCTTTAAGAGAAACATAAGTGAATGCTCCTGAATTTTACTTGTTCTTTCAGAATTTGATTTACACTTGTTCAAATCTTTCTTTAATGAACACTTTTGGTTTATCAGCACCTTTTGACGTGGAGAGACACCTTGATCAGAGGTCAGAGTCCCCAGTTACTCAGTGTGACAACCGTATTGTTTCTCCCATTTTAGAGAACAGAGGTAGCATTAAAAGTATCTTTGGCATGAGGATACACCTTGATCAGAGGCCAGAGTCCCCAGTTACTCAATACAACTATGCCATTGCTCTGCCATATTTTCACAATAGTTTCCAATCATCTCTTTAAACAGAGTTAACCATGGTACTTCATGACACAATCCTTTGGACAGGTTTCTCAGTAGCCACAGTCATTGCTCTGTCCAACTTTTTCTTAAAAAGGATTCAGAACTAGTTAGTTGTTTAGGAACAACCACATACACTATATATCTCAGTCAATGCAGACATGGATATCAACTTTTCAGATTTCAGAAAGTCTTACATGAATTTACATGGAGCAGACAGTTCAAGTTTATTAAGAGGTTGAAACAGATATTTTTCAAGTTTCTTGTAACCAAACAAGAGTACATAAGACTTAAACCACTTCCAGTTAACAAATGTTCTTAAGCATGTATAATGGAAGTTTCCTCATTAACGATATTTTAACTTTTATGAAGTAGTATTCAGGCTGAAGGTTTACTTCATGTCTCAGCAGAGTAATTCAAGTGAGAATAATCACTAAACAGCATGATTCTGAAGAATTGTAGCAATGAGCTGCTCTTGAGCAAGGAGGTTCAAAGTTGACTGAATAGAGGAAAAGCTCTCATTCAGCATGTTTAGGAGATACAAACAGATACCAATAAGGTATGCAATCAGATTTTGAACAACTTCAGAAGTAGTCAAGAAATCATTTGATACCAGTTTAAATGATGGAATCACTGACACTTCAGATATGACAAGATGAATCATATAGCTGGAGAAGAACGGATTAAGCAAGCCCCCCTATCTATATGCAGTGATATTTCCCTTCCCTTTTTTTTGATTTTTCAAAGAAGTGATATGCTATGCAATGATTCCCTTTAACTAAAAAACACTGAATCATCCTATATGTCATGCAGACAATGTAGGTGATGAATGACTATGCAAACAACAGATTTAACATGCTATGCAGTAAATCTAAAAATAGTTGAGTGATTTCAGATGTATGAATAATGCTCCCCCTAAATATATGCATTCGAATTTATCTTTTTGACATTTTCAATGGAAAGAAATGCAATGCAATTAACTTCTTGTATGCAGGGGCATGAAGTAAAATATTCACATGAAAATGCAGACATTCTCTGAAATGCAGATTTGACCCTTGGTACTTGGCGGAGAACTTGGCCTAAAAGACCATCTCACACATAGTAAGAACCTCTAGACAGATTTCCTCTGCCCTTTAGTAGCTTTCCATTTATATACCAAGTGGTCATGCATGATAATGCAATACAAACAGTCCTATATGCATCAGATTTTCAATGAATGTATGTCATGTGCATGTTTATGCCATTCTCATATATGCACACAGCTCATAGTACAAACAAGAAAGCCCACAAAGATCACTGCAAGAGTCAAACCAATTAAAATAAAACATGTATGCATGAAGCTATGACTTCTCAACTCAACCATAATTTTCATTTGAACAGATTTGAGAAATTTACCTGAATGGGGTTTTATCAACTTGGGTGCCTTGGTTTATTTCCCCCTTTTTATTCTTCAGCTTCCAAGGCACACCTGCAAGTTAGCACACTATCTTGCATGGGCAGGTACCCAAACAGTCTTGGGTCCTGCATGGTTAATAGTGACACCTTTGGTAGGTGTTCTAAACAACCTCTTAGCATGTAGGTCATCAGATCTCATCAGATGGCAATTATTCATTGAATGACCTAATATACCACAGTAATAGCAAGAGGCAGCAGATTTCAGATTTAATTTATGCACACTCTGATTAGTATGAGTTCTATGTGCATATGCATGAAATTTTCTGTTAACAGAATTAAGATTCTGTTTACCAACATAAGCCAGCCAACAGTCAGAAGCTCTATGGCCTGGCTTCCCACATTCAAAACATGTAAGTGTTTTCTTTTCAAACACAAATTCATTTCTATCAGAAATATTTCTATTGACAGGGAATTTACCAGATTTATTGTTAAACTTCCTTCCCTGAGCATGCCAACATTGGGCTGCAATGTGGCCCATCTTGCCACAGTGAAAGCATGAATTAGGATTTCTTCCACCAGCCCTCAGCCAACATTCAATAGCCCTATGGCCTGTCTTTCCACACTCAAAGCATGTAATGAGCTTATCTTTAAAAACAAATTTGTTCTTATTAGGACCATGTTGGCTTGCAGGAGATTTATTATGATATGAATGAGATGTTTTCTTATCACTTGCAAACTAGCATTGTGCAATTGTGTGTCCTAATTTACCACAGTGAAAACATTCAATTTTCTCTTTCTGAAATGAAAGATTTTTATCATTAAGGTTCATAGCAGTCATATCATCCTTCTTCATCAGTTTACATTCATGCATCAGATGACCAAATTTATGACAATAATGGCATGATACTTTCTTTTTAGATGCATGTGAATGTGTGTGTGAGCTTTGATCAATATGCCCTAATGAACCCCTTTTATTTAATTTCTGTTTTCCAATCTTTTTCTGATTTTTGTTCTGTTCTTCAGTTTTCTGAACGATGGGCTGTTTATCTTTTGAAGTGGTGGCTACATTTGAAATTTTTACAAAAGATGTCATCAACTTGCTCTGAAATTCTTTCTTGTTACCATTATTGTAGCCCAGCCCTTCCTTCCTAGTGTTGATTGTTACACCTAGTAGCTTGTCTAGGTTTTTCTGCCCACTTACGAATTTTGACAAAGTATTGTTCAGATCATTTATTTCATATTGAAGAGAAGAAATCTGATGTTCATAGTTGACTATATCTTCTTCACAGACCAGAATCTGTTGATGCATCACATCATTCAAATTTTTAAGAGTTTCAATCTCTTGTTTCAATTTGAGCTCATTTTGATTTTCATCAACAGATTTTCCTTTTTCAAATGTCAGCAATCTCTCTGACATGGTGGAGTTCAACTGTTTCAGTTTCTCAATTTCTTCTTTTAGACTAGTGTTTTCCTGCTCAAGTTTATCATCATCAAATATTGCATCAGTTAGGAAACTTGGATATTCTGATGTACAGTTTTCAAAGTTTTCCTGAGATTTTAAGTTTGCGACACTAACTGCCTTGAACTCTTCATTGATCAATCTGTTTTCTTTTTCAAGACTAATTAGTTTTTGGTCAGATTCCTGACATTGTTTTCTAAGTTTAGTGTTTTCAGATTTAACATGATCAAGTTCTGATTGGATTCCATCTAGTTTAGACAATTGTCTTCTGAGTATTTCATTTTCAGTTTTCAAAACTTCAGGATTTTCAAAATTTTCAGTCTTAGAAGCTGGATCCCCTAGATTTGTTATCTTCTTTATCAGACTTTTATTCTTCTTCCTTAGTTTTTCATGGGAGTGTAACAGATTAGCATATGCATCTTCCCAGTCATCTAAAGTGAAATTCTCGAAAGGGTTTATCTCTACAGCATCTTCAAATTCATCTTGTTCACTGCTATGGTCACTCTTATCAGCCATCAGAAAGCTGTCCTCATTCATCCTCTGAGCTAGCTTCAACTGATCCAGAATGTCTTTTACAGACCTGCAGTCATAAAAATAAGAATGTAGAGCCTTGTCAGTAGCTTCTTTCATTAATCTCAAAACTTTCTGATTCTCTCTATTTCTTGATCTATCACTTTTAGTCCATTCGGACTCTTCCTTTGGCAGTCTATGAGGACCATGTGAAATTAACTTCCACAGATCCGGATCCATCAAATCCACATAATTGTGTAGACTGCTAACCCATGAATTAAAGTTAGAACCATTGTAAACCGGTGGAGAACCCATGGATTAGATTGGCACGTAGATATATGCAGCAAAGAGTAAAGACAGAAAAGCACCAAGGGACAATAGGATCCTCTGCAGATCGTTGGATCTGATCAATCAGAGAACTGCTCTGATACCAACTGATAGGTTCGGTGCTGTATTCAGAGGGGGGGTGAATGAATATGGCTTTTAAAAAACAATTCGCCCAGTTAAAATTTCGCTCACTAAAAATGCTCGCTCGCAAACTAAACAAACTTGAAGGCTAATTGGGAGTAGAGAAACAAACAAGCACACAGTGAGATCACTAGAGAGCTAACAAGACAGATTTAGTCAAACTGAAAACTAATTAACTCTTCTGCACAACCAGAAGCCAAACACATGGAGCGCCCCTATGCAATCACCTAGCGGAAGCACAAATAGACAAGATAAACCACAGTGCACAAGAGGTTTTTTAGGTGGTTCGGTCCAACAGACCTACATCCACCCCACACTCAATCCGAGTGTGGCTTCCACTAGCTCACGCTAGAAACCGCAGACTCAGTCTGCAACAAATGCTGCCTAACAGCTTGACCAGGGGAACAACCTCCCCTCTTCCTCCCAACCGGAGGGAACCACTAGTGACAGCAGTCACTAGCAAACCAGAGACACAAGGTCTCTCTTCCTCCAGACCTGGAGGGAACCCCTGGACTTGAATCCACAAGCCCAGAACCGGAGACAAGTCTCCCTTCCTCCAAACCGGAGGGAATCAACAAGTAGCACCCAGCTACTTGCAACCGGAGATAGCAATCTCCCTTCTCCTGAACAAACAGGTGGAACCCACAAGTGACTCCAGCCACTTGGAAACCAGAGACACACGGTCTCTCTTCCTCCACACACGGAGGGAACCACCGGGCTTGCTACTCACAAGCCCAGAGCCAGAGGAACAAGCCTCCCTTCCTCCAACCCGGAGGGGAACCTAGAGACCCAAGTCTCTCTTCCTCTGAACCCCAGAGGGAAGCACAATCGGAGATAAATCTCCCTTCCTCCAACCCGGAGGGAAACAACCGATGACACCCTGTCAAAGGCAACCAGAGACGCAAGTCTCTCTTCCTCCACACGGGAGGGTACCAACCACAAGTAGCACCCAGCTACTTGCAAACCGAAGACACAAAGTCTCCCTTCTCCTGAACCCACAGGAGGAACCCCGACCTCTCTACAGAGGATCGGAAATACAGTAAATGGATAAAAACAAAAACGAAACCAGCAACAGAAGGCTGAAAAGATAAAAACAAATGTGGCTCTCGCAGGAGCTGGCTGGTCTGGATCTGATCCACGGTCCAGCAGGAACAAATCTTTAGTTGAAGCTTCTATCACTCTAGCTCTCTCTTCTTCTCTATTCTTCTTCCTCTTCTTCTCTTCACACTCTGCTATCTCGATCTCTTACTCAACCTCTCTTTCTTTCTCTTTCTCACTCTCTTCTCCTTTCTTCTTCTGCTCTTCTCCTTTCTCTTTTCTTTTTCTATCTGGATCGTGGCTCTCTGTATGAGCTTTTCTTCTTGCCAACTCGATCGACTTCATCTGTGGATGAAGGTCTCATATATATAGCAGCAGCAGCATCATCAGCCACGACGTGTGACCTCCACATTTCTAGCCCTAAGAATTCAGACCACGTGGCAGTCTTTCAGCAGGCTTTATTCCAGCCTCGGATCACGTGCCCTCCTTAAGCTTCACGATCAAAGCACCTGTAAAACAGGGTATCGGATAAGTCATCAGTTTAAAGAACAACTCTGTATAGACTTATCAGAAGAACAGCGTTTTAGAAGAAACCTGGACGAGGTTAGAACGAAACAACACGGAGACAACACGAAGACAGAATAAGGAAACGACACGAGGTACATACGAAGATAAGACAGAAACCAATCATGAAGTATGGTTTCAACAAACGAAAGACACAAGGTGGTATACAGAAAGCAACACGAGGTGCTGCAATGTTCTGCACGTAGTGGAACAAAAATGACACGAAGACACAGAAACAACAGTAACTGACACGAAGTAAGTACAACACCAAGACGAGGTTGACACGAAATGAAAACAACACGAGGTGAAGTTGACACGAAATGAAAACAACACGAAGTGAAAACAACAGTAACCGACACGAAGTACATGAGAGGAAAAACGACACGAAGTCATGAAAACAACAGTAACCGACACGAGGTGAGGTTACTAAAGCGACAACGACACGCGGTGTGGAAAACACGACACGAAGACCTGAGACGGAGAAACGACACGAAGTGTAACAGGAACGACACGAAGTAAAAACAGTGATCGACACGGGTTGAAAACAACACGAAGTCGAAACAGTAATCGACACGGGTTGAAAACAACATGAAGACGAAATACAAAGAGACGACACGAAGTGAAGTTGACACGAAGTGAAAACAACACTAAGTGAAAAACAATAATCGACACGCGGTGAAAACAACACGACGACAGTGAGAACAGCACGAGGTGAAATGACACGGGGTGTAGAAAACCAAGAATCGACACGAAGTGTGGTCAAGGCGAAAAAGACACTAAGTCAAAAAACGAAAGACCAACACTCAGACAGAAACATAAGAACAACACGGAGACGTAGACACTAAAACAACACGAAGATGAAGACAAGGGAAACGACACGAAGTCTAACCTCATACAAGGTTTCCTGTCACGCATGGAAATCAACACGAAGTGTTGTAAGCTCATACGACACGAGATCTTTTCGTGTTAGTGAGGGGAAACAACACGAAAACTCAAGTACAGAAACAGCACGAAGATGATGTACAATCTGATGTACAGACTTTGAAGAACAGTCCAAGGTATAGACTTGCACGAGCAAGCTACAGTGCCAAAGTACAGACTTCACGCTGTACAGACTTGGAAATGTGAACCCAATGTACAGACTTGATAGTGAGCTCTGCAGCGAATGTAGACTTTCAATGAAGGGCGTTGTGTAGACTTTGGCTTTGAACGAAGGTAAGAATGAGGCTGTATAGACTTGGCCAGAACATAGGAAAAAAAAACACCAATGTGCAGACATGTACATCCAGCAGTGTATAGACTTCGTGAACACAATGCAATGCTGACTGATGTATACACTTGGCAAAATAGAGTAATGCGTGAACAAACAATTAGCCACTACGTTAACCCAATCTAGCCATATTCATGAATTAACTATTCAAGCAAGCAATCAGATAAAACAATCAGATATTCAAGCAGTCAATCAGCCATCTATATTAATTAGCACACCTCAGTGTGACTCATGGTGTGTCAGTCATCATCAAAACCACACAGGGGCACAACACTTACTGCTTCAGGTTTGAAGGGAGTTCGACGGCTGGCGGCCAGATTTGAAGGGGGTTCGACGTGTGGAAACACGCCGCCTTCTTCTATCAATTCTGGCAGGCGATTACGGGGAGGGGTGTGATGGCCGGTGGATGGGGGAATAAGGCATCCTTTTTGCTCACTCTCTAGAGGGGATTCCTCAAGATTCCTCTCCACTTCCTGCTTCTCCTTCTTTCTCCCCGCAGCCTCTTTCTCTCTCTTCTGCCCTTCTCATCATTTCTTTCACTCTTCGGAGGGTGCTTGCACTCTCTTCCTTCCAAAGAATTGGTAGAGAGGAGGCCTTAATTCGTATTCCCTCTTCCCCTTTCTCCATCTCTGTCAACTTGGAAGGTAGCCTTCTTCTTCATAATCCCTCTGTCAGCTTTGTTCCAAGTTACCTGAGCCAACGAGGTCGACTACCCTTAATCCGAGCCAGTTTCTGCACGAAGCAGAGTCAATGGCTGGACGCGGGAAGGCTAACTGAGTCAGCTGAGCGATGGGCTCGTACGGCGGCGCCAGATGTATTTTTGCTTTTTTGACATGTATTGTCTTGGCTTCGGCCTTTCTGATGTACAAGCGAGTTGTTTGAATAAAAAAGGAAAGGAATCTTTTGTTTTATTTCATGTTGCTTACACAATGCTCGGTGTTCAGAAATAGAACTAGCATAGTGTAGTCAAGCTCCACGTCCGAGGGATGAGTTCTCCTTCCATAGTATATAGCCGGTATGCTTCTTTCCCAAGCGTCTCGACCACTCGGTAGGGGCCTTCCAAATTAGGGGATAACTTGCCCACCGCCTCAAGTGGTCGAGAGGCTTCGGCTTTCCTGAGAACGAAGTCTCCCGGTTGAAATTGTCTATCTCAGACTTTGGCGTTGTATTATCGAGTGAGGTGGCGTTGATATTCCGTTGCTCAGATGCTGGCAATCTCTCGGAGTTCATCCGCTAGGTCGAGGTTTTTGAGCAATTTCTGGTCGTTTGCCTCGGGTGAGAAGCAGATGACTCGGGGGGAGGGATTGGCAATCTCCAACGGGATCATGGCTTCGGTGTCGTACACCAGCTGAAAGGGACTTTCACCGATTACCATTTTGGGAGTCTTTCTGTGCGACCAAAGTACGCTTGGTAGTTCCTCGAGCCAACTGCCCTTGGCTTTGCCGACCCTAGTCTTGATGCCTTTCAAGATAGTCTTATTGGCATTTTCGACCAGCCCGTTAGCCTGAGGGTGGGCGATCAAAGTGAAGTGGTTGTGAATGCTTAGGTCAGCACATCTGTCTCAGAAATAACGAGAATCAAATTGTCGACCATTATCGCTCACTATCACCGGGGGGATGCCGTAGCGACAGATGATTGATTTCCAGACGAAACTCCAGACGACTGTCTCGGTGATCCTAGCTGTGGCTTCGGCCTCGATCCACTTGGTGAAGTAGTCAATGGCGACGATGACGAACTTCTTCTGGACCAGAGCCGTAGGGAACGGCCCAAGGATGTCGATCCCCCACCGAGCGAAAGGATGAGACTCGGCTAGGGTGACGAGCTCCGTTGCTGGCCGATGGACTAAGTGGTCAAATCGCTGGCATCGATCACACTATTGCACATAGGTCGAACAGTCGCGCTGTAGAGTGGGCCACCAGTAACCTTGTCGAAGCAGGATCCGGGCGAGAGACCTTCCTCCTTGATGCGCTCCGCATAGACCTTCGTGAACTTTTTGAATTGCTTGGCTAGCTTCGTCCGTACTGATGCACTTCAGGAGGAGACCGGAGAAGGATCTGCGGTACAAAGTGCCGTCCAGAATGATGAATCGCCGAGCTTGGTATTTCAATCTCTGAGCTTCCCGAGGGTCAGGAGGCTCTTGAGAGTCTTGGACCCACGATAGATAAGGGGTACGCCAGTCGCTTGGGGAGGCCGAGTTAACAGCCATGAGCTCCGAATCAATGCTCGGTCGCTCTAGCTCTTTGAGAAGGACCGATCGAGTACCTTCGGGGTCAAGAGAGGATGCCAGTCGAGAGAGGGCATCCGCTCGGGAGTTTTCCTCCCGAGCTATTCGAACTACCTCAAAACTCTTGAACTATTGTGCCACGGTTCTGACCAGCTGGAGGTATTTGACCATCGGTGCTTCCCGAGCCTCGTAATCGCCGTTGACCTGGCTAGCGACCAGTTGGGAGTTAGTGTGAATTCTGACTTGCTCAACACCCAACCGCCGGGCCATGCGGGCTCCCGAGATAAGGGCTTCATACTCGGAGGTGTTGTTGGATGCCTGGAAGTTGAACTTCAAGGCGTATTGCAGCTCTGCTCCTTCGGGGGACTTCAGGAGAATTCCAGCGCCGCTTTCGGCCGAGTTGGAGGATCCGTCGACGAATAGTTCCCAGGTTGGCCCGGGTGCGGACAGAGATTTTTCTTCAGTTGGGACGGTGCTCTCAGCGATGAAGTCAGCGAGCGCCTATCCTTTGATAGTTGAGCGGGGCCAGTACGATATATCGTAGGCCCCGAGCATGATGGCCCACTTGACGAGGTGCCCCGAGGCTTCAAGGTGAGTAAGGATCCTCTTTAGTGGTTCACCGGTCAACACGATAATGGGATGCCCTTGGAAGTAGGGTCGAAGGCACTTGGCCGAGGTAACCAACGCTAGCACGAGTCTCTTGGTTGCGGGGTACCTTCTCTCAGCCTTGTTGAGCACCTTGCTGGTGTAGTAGACCGGTCTCTCGACTCTCGAGTCATTTCTGACCAGGACCGAGCTAACCGTAGATGGAGTTTCCGAGAGGTAGAGATATAAGGCTTCACCTGGGAGGGGCTTGGACAACACTGGGGGTGAAGCCAGGAACTCCTTAAGCTCAGCCAACCCCTTTTGGCATTCCTCGTCCCATGCGAACATAGCAGATGCCATTTTGGGCCCCCTCAACAGTTTGAAGAAGGGTAAGCATCATTCGGCCGCACAGGATAGGAATCGGTTGAGCGCAGCAATGCGCCCAATAAGGCATTGAACGTCCTTGATGCAGGTGGGTAGGCACATGTCAAGGATGGCCTGGACCTTGTCGGGGTTGGCCTCGATCCCACGTTGGGTGACTAAGAAGCCCAGGAATTTCTCGGACCTTACTCCGAAGGCACACTTGGTGGGGTTGACCTTCATATTGTACCTCAGGAGGGTGTCGAAGGTCTCTGCTAGGTCAGCGAAGTGGTCCTCGGCCTTGGGGGTCTTGATGAGCATGTCTTCAATATAGGCCTCGACGTTTCGACCGAGCTGTCCTTCGAACATATGATTGACCAGTCTCTAGTACATGGCTCCAGCATTCTTCAACCCAAAAGGCATCCAAGTATAGCAGTATACGCCAAAGTCGGTGATGAAGGCGGTCTTCTCGATGTCTTTTGGATCCATTCTGATCTGGTGGTAACCTGAATAGACGTCCAGGAAGCTGAGTATCTTGTTACCCGAGGTTGAGTCAACTAGTTGGTCGATGCTCGACAATGGATAGCAGTCCTTTGGTGTGGCTTTGTTCAAGTCGGTGAAGTCCATGCACATTCGCCACTTTCCTGAAATTTTTGGCACCAGTACGACGTTAGCCAGCCATGTCGGGTACAGGACCGGTCTAAAAGGACCAGTCTTTTGCCCCTTGGTGACTTGCTCCTTGATGACCGCCTACTTTTCTGGCGCGTGCTTCCTTCTGCGTTGTTGCACGGGCTTCACAGTTGGGTCGAGGTTGAGCTTATGCATCACCGTCTCCTTCGGTACTCCGGGGAGTTGATCATCAGACCATGCAAAGACTCAGATGTACACGGAAAGAAACTCTTTGTATTACTGCTGAACTTCAGATGGTAGGTCGGCTCCAATCTTTACTCCGTGGGTCGGGTCATCGTTTAGGAAAACCGTTAGCAACTCGCCTCCAGGCTTGGAGGTTGCGGGTCTTTCCTCAACTTCTCGGGGGCCCTTGTTCTTCCCGTCCGACCTTGTGGCTTCGACCGAGATATTATAACACCTTTTGGCCATCGTCTGGTTGCCCCGGACTTCCCCCACCCCATTTTTAGTGGGGAACATCATCTTTTGGTGATAGGTAGAAGGCACCACTTTCGTTTGGCTAAGGATCCCTTGGCCGAAGATCGCGTTGTATGCTATCATACCCTTGATCACTATGAAGTCCACCATAACCGTAACGATTTTGGGTGGGGTGCCGAGAGTAACCAGTAGGCTTAGGACTCCCTCGGGATAAGTGGCCTGGCCATTGAACCCACAAAGGGGGGTTCGGATTGGGCGGAGTTTAGACGGATTCTCCCCCATCTTAAGAAAACACTCATAAGACAATATATCACGGGCGCTTTCATTGTCAACTAGAATCCTATCTATGTTACAATGGTTTATCGTAGCCGAAATAACTAGGGCGTCGTCATGCGGGGTGGTCAGTCCTTCCAGGTCTTGGTCGGAGAAGACTATGACCTGTGGCTCACTCAGCGGGGACTTGGGAGGCTTAGTGGCTCGGCCTGCCCACTCAGCGTGACGCTTCCTTCCTCGGCTACTATCTCCTTCTGATGCAGTTCCTCCAGCGATGACGTTGATGTGGACCCCTCGAGGGGCGTTGTCGATCTCCTCTGGGGCGCCTCGGTCTTCCTTCTGCCAGGCCACGAACCGAGATAGGTGTCCTTGGTGGACGAGGCGCTCGATCTCATCCTGGAGCTGGTGGCAATCGTCGGTATGATGCCCGTGATCGCTATGGAACAGGCAGTGCTTTTTGCAATTGCGGCTCTTCGATCTCATGGGCTCAGGTTGGTGGAGGAGGCCCGAGCCTTTGATGTCTTCATAGATCTGGTACACCAGAGCGGTTAAGGGAGTGTACCGCTCGTACTTCCGGGACGGTTCTTTGTGCTCCCCATCACGGTTCCGCCTTTTTCCTTGGTCCGAGCTTGGCTCGTGTGCTCGCTTCTTGTCCCCCTTTCGACCTGAGCTGGTTGCACCTCGGCACGCACTGAGGACTTCTTCACACTCAGCGTGACGCAAAGCCAGAGTCACTAGCTCAGCAAGGGTCGAGGGAGGGTGGAGGACAAGTACGCGGCGGAGGTTCTCATCGCGGGTGCCCCCGGGTCAGCGCGGTTATGGCTGAGGCAACATCGAGGTGGGGGATCCTCAGGGCTTCCGACATAAATCGGTTGATATAAGAACAGAGTCTCTCACCCTGCTCTTGTTTGAGAGCCAATAGCCCCGCTTCTGACCTTAGGGGGCCGCTGCTGGCGAAACTCTCCTTAAACACTCTCCCGAATTGCTTGAAGTCCGGGATGGATCCGGGGGCGAGGGCCCGGAACCACGCTTGGGTACCCTGGACCAGGGTGGTCACAAAGGCTCGGCACTTGATGGCATCGGACGCTCTGTGAAGGGTCATCAGGGCGTCGAAGCTGTCGAAGTGGTCGGCCGGGTTGCCCTGGCCGTCATAAGACTTGGAGGTTGGAATGGAGGTTCTGGGAGATACCTCTGCCTTCAAGATGTAGACGGAGAATGGGGATTTCTCCTCGTCCTCCGTTGGAGAGACTTTCTGCAAGGCACGTAGGGCACGCTCCTGTTCTGCGAAGCGCCTCTCGAACTCTCGCAGTCAGAGGGATAATTCCGGCTGCCGCCGCGCCGTGGGGCTAGGGGGGCTGTCCTGGCGTTCCCCAGGGACCTCGGTCTCTGGGTTCGGATGTCATGCCCCAGGTTTTCCCCTTTTCGGCGTGGAGGAGGCCTCTTGTTCCGGAGGAGGGGCCTGTGAAGGTCCTCCTGACCTATTTCGAATAAGCCGCCGGCCTCGGAGGGTGAAGCGACCTCCGAGAGTGTGCTGGGACGTGTTCTCGCGGGGAGGGCTCTCCGGAGGGGCGCATAACCTTCCTTCCCTGGCCGCCTAGGTCCTCATGTGTTCCACGAGGATGTCCAGTTTTAAATTGAGGGCTTGGAAAGCGTCAGCGCCCCCGTTGGGTGGTAGCTCCACCGCCACGGGAGGAGGGGGTGGTCCGTCGGTTGGGGTGCTGGCGTTGGAGGGGGGATTTTATGAGGCCTGAGAGGGGCCTTCTCCCGCCGCCACCATGGCCTTTCCCCTATCGCCGACGGACCTCCTCCCTGAACTTCTTCGCACCATACTGGGTCTTTGGTCGTTTCCCACAGACGGCGTCAGATGAAGAGGGGCGATCTCATGCTGGTCCTAAGCTGGACGAGATGAACATCGAGTAGTGGACTGCAAGGAAAGGGAAACGGATAAGGGGGCCCAGGAGCGGTTCCCTGGGAAAAACCCTCCGATGCCTAAGTCAGTAGAGCAGTGGTGGAAGCTATGAAGGGAGGAGGATGGAGATGCACGAGATCCCTCTCCACCAAGGTGGTGAGGTGGTTCCTGCTTAGGGGGCTTTAGGAGTGTGTTTGCCTTACCTTTCGTTGGAGGAAGTCCCATGTTTAAATAGTGCGCCGGCCCCATGAGTCCTGTAAACTGAGGAGCTTCAGGCGGGGGTTACGTCCCTGACGTGGGCTCTTTACGTCCTCATTGTGGGCTCTTTATAACCTTGAAGATTCATGGGTCCCTTGTCTTTGTGAACTCTTGCTCATAAAGGGCTCTCAACAGCAGTGTGGATAAGTAATCGTCGGTCGTCCCAAGCATGAAGAGTGCCAGCCCTATCCAGGCAATAAGCATAGCTCGGATGAGGCTCGGTCGGAGTGGGTGTGGGGCCCTAGCCTTTATCCTTGCAAGGGGGATAGGTCGGACTTGGGTCTTCCTCCGACCGAACCGACGCTTGGGCCTTCCGAGCCTAGTGGCCGCCGAGGAAGGGCTTTATCCCGGGTGATCTTATTGGGCTTTTATGCTAAGTGGGCCCTGCGGGGCGGTCACTTAGATGAGCTGGGCCTCGTTTGGTCTTGTTGGACCTGGTTCGGCCGCTCTTAGATGGGCTACAGAAATCCCCCTCTCCAGTCCTCATGGGCTCGGGTTGGTTGAGGAGACCCGAGCCTTTGATGTCTTCGTAGATTTTGTAGACGGGGGCGGTAAGTGGGGTATACCGCTCGTACTTCTGTGGCGGCTCTTTTCGATATCCATCCTGGTTCCGCCTCTTTCCTTGTCCCGTCCCTTGCTCGAATGGTCTCTTCTTGTTCCCCTCCCGACCTGAGCCCATTGTGCCTTGGCAAGCGCTGAGTACTTCTTCGCACTCGGCATGGCGTAGAGCCAAGGTCACTAGCTCGGTGAGGGAGGTAGGGAGATGAAACACTAGCTCGCGCCGTAGGTTCTCGTCGCGGGTACCCCCGGTCAAGGCGGTGATGGCAGAGGCCACATCCAGGCGGGGGATGCGCATGGCTTCCGATTTGAATCGGTTGATATAAGCCCATAACTTCTCCCCCGGTTCCTGTTTGAGGGCCAGTAATCCCGCCACTAACTAGGGCGGACCGCTGCCGGTGAAGCTTTCTTTGAATATTCACCCGAATTGCTTGAAGTTGTAGATGCTACTGGGGGCGAGGGCTCTGAACCAAGCCTGAGCGCCCTGAACCAGAGTGGTCATGAACGCTCGGCACTTGATCACATTGGACGCCCCATGCAAGGCCATCAGGGCATCGAAGCTGTCGTAATGGTCGGCTGGGTCTCCCTGGCTGTCGTACGACTTGAAGGTCAGAAGTGAGATTATGGAAGATATCTCTACCTTCAGGATGTGGTCAGAGAATGGGGATCGCTCCTCGTACTCCACAGGAGAGATCTTCTGCAAGGCACGGAGAGCGCGCTCTTGCTCTGCGAAATGCCTCTTGAAGTCTCGCAACTGGAGAGAGAGTTTCGGTAGTCGCTGTCCCGAGGGGCTGGGGGGGCGCACTTGCATACTGCCCCTACGCTCCTCAGGGGCCTCGGCGTCTGGGAACTTTCTGCATGCTCCGGTCTTCTCCCTCCTCGGGGTTGAGGAGGCTTCTTGCTCTAGGGGAGGGGCGTGCAATGGTCCTCCTAACGCGTTGCGGATGAGCCGCTGCCACCGGAGGATGAAACGACCTCCAGTAGTGTGCTGGGAGGTATCTCTACGGGGGGGGCTTTTCCTGGGAGCTGTGACATCTCCTCCCTGGCCGCCTGGGCCCTCATGAGATCCACGAGGACATCTAGTTTTGCGTTGAGGGTTTGGAGGGCGTCGGTGCTCCCGCTGGGAAGCTGTTCCCCCGCCACCGATGGAGGTAGTTCGTTGGCTTGGTTGTCGGACGGGGAATGCTCCGTGGGGAGGGAAGGTGTGCCTTCCTCTGTTACGAGAGATTTTCCCGTATCGACGGCAGTCCTCATGCCATAACTTCTTCGCACCATGATGGCTCTTTGTACGTTTCCCACAGACGGCGCCAGATGAAGAGGGGCGATCTTGCGCTGCTCCTGAGCGAGGAGGAAGATGACCACGTACCCTTGAAGTACCAACTGCAAGAAGGGAAACCAATCAGAGGTGCCCAGGGATAGATCCCCAAGGAAGACCCTCCGATGCTTAAGTCAGCACAGGTAGTAGAGCATTGGTGTGAAGAGAAGAGTTGGGAGGAAAATGGGAGCGCGAGATCCCTCTCCACTGAAAGGTGAAGTGGTTCCTGCTCAGGGTTGCTGGCTCTTGCCTTGCTTGTGCTTACCTTCTCGTAGTAGGGCATGTCCTGTTTAAATATTGGCATGTTGTGTGGATTCATCCCTTTGAGCGGAGGAGTTCTAGGGGGGTTACGTCCTTCATGCGGGCCCCTTACGGTGCGCGGACTCTTGGTCTCCCTTGTCCCCTTGAGCTTCCTGCCATTAAAGGATTCGCAACGGCCGAATCAATAAGCTTCCATTAGCGAGCCCGAGCGAATGGCACTTGTTCAGGAGTGGTCTCCCAAGTGATAAGTGCTGGGTCGAGACAAGGAATAGGGGGCTTCAAGGGAGCTTTCCTGATCGACTGATGCTCGGACTTCCCAACCCGAAGGCCACCTAGGAAGCACTTGTACCGAGTGAATTTTTGGGCTTCATAATAAGTGGGCTCGGGGGCTGCCACTTTGAGGAGTTGAGCCTTGTTCAGTCCGGTTTAGACCTAATTTGGCCTCTCCGTACGGGCGGTGAGATTTCCCCTCTCTAGGACCCTTATATTTTCTATTTCTTATAACTATCCCATACCCTTTAGAATAGAGTCTTCACAGGAACGTACCTGGAAGGAGACCTTCTTCCCACTGCTCGATCGTTGCATAGAAGATTAGTTTCTTATTATCCCTTCTACGTGTTCACCTCAAAAGAGGTAGGTGTTCTCAAGATCTGGCCTAATTAGTAGTTAAATAGGGTGACATGCATGAATAGGGTTAGTTACGTATCACCTAGATTCCTTATGTTCATCCATTTTAGTTCCTGTAAATTATCCTGTGTTTAAAATTTTATATCTATGAAATTAAATCTTAAAATATTGTATGAGCTTGATCTTGCAATCCTGCTATTTGTCCATGTCTAGCCATATCTTTACTTCCTGATTCACTGAACATTTTTTTAAAATCATGAACAGTATGTTACGTAATTAGTGATCACCATGCTCAGAAATTAATATTTATTTAACCAAACCATGAAATTCCAACATAAACATGATTTTAAAATCCTCAGAATTTTCTCTACCATGGAAAATTATCAAATAAATATTTGACCTTAAAAACAAAATTGAGTGAATAGTAAAAGACACTATTCATGACCCACTTTAAAAATTAATATCCCACAAGATAAAAATGATTAGGAAGATCTAATTGTTACCCATTAACCATCTCGATGTACTCTACCATGAAAAATTATCAAATAAATATTTGGCCTTAAAAATGAAATTGAGTGAATAGTAAAAGACACTATTCATGACCCACTTTAAAAGTTAATATCTCACAAGATAAAAATGATTAGAAAGATCTAATTGTTATCTATTAACCACCTCGATGTACTCTATCATGGAAAATTATCAAATAAATATTTGGCCTTAAAAACGAAATTGAGTAAATAGTAAAAGACACTATTCATGACCCACTTTAAATATTAATATCTCACAAGATAAAAATGATTATGAAGATCTAATTGTTACCCATTAACCACCTCGATTTACTCTACCATGAAAAATTATCAAATAAATATTTGGCTTAAAAAATGAAGTTGAGTGAATAGTAAAAAGTGTAAAAATGAATAGTAAATATGTTGGGTCAAATGTTGACCGATTACTGCAAAAGTGCACCGACCTTGGTCTAGTGCTACAGTGATGAGCACCGACCTTGGCTTGCATGTGCACCGACCCTTGAAACCAAAAGTGTACCGACCTTGACCCTTTGCCAACTAAACCTGCACTGACCTTGTAGCATGTTAGTATTGAATGTGCACAGACTTGTATAGTAACTTGCACCGACCTTGACCATTTGCCAACTAAACATGTACTGACCTTGTAGCATGTTAGTATTGAATGTGCACGGACTTGTACAATAACCTGCATCGACCTTACCTTGCCGACAGACAAACTAGCATCGACCTTAGTTGTGCATGATAGCTTAGCTACAGTAACTAACATAGACCCTAAATGCAGACCAACTCAAGGTAGCACAGACTAGCGTTGACCCTATATGCAGACCAATGCAAGGTAACACAGACTCAATGCAAGGTAACACAGACCTTGATATACCTGAAAACATTGACTAACACAGACTTAATGCAAGGTAACACAGACTAACATAGACCTAATGTAAGGTAACACAGACCTTGATATACATGAAAACACAGACTAACACAGACCTAATGCAAGGTAACACAGACCTTGATATACATGAAAATATTGACTAACACAGACCTAATGCAAGGTAACACAGACTAACACAGACCTAATGCAAGGTAACACAGACCTTGATATACATGATACTCCACTAGCATCGACCTCAACATGCATGCACAGAAACTAGCATCGACCCTAGTTATGCATTTCTACATGAAAAGTAAAACGCTGCCTGACTTTGACCGGTTGACACCTTTGAACAGTAGCGTTGACTTTTTCAGTAGCGTTGACTTTGATCAATTGTCACTTATCTTCACATCAACAGTAGTGTTGACTTTGACCAACAGTTGTGGTGACCTTCTTTACATGACTTTTTGGCCATCTCCTTAACTCTGATTTGCCTATGTGTCATGCATTTTAAGTAGATGGTCATAATTCATCATTTACACTCGAGATGTCCTTGAATTCTATTCCTGAAAATCTACCTTATGTTCCTACAATGGGTAAACTTCTTGAAATTCTACATGGGCTATATAAATGCCTGTGTGTGCCGCTTAAGCCTGGCAGGAGGATGGTTGCTGATTTCAAGTTCCTCATAGACAAAGTAAATACCAAACTTATGGGTTGGCAATCTAAATTTTTATCTCAAGCCGGACGGGCAGTCCTTATCCGGTCTGTCATTCGTTGCCAGCCAGTGTACCTTGCTTCATCTCTCTGCATTCTAAAAACTATATTGGCCTTTCTGGATAGGCTTTACGCTAACTTCTTCTAGGGAGGGAATGATGATTTGAGGAAACACCATTGGGTTTCCAGGGAATGCATTCATAAACCCTTTTTGGAGGGAGGTCTCAACATCCGTAAATTTGAGGATATGTAGGTTGCCCTGGCTGCCAAACAGCTTTGGCATATCCTTCATGGGTCATCCATATGGACGGAGTATGCTAGATGTCAGTATGTCAAGAGGCATCTCTCTGAAATCTTAGTTCCGTTTCCATCTGGGATCTCCAAAAGGATATTTTATGAGGCTAAGGCGTTGGTGGAAGCTAACTCACGCTAGATTGTTGGGGACGGCAGAAGCATTGATTTCCTACTGGATGACTGGATTGGAGATAGACAGTTAGCTACTTTCCTTGATGATGGTCACTTGCCTCCTATTCAAATTACTATCAGGGAGGCCTTGTCTGATCGAAACCACTGGATTTGGAGTTACTTTCGCATCAACACTGATGTTATCTGTTGTGATCTCTCTGAGGTTCATGATACATGTGTAAGGAAGCCCAACCCCTCAGGCTCTTTTTCTGTTAAATATGCAGTTCAGTTTTTGCACCACACCACCATTCGCAGGCCCCCATTTCGCAGTCTTTGGCACTTCACCTTCTCCCCACGGGCGACCCTCTTCATTTGGCGCTTGTTATACCGTGCAATCTCTATTGACAGCCGTATTGTGGACTGCGGTATTTCCTTGGCATCCAAATGTGTTTGCTGTTACTCTTCCTCACAGGAATCTTTGGATCACCTGTTTATCAATAATGATCTAGGAAAGCAAATGTGGAACTGGCTTCGGCCCCTTCTTCAGGATAGCATTGTTAGTTCTGAACATATCACTACCAGATGCTGGAATATTATCACTGTAACCAACATAAACTCAACATTCCAGTTTGTTGGCCTCTATGCCATGATTTTGAGCATGTGGGAGATTTAGAAATGTCGATGCTCGGCTCGCTTTGAAGGCAAACCTTGGAGTCTGGTGAATGTCCAGAATTTTATTTGCGCGCTAGTACAATCTGCCTTAAACAAGCTAACATTCCATAAACCTCTCACCCGAGAGGAAGAGTATATTCTCTACACCTGTAACTTATCACCAAGGTTCAAGCAGAAACGCCCAAAGTTGGTTAGAATATCACTGGCCTAGTCTGGTTTTACCCTTCATGTAGATGGTGCATCTAAAGGCAATCGTGGCCACTGCAAAGGTAGAGGTTGTATTCGCAACAAGGAAGGATAGTTCATGATTGGGTTTGCTCATTACTGTGGTTTTGCCAATAGTTTGATTGCAGAAGCAAGGGCATTGCTTGATGGTCTCTCTTTGGCTGCGTATAGAGGTTACCCCATTATGGCCATCTATTCAGACTCAGCTACTCTCATTCAGGCCATTCATAAAAGTATCTATCCCTCTTGGCAGATCCTCTATTGGTGGCGCAATCTCTTGCCTTCTTCAACAATAACCCTCTCAGAATCACCCATGTGTATAGAGAAGGGAATCAAGTAGCAGATTTGTTGGCTTCATATGCTTGTACATTACGTCGGAACATCATATTCGAGTCTCAAAAGATCTGCCACCTGCCACCAGGGGGGCGATTCTTGTGGATAATCTTGGCTACCCTTCTTTTAGATTTTAGTCTTCTAGTATTATGGTTTCTTTCTAGGATCTGGAAGATCCATTCTAGATTAAAGTTGCAATGTATTCTCAGGGGTATGCCCCTATGTTCTTGTATATATTCATCAATATTAATAAAAATTTAGGGTACAGGTTTCGCCTGGGGGAGTGATTTCATCTATCCTCCTTGAGGATAGGTGCACTTGACCAGCTGCTGGGACCCTGTACCTCCTTTTGTTAATATATATATATATATATATATATATATATATATATATATATATATATATATATATATATATATATATATATAAATGAGAGTGGATGTCGAAAGGTATACATGAAATATTGTGCATATTGGACCCGGTCTGGTCCTAGGAGGAGCACCCGAAGGTACTTGTGCCCATGGGAGTTTATTGAACACGGTGTCTGGCATTGTACCGAAGTACTTGCTTGACTTGAGACATTTCCACTCACTCTCTTGTGTCAAGCTTGACTTCCTTGACATGAATTGTTTAGCCCAAAAAAGGGTAATTACTTGCTTGAATGTAATGAATGAAATAGTCAATTCCATTGTACTACTTGATATTACATGAGCTTTAAATACTTGCTTGAATACTTGAATGTTAAATTCTTGAATACTTGCTTGAATATGATATCCTTGGAAAGTACTTGTCCAATTACTTGCAATTTCCTTATTGATATGTCTCATTAAAATTCTTGTGATATTCCTTTAATACAATTCTTGATATTATCACTTGATCCTACATGCATCATTATACCGCATGAACTTTCAATTAACTTAAAGATTATTAGAACTTGAGATATAATTCCTACTGAGTGATTCGCTCATCCAGTTGCTTCCTAATATTTTCAGGTAATTTGGATAGCGACCACCACCTAGATGGAAATGATACCGAGTGATGAGTACTAGAGTCACCGTTGGGTGTACCGTCAGCTAGGTCTAGTCCTTTATATTTTAGGCCCTACGTTATGTATTCCCAGTTATTAATAAAGGCTTGTAATCGTATGGTCCTTTTCGGTCAGTTATCATTAAGTTGGGTTTGGATTATGCCAAAACATGTAGCATTATGAATTAATTTGGGATATTAATATTCTAGTTAAATTATTATCATCTTGGACTATGGATAATATGTCAAATTCTAAGTTAGTGGCAATTTACCGAGTAAAATGCGCGCTCTAATCTTACGCGAATGACACGATCGATATAAACGCGTCACTGACCCAGGTATCTTCCACGCTCGGGACGTGACAATCTTCGTGGTATCAGAGCCTAGGATTTTAATTTCCTAGATAAAACCCGAGTCCAAGGATAGAAAAGTCGAAAGATGGATTTATACCTTACCCGGTGAGATGGGTAGAGCCATGGGTTAAGTTCTATAATGAGATTTGACCGCATATTAAAACCCGATATTCATTACACTTAAACTCTTTTGTAGGGTCATGGCCGCTGAAAGAGCACAATGGCGCGAGGTGTAGCGCACCGTTCAAGGCCTTACACAGGCGCTACAGCAAGTGGCGCATGGCGGAGCTAACCGTGGAGTCGGTGATCTCCACAGGGGTTTCCGCAACATTAACCCACCAAGGTTTGCAGGTTCATCCGACCCCGAGGATGCTGAGAATTGGTTAAAGGAGATTGAACGGATTTTTCGTGTAATGCGATACACGGACGAGAAGAAGGTTATGCTGGCCATTTTTCAACTAGAGCGGGATGCTCGAAGTTGGTGGGAAGCCATCAAAGCGACGCTGCAAGAAGACAATGTTACATGGGGTGAATTCGTCGAACACTTCAACAACAAGTACTTCTCCGACCATATTCAGGAGAAAAAGGCCATGGAATTTTTCGCACTGAAACAACGTGGCTTGAAAGTGGCAGAGTATGAAGCTCAGTTTTCAAGATTGTCCAGGTACACACCCCACTTGGTGTGTACGGAGAGGATGAAGGCACGAAGGTTCCTCAACGGGCTTCGGCCCCACTATATTACACAACTCGCACCTATGGACATCCAAGTCTACTCGGAAATAGTTCGGTGTGCGCAATTGCTCGAGGACGCCATTGAATTATTGGAGAGGATCCGAGGAAATTTCAAGGCAACACTCAACAAGAAGGAACCTGTTACAAGCCCGAGAAAATTCAAAGTAACATTCGACAAGAAGCAGTCTTACACTGGAGGGGATTCCTCCAAAGGGAAGAAATTTTAGAAGAATGATAGGCCTTTTACCGCCCCCACACCTACCAAAAAAGTTGGCAAATATTGTGATAAACCCGGCCATAAGACCGAGGAATGCTGGAGGAAGCTAGGAGCCTGTCTCCGATGTGGAAGTCGAGAACATCAGATCCCCAATTGTTTGCTGATGAATGAGCCAGCCGTTAAAGAGGAAAAGTTCCCGACAAAGAAGCAGGGCCGTCTACAAGCTCTCCGAGAGATGGAACCAACAAAAGGAGGAATCGTAGAAGGTACACTAACTATTTGCTCTAAGAATGCCAAAGTCTTATTTGATATTGGAGCAACACATTCCTTTATTTCCAAGAAATTTGCTGCTATATTCTCTATGGAGCCCGAATGGTTAGACTTAGTCATATCTACACCTATCGGGAATAAGGCCAACCTCACACATCACTATCCAAACTGCGAGGTTATGGTTAAAGGAAATAATCAACTTGCCGACCTAATTTGCATAGATATGGAAGTGTATGATGTCATACTAGGTGCTGATTGGTTATCCACATACTAAGCAACTGTTGATTACCGGAATGGCAAGATAACTTTTGTGGGTTACCCGGAACTGGTATACATTAGCCCTCAGGCTAGATCACCTCTTATATCAGCTCTCCGAGCTAGTAAGCTTATAATCAAAGGATGTGTGGCTTTCATTGCATTTGTAATTACCACGGGCGTCGAGGAGTCTAAGCTTGAAGACATCCATGTAGTTCGAGATTTTTCTGACGTGTTTCCAGAAGAATTGCCTGGCTTACCCCCGGAGCGGGAGGTGTCATTTACCATCGACCTTATCCCTGGTGCGGGACCTGTTTCCAAGGCACCTTACAGAATGTCCCCTGCTGAGCTGAAAGAGCTGAAAGAACAACTAATGGAGCTATTGAACAAGGGTTTCATCCGGCCAAGTTCTTCCCCATGGGGAGCACCTGTGCTATTCGTCAAGAAGAAGGACGGATCGATGAGACTCTGCATTGACTATTGGAAGTTAAACCACCTTACAATCAAAAACAAGTACCCACTGCCGAGGATTGATGAATTGTTCGATCAAATATCTGGAGGTAAATATTTCTCCAAGATCGATCTTCATTCAGGTTATCACCAACTGAAGATCAAAGAAGAAGACAGTTATAAAACTGCATTCCGAAGCAGGTATGGGCATTACGAATTTACTGTTATGCCTTTCGGACTAACAAATGCCCCCGCAGCTTTCATGCAGTTAATGAACAGCATATTCAGGCCTCACTTGGACTAGTTCATTGTGGTCTTTATTGATGCCATTTTGATTTATTCAAAGTCTGAAGAAGACCATGAAGAACATCTCAAGCAGGTATTGCAGATATTGAGGGAAAACAAAGTACATGCCAAATTCAGCAAATGCAAGTTTTAGCTCGAGGAGGTGTCCTTCTTGGGCCATATAATTTTGAAGGATGGAATTTCGGTGGACCCATCAAAGGTCGAAGCCGTGAAAAACTGGGAACGACCAACAAATGCAACGAAAATTCGGAGTTTCTTGGGGCTAGCTGGTTATTATCGACGCTTCATCAGGGACTTCTCAAGAATTGCTGTTCCTCTCACTCGATTGACTCGTAAGGAAATACTTTATGAGTGGAAAGAAGACTGTGAGAAGAGTTTTCAAGTATTGAAAGATCTCTTGACCACTGCTCCAGTCTTATCATTACCAATTGAAGGAGAGAAGTACGAGGTATATACCGATGCTTTTGGTATTGGCCTCGGGTGACTATTGATGCGAAATGGGAGAGTCATTGTATACTCTTCCAGGCAACTGAAGAAACATGAAGAGAATTACCCGGTGCATGATTTAGAACTAGCCGCAGTGGTATTTGCCTTGAAGATCTGGAGACACTATCTCTACGGAGAACAAATTCACGGTATACTCCGATCATAAAAGCCTCAAATATTTATTCTCTCAAAAGGAGCTAAATATGCGGCAAAGGCATTGGCTCGAGAACCTTAAGGATTTCGACTTCATTATATAGTACCATCTCGATAGGGGTAATTCTATAGCTGATGCCCTCAGTCGAAAGCCGAGAGCAATATTAGCAAGTTGCATGATTCAAGAATGGAAGCTGTTGGGGGAATTCTCTAAACTCGATATTAGCATTGATGAACAAGATGAGTGTATTACTCTAGCCCATATGAGTCTACATCTGGATTTGCTGCCAGCAATTCGAAAGCTACAAGAAGAAGATCCTGCACTAGTGGAGATAAGAGACAAGCTGGATGAGAGGCCGGATTTCAAGCTGACACCCGATGGAAGACTATTATTCCATACATGGACGTGTGTACCCGACTATCTCGAGTTGAAGAAGAAAGTTCTTGAAGAAGCTCATCGATCGAGGTACACGATCCAGCCTGGAGCCACCAAGATGTACCAAGACTTGAAAAAGACTTTCTGGTGGCCTAATATGAAAAGGGAGGTAGTGGATTTCGTATCTCGCTGCCTGACTTGTCAACAAGTGAAGGCGGAACATCAGAAACCCGCCGAAAAGCTACATTCACCAGATATTCCCAGGTGGAAGTGGGAAGATATTGGCATGGATTTTATTATGGGCTTGCCCAAGTCTAGAGGTGGACATGATGGAATTTGGGTAATTATCGACCGCCTAACTAAATCAGCTCATTTCTTGCCTATCAAAAGTCGATGGTCGATTGATGTCCTTACTGCCTTGTATATTAAGGAGATGGTTAGATTGCATGGAGTCCCCGTGTCGATCGTATTCGACCGAGACCCACGCTTCACCTCTCATTTCTGAAAGAGTCTACAACACTCTCTGGGGATGAAACTCAACTTCAGCACTACTTTCTATCCCCAGACAGATGGACAAACAGAAAGGACAAATCAAGTTGTTGAAGATATGTTAAGGGCGTGTATTATAGACTTCGGCGGAAGTTGGCATGACCACTTACCCCTAGCCAAGTTTGCATATAATAATAGATATCAAGCTAGTATCCAAATGGCACCTTTCGAGGCACTCTATGGTAGAAGTTGTCGATCTCCAATATGCTGGGATGAAGTCGGTGAAAAGTAAATTCTAGGCCCATATATGGTGAGAGACTCAACCGAAAAGATACACCTCATTCGGGAAAGGCTAAAGATAGCACAGTCCAGACAGAAGTCATATGCTGACAATAGAAGAAGAGATCTTGAATTTCAAGTCGGAGACCGTGTTTTTCTCAAGATATCTCCTGGTCGAGGTATTAGAAGATTCGGTGTTAAGGGCAAACTTACACTGAGATTTATTGGTCCATTCGAGGTATTGGAGAGAGTGGGTGAGGTAGTTTACCGCATTGCCTTGCCTCCACAATTATCAGAGGTGCACAATGTATTCCATATTTCTATGCTGAAGAAGTATGTGCACGATCCTCTCCACGTCATCGATCACACCGACTTGGTGATACAAAAGGACCTTACCTATGAGCAGAAGCCAATGAAGATCCTCGACTGAGAAGTCCGAGTTGTAAGGAACAAGATGATCCCTATGGTGAAAGTCTAATGGAATCGATGCTTAGAACAAGAGGCTACATGGGAAACTGAGGAGTCTATGAGAAGGAGATTCCCAGAGTTATTCTAGTCTGTAAGTATTTCTCACCCTCCTTGTCTCCATATATGCAATTAAATTTGGGGACAAAATTCTTTTAAGTGAGGGAGGGTGTAGCACCCCGTATAAAATAATATATATAATTTTTCCCCAAATAAATAAAAAAAACTTCTATAGGAAGGTTAAATAAGAAGTTAGAACACCAATGAGGGCCATTATATAACTTTACCACCATTGAAGTCATCAAACGCAAAGATTGTTCACCTGACAAGGTGACTTCTTAGAGTAGTTGGTTAAGTGATGTGTTCCTCAAATGAGAGACCACAGTTCGATTCGTGCAACCGTCATTTTTTTTTCTGCAAAATAAATATATAGAGGGCCCAAAGGATTAACGCCACCTGCATGCCAACTAAATATAAATATATATATATATATATGCCACCAAATACCCACGTGAGGAGGGGCCGACAGTGGTCTGAGCATATGGCCTGGACCCACTTTCCAGGGACCCCTCAATCAACCACTAGAGCTTGGTTGAGACATTAAAAACTTTTTCTGCTGGCAGCGGACCCCTTTTACCCAACAATGGATTCAGTGGATTGAAGCATTATTTGCTTCTTTTTCCCTGGCAATGGACCCTTATGTTTTCCATTTTATATAACTATCCCATACCCTTTAGAATAGAGTCTTCACAAGAACGTACCTGGAAGGAGACCTTCTTCCTGCTGCTGGATCGTTGCATAGAAGATTAGTTTCTTATTATCCCTTCTACGTGTTCACATCAAAAGAGGTAGGTGTTCTCAAGATCTGGCCTAATTAGTAGTTAAATAGGGTGACATGCATGAATAGGGTTAGTTACGTATCACCTGGATTCCTTGTGTTCATCCTGATGCGGGATGAGCGCGCGCATGAGAACGTCGACGGCGGCGGCTGGAGCGAACCTGTGGTACAGCCTTAAGGCACTACTCTCCACGCAGAGAGGGGATCACGGGGATGGGAATGATTAACACAAAACTACCCTCACGTAGGAGGGGGGAGCACGGGGGAGGGAGTACTCAAGCAATTACCACACGCTGTCCTATAGGACAAAACTGCGAAGCTCTGAAAGGTACGCCACGCACGGGACTTCGAATGCGACTCCGCTGGCACCAAAATGTTGCTGGAGAAGTCCAAAGGCGCTCCTGAAATTTTGGTGTTGTTCTAAGGTCGCTGGAGGGTGTGGCCGGCCAAAGAAGAGGTCTTGCACGAATCTGTCCTGCTGGACAGATCTGCACAGTCGGCGTACGAAGGGTGGCACACTCTCCACCAAACTCTGATTGATGCGAGACCAGCACAGTTGGATAGCAGATTGGGAGGTCTACGTACCCTCAAGAGATGGAAACGATTGGATCACCGAGCCAGGCGTGGTCGCAGTTGTGGTGAACCTATGATTTCTGGGCAAACAGTCGGATAGAGGTACGATGGTCATGGTGGAACCTTCTGCTCGGACGTCGGAACGAGGTGAAACCACCTGGGTTAGTTTTGCGTTTTCAAGGGGCACAACTTTGATGAAGATGCCTTGGACCGATGATGAACAGGTTGGGCGTGGCACGCTCTGCAAGAAGAGCACACATTCTGGGCAGACTGGGTTGCTCCTGATCTGCGTAGTTGTGGGAGAATGAGTGCCACGACCATTGCCGATGTCAAAACCGAGTGATTCCAACTCGCACGCGAAGAGGACTTGGAGGTGCATGATTTCTTTGAAGGAAGCTCAGACTGGTTTGCAATGTGGATGACGGTGTGGATGCTGCTAACACGTCAAAGGTTTATGCTACAAGTCTGTGAGCAGCAGAACAAGGAGATCTTCAACGTCGACGACAAGGATGATGCCGGGAGATGCCGGGGCCGCCGTGGATGCACCTGGAAGGGGATGGGGCATGGGTTTCAGACAGGAGGGGTGGCTAGAGGTGGCTGGGTGGTGAGAGGCTTGGGGTTGCAAACTAGGGTTAGGGTGTGGTGCGCACTTGGGAAGGTGGGAGAGGGAGGTGCGGCTGCTAGTTGGGAAGGAGGGAAGAAAATTTATATTTTGGGTAATTTTTTTTGAACGGATGGAGGATAATTAGGAGGGAGGGAATATTGGAGAGGGAATAAGAAAGAATTGGAGGGCTGGGATTTAATTTGAAAGGGATTAGGAAGGTGATAAGAGAGGTAGGAGGGAAATAGGAAACTAGATGAGGGAAAGGAGGAGAGAATCAAGGGGGATAAGGCTGATGTGGCAAGGTGGAGAGGGAAGGGGGGAAGGTGGCTCACGGCCCAAGGAGAGAGAGAGATCAGGTCGCAAGGGGGAGAAAGAGAGAGAGATTTTGCAAGAGAGAGAGAGAGAGAGAGGATCACACACAATTTGTGCTCAACTCAATTCAAAATTTCATTCTTC
The DNA here is from genome assembly GCA_022559845.1 of Amorphophallus konjac. NCBI lineage: Eukaryota > Viridiplantae > Streptophyta > Magnoliopsida > Alismatales > Araceae > Amorphophallus > Amorphophallus konjac. The sequence goes on from CM040125.1 coordinate 177,087,331, forward strand.
AATTTCTAACTTCAAATGAGAGCCCTTGGTCCCCTATTTATAGGAGAAGCCAGGGGTTACAAAGGACATTAATTACCCCTAACAAATGAGAAAAGACCCCGCTATCCCGGGGGTAACAATAAGCAACCTATAACTCTTAACTAGACCCACTAGCTAACTTGACCTTTTGGGCCCAATTAAGTGACCCACTAAGAACTAAATGCTAATAAAAAGAAATTACATCATAATTAAAAGGGAAAACCCAAAATTTAGACGGGCTTGGCCTAATGGGCCATGGAATGGGAGCGACCTCTCTACTAACGGGGCTGGTCCACTAAGTGCCCACTTTGATGTCCCCATCATACCCCCCCCCCCCCCCGGTTGGAAAAGATTCGACCCCGAATCCTAAAGTGGGGAAGCACAAGCATGATAATCACCGGAGGGTATGACCATGGCTCAGGGCAAAGGATCATGTGATGGATGCCGGGGTGTCGCTTCTCATAGGCCATACAAAACGTGTGCCACATGAAGTCACTATGGAGCTGATCCGGCGTTGGGTGAGGAGCATCGAGATGGACCGTTGGAACCACCATAGCAACCAAGTCGGCATTGGGGCCATCATCCTCTTGAGTGGCCGGTTCTTGCATGGTGATAGCCGGCTCTAGCTCGGTGTGGATCGGGGTGAGATCCGTGGTGCCTTGTAGTAATGCCCACTCACATTCTTGATCTTCATACCGAGCTATCAACTCCGGGTCCGGCTTGTAGATCTCCTCCGGAATAGGATCCGGTTCCGGCAGTGACTCAATCACCGCGACTCCTAACTCCCTTGGAGGGGGAGTTATGGGTGGAAGGGGAACACATGCCGGCCGGGGAGGCTGGAAGGTAGCATAAGGTGGGTCATTGTGGATCTCCGCTTGGAGAGACCGGCTGGGTGTTGACACCTGGAAAATGAACAAGGGTGGAAGTATAATTGAAAAGAGGGTCTGACCAACAGTGAAAGACTAATGATGAAGCTTATCAACCTTTCACCCGGCTAAAGCCCTTGTCGGCCAAAGCCGATGCCCGGTGCCAATGTCACTCAGACGGCAGCACTGATAAAGCAGCAGTCACTCGACTAATGAGACCTTCCAGCTGTACTACTGCTTCGTCCAAGAAGTCACAGATGATATGTCAGGGTAAGTCAGATGTCGGCTTACTGACGGAAGTAATATGAGATAAAGATGAAGCCGGCACCGGCAGATGAAGATGGTAAAGGCCCCTGAAAAGATAGAGCAGAAGAAGAATCGTCTACACAGATTATACACCCGGCTGAGGTCTCCCCAGACTAAAGCTGATGTCCGAGCTCGTCACCATTAGAGTGACGATATTGATAAGATGATACCCGGCTTTGTCACCGTTTAGATGACAATCCTAATAAAACCCCTGTCTACAGACTGATAAAACCCCTGTCTACGGACTGATGAAACCCCTGTCTACGGACTGATAAAACCCTGTCTGCGGACTGATGAAACCCCTGTCTACGGACTGATAAAACCCCTGTCTACGGACTGATGAAATCTCTGTCTACGGACTGATGAAATCCCTGTCTACGGACTGATAAAACCCTGTCTGCGGACTGATGAAACCCCTGTCTACGGACTGATGAAATCCCTGTCTACGGACTGATAAAACCCTGTCCGCGGACTGATGAAACCCCTGTCTACGGACTGATAAAACCCTGTCTGCGAACTGATGGAGATTGCAATCGCGATTTCAATACAAGATATTTCATAGATGATAGACCCTTTGGGATGATGATACATTTAAAGAAACCCCAAGTGGGCCTATATGAAGGTGGCGCCGAAAGCCCATGTCGAAGCCCAGATACTGGCGCCGAGAGATCAAATTTGAGCGCGCCGGGAAGCCTGCCTCAAGCGCGCCGTGAAGATGCCTGCCGAGAAGGAAAAGGGAAAAGGGTTATAAAACCCCCTCCCTTCGAAGAGAGAAGCAGCGAGATAGCAAGAAAGAGGATAGACAGAAAAGAAAAGAAGAAAGAGACGAAGAAGAAAAGAGCGAACAGATAGCCAGAAAGAGAAAGAGAAAGGAAAAGAGAGGGAGAGAGTCTCCATCGAAAGAAGAAGCAGAAGAAAGGAAAGAAGAAGGGCTCTAGGTGGGCTGATAGGGGGAGGGAGAGGAGTCAATGCTCCACCCTCCCCCCCATGTTCGATGTTTCTTTTTCTTCTTTTTACTGATTCTCCGTATGTAATAGTCGAAGTCTTGATGTTTAGATTATTCATACGATTCTTTCCCTGTTCCTCCCCTCTATGTTTCTCGATGTAAATGATGGTGTGATGAAGTAAATGCAATGGCCGTGATGGATTTTAGGCAATACTATCTTCTTTTGTCTCCATATGTATGCATACTGTTTGTATGAATGCCCCATGGGCGAAATGACTCAGGCTTCGGAGTCAGGTCTGTTCTTCGAACGGGGATGAAGGTAGAACCCCCACCCTTGTTCAATGGGTTGCTGGGTTCTATTCTCTTCTTTCTTCCCGCTTCAATAGCATGCCCTCCGTATGTATTTGAGTCTGTTCCTCAAGCCCCTTGTGCTGTCCGGGAACCAGAGACATCAATCTCTTGGTTCCCTGGCCCGCCGGCTATAAATGATGCATTTGAACCCGTAGACGAATGCTACCCTGGATCCCCATTCCAATCGTTGAATGATTAGGGTCTGAGGTCTCAGCATCAAGGGTTCTCTCGTTGCAGATCTGCTTCCCAGATGATACCATGCTAGTCCGGGGGATCAGAGACAGCCATCTCTTGACTCCCCCAGACGTCTGGCAGTATACAGATAAAGGCTACTCAGCCCCGATGATGGTCTCTCCTCCTCCTGATGATCTGGCCTTTCAGATCCCTTGGCATCCTTCCAGCAGAGGTGTTCGTGGAATCTCCTCATACTCCCCCGATTCGGCCTCGATCTGAGCCATAAAACTCAGAAATCCCAGAAACAGAGCATCGTTTTTGAGCTCTGAAACCCTGAAATCCTTCTGCATATTCATCTTCTCGGCGTGCGAGTTTCCCCGCCGAGAACCATAAGGCCGAGAGGCCTTCCCCTCCTTTCAGCTAAACGACAAGTCCTTTTGTGAAGCACCCACAGCCCACAGCCTCCCGACGCTAGGCTCCCGGCGCGGCCATGAGCGCGCCGGGAAGCCTTGTGCCGAGAGCTCCCTCCATCCACCAAATGCCCAGGCCGAGAGCCCCCCTTGGCCAACCAAATGTCTAGGCCGAGAGCCCCCCCTTCTTTGACTGACCAAAACTCTAGCCGAGAACCCCCTTTCTGGCCGATCAAATCCCTGGCCGAGAACCCCTTTGGCCGATCAAACCCCTGGCCGAGACCCTCTTCAAGCCAATAAAACCACGCCGAGACCCCCTTGGCCAACCACTAAAACCATGCCGAGAGCCATCTTCTTGCCAATAAAACCACGCCGAGAACCCCCCTTGGCCAACCAGTAAGCCACGCCGAGACCCCTCTTCTTGGCCCAATGAAGCCCAGTCAGGGGACTTTCTCCCCACTGCCATGAGACCGTCATGAATGATCTGAGAAGATACAGTAATGGGGAGGACCTCCCTCCCCTACAGCCCTCATTCCCGATCCGGATTCCACCCTTATGAACCTAAAGGGCCATGTTGTTACATGCGTTCTGAAGGGTTTCAAGGGGATATTGACCGATGAAACAGAGGCAAGCGATGTCCCGGGGCCCGGTGCCCATCCTCATTCGGTTGTCATCCCGGCATTCCGTGGGTGATGACCTATCTTCTCTTGGCACAATCCAAGTCAAGGGGACATGCTGCCGAAATTCACACACACCTGGCCAGGTCACTGTGATATTATCTCTCAACCCCGTCGGCCCACGGAGTCATGCCTTTGTATGCCCTCCGATGGTCCCCTCGAAGGGGGGATATAAATGTGCTACCGCACCCATATGGGGCGTGCCATGGCATGCCGGTCCCTATTCGGACTCCGGGTCAATTATGCCTGATCCTTTACGGTTCCCACTTTGCCACTGCATGGGTGGTTTCCTATTCCCCACTTGGCATCATCCAAGATGGTGGGAATATGCCGTCGGATTTGTCCCCGTAATTAACAAACCCCTGCTTTGCCCGAATACATTTAACGTCTTGCAAACAGATGAATTTTGTCTCCTTTGAGCATACGGCTTTACCACTGTCTTCCTCCTACCTCTAGCGTTTAATCAAGGGTTGTCTTCCTTAGGGAGGACGTAATTAACGTCATAGCGTTCAGGGTATGACGGACTTCTAGTCCAGACACGATCATTCACAATCGACTGACCATGTCAGATCGAGCGCACAATAAAATTGTCACTTCGGTGACTGGCACGCCAATGAACCAATAAATAGATAAACCAATAAATCAATAAACAACCAATCAACCCAATAAACCAAATTAAATAAATAAACAAAGACTTCATATCCTCATCCACATACATGGATGACGATGACGAAAAAATCCGCGTCCACAAGTCTGGCACGCCCGGTGGGACTTAGTCTCCCTTCATCTTTACGCTAAGGTAGGAGGCCCAGCGGGCCCCCCCTCAAATTTCTGATTCCGTGTGTTTCCTTGTTTCCAGGAAACTACGATGACAACACAAATCGCGTCTGTATGCTTCGACAAGCAACCGGTGGACATGCACGTCCAGGAGGGGTACCTGGCGGTACCACTGGCGTTCGGTTCGTTTCCCCCAGCTGTCGGGCTGCCCAACTGCTTGGGCGTTGTCTACACCGACCTTCTACAGGTCGATAACGAGGAGCAAGGCGCTGCTGCAAACGCCCCAGTGGAGGCCGCTGATCGCAAGGATGGCTTACCGAAGAAAACGGCCCCCACGGCCGTCGCCTGCTACGTCCATCATATCTAGAAAAGGGACATGGTCCCCACTGCTGCCCAGAAGGGGAAGAAAACCAACCGGAGGAGCCGGTCTACTGCTGTTGATCGTCGCCTTTCCAATTCCGGAAAGACGATAATGTTGGGTGCTATTAGGGCGAACCTCGATGGTCGCCCCAGGGGAGTCCGGCCGGACAGAATCGTCCCGACCATCCCAACTGACAACAAGTTCCAAGTTTTGGCCGCTAGGAGGGCCAACTGGGAAGCTGCTGAAAAGAAGCCGCTGGCGCCCAAGCCAGCAAAATACAAACAGGTCTGGCGACCGAAGAGGATCCAAAGCTGGGCCCCAGCTGAAGACAGAGAGAACCTCACTGATATCACTGTTGCCCGCCTCAGAGCAGGGGGCAGAAGGGAGATGAAGAAAGATGAAAGAAATGCTACTGCTGTCTACCCCAGGACCCGGGGGAAGAGAGATGAGATTGAGGGTCAAGAAAGAAATATGATTGCTGTTCGTCCCATGATGAGGGGCGGAAGATATGAGACCAGGGAAAACTTCACCAACACCCATCCCATAGCCAGAGGCAAGAGATGGGAAGAGAAGAGCTACAATGCTGCTGCCAACCGCTGCCAAGTTGGCGATATGAGAAGAAGTGAACCAGTCACTATGCTTACTGCAAGAAGATCAGGAGCATGTGCCAGACAGGCTGATATCTTCAAATATTCCAGGGCCGAACATCTGAATGCTCGGGTGACAAGACTAGCCCGTCAGCAAAAGGGCCAGGACAGACTGATGCTCCGACCTGAGCCGAAAAGGCGCGACCCAGAGGAGACTAAGCAAGTAGTCCAAGATTACTTCCACTACCTAGGGAGCTCTGCCCTAGGCCAGCAAAGACTATCCCGTGCCTTGGGCATCAGGGATGATGAAGAAGGAGAAACCTTCCAAGAAATGATGATCGAAGCCTCTTCCTCCGATTCAAATGACTATGAAGAAGGCCCCAGGGTCGGATATAATGAAGAAGACCTGTACGAGGAAGAAGCCAAAGAAAGAATATCGATCTTTGACCGGCTCAGATATCCTAGTCAAATAAAAAGAAAGGTCTACAGGCGGAAAGGAAAGATGCGAATCTTCGCCTGCAATATGGCTGGACTGGCCAGGGGGCAGGATATACTACCAACTCAGCCAGAGGAATTGCTCAGGCTGGCAACTAGACCTGGTCCTGTCACAAGAAGAGGCCAGGCAGCAAAAGATAAAATCAAAATTGATGATGAAGCCCGCAGGGTTACCACTATGACAGTTAATGTGGTAACAGCGGAAGATGGAGATAACCCCTTCGTTGATGATGCTGAAGGGACTTCTGAAGATATACAAATTCCATCAACCATGGATCCCATGATCCAGATGATGTTCAGAAGATACCAACAGGAGATCAATGCTCTCCGAAGACAGCTCAATGAGAGACAGGAAGCTACATCAGTCTTGAAGCAAGCTGAACCTGCGGGGCAGACATCCAGCTCCACAGAAACAACTATCCTGGCTAATCCTCTCTTAGCTGATAAGGGCAAAGCACCAAGTCAACCTGTTCCACAGCAAACGGTAGCTCAGCCCTCTGTGTCTCAGACACAGCCTACCGCGCCCATCTTGCGCGCCACTGTGATGACAACTCCTCACAGCCAGCAACAAGCTCACTTCTTCCCAGAAGAGATAGATCCAGCTGTAGCCCACAAGCAGATGATTGAAAGAATTGTGGAAATGAAGCTGTCAGAAAAGACTGGTGGTGATGCGGGTACTTATGATGTGTACAAGGTACCGTATCCTCCCCAGTACGCTGCCAAAAGACTACCTCCAGGCGTCAGCAAGCCGCCAAAGTTTGAGAAATTCAATGGCCAGGGCTCCCCCAGAGAGCATATAGCCTACTATACTACCATCATGGGCGACCTAGCAGTCGATGAAGCCTATCTGCTCAAGTTCTTTGGCTCGTCCCTCACTGGGTTGGCCTTTGAATGGTATTCAAGCTTGTCAGCAGGATCAGTGGTTGCTTGGCCCGATATGCAAAGAAAATTCCGCGACAGGTTTCATGTCACGGAAAGGGAAATCACAATAGCAGAACTGTATGCTACCAGGCAGAAACAGGATGAAACTGCACTGGAGTACATCAAAAGATGGAGAAATCTAGCCATGAGATGCAGAAGACCTCCTCATCAGGAGGATGCAGTGCAGATATGCAAGCAGAACCTCAGGAGGGAGGTACTAGAAAAAATGATCGGTGCAGATGTCAAAACATTTGACCGACTGAACAATATAGTGGTGGAGGTCGAGGCGTTCTTGTCCAAACGTCCGACCGTCAATGCTCCCGCCATGCCAAAAGGTAAATCCAATGATCGGCGGCCGTCACACTCTGAGGCCAACACCGTCGATTTTAGAACCTTTGAGCAACAAAAAGGGAAGAAAGGGGCAGATGAAGCTCCCCCGATGGCAGATACAGCAGAAAGAAGAGACAAAGTCTCTCTGAGGGACAGGATGAGAAGGGCTTACTCTTTTCCCAAGGATAAGACTGCAGCATTATTTAATTGGGCATATAAGTTCAATAAGGTAACATTGCCTGAACCGAAGAAGCCCGAAGATGCAGAAAAGAAAGATGATCCGATGTTCTGTCCATTTCACCGGGTGTTGGGGCACCCAATTGAGGACTGTTATGTCTTCAAAGATATCATGGAAGGAATGGTCAAGAAGGGTGAACTGCAGCTGGGAGATTACCAGGTGAAGCCTTCTCGGCCACATGAGCTTCCGCCCTGGAGGGTGGCCGCTAATATGATCTCAATCTATCAACAGCTGCCTAAGGAAGCCATTGAAGAATGCACCAGGCACACCTATGAAGCCTGCCTCCTCACCCCATTGAGAGATCAGGAAGGATGGCAGACGGTACCCACAAAAAGCAGAAAGAAGACTCCCGCAGATAAAACCAACGGAGCAGTTATCCGGGGTGTCACCCCAAGGCCTGAGTCACCTCCAATAAAGCCAATATGGCCTACAGTTGAGACCAGACCAGTCATCCGGATCCATACTCGCAACCGGAGGAGACAAACTCCCCTCCCTGCACATAAAGAAGAAAGTCCTGCAACCAGGCGTCTGCAGCAATATATTAATGAGCTTGATGAGTATGAGCAGAAAAAGCCGAAACACCTGTTGGTGAAAGACTGTATACTCTGGGAGCAGCTCGAAGAATTGAAAATGGAAGAGCAGCCGGAGGCAGAACAAAGAAAAGATGAGACTGAGTCCTTCTGGGGGCAGGAATTAGCAAAGCCAACTTCCCAGAAAAAGAAGAGACGGCCTAAGGCCAAAAAGGGAAAGAAGGTCACGATAGTACAATGCAATACTCTGTCGGTACTCTTTTCTCTGCCCGGGGAGGATGATGAACAAGAAGCATCAGATGCCCCGCTAGAAGCCAATCATGCTGAGGCCTCTACCTCAGCCCATGCAACACGGTCTGGGAGAAAATGGGGGCGTCCGCCACCAGCTAACCATAATATTATGTTCAGAGGGGAGCAACCCTATCAGATCCCGAAACCAGAGGTGCGCGGTGTCCAGGTTCCTCCCCCTGCCAGCTTGTACCAAGGAAAAGATAAAGCAGAAGGAGCCCCTTCATTCCTGGAGTTCCTGTCCAGCTTAGAAAACGAGCAGCCGTCTCATATTACTCCAGCTAAAAGCGATAAATGCCAGCAGACAGCAACTGGAAAGCAGAAACAGCATGAAGAAAATGAAGAAAATAGCCCTCTAGCAAAGCCAGGGGCAGTCATTACAGAAGAAGCCCTCCGGGGGACCGATGAAGAAAATGAAACTGGGACTGGGCAGCAAAGGCCACAGGCACCACATGAACCTCCAAGACCCCGGTGGGCAGAGGAGATGAGGCTGTCTAATGTTCGGGTTGGCAGTCGAATCATGAAAATGTTGAAGAAGCTCCCCACCAGATTCTCCATCTGGGAGATACTCTCTCTGAGTGAAGAGGCCCGCCAAGCAATTGTGGATGCCCTGCAGTCGCCGGCACAATATGAAGCACTCTTGGCAGAAGTGAATGCTGGACCATCAGTCACGTTCACAGAAGATGATATGCTGATCCCAAATGCCAGTCACAATAGACCGTTGTATATGAGGGGCTCCCTGAACTGTCAGTCGCTGAGCAGGATACTGATAGATCCCGGGGCTGCTGTGAATATTCTCCCGTATCGCATCTATCAGAAATACTACTTTGATCTGCAGCTTACCAAGGTCAGAGACATGAAGATTGCTGGGTTCAACCAGAAATGTGAAACACCTCTCGGGGTGGCTGATTTCAACCTCACATTGGGCGACCTCACTACCGTGGTACGATTCTATGTGATCGACTCCAACACCACGTATAAGGCCCTGTTGGGGAGACCGTGGCTGCATGAATATCAGATAGTGCCATCCACGCTACACCAATGCATAAAATACTGCCATGAAGGAAAGGAAGAAAGGGTGTTTGCAGACTTACATCCCTTTGAAGTGTTCGAATGCCATATGCTCGATGCCTCCTACTACACCGAGGTGTCACAAAAGGATGAAAAGAAAGAGGCTGTGATCAGCCAGAAGAAGCCGGTGACGAAGGCAAAAGCTTGGTCTCCACCGCCACCCAGGGGCTATGTTGAAAAGCATGAAGTAGCTCACATCTCTTATGCTGATGATTTTGCTCGGATCACCCCTCCTAGCATCCATCCAGATAGCACTGATCAAGAAATGAAAGAAAGGTGCATACAGGTGAAGGTCCCACGAGGTTTAATCAAACCCGTCGCCAGCCTAGAATACCAAACAGTGCTGCCACTGAAGACTATGGAAATCCCTCGCTTCTGCGAGCCACCTACCATATTCTACACCGGGGAGGCAGTCGAAGAAGACGATCAAGACTGCATGGTCCCTGAAGAAGCCGCAAACCGGATGGTGCCGATTACAGGCCTGGAGTATACTACCCAGCAGGTTTCGCAGATGTTCTCTAAGATGCAAATGCCATCACTACAATCTGCAGCCCAGAAGAAAGCATTCAGGGAGCTATGGGATCCGCCTCGAGATAATAAGGAACTGAGGAAGATCACACAGCATCCGGGATTGGGTTATACCCTTCAAGAATATTATGAAGCCGAGGTGGATGTCATCTCTACCTTCTACCAGCATGGAGACTCCCCTGGGATAGGATATGATCAATATCCCTTTGAGGATGAAGAGGTTATGTATCAAACCATAACAGACAATGAAGCCCAAGATGACCAGCCAGAAGCAGGGATGTCTGATAAAACTGAGAGGGGTCGGTGCTGGAAGGACCCGTCCTGCAAGGAGGATCTATTCCAGGCCGAAGCACAATTTGATACGGGAACCCCGGATGAAGACCAGATGGCCAAAGAACTGAGAGAATGCCTGGAATTTGAGCGCATTCTGGAAGAAGTCCGGGCTCTACAGAAAGATGACCTTTCAGGGGAGCCTGCAACAGAAAGATCCCTGAGAACGGAAGATTCCACTTTTGAATTCTCTTCTGAACCAGTCTCGTCCTCGGGGCAGACTGAACAGAATCCGATGGTATCGGCCTTATATGATAAGCCGACATCCGCTGATGAGCAGGATGACGATACAGAAGAACATGAAACTGAAGAGAATTATATCCCGGGAGGCTTTATTGATTTGCAAGAAGCCCCACCCGAAGTTGAGGATGGAGGCCAGGCCACCGTCGATGAGCTGATAGAAGTGAATCTGGGGTCAGCGGATGAGCCAAAGCCGACATTCCTCAGTGCACTGCTAGAACCAGCTGCCAGAGAACAGTACATACAGTTTCTGAAAGAGTTCCGAGACTGCTTTGCATGGACATATGATGAGATGCCGGGACTGAGCTCTGATGTGGCACAGCACCGATTGGCGATAAACCCGGGGGCAAGCCCTGTAAAGCAGCCTTCAAGGAGAATGCGTCCCGAACTGATAAATCAGATCAACAAAGAAGTCGACAAGCTGATCAATGTGGGCTTTGTTGAAGAGAACCAATATACTACATGGCTGGCCAATATAGTGCCCGTGAAGAAGAAAAATGGGCAGATCAGAATATGTGTAGATTTCAGGGACCTGAATAAGGCTTGCCCGAAGGATGATTTCCCAGTGCCAATTACTGAAGTAATGATCGATGCAACCATTGGCCATGAAGCCCTGTCATTCATGGATGGGTCATCCGGATATAACCAGATCTGGATCGCTGAAGAAGACAGAGTGCACACTGCATTCCGCACTCCGAAGGGGATATTCCACTATAAAAGGATGCCGTTCGGCCTCAAGAATGCCGGCGCTACTTACCAAAGAGCTATGACAAAGATCTTTGGTGATTTGCTCTTCAAAAAGGTAGAGTGCTACATTGATGACCTGGTGGTGAAAACCAGCAGAAAAGAAGACCATTTGCAGGATCTGAGAGTAGTGTTCCAGAGGCTGCGCAAATATGAGCTCAAAATGAACCCTATGAAATGTGCCTTCGGCGTGTCCAGTGGAAAATTCCTTGGGTTCATCGTCCGTCATAGGGGCATTGAGATTGACCCATCCAAGATTAAAGCTATCCAGGAGCTCCCTCCACCAAGGAATCTCCACGAGCTGAGATCTCTACAAGGGCGTTTGGCCTACATCCGACGATTCATATCAAATCTGTGGGGGAGATGCCACCCTTTTCACAAGCTCATGATGAAAGATGTGCCGTTCCTCTGGGACGATGGCTGTCAGGAGGCCTTTGAGAAGCTAAAAGAATATCTCAAAACCCCTCCAGTGCTGGGGGCACCTATTAAGGGCAAACCCCTGATACTGTACATTGCAGCCACACACTGTTCCCTGGGGGCAATGCTAGCACAGATAAATGAAGAAGGCAAAGAGCAGGCTCTATACTACCTGAGTAGGAGGCTGATCAGAACAGAAGAAAGCTACAGCTATATAGAAAAGACATGCTTGGCACTAGTCTTTGCCGTTAAAAAGCTCCGGCACTACATGCTGTCACATGAAATCAGATTGATATCTACAGTAGATCCACTCAGATACATACTGACTCAACCAGTACTGAAAGGCCGGTTGGGCAAATGGGCAGTAATTCTGATGGAATTCGATATCACATATATACCCCAGAGGGCAATAAAAGGACAGGCTGTGGCCGATTTCTTCGCAGAACATCCTGTGCCAGAGAATGATATGTTGGGGACTGAGTTACCCGATGATGAGACACTAGAAGCCTACCAAGCTCAGTCAACTATGTGGCAGCTATTCTTTGACGGAGCATCTAGAACAGAGACGGACTCTGATGGAAAAATCAGAATACGGGCCGGAGCCGGTATTGTGCTGAAATCGCCAGAAGGGGAGGTTGTGCATACTTCCTGTTCTATAAACAAGCCCTGCACTAATAATGAAGCCGAGTATGAAGCCCTGATAATCGAACTGCATATAAGCCTCAACATGGGTATCCAGATGCTTCAGGTATTCAGGGATTCAATGTTGATAATAAAGCAAATCCAAGGTGAGTTCGAAGTGCGAAAGCCGGAGTTGAACCCCTACCACCAAAAAGCTGTGCACCTCATGGCGAAATTCTATCATATTGAGCTCAAGCATGTGGGCCGTGCACATAATGCCCAGGCTGATGCATTGGCAAAGCTAGCCAGCTCAATAGCAGTCCCACCAGATGAGACATTGAACATTGTTGTCATAAATCGGCGGCAAGTCCCCAGCATGCTAGAAGGCTGCCCCGAAGAAAATGAAGTCGCCACGATCAGTACAGAACATGCATCTGATTGGAGACAACACCTGCTACAATGGTTTTTACACCAACAGCTGCCGCAGAAAAGAGAAGAAAAGATGAAACTCTTGCGAATCAAAGATTCTTATGAATTTAGGAACGGGACTCTGTTCCGAATAATGGCAGATGCACGCAAGAAGATTCTGCTCCGCTGCCTGTCCACTGAAGAAGCTTGGCAAGCGATGAAAGAAGTACATGCTGGGACAGCAGGTGCCCACCAGGCTGGTCCCAAGATGAAGATAGAAATCAAGAAGCTGGGCTACTATTGGCCCACTATGTTTGAAGACTGCTGCACATTTGCAAAGTCATGCCAGAAGTGTCAGGAGCATGCGGTTGTGCCTAGAAGGCCACCTACGATTCTGCACCCTACAGTCCCTAGCTGGCCGTTTGCACAATGGGGAACTGATGTAGTCGGTCCACTACCGACTTCCTCGGCCGGGCATAAGTATATACTGGCCATAACAGATTACTTCTCCCGATGGGCAGAGGCTATAGCACTAAGAGAAGTGACTGGTGAGCTGGTCGCCAGATTCATCAAGCAAAACATCATCTTCCGGTTTGGGATCCCCAGCCGAATAATATCTGACAATGGGAGTCATTTCAGAAATCAGAAAATCTATCGGCTTGCCGAGAAATATAAAATCGAATGGAGGACTTCCACTCCTTACAATCCACAGGCAAATGGATTGGCAGAAGCTTTCAATAAGACTTTGTGCACCCTGCTGGCCAAAGTCGTCAGTGCCAATAAGAAGGATTGGGAAGAAAAGATGTATGAAGCTCTGTGGGCATATCGCACCGTCTTCAAAACACCTACAGGGTGCTCGCCATACTCCTTGGTATACGGCTCAGAGGCAATAGTCCCACTAGAGCTGGAAGTCCCGTCACTCAGAGTGGCAGTCCAATACGACCTAGCCCATGGCGAACAAACCAATGCAGAAAGAAGATTAGAAGAATTGGCTGAATTGGAAGGGAAGCGCATCCAAGCTCAGAAGAATATCCAAATGTATCAGGCCCGCATGGCCACTGCATTTAACAAACTCGTAAAAGGACGAGAATTTAAGAAAGGTGACCTCGTCATGGTCAAGAAAAAAGAAGTCATGGCGTCCAACCCGAAGGGAAAGCTAAATCCCAATTGGGAAGGTCCATATGTGATACAAAGGGTCTACGAAGGAGGGGCCTACATAGTTGTTAATCATCGAGGGGAGATCCAATCCTCACCACTCAACGGTAAACACCTAAAGTTGTATCATGCTGCACAGCTGATATTTCCCGAGTAATCGGGCAAGAGATACCTTTTTCTTGGTCTAGCGGCACTACGCCCTAGCCGAGATACCCTTTCCTTGGCTTAGCGGCACTCCGCCCTAGCCAAGATATCCTTTCCTTGGCCTAGCGGCACTCCGCCCTAGCCGAGATACCCTTTCCTTGGCCTAGCGGCACTCCGCCCTAGTCAAGATACCTTTTCCTTGGCCTAGCGGCACTCCGCCCTAGCCGAGCTGCCCTTCCTTGGTCTAGTGGCACTCCGCCCTAGCCGAGCTACCCTTCCTTGGTCTAGTGGCACTCCGCCCTAGCCGAGATACCCTTTCCCTGGCCTAGTGGCACTCCGCCCTAGTCAAGATACCTTTTCCTTGGCATAATGGCACTCCGCCCTAGTCAAGATACCTTTTCCTTGGCATAATGGCACTCCGCCCTAGCCAAGATATCATTTCCTTGGTATAGTGACACTCCGTCCTAACCAGGCTACCACTTATCATGATCTTGTGTCGTCACGATCTGACACCCTCTAAACAGGAAGGGGGGGGATAGAAGAAAATAAAAATATATATATATATATAATGGGGTTAAAAATAAAGATACCCCGCCAGTCTTGTTCGGACATTCTGAACAAGGGCAAAAATGGCTAAAACCCAGCTGTGGTGAAAACCCGAAAGGGCACTGCAGGCAAAATCGGGTACCCCGCCACGTGAAAATCCGAAAGGACGCGTGGGCAAAAGCAAGAGGGGGTTGGCTCTGGTGAAAACCTGAAAGGGCACTTGGGTCGGTAATGTGGTCACCACGAAGAAACCCGCGTATCTCTTTACGTCCCGCCGTGATAAAAAAACCATCTAGTTTAGACCGTACGTCTATCCTGATGAAGCCTATAAAAATCCTTGCATTGGTATAAACCCAATACCGATGATGAAACCCGTTGCTGATGGATTGGCGCACTGCCCGATCAGCGATGAAACCTGTCCAGTTTAGACCTTACGTCTATCCTGATCAAACCTATAAAAATCCTTGCATTGGTATAAACCCAATACCAACGATGAAACCCGTTGCTGATTGATTGGCGCATTGCCCGATCAGCGATGAAACCTATCCAGTTTAGACCTTACGTCTATCCTGATCAAACCTATAAAAATCCTTGCATTGGTATAAACCCAATACCAACGATGAAACCCGTTGCTGATTGATTGGCGCATTGCCCGATCAGCGACGAAACCTGTCCAGTTTAGACCTTACGTCTATCCTGATCAAACCTATAAAAATCCTTGCATTAGTATAAACCCAATACCGATGATGAAACCCGTTGCTGATGGATTGGCGCACTGCCCGATCAGCGATGAAACCTGTCCAGTTTAGACCTTACGTCTATCCTGATCAAACCTATAAAAATCCTTGCATTGGTATAAACCCAATACCAACGATGAAACCCGTTGCTGATTGATTGGCGCATTGCCCGATCAGCGATGAAACCTGTCCAGTTTAGACCTTACGTCTATCCTGATCAAACCTATAAAAATCCTTGCATTAGTATAAACCCAATACCAACGATGAAACCCGTTGCTGATTGATTGGCGCATTACCCGATCAGCGATGAAACCTGTCCAGTTTAGACCTTACGTCTATCCTGATGAGACCTATGAAACCCTTGCATTGATGTTAGCACCCACATCAATGATGACATATGCACAAGCTGCGTCCATCAGCTATAGAATCAAAGTTTCAATAAAAAAAAGAGGGAAGAAAAGAAGAGACAAAATGGGGTTAAAAATAGAGATACCCCGCCAGTCTTGTTCAGGCATTCTGAACGAGGGCAAAAATGACTAAAACCCAGCTGTGGTGAAAACCCGAAAGGGCACTGCAGGCAAAATCGGGTACCCCGCCACGTGAAAATCCGAAAGGACGCGTGGGCAAAAGCAAGAGGGGGCTGGCTCTGGTGAAAACCCGAAAGGGCACTTGGGTCAGTAATATGGTAATTCAAAAAGTTCCGTGCCAACCGGCACGATACCTTCATCTGCCTTCATCGGTAAAACCTTCCGTCGGTCATATGGCTCCATGCCCCACCGATGATAAAGCCTTTCTGGGACAGACCTTACGTTTGCCCTGATGAAATCCACATATCCCATTCGCAAATCCCACCAGATGTTGCCATCACCATTTTACTAAAGCCTATTCAGCTCAGACCTTACGTCTGCCCTGATAAAACCTACGCATTTCTTGGCAAAGTCCCACCTGCGATAAACCCTACTCAGTTTAGACCTTTCGTCTATCCTGAGGAAACTTATAAATCCTTTTCGCATCAATATAAATCCAATATCGATGATGAAATCAACTGTTGATCGATTGGCACCTCGCCCGATCAATGATAAAACCCTACTCAGTTTAGACCTTTCGTCTATCCTGAGGAAATTTATGAACTCTTCTTGCATCGATATAAACCCAATATCGATGATGAAACCAGCTGTTGATCGACTGGCATTTCGCCCGATCAATGATAAAATCCTATTCAGTTCAGACCTTACGTCTGTCTTGATGAAAACCACATATCCTGTAATCGTCCCACCTGCTATAACCTCTACCCAGTCTAGACTTTCCGTCTATTCTGATAAGGCCCTTTCTTTCACATTCCTGCAAATTGTCTCCCTCACAGCACATATTGCCAAGAGGGACGTTTGCCGCTACCAACAGAATCAGGTTTAAGCAGATCTTCGGATGCCGTCACGCGGTGGAGCGAGTTCCCCATCCTTTCTCTGAAGGGGTGGACGCTCTCCTGCCAGATACGAGCCATTCGCATGAGGGGTTGCTAAAACCACTACCCCACTTCCCTGAAGTGATAAAACCACATGGAAAAGAAGGCGGATACACATAAAGCAAAATTTTTCTTTTCATTAAGAAGTGAGTACATGAAGGGCCCCGAGGGGACATTGTATCACAAAAGAGCACCCAAAAAAAAAAGAGAGAAGAAGATAAGAAAGAGAAAATGATTCATGGCTGCCGAAAGATATCCTCGAATGCCAGAAGACCCACAGAAGGGGCGGCTCCTAGTTCATGAAGCCGAGCCTCCTCTTCCTGCAGTCAAACAGACTGGTCTCGAAAGGATGCCACCTGCCCCTCTAATAAAGCCGCTTCTTCCTCGAGCTGCGGTCGAGAAGTTGTTAGCTGTGGCAGCTCAGCTCGGAGATCAGACAGTTCAGCTTCCAGGATAGTTATCCGGTCGCGCACGAAATGCTCCCGCTTCGCCAAAGACTGCATTTGACACTGTCGCTCCTGAAGGATAGAGTTCATCTTTGCCAGCTCGGACCTGCACTCCATTCTTTGCAACTTCAAGGCTGCCAATCTGTCCGACATGATGTGTGTCAAGAAATCCCGGCGATGAACAAATTTTAACAACAAAAGAACCCGCTGGGCCCATATTTCTGTGGGACATCCCATCGCCTGTAAGCCGGCGGTGAAGCGCCCGGCTATCTCCTTCAACTGTGAATAAGTTAGTCCAGGTTGGGACTCCACCAGTTGACGCAGCATGCCCAGATGTTGCCAGATAAAACTTTCAGGGGAAGTGAAGCCAGGCGAAGGAAGAGGAGCTACTTCAAAAGTTACTTCACTGTCTATATCCGCCCATAGGGTGATATCCAGCTACGAAGAAGAAGACGGCAGGTCTGTCGAAGCCACCAACTGAGCTCCGCCCATAACCTCTGAGGTGGCCAGGAGATCTTCCACCTCCATCTCCTCGGAGGCGGCCATCGGAATACTCTCGGATGCAACTTCAGGCATCTCCTCCTAGATTCTGAAAATACGGAAGCAGATTCCGTGGCCGTTGTAGGCGATACTCCCAGTTCTGCAACAGATACCTCTCCTTCTTCCATCTCGGTGCCTAGCCCCTGCAATGTCAAGGCTACGGGGGCCACGGTCTGAAGAGGCAAAGGTTCGCTCTCCATGACTGATACTATGGGAACTGTTGATTCTGGAGCGATGGTCATCACTGCAGCTGGCATAAAGGCAGAACCCCTGGCTGGGTCCATTTCAGCTCTGAAATCCAAAGCCTTGATGAGAGCCGGGCCTTCCCCTGTATTCCGTAGGTCCAATGATGCTAAGTCTGTGGAGGACTGCACCCTCACCGGCACAGGGTGAATTATCTCAAGAATTGCTGCCGAAGCAGGAACAATAGCTAGGGTGCCAGATAAAGTGGCTTCAACGGCTGCACTCGTAGCCGGGAGGGCAACGGGGGATTCCTGTGAACGAATCAATGCAGCGTCAAGCAGCAGACAAAGATGGGAAAAAAGGAAACCATAAAGGGAAAAGACTCACTTCTAAAGTGATGCCAATATCTTCAAAAGACTGCAGGGAAGAAGAAAGCCCCGCTGATGAGACCACAAAAGGAGGAGTTATATCTGCCTCGGTATCCAGAGCGGCGAACTCTTCTGGTAATTCTTCTCCAGAAAATGGCACCACCAGCTTGGGGGGTGTAAATGATAAAACAAGGGCGGTACATACGGATGGGGCCTCTGGTTTGGAGGCATCCTCCGTGTCGCTCCCGCTGAAATCTGTTTCTTCTCCACCTGCCTCAGAAGCGGCCGCAGAGCTACCGGAAGAGATTTCTACTCTGTCCATGGGCGGGGCCATCAATTCTAACATCTGCTTGGAGGAAGACCGGGTAACTATGCGCCTTCCGGGAGCGGGGCCCCATTTCGCCTGGGTCTTGTGACCCTCCCGCGGCTGAGTAATATCGCCAGCCGCTCTTGTAATCTCAGTCTCCTCCCCGGCCATCACTATAAAGAAAAGCCTGTGAGAGGGACGATGAAAAGTAACTGAAATGAGCAGAAAAAGATGAAAAGGGCATGCTTACCCTCCGCCTCACTAGTCGGCGTGGGAGAGGGCAACCTGGTCCCCACCTCGGAGGGCGCCGCGACTGGCTCTTGGGCTGTGCAAGAAGGAGTGGTCAGATTTAAACACTCCTCTGAAACCCAGCAAGATAGAATGAAGAATGCAATGGCAGAATATTGATGTTACCCTGAACTGATGCCTGAGCGGCCTCCCTCTGAGTTTCGAACTCATCAAATGAGGGAATGTCAGGGAGAGGGGTCCCGATGTCCATCACTACCGAAGCCGATTGTTGAGCCTGAGCTTTCTTGGCCTTCCTGGCCTTCCCAACTACAGCCTTGACTGCAGATGCCTTCCTCTTCTTGCCAGGAGGCAGGGGAGTAGTGGTCGGTGCTGCAGCAGGAACTTCAAAGTAAGTAGGCTTCTCGGCCTGCGCAATAATCTTCCTGTAGAGCCCCTGCCGCTTTATGTCGGGCCGGTCTGTTAAGAACGGCAGAAAGATGATGGGATCAATAGATGCAAAATTCAGATGCTAAACAGAAAACACTGCGGTCAGAAAGGAAGAGATTATACATGCTGGTCCATCATAAAATATAGAGAGCGGCCAGTACAGATAAGCCACTTCTTTGGAGCGGGAAGCAGCCTCCTTGATAAGCCAGCAAACATCGCCGAATATCTGGCATTTCTCCACTAAAGCTGCCAGGTCATTATGGCCATGAAAATCAAGGCAGCGAAACAAGTCAAGATGGTCCATGCCCCAGCCATCGACATAATGAAATGATATAAACAGCGGCTTGTTCAAAATGCCAGCTATCGGGCTTTCTGCAGATAATCCATGCAAACTTAGCAGAATGAACAGCCAGGACGTTTGCTTATAGTACGTCTGAGTTCTATCTTCCCGGCGTACAAACGTCTTATACGGATGAAATTTATCAACTGGACCCCTCCAATGAGCTACTGCCGGGAGCGGCTCTTCAATAGGAAATGGATACTGTTGTGCCTCCAAGCGATCATCTCCTATATGGCACAGATGTTTCAGGGTCTTTACGAAACTGTCTTCGTTAATAGCAGCAAAGACAGGAGCGGGCGGCTCAGAATTCTTTTCCTTCAGAGCTCGACGTTGAGCCAGATAGTTCTCTGCCTCCCTCGGGTTCTGCGAATAAAGCTTTCTCAGATGAGCCTCGGGGATTTCAAACACCGGCCCAGGCTGCTGTTTCAGGAAAGAGCGCTCTGCCACATCCCAGAAAGCACCCCTGCCATCCCTGAAAAAGTCGGTCCGAATGTTCCACCATTTGATATATTCTGATGTTACCCGGGGAACACGGTTGGAGATGGTGGGCACCCTGAAGATTGCGTCGTCCTGACGATGATAGAAATCCCACCACAACCGGCCGTCGCCGACAATGGTGGACCCGTGCTTGGCCCTGCTATCCAGGGGAAATTGAGCAACTGATGTAGGGATGTGCTGGTCATAACCAAAGTTCCGCCCAAATCGGAACGGATAGTATGGCTCCAACAGAAGCAGGCCACCCTTTCTGTAAACCAAAACACTGGGCCGAATTGCCATGGCCCATCTCACCAGCTCCGGTTCCAATATTGTCCGAGCAGTGTTGACCCCTTAGACAGGGTGGATATATGTCTCTATCTCCTCCAGCTTGCATTCTCTTTGAGGATCAATCAAAGGAGCTGAACCTGCTGCCAAGCTCCAGAAATGTATGCTGCCAGGGGCGTCCACTGGTACTTTTATCAATCGGCCCCTTATTTTAAATAGCTGATCATAAAAGGGACCAGGCTCAGCGCTGGCAAATTCAATCATCCTGGGTGACACTGTATCCGCCTGCAAGGTTCTCGGAGCTAATTCAGGGAATATACTGCAGACCCAGGCATTGAAGAAATGAAAAGGACCCACGGTCCTCAAAGAACGGGGAGTCCGATGCTTGTGCAGGTCCCCCAAAGATTTATAAATCAAACACATGGCCACTGGGCAGAGTGACAGCTTCATCCCCCAGGCCATCTGACAAGCTGGATATATGGCCTCTGGCCGAATGACTGTCTCGTCCCCTTGTGGAAGAGCAAAAGTACACAGCCAGAATGTGAAATAAGCTGCACAGTGTGTGATGGGATCTACCCCTGCCGGGTTGGGACCACCTTTGCCCGCATGGCGCAATGAAGATGGCAGTGCCGATTTATAGCGGGGAGCTCTTATCTGCTTGCTCGCAACAGGACCCATAGAGGGGAAATCTGCATATTTCAGGGGACCGTCGAAGAAGTACTGGAGCCACTGCCCGATCCGGACCCTCAGTTTGCTACCTTTCTCTCGGGGATGATAGCCTTTGGAGGATCCTCTACTATATGCCAGACAAATGGAGCGATAGACCTTCATCAGATATCGGTAAGAGAAGCCAAGGGAATACTTGCCTTCCCCATCAGAGCTGTCTTTCTCGGAGTCTGCCAAGCAGACTTCTTCATACGGTTCACCGTCAATAGGCAGACCGGAGAGCCGTGATAAACTCCAGAGGTCTAGGGATGTCTCACCCTCTGCTGTATAAAAAGTGTTGAACAAAGGACAGAACACTTCAAACATCCCACAGCATAACCCCCTGGAGATGGGATATCAGAATATGGAAGCAAAAACACTGTGGTATACTCCCGCTCTGATCAGCAGAGGGGCATATTCCGTCAGAACAAATTCAGTAAATTCTACTGCCCCTACTCGGAATAGATGGGAGTCAGTGATCTTGCAGTCTCCGAACCAACCAGCCGACAAATGGTACTTGAACTGAATGGCCGAGCAATTTAGCACGAACGGCTCTTCGCGATATCCCCACTTTATAGGTGCCAAGAACATACCATAGCCGGGCTTCTCCCTATTAACTCGGCCGCCAGCATTGTCCCACCGAGCAGGTGTAAATTCCGGTGCCCGGGTAAGCA
Organism: Amorphophallus konjac; assembly: GCA_022559845.1. NCBI lineage: Eukaryota > Viridiplantae > Streptophyta > Magnoliopsida > Alismatales > Araceae > Amorphophallus > Amorphophallus konjac. Next base: position 177,109,009 of record CM040125.1, read on the forward strand.
TCTTCTTCTCCGGTTCTAGCTCCGATATTCCAAGGACTGCATCCCAGTCCCGCTTCTCCCCAGGAAGATATATGGCCTTGCTGCGATACACTGATTCCTTCAGGCTATCTCGCTCGGCAAGGATGGCAGCTTCAACTACGCGAGCTATCCGATAATCTCGCAAGCCACCCACTGTGAAGGTCCGGATGAACGGCATCAAGTGGCGATCCTTCGGGAAGTCTGGCCGGTAGTTATTATCCCGCCTGAAGCATGTCTCGGTCACCGTGGAGTATACCCGGGCCGTCGACACTGCGTCAGTTTCAGAATCAGATGATTCGTCAACTGAAGCTATTCTATCATATCCATAATCCAAGCTGTGCACGTTCAACCAATTCACTGTGGCCCGAGATATGTCTGGCTGGGCCGATGAACTAGCTCCAACAGCTCCAGAAGATGCAGCAGCAGAGCCAGAAGCCATTGCTATATCTGTAAACAAAAGAAGAAATGTGGATTAAAAGTCGGTCTTATAAGAATTGCAGCATGAGATTCTATAAAAATTTCGGCAGCATCTCCCCTTATTCGGGATCTGCCCAAAAGAATAGGGAGTCACCAACCAAGAGGGGGTGATCCCGGAAGCGAAGGGATTGAATCCCCAAAACACGTCACCCAGGACGGAAGGACTCGCGGCCACCGCCGAGAGGATGAAGACGGCTCGCGCCGAAGAGAGGAAATGGAAAAAAACTGAAGAAAGAGAAAGAATGGTGAAGAATGAAGAAAAACAGGCCGTCGGCGCCCTAAATAGGGGCCCAGGCGACCAGGTTCTCGGCGCGGTGAAACGCGCGCCGAGAACCTCTAGGCCGAGAGCCCCCGGCGGCCAGAAGGCGCGCCGAGAAGCCCCCAGGCCGAGAAGCCCCCAGGCCGAGGCCCCTCTGCGGCCAGGGCGCGTCGAGAAGGCCCCCAGGTCGAGAAAATCCCAGGCCGAGACCCCATGCGCCAGGGCGCGCCGAGAGGGTCCAGGCCGAGAGCCCAGCCGACCAGGCCGCGCCGAGAGCCCCTCGCGCCGAGAAGCTTCGCGCCGGGAGGTCCTGCAGGCCGAAAAGCCCCAAATGCTGAAAATAATGACAGAAAATATGAAGAGAAGAAACATCGATGTGCAGAATACTGTTACAGCGAGATGATCAGGTCTGAGAACTGAATTGAAGATAAATTGAGGAAGATACCCTCCAATAGTAAAAGACACCTGCAACCCCCGTGGCGCTTATTCTGCGCTTACGCCGCCCGCAGGTGGGGGGCATTTGTTGACACCTGGAAAATGAACAAGGGTGGAAGTATAATTGAAAAGAGGGTCTGACCAACAGTGAAAGACTAATGATGAAGCTTATCAACCTTTCACCCGGCTAAAGCCCTTGTCGGCCAAAGCCGATGCCCGGTGCCAATGTCACTCAGACGGCAGCACTGATAAAGCAGCAGTCACTCGACTAATGAGACCTTCCAGCTGTACTACTGCTTCGTCCAAGAAGTCACAGATGATATGTCAGGGTAAGTCAGATGTCGGCTTACTGACGGAAGTAATATGAGATAAAGATGAAGCCGGCATCGGCAGATGAAGATGGTAAAGGCCCCTGAAAAGATAGAGCAGAAGAAGAATCGTCTACATAGATTATACACCCGACTGAGGTCTCCCCAGACTAAAGCTGATGTCCGAGCTCGTCACCATTAGAGTGACGATATTGATAAGATGATACCCGGCTTTGTCACCATTCAGATGACAATCCTGATAAAACCCCTATCTACGGACTGATAAAACCCCTGTCTACGGACTGATGAAACCCCTGTCTACGGACTGATAAAACCCTATCTGCGGACTGATGAAACCCCTGTCTACGGACTGATGAAATCCCTGTCTACGGACTGATAAAACCCCTGTCTACGGACTGATGAAATCTCTGTCTACGGACTGATGAAATCCCTATCTACGGACTGATAAAACCCTGTCTGCGGACTGATGAAACCCCTATCTACGGACTGATGAAATCCCTGTCTACGGACTGATAAAACCCTGTCCGCGGACTGATGAAACCCCTGTCTACGGACTGATAAAACCCTGTCTGCGAACTGATGGAGATTGCAATCGTGATTTCAATACAAGATATTTCATAGATGATAGACCCTTTGGGATGATGATACATTTAAAGAAACCCCAAGTGGGCCTATATGAAGGTGGCGCCGAAAGCCCATGTCGAAGCCCAGATACTGGCGCTGAGAGATCAAATTTGAGCGCGCCGGGAAGCCTGCCTCAAGCGCGCCGTAAAGATGCCTGCCGAGAAGGAAAAGGGAAAAGGGTTATAAAACCCCCTCCCTTCGAAGAGAGAAGCAGCGATATAGCAAGAAAGAGGATAGACAGAAAATAAAAGAAGAAAGAGACGAAGAAGAAAAGAGCGAACAGATAGCCAGAAAGAGAAAGAGAAAGGAAAAGAGAGGGAGAGAGTCTCCGTCGAAAGAAGAAGCAGAAGAAAGGAAAGAAGAAGGGCTCCAGGTGGGCTGATAGGGGGAGGGAGAGGAGTCAATGCTCCACCCTCCCCCCCATGTTCGATGTTTCTTTTTCTTCTTTTTACTGATTCTCCGTATGTAATAGTCGAAGTCTTGATGTTTAGATTATTCATACGATTCTTTCCCTGTTCCTCCCCTCTATGTTTCTCGATGTAAATGATGGTGAGATGAAGTAAATGCAATGGCCGTGATGGATTTTAGGCAATACTATCTTCTTTTGTCTCCATATGTATGCATACTGTTTGTATGAATGCCCCATGGGCGAAATGACTCAGGCTTCGGAGTCAGGTCTGTTCTTCGAACGGGGATGAAGGTAGAACCCCCACCCTTGTTCAATGGGTTGCTGGGTTCTATTCTCTTCTTTCTTCCCGCTTCAATAGCATGCCCTCCGTATGTATTTGAGTCTGTTCCTCAAGCCCCTTGTGCTGTCCGGGAACCAGAGACATCAATCTCTTGGTTCCCTGGCCCGCTGGCTATAAATGATGCATTTGAACCCGTAGACGAATGCTACCCTGGATTCCCATTCCAATCGTTGAATGATTAGGGTCTGAGGTCTCAGCATCAAGGGTTCTCTCGTTGCAGATCTGCTTCCCAGATGATACCATGCTAGTCCGGGGGATCAGAGACAGCCATCTCTTGACTCCCCCAGACGTCTGGCAGTATACAGATAAAGGCTACTCAGCCCCGATGATGGTCTCTCCTCCTCCTGATGATCTGGCCTTTCAGATCCCTTGGCATCCTTCCAGCAGAGGTGTTCGTGGAATCTCCTCATACTCCCCCGATTCGGCCTCGATCTGAGCCATAAAACCCAGAAATCCCAGAAACAGAGCATCGTTTTTGAGCTCTGAAACCCTGAAATCCTTCTGCATATTCATCTTCTCGGCGTGCGAGTTTCCCCGCCGAGAACCATAAGGCCGAGAGGCCTTCCCCTCCTTTCAGCTAAACGACAAGTCCTTTTGTGAAGCACCCACAGCCCACAGCCTCCCGACGCTAGGCTCCCGGCGCGGCCATGAGCGCGCCGGGAAGCCTTGTGCCGAGAGCTCCCTCCATCCACCAAATGCCCAGGCCGAGAGCCCCCCTTGGCCAACCAAATGTCTAGGCCGAGAGCCCCCCCTTCTTTGACTGACCAAAACTCTAGCCGAGAACCCCCTTTCTGGCCAATCAAATCCCTGGCCGAGAACCCCCTTGGCCGATCAAACCCCTGGCCGAGACCCTCTTCAAGCCAATAAAACCACGCCGAGACCCCCTTGGCCAACCACTAAAACCATGCCGAGAGCCATCTTCTTACCAATAAAACCACGCCGAGAACCCCCCTTGGCCAACCAGTAAGCCACGCCGAGACCCCTCTTCTTGGCCCAATGAAGCCCAGTCAGGGGACTTTCTCCCCACTGCCATGAGACCGTCATGAATGATCTGAGAAGATACAGTAATGGGGAGGACCTCCCTCCCCTACAGCCCTCATTCCCGATCCGGATTCCACCCTTATGAACCTAAAGGGCCATGTTGTTACATGCGTTCTGAAGGGTTTCAAGGGGATATTGACCGATGAAACAGAGGCAAGCGATGTCCCGGGGCCCGGTGCCCATCCTCATTCGGTTCTCATCCCGGCATTCCGTGGGTGATGACCTATCTTCTCTTGGCACAATCCAAGTCAAGGGGACATGCTGATGGAGGCATCACCCACGACTCCCTTTGGCTCGGGTCCACTTCTTCACATTCGGGAGCTAGTTGAGTTTGGGCCTCACTCTATTAAGGCCCCTTATCCATTTTGTAGTTTTCCTTTGAGTCATTTTGATGTATTTCCATTTTATTTAAGTCATTTCCCTAAGTCTAGCACTTATTTTCCTATGTTTGGTATCATCATGATGTCTAATGTAAGCTATTGGGCCCCCTTCGTTGGACTAGGCCCATTAGCACTCCCAACCCCCTTGGTTATTTGTAGTTGTTTATTTTGTCAGGGACTTATTGTAAAGAGTGGGTTGCCTATATATAGGACCCCACTCCCCTCATTTGAAGTTAATGAATGATTACATCATTTTGAGTTAAACTTGCCATTTGAGTTCAAATTGGAGTGATTCCTCTAGTTTTTGGGTGAGAGACCCTAGGGGAGAGATTTCCCACCCATTCTCCTCTTAATCTCTCTATTTCACCCCTCTTTCTCTCTCCTCCAACCCCAAATCCGAATTTCCTTCTCTCTCCTCCCTCCTCCCATCCACTTCCAACCTCCAACCACCTCCTTTAATGCCCTCCACTTCCCCATGGCCTCCATTACTCCACTCCCTAGTTCCTAGGTAGAAGTCTCCCCATTCCAACACCTTCCTCCACCTTCCAACCAAATCTACCCCATTCCAATGCAAGCACTCCACTTCCCAACATAATCACCCACCTTCCAAGACCTTTTGAATTTGAAATCCACCCTTCCCTCCACTCACTTGTGCCCCCCCTCACCTTCTCCTCTCACCCACCTTCCCCAAATTCGTAGCTCTTCCTCCTCCACCTGCTAGCACTTGCTTCCAGCCATTCTTCACCTCATTCCCCATCACCATTAGCTCCCTTCTCCACCCCACAAGAGCCCCCACTCTCCCTTAGGTCATTCCTACCATTTCCCTCCACCAAAGAAGCCATATCTCCCTCTCATTTCTTCTAGTAGGTTGAGCTGGGCAGATCTGCAGAACAGCCCTTGTTGCAGCGTCAACCACGGATTCATCCTAGTTCTTCAGAAGGCGTGGCCTACCTTTCTGGAAAGGCCTTCCAGTCTACTTCGCAGGCGAGGTGGAATCAACACGATCGGAGCTCGGAGCTGCCAGATAGAGCCATTCTCCCAACAGTGCGCAGAGAGGTCTTCATCCTGGACCAGAGCGTGGAAGATCCTTCTGCCACGACAAACCCCAGCGGATTCAGGCTGAAGCCCCTTCATCAAAGTTCTTCCTCTACCGGTCATCTTTCAAGATCAAGAAAAAGAACCCCGTTCGGCCACCGGAGGAAGAAGTTACGAATTTTCTCCCCCGATCTATCTAGTTCTGTTTTCTGCTGTCTACTCCGACCAGTACCCACTCTTCTGGGTGCCCCGGCCATCCTCGACCTCTGAATGCATCTCCATCACCTCCTGCTGAAAGCTACCTCGACCACGAAGATGATGCCACTGGTTTCGTGCTGATCGGAGCTCGGGAGGGCGCTCAGTCACTTCTGCAACTTGCTGTTACAGTCCAGACAGTACCTGCGGCCAGACAGAGGAGGCTACTTCCTGTTGCTGGTGCAGCCACCTCCGACCGTCTGAGCTTCCCCAAAAATTCTGGAGTCCACCTCTTCCAGTCAGGAAGCTTCAGGAGCTGGTTTTGATCAATTTGGAGTCCGGACAAGCCCGGCATAGCCATCACAGCGACCCCCTGTCCATAATTCCAGATTGAAGCTGCAACTTCCCTAGTTCTCATTTCTCTTCGTTTCGGTCCACCAACCCCTCCCCGCTTGGCCGGCTGAAGGCCCCACCCTGCGTGGTGGTAGTGTTTGAATGTATCATATTAACCCCTACCCCAAGATCCCCCCTCCTGCGAGAGGAGTAGTTTTGTAAGTGGTTTGGCAGGTCAAGCGACACCGCCGCGGCGTGTGGGGAACCACCGCCTCCCCGCTCGCCCTCGTCTCCGACCGGGACCGGTTTCTTCAAACCGGTCGAGTAAGTGTCTCTTCCTTGCTCACCTAGTGTAGCTCTCTCAATATTTGATTCATGCACCGCTGAATTCGTGAGGAGCGCCCGATCCTCAAGTCCATGACTTAGAGTGATCGCCGTGGGTTAGTGTGACCCGGTGCCCGAGTGCACTTTGTCGGCCCCAATCGAATTGGGCAACCAACCTTGGGGAATCAATTCTTGGCCTTGCTGGCCCTCTACCAGCAAGGGTCCATTCCCATAAGTCACCCTTGGTATCACATAGTCACCCCGGGAATAGAGTGCAACGAAGAGAGCGGTGGCCCATTAAGGCCCATTTGGATGCTTAGATGTGCTTGTTTGACTAAGTCCGAGGTTGTGTCACATCAAGTGGTATCAGAGCAAGTCCTTGACTTGTCTCTATCAAGTCTAAGTCCTAGGACCTTTGCATTGTGTGTCCAACCACTTTGGCCCTTTGTCTTGCATGTCCACCCGTAGTGGTACTAGCTACCAACCCGGTTCTTCATCTTCGATTCCAACCATGGATCCCAATCCTCACCAACTCAACCAAGATGTTCCTAGGGAGGAACCCCAAGAAAGGGTAGAGGCTTCCCTCACAACCATCCTTGCCCAACTAGAGTCCCTTACCAACCGAATTGCTCGGTTAGAAGACCAAGGGTACCACCCAAGGAACAATGAGCCTAGAATTCCCCCTCCACAAGATGAACCTCATAGGGAAGATCCTCACCCAAGAATCAATGAGCCAAGAGTCCCTCCACCACATGGTGATTATCATAGGAATGGTTTTCCCCAAAGGAACCAAGGCCCAAGAGTCCACCCTCCACATATAGAGCCTCATAGGGATGAGTTCCACCCAAGGAACAACGGCCCAAGAGCCCATCACCCACATGCTGAATTTTATAGGGATGAAATGGACTATGACCATTATTATGAGTATGAGATACCTCGCCCCCATCAAAACCATGACCGGCGTCCACGGGATGATCCGGATGACCCCCTTTTAAGGATGATCAAGGTAGAGGCCCCAAACTTTGACGGTTCACATGAACCTAGTGTTTACTTAGAATGGGAGACCGCCATGGACCAATACTTTGAATGGTACCCCATGTCCGACCAAAGAAGAGTTAGATTGGCTAAGATGCATCTCACTAAGTTGGCCAAAACTTATTGGCTAAATCAAGAGGGTCTAAGGCGGATTAGGAGGGATGAGCCTATTAACACTTGGGCGGATATGAAGAATCTACTTAGGAACAAATACCTTCCCCGAACCTACCACCAAATGCTCCTAGATGAATGGCAAAGCCTCACCCAAGAAGGAAAGACCGTGGTAGAGTACATTGAAAAATTTGACTCTTATCTTCTAAAGTGTGGAGTCCATGAGGATGCGGATGTCACCTTATCCCGCTTTAGGAATGGGCTTCAAAGCCACATCAAGAGGGAACTATTCATGAGAGATGTTGATAACCTTGAGATAGCTTACCAAATTGCTAGAGATGTGGAAAGGTTTTCTAGGAGTTCCCGATTTATCCCTCCCCGACCCACCGACCCCAAAAACATGGGACCACGTCCCATTCCACCCACCCCCATGAGAGCTCCTAGCCCAAGTGGGAATGCCCCTTTAAGGTCCTACAACCCTCCCCCACCCATCACTCCAAACAAACCCGCTCCTAGTCACCCTCTTCCACGGAAGGATGACAACCCCAAAGGCCCAAGTGTAGGAGCCACCCCGGGAAGTGGGCGCCAACAATGCTATAAGTGTCATGGGTATGGTCATTTTGCGGGGCAATGTCCATCTAAGGGGCTATCTAGCTTGCTTATTGAGGAAGAAGTCCAACCCCAAAAGGAACAAGAAAATGTCATTGAGGAACATGAAGCCTTAATAGATTGGGAAGAGGAGTATGAAGCCCAATGTCTAGAGTCGGGTCTAGATCATTCCACTCCTTCAAACAACTCCCATCTAGGAGTCATTAGGTGCACTCTCACCCAACCCAAAGAAGAGGATTGGCGACGGACTTCAATTTTCCACACCTTTGTCAAGATAGAAAACCATGTGAGGAAAGTGATCTTGGATAGTGGTAGTTGTGTTAATGCCGTATCACCCGACACCGTCAAGCTCCTTGGGCTTACTCTCACTCCCCACCCAAGTCCATACCGGGTCTCATGCATCAACAACAACTCCATCCCGGTCAATACCCAATGCCTAGTGCCTCTCACTTTCTCTTCCTACCATGGCCAAATATGGTGTGACGTCATACCTATGGAAGTGGGTAGCATCCTTTTAGGAAGACCTTGGCTCTATGATGTGGATGCCACCATTCTAGGAAGAAGCAACATATGCACCTTTGAGCATGAGGGTAAGACTATCCGTCTTAACCCTTCCCCACCTCGTCCCATGCCCAAGAGGGACACTCTCCCTCAAGGATCACACCCCACCACTCCACAAGTCTCGGGGAACTCCACCCCTCCAACTCAAGCCCTTATCCAAACCCCAAAACAAAGTAGAACCACGGGGTTGACCAAGGGTATTCATCTCATCACTAGGAGAGAGCTTGAAGAGGAAATTGCTCAAGGGGTGCCTTTGTGTGCGGTTGTCATATGCTTAGGGGAACCTACCCCTTCTAATCCCCATCCCATAGAGATCCAACAACTATTGGAAGAATTTCATGATGTGTTCCCGGAAGAGCTCCCGGACCAACTCCCTCCCATGCGTGATGTGCAACACGCAATCGACCTAGTGCCGGGAGCCACCCTTCCAAACCTTCCTCATTATCGCCTCAATCCTACGGAACATGCCGAACTTAGGAGGCAAATAGAGGAACTCATTAGGAAGGGCTTCATCCGCATTAGTAAGAGTCCATGTGCCGTCCCGGCCCTCCTTACCCCCAAGAAAGATGGATCGTGGCGGATGTGTGTGGATAGCCGGGCCATTAACAAGATTACCGTCAAGTATAGGTTCCCTATCCCTAGGCTTGATGACATGTTGGACATGCTAGCTGGAGCCACCATCTTCTCTAAGATAGATCTCAAGAGTGGTTACCACCAAGTTAGGATAAGGCCCGGGGATGAGTGGAAAACGGCCTTCAAGACCAAGGATGGTCTCTTTGAGTGGTTAGTCATGCCATTTGGGCTTTCTAATGCCCCAAGTACTTTCATGCGTCTTATGACGGAAGCACTTAGGCCTTTCATTGGGAACTTTCTAGTGGTATACTTTGATGATATTCTCATCTATAGCCACACCCATGAAGCCCACCTCGAACACCTTAGGAAAGTTTACACCGTCCTCCGGCAAGAGAGCTTATTTGCCAACCTAAGAAAGTGTCATTTCATGACCACTACCATCACCTTCCTAGGATATGTGGTGTCAACCAAAGGAGTCTCCATGGTCCCCGACAAGGTCCAAGCTATCATTGATTGGCCTGAACCCCACACCCTTCATGAGGTTAGAAGTTTCCATGGGTTGGCCACATTCTATAGGAGATTCATTCGGGGGTTTAGCACTATCACCGGCCCAATAACTGATTGTCTCAAAAAGGGAACCTTTGTTTGGACCAAAGCCGCCTCTAAAGCCTTCCTTGAGCTTAAGGAAAAGTTGACCCAAGCCCCGGTCCTATGTCTTCCCGATTTCTCTAAAGTTTTTGAGGTCACTTGTGATGCATCCGGGATTGGGATAGGAGGGATTCTTAGTCAAGAGGGACACCCGGTCGCCTACTTTAGTGAGAAGCTACGTGATGCTAGGACTAGATACTCCACCTATGACAAGGAGTTCTATGCCGTGGTCCAATCCCTCCGACATTGGAGACATTATTTGCTTCCCAAAGAGTTTGTCATCTTTTTCGACCATGAGGCACTCAAATACCTCAATTCCCAACAAAAGTTGAATGCCCGACATGCCCGATGGGTTGAGTTCATACAATCCTACACCTTTGTCATCAAACACAAGGCCGGGAGTGAGAATAAGGCCGCGGATGCCCTTAGTAGGAAGATGTCCTTGTTATCCACTATCCAAGTGGAAGTGATTGGCTTTGACAAGGTCAAGGATGATTATCCTAGTTGCCCCGACTTTGGACAAATCTATGCCAACTTGACCACTCATTCTAGCAAGGAGCATGAAGGATTCATTTTAGAGGATGGGTTCCTCTTCAAGGGACCAAGGCTTTGCATTCCTCGGACATCTCTTCGAGACTTCTTGGTTTGGGAATTACATGCCGGTGGGTTAGCCGGTCATTTTGGGGTCCACAAGACCATTGCCTTAGTTGAGGGTCAATTTTATTGGCCAAGCCTCAAGAGGGATGTAGGCAAAATAGTGGGTCAATGTCGCACATGTGCTTCGGCCAAACAAGTAAAATAAAACACCGGCCTATACACCCCACTTCCCATTCCCGACCGCCCATGGCAAGATTTGAGCATGGACTTTGTGCTAGGTTTACCCAAGACCTCTAGGAAGCATGACTCCATCTATGTGGTGGTTGATAGATTTTCCAAAATGGCCCACTTCATCCCATGCTACAAAACCTCCGATGCCTCCCATATAGCCCGGTTATTCTTTGATGAGGTAGTCCGCCTCCATGGGCTACCCAAGACCATAGTCTCCGATAGGGATGTCAAATTCACTAGCTATTTTTGGAAGACTCTTTGGCACATGATGGGTACCCTCCTCAAATTCTCCACTGCCTACCACCCCCAAACGGATGGCCAAACTGAAGTGGTCAACCGGAGTCTAGGGAACCTCCTTAGGTGTCTTGTTGAGGATCGGCCCGGAAATTGGGATCTCATCTTACCACAGGCTGAGTTTGCATACAATAATTCCGTCAATAAGTCAATAGGGATGAGTCCATTTGAAGCAGTGCATGGGTACAAACCAAGAAAGCCATCCGATCTCATTCCCCTTCCCCAGCATGCTAGAGTGTCCATTTCTGCCGAGTCTTTTGCACAACATATTAGAGAGTTGCATGAGGAAATCCGCAAGCACATTGGCATGAAAAATGAGGCGTATAAAAGGTTGGCCGACTCTCACCGGCGTCACTTAGAGTTCCAAGTGGGTGACTTTGTGATGGTGAGGACGGAGAGGCTCTCCCCAGGAGCCAACTCCAAGTTGAGACCACGTGGGACTGGGCCCTTCCAGGTCTTGAGGCGTATTGGTGCGAATGCTTATGAATTAGATCTCCCCGAGGATTATGGGGTAAGTCCTACATTCAATGTCGCCGACTTAGTGTCTTACAAGGGCCCCACGGTGAGACCTAGTGAGGAGATCGAGCCCACTCCCTCCTTTGAGAGAGCACCCACCCGAGAGGAGAGTCCACTAGCCAAAAGAGCTCAGCGTGATCGCATTGAACAAATATTGGATGAGCAGGTCACTACCACCCGGAGCAAGGTCTATGAGCGCTATCTCGTCAGGTGGAAGGATCGGCCTCCGTTGGAAGACTCATGGGTAAGTCGGGAGGACCTACATCGATTGGATCCAGATCTCCTCGAGCGGTACCTTAGCCGGATGGACCCTTACTCGACGGAGTCGAGCTCTTTGCGGCCCAGGGGATTTGATGGAGGCATCACCCACGACTCCCTTTGGCTCGGGTCCACTTCTTCACATTCGGGAGCTAGTTGAGTTTGGGCCTCACTCTATTAAGGCCTCTTATCCATTTTGTAGTTTTCCTTTGAGTCATTTTGATGTATTTCCATTTTATTTAAGTCATTTCCCTAAGTCTAGCACTTATTTTCCTATGTTTGGTATCATCATGATGTCTAATGTAAGCTATTGGGCCCCATTCGTTGGACTAGGCCCATTAGCACTCCCAACCCCCTTGGTTATTTGTAGTTGTTTATTTTGTCAGGGACTTATTGTAAAGAGTGGGTTGCCTATATATAGGACCCCACTCCCCTCATTTGAAGTTAATGAATGATTACATCCTTTTGAGTTAAACTTGCCATTTGAGTTCAAATTGGAGTGATTCCTCTAGTTTTTGGGTGAGAGACCCTAGGGGAGAGATTCCCCACCCATTCCCCTCTTAATATCTCTATTTCACTCCTCTTTCTCTCTCCTCCAACCCCAAATCCGAATTTCCTTCTCTCTCCTCCCTCCTCCCATCCACTTCCAACCTCCAACCACCTCCTTTAATGCCCTCCACTTCCCCATGGCCTCCATTACTCCACTCCCTAGTTCCTAGGTAGAAGTCTCCCCATTCCAACACCTTCCTCCACCTTCCAACCAAATCTACCCCATTCCAATGCAAGCACTCCACTTCCCAACATAATCACCCACCTTCCAAGACCTTTTGAATTTGAAATCCACCCTTCCCTCCACTCACTTGTGTCCCCCCTCACCTTCTCCTCTCACCCACCTTCCCCAAATTCGTAGCTCTTCCTCCTCCACCTGCTAGCACTTGCTTCCAGCCATTCTTCACCTCATTCCCCATCACCATTAGCTCTCTTCTCCACCCCACAAGAGCCCCCACTCTCCCTTAGGTCATTCCTACCATTTCCCTCCACCAAAGAAGCCATATCTCCCTCTCATTTCTTCTAGTAGGTTGGAGCTGTGCAGATCTGCAGAACAGCCCTTGTTGCAGCGTCAACCACGGATTCATCCTAGTTCTTCAGAAGGCGTGGCCTACCTTTCTGGAAAGTCCATCCAGTCTACTTCGCAGGCGAGGTGGAATCAACACGATCGGAGCTCGGAGCTGCCAGATAGAGCCATTCTCCCAACAGTGCGCAGAGAGGTCTTCATCCTGGACCAGAGCGTGGAAGATCCTTCTGCCACGACAAACCCCAGCGGATTCAGGCTGAAGCCCCTTCATCAACGTTCTTCCTCTACCGGTCATCTTTCAAGATCAAGAAACAGAACCCCGTTCGGCCACCGGAGGAAGAAGTTACGAATTTTCTCCCCCGATCTATCTAGTTCTGTTTTCTGCTGTCTACTCCGACCAGTACCCACTCTTCTGGGTGCCCCGGCCATCCTCGACCTCTGAATGCATCTCCGTCACCTCCTGCTGAAAGCTACCTCGACCACGAAGATGATGCCGCTGGTTTCGTGCTGATCGGAGCTCGGGAGGGCGCTCAGTCACTTCTGCAACTTGCTGTTACAGTCCAGACAGTACCTGCGGCCAGATAGAGGAGGCTACTTCCTGTTGCTGGTGCAGCCACCTCCGACCGTCTGAGCTTCCCCAAAAATTCTGGAGTCCACCTCTTCCAGTCAGGAAGCTTCAGGAGCTGGTTTCGATCAATTTGGAGTCCGGACAAGCCCGGCATAGCCATCACAACGACCCCCTGTCCAGAATTCCAGATTGAAGCTGCAACTTCCCTAGTTCTCATTTCTCTTCGTTTCGGTCCACCAACCCCTCCCCGCTTGGCCGGCTGAAGGCCCCACCCTGCGTGGTGGTAGTGTTTGAATGTATCATATTAACCCCTACCCCAAGATCCCCCCTCCTGCGAGAGGAGTAGTTTTGTAAGTGGTTTGGCAGGTCAAGCGACACCGCCGCGGCGTGTGGGGAACCACCGCCTCCCCGCTCGCCCTCGTCTCCGACCGGGACCGGTTTCTTCAAACCGGTCGAGTAAGTGTCTCTTCCTTGCTCACCTAGTGTAGCTCTCTCAATATTTGATTCATGCACCGCTGAATTCGTGAGGAGCGCCCGATCCTCAAGTCCATGACTTAGAGTGATCGCCGTGGGTTAGTGTGACCCGGTGCCCGAGTGCACTTTGTCGGCCCCAATCGAATTGGGCAACCAACCTTGGGGAATCAATTCTTGGCCTTGCTGGCCCTCTACCAGCAAGGGTCCATTCCCATAAGTCACCCTTGGTATCACATAGTCACCCCGGGAATAGAGTGCAACGAAGAGAGCGGTGGCCCATTAAGGCCCATTTGGATGCTTAGATGTGCTTGTTTGACTAAGTCCGAGGTTGTGTCACATCACATGCTGTCGAAATTCACACACACCTGGCCAGGTCACTGTGATATTATCTCTCAACCCCGTCGGCCCACGGAGTCATGCCTTTGTATGCCCTCCGATGGTCCCCTCGAAGGGGGGATATAAACGTGCTACCGCACCCATATGGGGCGTGCCATGGCATGCCGGTCCCTATTCGGACACCGGGTCAATTATGCCCGATCCTTTACGGTTCCCACTTTGCCACTGCATGGGTGGTTTCCTATTCCCCACTTGGCATCATCCAAGATGGTGGGAATATGCCATCGGATTTGTCCCCGTAATTAACAAACCCCTACTTTGCCCGAATACATTTAACGTCTTGCAAACAGATGAATTTTGTCTCCTTTGAGCATACGGCTTTACCGCTGTCTTCCTCCTACCTCTAGCGTTTAATCAAGGGTTGTCTTCCTTAGGGAGGACGTAATTAACGTCATAGCGTTCAGGGTATGACGGACTTCTAGTCCAGACACAATCATTCACAATCGACTGACCATGTCAGATCGAGCGCACAATAAAATTGTCACTTCGGTGACTGGCACGCCAATGAACCAATAAATAGATAAACCAATAAATCAATAAACAACCAATCAACCCAATAAACCAAATTAAATAAATAAACAAAGACTTCATATCCTCATCCACATACATGGATGACGATGACGAAAAAATCCGCGTCCACACTGGGGTAAACATGTTGCCGGTGAGAAAATAGCCGATCGACGGGGGATATTCTTCGATCTATGCGGGCCTCGATGGAGTCCAATGTTGCTGACATCTCCCTGATCTTGGCCATGACAATGGCAATGTGGCGGAATCCATCCGGAATTGAGGGCGTAGTCGCACACGGTCTAGGACCTGACTTGGCTAGAACAAGTCAGTGAACCTGGCTCTTATACCAAATTTGATGCGGGACGAGCGCGCGGATGAGAACGTCGACGGCGGCGGCTGGAGCGAACCTGTGGTACAGCCTTAAGGCACTACTCTCCACGCAGGGAGGGGATCACGGGGATGGGAATGATTAACACAAAACTACCCTCACGCAGGAGGGGGGAGCACGGGGGAGGGAGTACTCAAGCAATTACCACACGCTGTCCTATAGGATAGAACTGTGAAGCTCTGAAAGGTATGCCACGCACGAGACTCCGAATGCGACACCGCTGGCAACAAAACGTTTCTGGAGAAGTCCAGAGGCGCTCCTGAAATTTTGGCAGTTGTTCTAGGGTCGCTGGAGGGCGTGGCCGGCCAAAGAAGAGGTCCTGCACGAATCTGTCCTGCTGGATAGATCTGCGCAGTTGGCGTACGAAGAGTGGCACGCTCTCCACTGAACTCCGATTGATACGAGACCAGCACGATTGGATAGCAGACTGGGAGGTCTACGTACCCTCAAGAGATGGTGGTGATTGGATCACCGAGCTGGGCGTGGTCGTAGTTGTGGTGAACCTCTGATTTCTGGGTGAACAGCTGGACAGAGGTACGATGGTCGTGGTGGAACCTTCTGCTCGGACGTCGGAACGAGGTGAAACCACCTGGGTTGGTTTCTTGTTGTCAAGGGGCACAACTTTGATGAAGATTCCTTGGACCGATGACGAACAGGTTGGGCGTGGCACGCTCTGCAAGGAGAGCACATAGTCTAGGCAGACTGGGTTGCTCCTGATCTGTGCAGTCGTGGGAGAATGAGCGCCACAACCAGTGCCGATGTAGAAACGGAGTGATTCCACCTCGCACGCGAAGAGGAAGTGGAGGTGCACTATGTCTTTGAAGGAAGCTCGGACTGGTTTGCAATGTGAATGACGGTGTGGACGCTGCTAACTCGTCCAAGGTTTCTGCTACAAGTCTGTGAGCAGCAAAACAAGGAGATCTTCAACGTCGACGACAAGGATGATGCCGGGAGATGCCAGGGCCGCCGTGGACGCACCTGGAAGGGGATGGGACATGGGTTGCAGAGAGGAGGGGTGGCTAGAGGTGGCTGGGGCATGAGAGGCTTGGGGGTGCGAACTAGGGTTAGGGTGGGGGTGTGGTGCGCACTTGGGAAGGTGGGAGAGGGAGGTGCGGCTGCTAGTTGGGAAGGAGGGAAGAAAATTTGGATTTTGGGTAATTTTTTTTGAACGGATGGAGGATAATTAGGAGGGAGGGAATATTGGAGAGGATTAGGAAAGAATTGGAGGGCTGGGATTGAATTTGAAAGGGATTCGGAAGGTGATAAGAGAGGTAGGAGAGAAATAGGAAACTAGATGAGGGAAAGGGGGAGAGAATCAAGTGGGATAAGGCTGATGTGGCAAAATGGAGAGGGAAGGGGGGAAGGTGGCTCACGGCCCAAGGAGGGAGGAGAGAGAAGGGAATTTCAAATTCCCAAGGAGAGAGAGAGAGATCAGGTCGCAAGGGGGAGAAAGAGAGAGAGAGATTTCGCAAGAGAGAGAGAGAGGGGATCACACACAATTTGTGCTCAACTCAATTCAAATTTTCATTCTTCAATTTCTAACTTCAAATGAGAGCCCTTGGTCCCCTATTTATAAGAGAAGCCAGGGGTTACAAAGAACATTAATTACCCCTAACAAATGAGAAAAGACCCTGCTATCCCGGGGGTAACAATAAGCAACCTATAACTCTTAACTAGACCCACTAGCTAACTTGGCCTTTTGGGCCTAATTAACTGACCCACTAAGAACTAAATGCTAATAAAAAGAAATTACATCATAATTAAAAGTGAAAACCCAAAATTTAGATGGGCTTGGCCTAATGGGCCATGGAATGGGAGCGACCTCTCTACCAACGGGGCCGGTCCACTAAGTGCCCACTTTGATGTCCCCATCACATCCATTTTAGTTCCTGTAAATTATCCTGTGTTTAAAAATTCATATCTATGAAATTAAATCTTAAAAATATTGTATGAGCTTGATCTTGCAATCCTGCTATTTGTCCATGTCTAGCCATATCTTTACTTCCTGATTCTCTGAATATTTTTTTTAAATCATGAATAGTAAGTTCCGTAATTAGTGATCACTATCACGCCCTGAACAAGGCGGAATTATCAAGACGTGAACAGTTATACGAGCAGGTCGATCAAAAGACTCAGATGATGAGTATGAACAACAAATGGATAAAATTACATCTTTATTTCATAATCTGACATTTCTAACAAATATCCTTTAAGGACTTACAATACTATTCAAACTCGATACATTCATTTATAAGTAGACAGACTCATATAAGAAATTTATTAAAAACTATCATCACTCTCATCACTCCAGCCCATTCCCGTCATCTTCAGGATTTCCTGAAAATTAACAACAATACACAGAGTGAGCTAGAATGCTCAGTAGGACTTATATCTCTTTACCAGGTCACTTTAAGTAATTAACATTTTGGATCATCTATATGCTCTCGAATAAAATAAGTAATAAAATAAATAACAATTAGAGAACAAGATCAGGAAGTAAAGAATTTCAAGAGTTGATATTGTAGAACTCAAGTGTAAACATGAGGATCAATAACAAGTATAGAATTGTAAATATGGCCATGTAACAAGGATATTAACCATTCTGGTCAAATATGTCACGTATAGGAAGTCAAGCATATGACGAGTCAAGCATGTAATAAGTGAATTACCTAGTTCAATCTTACATGTCAGTTGGTGCAATGCCACACCTGATCATTCAACTCCCTCGGGCACAAGTACTTTCAGGCTTTACTCGCCTAGGACCAGATCAGGGCCCCCATGTTTGCCAGGCATTGAGTATCAGGTGGACCAAAGTCCCATGTAATTTTTAGAATAATTCATTTATAATTATGGCCAATCCGAGTTTCAAGAAAAGCTTAAGAAGCGTAGTATAGCGCATAACTAGTCAATTAGTTATGAAGGACTCTAGAGGTGACCCCTACAGGCTCAAGAGGTGGCTCCCATTATGTAACACTTTGCGCCATTCCGACCATAAGAGGTGGCTCCCATAACGTAACACTTTGCCCTGCATGGCACTTAGCTTCTACACTCCCAAATGGTAGTTTATGGCTAAAGTACAGATCTAGCAAAATTTATATTTCCAAGGACATGTAGTATGAAGAAAGGACATGTAGTATGATAAATAAATGAAGTTTATAAGATAAGTTCAAGGATAATTTAAGGCATCATGTTTAACGACATTAAGACGATAAAGAGAATAAATTTCCTGTCAATGCGCGATCAACTCTCGCGGAAAATCTTATAAAATAAGTTTAGATCAAGTTTTTCTCAGTCGGGTAATTAGCAGAAGACCAAAGCAAATGCGGCCAGGTAAGAGGTGGGATAGTGGGAGGCTCCCCTCGTATTCACGAGGTCCTAATTAAGTAACCACTTATCCACTTAAAGCGTTTGTCCGTGGACCTCTAGCCTTAGACACCGATTTTTCTTGGTGAACTCGCTAGCTACATGACTTTTTGGAGACACAAAATGCATACATCAAATAGAAATCATTCTTGTATATTCTAACATGTTCATTTGTGAAAGAATTTCAATGAAGGAAAAGACAGTGAAAAAAGATGTCAAGCTTCCAATTGCATAATATGTTCATGTATGAAGAGAAGTTAAAAGGAGATGTCGAGCTTTCAGGTAGAGCTTAGATAAAAGAGATAGGGTCAATCATGTATAAGAATTGTACGAAAATTAGAGCATAGTTATTTGAATAATTAACGATAGCTTTACGAGTTCATTCACCTAATCATTTCTTTGTTAATAGTATTCTTAAGGCAAGAACATGATTTTAAAATTCAAAATTTAAGTTTTGAAATAACGCACATAAACGAGGTAAATCGAGCGTGATTACAGTATTCAAATCATGGTCCATATGTGATCCATGTTATTGAAACACATTATGATAATGAAAACTCCCATTTTTGAACTTTAAATCTTAAAATAAGTCATAAATACATGATCATGAAAAATTTACATAGAATCAAAATACTCATGCAAAGAAACATATATGGAGATCTAATTAAGTTTTCACCTGAGAGAAAACCTACCTCGTTAAAGATCAAAGAAGAAAAAATTTAAGAATGAAGAAAGCTTTCGAACACTCCTCAAACTTTGACCTTTCTGCCGCTCTCCAACTAGCAATTCCTCCGAAGAGATTTATGCTTTGAGTAGGGAAGAGCCCAGCCTTATTTATAGGCCAAACTCTCCCACCTACTTTCCCTATTCCACCAACCTTATTACTATTACACCAACCTTGTTACTATTACACCAACTTCATTCCACCATGTTAATGACATAATCAATGAACTCATTTATTCAATGATGTAAGAATGACCTCTTCCATTAGTTAGGATTAGATTAAAGCTAATAATTCTCTCTTAAATCGGATGCTATAGTACTGTTACGGTACCGACGTATTCGCCTTCTCAGAATCATGTCGCGAATCTCTCCGTTCATGTTAACACGTGGGATAGCATTCGCGTTTATATATTCTACATTTAGAAAATTATTTATTTTATTTTCATCTTTCATTATATATATATATATTACATATAAATGCATATAAAATTTTTTGAGTTGCTACATCCTCCCCTACTTAAAAAGAATTTGGTCCTCCAAATTCACATGATTCATTACAAAATAAGAGAGGTTCTACCAATACTAACTTGAAAATAATTCTGGATACTTCTTCTTAATCGCATCCTCGAATTCCCAAGTGGCTTCCTCTTATCCACGACGGCTCCATTGGATTTTAACCATTGGTATTGCTCTATTCCTTAGTTGATGTAATTTTCGGTCTAGTATCTTAATAGGTTTCTCTTCATAAGTTAAATCCTTTTGCAGTACCAGATCATCATGTTGGATCACATGTGAAGGATCATAGACGTACCTCCTCAGCATTGACAAATGAAAAACATCATGCACTCCTGCCAACTTCGAGGGTAAAGTCAGTCTATATGCTACTTCTCCAACTCTATCAAGGATCTCAAAAGGACCAATAAATCTTGGACTTAACTTTCCTTTGACTCCGAATCTTTGGATTCCTTGAGTAGGTGATGCCTTCAAGAAGACATGGTCACCAATTTGAAATTCCAAATCTCTTCTTCTATTATTAGCATAACTCTTTTGTCGGGATTGGGCAATTTTTAGTCGGTCCCTAATCATCTGGATATTTCGAGTAGTATCTTGAATCATGTCAGGACCTACTAACTGCTTCTCGCCAATCTCATCCCAACATATGGGTGATCTACACCTTCTGCCATATAAAGCTTCAAAAGGTGCCATTTGAATACTTGATTGGAAGCTATTATTGTAGGAGAACTCAATCAATGGTAAATGTTCATGCCAAGTACCACCAAAATCTATCATGCATGCTCTAAGCATGTCCTCTATGATTTGATTAGTTCTTTCTTTCTGACCATCTGTCTGAGGGTGAAAAGTTGTATTAAAATTTAATCTCATTCCCAATGAAGATTGCAATCCCTTCCAAAAGTAAGAAGTAAATCTAGGATCTCTATCAGAAATTATAGATGAAGGAATATCATGTAATCTTACCACTTCCTTGATATATAAAGCTGTCAGTTTATCCACCGTCCACTTACTTTTGATGGGTAGGAAGTGAGTAGACTTGGTTAATCGGTCCACTATTACCCAGATTGCATCAAGTCCTCCTCTAGTTTTGGGCAATCCCATAATGAAATCCAGGCCAATGCTTTCCCACTTCCACTCCGATATTTTCAGAGGTTTCAATTTACCAGCAGGTCTGAGTTGTTCTGCCTTTACTTGTTGACATGTCAAGCAACGGCTCACAAACTCAGCCACTTCTCTTTTCATATTTTACCACCAAAAAATTCTTTTCAAATCTTGGTACATTTTAGTTGCTCCTGGATGAATAGTATACCTGGATTGGTGCGCTTCTTCCATTATCTTCCTCTTGATTTTATTACTATCAGGCACACAAGTTCTTCCTCGAAATAATAATCTCCCATCATTCGCTAGTTGAAAATTAGGCCTTTGGCTCAAATTTCTAGAAATTTCAACTAATAAAGGATTGTTACCTTGTTGCTCTTTTATTTCAGAGAACGTTTCAGGTTTTACCCTTAGACTGGCAATCAAGACTCATTCCTCCTTTGGTTCCACATTTAAATTTAATCTTGTAAATTGTTCCAGCATGTGCCATTCATTAATCATCAAACTTGATAATAGAGCCCTCGACTTTCTACTAAGAGCATCAGCCATAACATTACCTTTTCCAGGATGGTATTGAATAGAAAAGTCAAAATCTTTCAAATATTCTAACCATCTTCTTTGTCTCATGTTGAGCTCCTTCTGAGAAAATGGATATTTAAAACTCTTATGGTCAGAATAGATAATGAACTGTTCACCATATAAATAATTCCTCCATATCTTTAGAACAAAGACTACTGCGGCTAATTCTAGATCATGCATAGGATAATTAACTTCGTGGGTCTTCAGTTGCCTAGATGCATAGGCTATCACCTTGCCTTATTACATTAATACACAACCTAGGCCAATTCCTGAAGCATCAGCATATAGCTCGAATCCTCCCCCCGCAATAGGCAGAGTAAGAACAGTTGCAGTTGTCAAGTGCTCCTTTAGAGTTTGAAAACTCTTCTCACATTCCTTAGCACATACATAAGAATTTCCCTTCCTTGTTAGTCTAGTCAATGGCACGACAATTTTAGAGAAATCTTTGATTAATCTCCTATAGTAACCGGCCAATCCTAGAAAACTTCAAGTTTCGGTCACATTTGTAGGCCTTTCCCAGTTATTGATAGCTTCTACCTTTGAAGGATCAACAGAAATACCTTCGTTAGAGATCACGTGACCGAGAAATGAAACTTCTTTTAACCAGAACTCACATTTGCTCAATTTAGCATATAATTGATTCTCTTTTAATATCTGCAAGGTAATCCTCAAATGTGCTTCATGTTCTTCCTTGGTTTTGGAGTAGATCAAATATATCATCAATAAATACCACCACAAATTGATCTAAATCGGGTCGAAACACACTATTCATGAGTTGCATAAAGGCTGCAGGTGCATTAGTCAGCCCAAAAGGCATGATAACAAATTCATAGTGTCCATATCTACTCCTGAATGATGTCTTATAAATATCTTCTTCCTTGATTCTCAGTTGATGATAACCCGACCTGAGGTCAATCTTAGAGAAATAATGAGCTCCAGAGATTTGATCAAATAGTTCATCAATTCTTGGCAGAGGGTACTTATTCTTGATAGTCAATTGGTTCAACTGCCTATAATCAATGCATAACCTCATAGATCCATCTTTCTTCTTCACAAAAAGAACAGGTGCTCCCCAAGGTGATGTACTAGGTCTGATGAATCTCTTCTCTAATAATCCCATCAATTACTCTTTTAGTTCCTTCAGCTCAGTAGGTGACATTCTATAAGGAGTTTTGGATACAGGGGCTGCTCCTGGTATCAAATCGATTGAGAATGAAACTTCTCTCTCGGGTGATATGCCAGGTAATTCCTTAGGAAATACAGTCGAATATTCCTTAACAATAGATATTTCATCCAGAATGGGTTTCTTGGGTTCGGTTATAAGGACAAAAGTAAAAAATGCAACACATCATTTCTTCATTATTTTTTGAGCTTGAAGGGCAGAGATGAGAAGAGGGTGTCTATGATGGCTATTTCTAGAGAAAGATAGTTCAGGATATCTTGGTTCACCGAAAGTTACACTTCCTCACCTACAATCCACCTTAGCATTATACTTGGCCAACCAGTCAACACCTAAGATTACATCATAACCCTCCATGTTCATGCATATAAAATCAGTGGCTAAGTTATGACCACTAATCAACACTTCACTAGAGGGAAAATAATGTTGAAGCTCAGTGCTTGCTCCTAAAGGTGTGGAAATAACAAGTTCAGTTTTCAAAGGAACATGTTTTTCATGTAAGGTGGTAGCAAAATTCTAGGATATGAATGAATGGGTAGCTCCAATATCAAATAGAACAAAAGTAGTTCTTGAATTGATGGTGAGAGTACCTTCCACCACTCCTCCTTCTTCAGTAGGTGTAGGTTCTATCAGATCATGGAGTCTTCCTTGACGTCATGGTCCTTGAGTTTTCTTCTCCGATGGAGATTCCTTCATAAGGGGACAATCTGAAATGTGATGATCCCCACTTCCACAGCGTAAGCATGCTCCCTTCTTTCTCTAGCACTCTTCAGTCTTGTGGCCAGCCTTGTCATAATACTTGCAGATATCTTTTGAAGATATATAAGGGATGGCTTGCCTATTTTCATCTCGAGGCTTTTTGTCTTGTTGAGAGATTCTTCCTTCATTTGGCCTCTTCTTTCCAAATGTTGGTTTAAAGTTTCTGGTGCCAACGGCTTGTTCTTTCACGACTCTTCCCTTGATTTTATCCGCCATCTCCATGGCATCTTCTAGCAGTTGGGCCTTCCGGACCATCTCGGCATATGTTTGGATGTCCATAGGTGCCAGTTGGGGAATGTATTGGGGCCTTAGCCCATTCATGAATCGCTTGGCCTTCATTCTCTCTGTATTAATGAGGTATGGAGCATAACGGGCCAGTCGAGAAAATTAGGCCTCGTATTAAGCTACAGAGAGACTTCTTTATTTAAGGGTGACAAATTCTGCTGCCTTCTTTTCTTGGACTCTCTCCGAGAAATACTTGTAGTTGAAATATTCTAGAAATTCCTTCCAAGTGATATGGGGATCGGGCAAGGTCACCTCCACGGATTCCCACCAAGCTCTTGCATCCCTTTCCAGTTGGAAAGTTGTAATCAAAACTCTATCTTGATCCGAGCATTGCATGACTCATAATATTCTTTCTATCTCCTTGACCCAATGTTTGGCTTCATCCGGGTCAGTGGAACCATTGAACCTCAGGAGATTCATGTTCCTAAAGTTGCGGTGCAGGTCTCCCGCACCATGGATATTTACTCCTCCTTGAGCCAATTGTTGTAGGCTTGAGTTAGCCCTTAGACGGTCCTTTGCATTTCTCTCTATTGAGCACGCTCAGTGGCCATTTTCAACAGCTAAGAATTTCTGCAAAATAAGTTATGAGGATTAAATGTATTATCTCTACATATCTTAATATCTAGCCCAAGTCTCTACCCAATCTCACGGGTCAAGTATAGTTATCCATTGTCCTATAGCGTGAAGAACCTAGGGTTTTCAATAACTAAACCTTGATGCCCTAGACTCTTTTTAACTTGGCTCTGATACCAACTAAACGGTCACGCCCCGAACAAGGCAGAATTATCAAGGCGTGAACAGTTATACGAGCAGGTCGATCAAGAGACTCAGATGATGAGTATGACCAACAAATGAACAAAATCACATCTTTATTTCATAATCTGACATTTCCAACAAATATCTTTCAAGGACTTACAATACTATTCAAACTTGATACATTCATTTATAAGTAGATAGACTCAGATAAGAAATTTATTAAAAACTATCATCACTCTGATCACTCCAGCCCATTCCCGTCATCTTTAGGATTTCCTGAAAATTAACAACAATACACAGAGTGAGCTAGAAAGCTCAGTAAGACTTATATCTCTTTACTAGGTCACTTTAAGTAATTAACATTTTGGATCATCTATATGCTCTCGAATAAACTAAGTAATAAAACAAATAACAATTAGAGAACAAGATCAAAAAGT
This sequence comes from Amorphophallus konjac, assembly GCA_022559845.1. Taxonomy (NCBI): domain Eukaryota; kingdom Viridiplantae; phylum Streptophyta; class Magnoliopsida; order Alismatales; family Araceae; genus Amorphophallus; species Amorphophallus konjac. The sequence continues at coordinate 177,133,745 of CM040125.1, forward strand.
AAAGAATTTCAAGAGTTGATATTGTAGAACTCAAGTGTAAACATGAGGATCAATAATAAGTATAGAATTGTAAATATGGCCATGTAATAAGGATATTAACTATTCTGGTCAAATATGTCACGTATAGGAAGTCAAGCATATGACGGGTCAAGCATGTAATAAGTGAATTACCTAGTTCAATCTTGCATGTCAGTTGGTGCAATGCCACACCTGATCATTCAACTCCCTCGGGCACAAGTACTTTCAGGCTTTACTCTCCTAGGACCAGATCAGGGCCCCCATGTTTGCCAGGCATTGAGTATCAGGTGAACCAAAGTCCCATGTAATTTTCAGAATAATTCATTTATAATTATGGCCAATCTGAGTTTCAAGAAAAGCTTAAGAAGCGTAGTATAGCGCATAACTAGTCATTTAGTTATGGAGGACTCTAGAGGTGGCCCCTATAGGCTCAAGAGGTGGCTCCCATTATGTAGCACATTGCACCATTCCGACCTCAAGAGGTGGCTCCCATAACGTAGCCATTTGCCCTGCATGGTACTTAGCTCCTACACTCCCAAATGGTAGTTTATGGCTAAAGTACAGATCTAGCAAAATTTCCATTTCCAAGGTCATGTAGTATGAAGAAAGGATATGTAGTATGAAGAATAAATGAAGTTTATAAGAGAAGTTCAAGGATAATTTAAGGCATCATGTTTAACGACATTAAGACGATAAAGAGAATAAATTTCCGGTCAAGGCGCGATCATCTCTCGCGGAAAATCTTGTAAAATAAGTTTAGATCAAGTTTTTCTGAGTCGGGTAATTAGCAGAAAGAAAACGCGGCAAGGTAAGAGGTGGGACAGTGGGAGGCTCCCCTCGTATTCACGAGGTCCTAATTAAGTAACCACTTATCCACTTAAAGCGTTTGTCCGTGGACCTCTAGCCTTAGACACCGATTTTTCTTGGTGAACTTGCTAGCTACATGACTTTTTGGGGACACAAAAATGCGTACATCAAATAGGAATCATTCTTGTATATTCTAACATGTTCATTTGTGAAAGAAATTCAATGAATGAAAAGACATTAAAAAAAGATGTCAAGCTTCCAATTGCATAATATGTTCATGTATGAAGAGAAGTTGAAAGGAGATGTCGAGCTTTCAGGTAGAGCTTAGATAAAAGAGATAGGGTCAATCATGTATAAGAATTGCACGAAAATTAGAGCATAGTTGTTTGAACAATTAACGATAGCTTTACAAGTTCATTCACCTTGTCATTTCTTTATTAATAGTATTCTTAAGGCAAGAACATGATTTTAAAATTCAAAATTTAAGTTTTGAAATAACGCACATAAACGAGGTAAATCGAGCGTGGTTACCGTATTCAAATCATGGTCCATATGTGATCCATGTTATTGAAACACGTTATGATAATGAAAACTCTCATTTTTAAACTTTAAATCTTAAAATAAGTCATAAATACATGATTATGAAAAATTTACATAGAATCAAAATACTCATGTAAAGAAACATATATGGAGATCTAATTATGTTTTCACCTGAGAGAAAACCTACCTCGTTGAAAGTCAAAGAAGAAGAAATTTAAGAACGAACAAAGCTTTCGAACACTCCTCCAACTTCGACCTTTCTGTCTCTCTCCAACCAGCAATTCCTCCCAAGAGATTTGTGCTTTGAGTAGGGAAGAGCCCAGCCTTATTTATAGGCCAAAATCTCCCACCTACTTTTTCTAATCCACCAACCTTGTTACTATTACACCAACCTTGACACTATTACATCAACCTTGTTACTATTACACCAACTTCATTCCACCATGTGAATGACATAATCAATGACCTCATTTATTCAATGATGTAAGAATGACCTCATCCATTAGTTAGGATTTGATTAAAGGTAATAATTCTCTCTTAAATTGGATGCTATAGTACTGCTACGGTACCGACATCTTCGCCTTCTCAGAATCATGTCGCGAATCTCGCCGTTCGTGTTAACACGTGGGATAGCATTTGCGTTTATATATTCTACACTTAAAAAATTATTTATTTTATTGTCATCTTTCATTATATATATATATCATATAAATGAATATAAAAAATTTCGAGTTGCTACAATCACCATGCTCAGAAATTCATATTTATTTAACCAAACCATGAAATTCTAGTATAAGCATGATTTTAGAATCCTCAGAATTTTCTCTAACATGGAAAATTATCAAATAAATATTTGACCTTAAAAATGAAATTGAGTGAATAGTAAAAGACACTATTCATAACCCACTTTAAAAATTAATATCTCATAAGATAATAATGATTAGGAAGATCTAATTGTTACCCATTAACCATCTCGATGTATTCTACCCTGAAAAATTATGAAATAAATATGTGGCCTTAAAAACGAAATTGAGTGAATAGTAAGAGACACTATTCATGATCCACTTTAAAAATTAATATCTCACAAGATAAAAGTGATTAGGAAGATCTAATTGTTACCCATTAACCACCTCGATGTACTCTACCATAGAAAATTATCAAATAAATATTTGGCCTTAAAAATGAAATTGAGTGAATAGTAAAAGATACTATTCATGATCCACTTTAAAAATTAATATCTCACAAGATAAAAATGATTAGTAAGATCTAATTGTTACCCATTAACCACCTCGATTTACTCTACCATAGAAAATTATCAAATAAATATTTGACCTTAAAAAATGAAGTTAAGTGAATAGTAAAAAGTGTGAAAATGAATTGTAAATACGTTGGGTCAAATGTTGACCGATTACTACAAAAGTGCACTGACCTTGGTCTGGTGCTATAGTGATGTGCACCGACCTTGGCTTGCATGTGCACCGACCCTTGAAACCAAAAGTGCATCGACCTTGACCCTTTGCCAACTAAACCTACACTGATCTTGTAGTATGTTAGTATTAAATGTGCACGGACTTGTACAGTAACTTGCACCGACCTTGACCCTTTGCCAACTAAACCTGCACTGACCTTGTAGCATATTAGTATTGAATGTGTACGGACTTGTACAGTAACCTGCATCGACCTTACCTTGTCGACAGGCAAACTAGCATCGACCTTAGTTGTGCATGATAGCTTAGCTACAGTAACTAACATAGACCCTATATGCAGACCAACACAAGGTAACATAGACCTTGATATATATGATACACTACTAACATAGACCCTATATGCAGACTAACTCAAGGTAGCATATACTAGCATGGACGCTATATGCAGACCAACTCAAGGTAACACAGACCTTGATATACGTGAAAACATTGACTAACACAGACCTAATGCAAGGTAACACAGACTAATATAGACCTAATGTAAGGTAACACAGATCTTGATATACATGAAAATATAGACTAACACAGACCTAATGCAAGGTGACACAGACCTTGATATACATAAAAATATTGACTAACACAGACCTAATGCAAGGTAACACTGACTAACACAGACCTAATGCAAGGTAACACAGACCTTGATATACATGATACTCCACTAGCATCGACCTCAACATGCATGCACAAAAACTAGCATCGACCATAGTTATGCATTTCTACATGAAAAGTAAAACGCTGCCTGACTTTGACCGGTTGATAACTTTGAACAGTAGCATTGACTTTGACCTACAATGTTGACTTTGACCAATAGCATTGACTTTGACCAATAGTGTTGACTTTGACTAAGTGTCACTTATCTGCACATCAACAGTAGCATTGACTTTGACCAGCAGTTGTGGTGACCTTCTTTACATGACTTTTTGGCCACCTGCTTAACCCCGATTTACCTATGTTTCATGCATTTTAAGTAGATGGTCATAATTCATCATTTACACTAAAGATGTCTTTGAATTATATTCCTGAAAATCTACCTTATGTTCCTACAATGGGTAAACTTCTTGAAATTCTACATTGGCTATATAAATGAGAGTTGATGTCTAAAAGTATACATGAAATACTGTGCATATAGGGCCCGGTCTAGTCCTGGGAGGAGCACCCGAAGGTACTTGTGTCCATGGGAGTTTATTGACCCTGATGTCTGACATTGCACCGAAGTACTTGCTTGACTTGAGACATTCCTATTCACTCTCTTGTGACATGCTTGACTTACTTGACATGAATTGTTTAGCCCGAAAAAGGACAATTACTTGCTTGAATGTATTGAATGAAATAGCCAATTCTATTGTACTACTTGATATTACATGATCTTGAAATACTTGCTTGAATACTCGAATGTTAAATTCTTGAAATACTTGCTTGAATACTCGAATGTTAAATTCTTGAATACTTGCTTGAATACGGTATCCTTGGAAAGTACTTGTCCAATTACTTGCAAATTACTTGCAATTTCCTTATTGATACGTCTCATTGAAATTCTTGTGATATTCTTTTAATACAATTCTTGATATTCTCGCTTGATCCTACATGCATCATTATACCGCATGAACTTGTAATTAACTTAAAGATTGTTAGAAGTTGAGATATAATTTCTACTGAGTGATTCGCTCATCCAGTTGCTTCCTAACATTTTCAGGTAATTTGGATAGCGACCACCACTTGGATGGGAATGATACCGAGTGATGAGTACTAGAGTCACCGTTGGGTGTACCATCAGCTAGGTCCAGTCCTTTGTATTTTAGGCCCTATGTTATGTATTCCCAGTTATTAATAAAGTCTTGTAATCGTTTGGTACTTTTCGGTCAGTTATGATTAAGTTGGGTTTGGATTATGCCAAAACATGTAGCATTATGAATTAATTTGGGATATTACTATTCTGGTTAAATTATTGTCATCTTGGATTATGGATAATATGTCAAATTCTAAGTTAGTGGTAATTTACCGAGTAAAATGCGTGCTCTGATCTTACGCGAATGACATGATCGATATAGATGCGTCACTGACCCGGGTATCTTCCGCGCTCAAGACGTGACACAAGAAACCCAACGTACCCGGCGATATCACTTAAGCGGACTCACCCGTGTAACACACACATGTGCCCGTGGGCAACCCGGTGATGATGGAGAGGGTCCGGGGCGGGACCTTGATGCTCCGGTGGATTTGGCTAGATTGAAGGCTGAACCCCTGAGGATCTAGGATGCCCAATTTCACGGGCGGCCAGCACGCCAAGGGCGTGGGTTGTAGTGTCACTCTCACAACTCGCTCCGCCGTGGTCGCTTAATTTGATGATAATTTGGGACCGGGCACTCTCTCACCGTCCGACGGAGCTAAGAGACAATACTAATTAAGCAAGGAATACCAGTAAAGAAAAGTGACTAGAAGCTCACCTGATCGACGTGAATACACTGATCCCGGCCAGCGACGAGGGCGAGCGGGGAGGCGTGGGTACGCACCCGTACGCCGTGTCGGTGTAGCTTTGAACTGAAAATTAAAATGTTACACCACTACACCTCTCGTAGGAGGGGGATCTCGGGGCGGGGACTTATTGAAATTACATCCAAAACTACCTCCACGCAGGGAGGGATGGTCAGCAAGCCAGGCGGGGTGGGGGGAAAACTAAGCTAGAAGCTGAATTGCCGAGCTCCCCGGTTCTACCAGCTTCAGGAACAGCCGGATAGGCAGTCACTGTCGGTGCTGCCACGGGCTCTCCCGAACTCCTTTGTTGACAAAACTAGTGCCAAAATCTCATGGGTTGGCCCAGGAGGACATCCAAATTATTGAAGAATTTTTTGATGACGACGACGGTCGGGGCAAGGTCGGGATCATGACTGCTTCACTCTGCTCCTGGCAGTGTTTGGACCGCTGTTGTTGGAAGGGAAGGCTGTCATGACCACTCCCGTACTTAGTTGATGGCGAGACTAGGATCGTTGCATTCATGGTTGAGTTCTCTTCGAACGGAGACCCACGGGGCCATCGACAGAGGTCAGAGCAGACCGCGAGGGCTAGAAGCGTGGAACGCGATCGAATCTGTCTCCACTTGGACTGACCTGTGCACTCTGGGTAGGAAATTTGGAACTTTGTACTTCGGGCTTCAAACGACACTCCGCTTCTTGGAGATGAAAGGGGACTCGTAGCAGAACTCTTCAGTCAAACGCCGCTCTCATATCTTCAAGGTACTGGTCATGGTAGCCTCTGCAAGCTGTAGTTGGGTGTCTGCGAGGGAGGAATTGCACAGTCCGGCGATGAAGACTCCTCTGGAAAGCCACAAACTCAGACGGAGGCGGGACTACCTCCGTTGCGAAGTAGACTGGACGACGATTCCACCGGTATAAGATACGCCCTCTGAAGCTTTTTGGTGATGACGTGGCAGCCTCAGAAAATCGCTGGTACTCTACTGCTTGCGAGCTGGGAATAGGTTGATGGTGTTGGGTTGTGTCTATGAGGGTGGGATGGCCAAGGGAAGCAAGGGGAAATGGGGAGGGCGACCAGGGTAGAAAGGGGGTGTTGGGGAGGGGTGAGGGGCAGCTAGCAAGGGAGGGAGATTCAAATTTGGCCTAGGGTTTGAACCCCTTCAGTCTTGGGGAGATGGAAGGGTGCTTGGGAAAGGGTAGTGGGTGGTTGGGGGTTGGAGGGTGGCTTGGAAATTGGTGGGTTCTCCCTTGGGGCTACGGGTGGAGTAAAGAGGTGTTGTGAGAAGTTGTGGTGACTATTGAATGAGGGGAGGAGAGAGAGAAAGTAGGGGGGAGGACAGAGAAAGGGTGCACCCCTCTTGGAGAGAGAGAGAGAGAGGGAGAAAGGGGAGAGTCACACTCCACTTGAAGAGGGGGAAGATTTCACTCAAATGTGAATTTTTTTCTAATTCTCAAAGCATTAGTTCTACAATGGAGGGGTTGGGGTCTATTTATAGGCACCCAACTTTTCACATGACCATAGTGACCCTAGACAATTGACACAATGACCAGACAGACCAATGAGGGGCGCCCCTAGGCCTAGCCCACTGAATTGGGCCCAATAACCTATCAAACCAACCATATGACAACTAACTTAGGTAAATGACTCACTAACCTAGGTACCAGACTCAAATAAAGGGAAAATTACACAGTTTATGACTCAAATAAAATATAAAAATTACATGATTAGACTCAGAAAAATATGACAAACACAATGGCACATACCGACGAACAATCCAAACCTCAAATGTGGAGGGGCAAGGGATGCCCCCATCACCGGGAGATCAGGATAGGCGGCCATGCAATGAAGTAATGATGCATACAACGATACATACATATACGTATATATGCATATGGGTAGATATATGAATATGATAAAAGCAAGCATCAAAGTGATTTGACATTGATTTTATTATCATCATCATCATTTTCATCATTTTTTATTAATCATTCACTCAAAACATGACCCTGAGCCAAGCAGCTAGATGAACTTTCAGTAGGTTGGCAGAAGCTGGAGTCGACCTAGGGCTCACAGGAGTCGACCTGGGCGGAAGGGTGATGAATCGGCACCAATGGGAAGTGGATCGGCGCTGGAGAGGGGTGATATGGTGAGTCGGCACCTTTGGAAAGGGGAGGCGCATGGGATAAGAATGGATCGGTGCCAATGGCACCGATTCATTTGGTCTGCCGCTGACTCACTATCTAAGAAGGAGAGTGGCACCGACTCAAAGAATTTTTGAAGGGGAATCCACTCCTCTGGCCATGGGGTCGACCTGGGCAGCCTTAAGGTCGATGCAGGGAAATCTTAGCCTGGTTTTGGAATTGGCTAGGGGAATTGAAGGGTTAGCCTGCCCATGATCACGTGTCCTTGAGGACATAATTGATTTTGTTGTTTTGTTCATTCTAACCTTGAATTAAGGATTTTGTCAAACTTAGTTTTGTTACTCTTCATCGTGCGAGGTTCGTACTCGAGCACGGGTATTGCATAGCTGTAGAGCCGACTTGATCACCACTATCTTTGAATCAGATTGAAACTGATAAAGTGAATCAATGGAAAACTCATGAGAAATTCTGGGCAAATTTTGGCAGCATCTCCCCTTACTCCGGAAATCATAAGGGGAGAAATTGAGCTCACACACGGAGAATTTCGGAGTAGAACTCATAATTACTGAGAGGCCGAACATGGCGATCTCATGACCTAAATTGGATATGAAAACCCTAAGGACTAGCCTGCCAAGGGCCCCAACAATCTAGGATCAGAATTTCGAAGCATGGGTCCTTTATATTGTCACTCAGGTGACTTTTACTGTTCACCCGTGAGAGGGGTTCCCAGGAGATCACCATGGTAAATCCCTGGAAGCCCGGAGTGATTTAGAACTCCTAAATGGAGAATCAATACATGGGGATTTCCCCCCTCCCCGGCAGTGGATTCACATATGTAATCGAGAAGCAACCGATATAGCGGAGGAAACATAATTTGACCCTAGGCAAAGGGAGATACAACTCATGCTATCGGAATCAGCAGACTTGCACTCCTGCCATAGATAGATGTTGGCAAACTATTAACCCGGTGAGAGCTCGAGGGTCCCCACCCATAGGTGGGGGGAGTCGGAGCAAGGCAATCCCAGCCAGGGGTAATGGGCTCATGCTCGCTTCTGAGAGAACAGAAGGGAGACTTCCAGAGGATAAGGCCTTCAAGGGCAATTTGCCAAACACTAGGAGGAGCATACAGTGACTAACAAGACCTGATGGAAGAGTAAGCTAAACGATGTTGCAGATAGTACAAGAATCCAGACATAGTTTTGGAATGCGCCAGGGCCCCTACAACCCCATGGGGCGGATGAAAAGGCATATGGCAATCTCTTGCAAAGAGCATATCCATCTATCAAATATTAACATGACATATATGTTCATGTATATACACTTATCATTCGAGAATATTCACAAACACTATACACATAAGTAAGAATAGACGATGAAACCCATGCTAAATCCTGTGGGGGGATTTTGCTGTCGCCCGTCGGGCGTGGCCAAGGGCCATTCCAGTATCGAGGCTCAGAGCCGGAGACTACAAGTTCTCAAACGATCAAAGGATCGCAGATGTGAACATAGCCCTTATAGGGCCTCCTTATGATCGGGATGTAGATCCCCATTGCTCAGTAAAGTGACAGACAGAGACTACCGGAAGGTGATTAAGAAGGGTAAAAGATTAAAAGAACTTATATGAACATTCAACAGATCAAGCATCGAAATGTAAACACATGATCATAGAAGATGAAGGACACAACAACGCTTATTTCATTTCCATAAGAAAAGAAAATACAGGAAAACTAAACAAAGAGAAAGCGAAGACATAAGAAGGAGCTCTTGCCCCTTGGGGCTTCTCTTCAGTAGAGACCCACCTAGTAGCTCTCTCTCTCACTCTTCTCTTTTTGCTCGCCTCTTCTCTTCTCCCCTTGGCTGTGTATATCTCTCTATCTTCTACCTCTCATCTATTCTTACGCTCCTTATCTCTTTTTTTTCTCTCTTCGAAGATGAGTGCCCTTTATACGCAAAATAGAGCATCGTGTGGGGGACGAGATAGGTGTCCCTGCGCCAACCCACTACCCCACGCCTTACGAAGGCCACACGCCGAATGAAGTAGAGGGCACCGACTCATGTTGTGAAGAGGGGGGCATCGACTTAGTGGAGGGCGCCGATTCACAGAGGGGGAGGCACCGACTCATGCGGTTGAGAGAAAGGGGGCACCGACTCAGTAGAGCGATGGCGCCGACTCATCTTGAGGGCATTGAGGACATTTTTGTAATTTTGCCTTGTTGCCCCAAAACTAACCCAGACGGAAGCCCGCAGTCCGGTGTGGCTTAGGGTTTGATGCAGTAGCCTCAGAGTGTAGATTTCACCATTTTCGAGTCCTTATTTGTAATTTCGAGTGGTTTCAGGCACGTGCCGAACTCGTGTTGGATTACTCAGATTGTATCATGATTTGGCTTTCGGCATTGTGATTTGTGCTACTAGGCCCGCTCTGTGCATATGTGTGGCATCCTCATCGAGTGGGATATCACTTGGAGTACTTTCGCCCTGATTGGGCAGCTTTTCGGCCACTTACGGACCTTTCTGATAAAAAGTGTACCCGAGTTGGGTCACTCGGGTTTTCCGCTGACATGGCCTTCACATCCTTGTTCTGAGGAACTAGGGACGTTTCTTCACCTTAGAAGGGATTCTTATCAGGCGGCGAACCACCAGGTATATTTCTGTTCTGATCGGACAAGGTTTGGGGTTTGTTCAGCATGACCGAGTCGATGCCGGTTTGCCAGGTTTGTTGATTTCAGAAGGCCGTACGGCATTGCCGTTTTGTTGTAGACATCTCCATATGTCCCGAGGTGATGAGTTGCGGAGTCCCCGATACTCTTGTCAGGTGACCTGAGGCTTCAGCAGTCCGAGAGCACCCTTCTTTAAACTTTCTTCGACTTCTTCTTGCCTGGCCAGAAATTCCCAGCTCTTACAGCGTGCTTGCCGTATAACAATATTTTAGATGTCAATAGGATGCCAAAGCTCCACTAAGGCTATAATGCTATGCCAGTCAAGAGAGATTTTCTGGTAACTTTTGGCTAAAACCAATAAGGGGTGGAGATGCCAAGCTTTCAGAATGGACACGACTTCCATAGGAAGCCCTTGCACCATGGGAGCCATCCACATTAAAGCCGAATATCATCGTGATCTTGGCCGAATCTGAAAAAAAGATAAAATAGGGATGAGAAGAATTGAAGCAATAGTGGCTAAGTTGAATAAAGGAACTCTTTTCCTTACCTCTCTAGCGGGGTTGGTGCTCAACTGATGAGGGATAGTTGTTAGCCTCTTTAGCTCCCCATGATGCCTTCTCGTGAGCTTTGGCCCGTCGTAGCCTCCCTCCACACTTGTACTCTCTCCAATAGACGTCTTCATGATGAAAGGAAGGTTTTTCCTAAGATTTTCAAAGCCTAGAAAGGGGGGTTTATGTGACCTACGAGTTTGGGCTTGCTCCCTATTTATAGAGCTTGGATACCACCTCCTTTCTATTAGAATTAGAGTAGGAAGGTCGGATTTGAGGTTAGGATAAGCCCTAGCACGCCTAGGACACCTTCCCACACGGCTTGCGGCAGGGGAACTGAGTCCCGTTCGGGTTAGGACGCTATGGGAAGTGACGGTCTATCAGGCGACCGCCACCTAAGGCGGCGGTCTTGAGAAGACCGCATTATTTCTCTCGTGTTCACATCCTGCCCTTGGGGTGGCGGCCCTTCGCGTGACCACCATTTCATGAGACGGTCCTCTGAGGACCGCCTTTTGGTCACTTGCTTGCATATATCATGCTATTTCTTAGTCTTATTCTGTTTGAGTCCTCGCCTCTAAAAACTCTGTTTCTATCTCCTTTCCTCACTATTTCTCTCTCCTTTCCTCTCCTTTTAGGTTAATCGTTCGTGTTTAGATCAATTGCATCAATGTGCAAACATTCCATTTAAAAAGTCAAAAGGGGTATTTTCTCCATGTCATCAAAGTCCCAAGCATATACATATGAGTCAAAACAAAACAAAAAAAACAAAAATGCATCAGGTCTCGCCCTCTCAAGGACCCCTGCTGTCGCTAGTACCCTTATGGCGTTTCCCTGGCGGACCCATGGTTGTGCTTGATGGGACGCTAAAGGGTGATCTAGAGGGGGGTGAATAGATCAATCACCCGTTAAAAATTTACTGCATCAGAATCAAATGCGGAATGAAAACTTCTACTAAACAGATAGTGGGCACAATGCGAATGCCACCTAGAACAGATGAAGAACCGTCCTAAGCATACATCTACTGTGCGAAGATAGAGATATAGAAGCTAGGCAAACCACAAAACAATCACACAGTAGACAAAGGCTTTTAGGTGGTTCGGTCCTCCAGACCTACATCCACCCCACACTCAACCCGAGTGTGGCTTACTGCTGACTCACAGCTTGAACAGCTGGGCATCACAGCTTGCCTTACAACCGCTGGGCCTCACAGCTTGCCGTCCAGTGGAATCCACCACTGTAACCGCTGGGGATTACAGCTTACCCATCCAGTGGAAACCTCCACTGCCCGCTGAGCAACACAGCTTGCTGTCCAGTGGAATCCTCCACTACAAACCGCTGGGCAATACAGCTTAGCCGTCCAGAGGTAGCACCTCTGCAATCCACTGACTAACAGCTTGAAGAAGATGTAAAATAGAAAATAGAAAAATGGAACTAAACAGCAATCTGAAAGCTGTAAACAATGAAGCACGATGTGGCTCTTAAAGAGCTGAATGGCCTGAATTTGATCCACGGTCCATCAAGGACAGATCTCCCTCGATCTCACTCTCTTTATTCACTCTCTCTCTTTTTCTTCTTCACACTCTGCTCGAGCTCTCTATCTCTTTCTCCTTCTTCTTTCTCTTCTTTTCTTCTACTGGATCGTGGAAGCTCTCTCTCCTTTTTCTCTTATTCTTCTCTCAGCTTCTGCTCCCTGGCTTCGATCACGATTAGCCTCCATCTGAAGACGAAGGCTCCATTATATACCAGCAGCAGCAGCAGCAGCCAAGGCGCGTGTGGCTTCCACAGCTCTCGCCCTAAAAATTCGGACCACGTGGCAGCATCCTAGTTCACGAGCTTGCCACCTCGGATCACGTGCCCTTTATTAGCACGCTCAGCAACTAGAGTCAGGTGGCGTTAACCCACTTGCTTAAAGGGGTTGACGCATCTGTGATCCAGTGATCACGTTCTTCGGCAGACAGACGTGCTGCGTGGACGCTGCTAGCCCATAGCGTTGACGCAGTGGTGTTCCAGCAACTAAGAGTTCAGCTGGTTTGCATGCTGCGTACACGCTATGATCATTCTGCGTTAACCCTTCTGAGCTGTCTCCGAGCTAGATGCCTATCAGGCTCAATGGCTACGTTGACGCTGTCTAGCAATGGCGTTGACGCATGGATACGTTCCAGTGAACAATGTCTTCAGTATATAGGCGTGCTGCGTCGACGCTGCTAGCCCATAGCGTGGACGCAGTGGTGTTCCAGCAGCTAATACTTTAGCTTGTTTGCTTGCTGCGTGGATGCTACCAGGCCGTGGCGTTGACACAGTGATGTGTTCCAGCAGCTAATACTTCTACTAGTATACTTGCTGCGTGGACGCTGTGGTCATTCTGCGTTAACCCTGCACACACAAAAATCTAATAATCATATCATAGAACAAGTGGTTATTTAAATCATATAACACTGAGTGTATATATTCTTAAACAGCAAATGGGCAAGTATGTACACTGAGAGAGTGTATAGACTTGGAAGTCTTCTTGTGAGCTCAGTGTATATACTTTCCAATGTCTAGACTTCAGGAGATGAAGACCAAAGTGCAGACATCACGCTAGTACAGACTTGATCAAGAAACTGGCTGTACAGACTTCAACATAGCTGCGATGTACAGGCTTTGACAAAGCAGCATTGTACATACTTGAAAGTTCAAGGCCACGATGTATAGACTTTCAATGAGGAAGCATTATGTAGACTTGAGAGGTCTAAGCCAATGTACAGACTTGCAGATACGAAGTCAATGTACAGACTTACACAAGCGAGCTATGCCATGCCAATGTGTAGACTTCACGCTGTACAGACTTTCCAAAGAGAACTTAACGCTGTACAGACTTGAGGCTTTGAACGTTGAAGTCACAAGACGATGTACAGACTCAGATACTAGACCAATGTATGAAGCAAAGCAAGAGCTCTTTCAAAACGATTCCAATGCGTCAACGCATTGAGTCCACTGCGTCGACGCACCAGTTGACACATTTTATAGACCAGCTCTGGGACAGACCAGTGAGTTGACGCAATGATCCCATCCGTCAACGCATTATGCAATACTCACGCATTCAATGCTGTATATCAGACACAGTCCTATGCAATCAAATCAGCAGCCATATTCAAAACACAATATCATACTGCACTGACTGTGTTGCAATCATCAAAACAAATCAGCATGCTATCATCAAAACACAATTATATTTTCTTCATCAAAATACAATATCAAATGCACTCAAATGCACTCACTGTCTTGCTATCATGAAAACCAAATAGCATTGCTATCCTCAAGGCAACATAGCACATGCTTGTGCCTAAGAGGCACAACATTCTCCCCCTTTTTGATGATGGCAACACAATGTGACAGTGAGTCACACACAAGATTTTCTCCCCCTTTGACATGATCAAAAAGATAAAAACAGTAAAAATAAGAGTGCACAGTGCATTATGCATGCAAATTCCTCTAGAACATTCTCCCCCTGAATGTAAGACTCCCCTGAATTATTTCTCCCCCTAAATAAATGCTCCCCTTTTGAGAAGGAATATGAACAGATAAACAAGCTAGAGAAGGTAGGAGGGTCACTTGACAACAGCTGAATCATAGGTTCAGAAAGGAAGCATGATTATAAACAACTGTTAAAGTATAAGAATCAGCAATATACAATTTTCAAAAATTCAGGTTTAACAGTGATAAATCTAGAGTAAAGCACCTGACCCCCGGAAAAAGAGTTTATAGACTCCATTTATAGCAATGAATCTAGGGCACATGGTATTAATAGATAAGTCAGAAATAATACCCTTTTGTGATTAAACAAGGAAATTCAAGAGAGGCAACTTGAACATGTATTGATAAAAATAATTTTCACTCATTGACTTTTGATTTTTCGAAAGGTTACAACAGTTTGATTTTCACTTTTGAATTTTTCAGAACCTAAACTAAGTAAATAGATCAGTGGCATTTATGCTGTTGATATTAGGTGCACACCTTGATCAGAGGCAGATACCCCCAGTTACTAGGCATAAACTACTAGACCTATTTCAGATCAGAACCCACAAAGGATAGTCTTCACTTTTGACATTAAGGGTACACCTTGATTAGAGGCCAGTACCCTCAGTTACTTGGTGAGAACTCCTCCTATAGATTTGACCCTATGAACAGAGATATTCTGAAGCACCTCATGACATGTGAATTCTCCTACTTCTTTGGGGGAGTTCACAGTTTCTCAGTGCAATCAGCCATTGCTCTGTCACTATGTTCAGCTCATAGCATTTATGATCTTATTTACTGCTGCCTTTATCTCTTTTAGAGTGATTGTTTGAAAAACAGTACACACTCTTATTCACCTTTTCTAGAAATTTCCAGATCAACACATTAGGCATTACAAAAATCGTTTCTATTTTAGCCATGAGACAAAGATTAAGAGCTATAAAAGTTTTCTTTTATCTCAAATTCTGAAGTGCAGACACTTAACTCTCCAATTTATAAAGGTTAAACCTTTAGTTCCTTTCAATTTGTAAGTGTGATTCTTATAAGTGAACAATTGCAATAATCACCATTCAATGTACTAAACCAGATGCAAAGCTGTTGTTTAGTGAAAAAGATGGGGAAAAGATAGCAATTGGCAATATGGTTCAATGATCAACTGATGTCAAAGAATATGAATCATTTGAATGAGAACGCTGAGAGGTGAATAGGATTCAATGAATTGAATAGAACTCTCAGCTCCCCCTGACATCATGATGCAAGAGATATGCTATGCAACACATTGTCCTACATGCAGACTATGCACCATGGATACATGAGACAAGTATGCAATCAATTCAGGTTTATGCATTCAAGTAATAAGCATTTTCATCCTATTTCATGTTTTTCAACATATGATGCAGTGCACTGTTCTACATAAAGACAGGACCCATGGTACTTGGCGGAGAACCTGGTCTCAAAGACCATCTCACACATGGTAGAAACCTCCGGGCAGATTTCCCTACTTTTTAGTAACTTACCATTTATATACCAAAGTGGTCATGCAAATGAAATACAGTGCAAAGCTGTCCTACATGCATTGAACAATTTCATTGACAGTCATGCAAATGATGTATGCATACATTAGACACATGCACTGACTATATGTACTACCTGAACCATTCACAATCAGCAAGTTATGCATTTAATAACAAGCATGCAATGCATTGACACAAAACACATGCATCGACTCTATACATTAAAGAACCGTTTAGCCTAGTGCAAAATGTAGTGCATCTAGCATCTCATTCATTTAGTGCAAACAACAGCATGAGAAGAGTATCAAATATATTCAGAATTGAATTCAGTGAAGAGATCATCAAAATTCAGACAAGTAGATCAACATGAAATTCACAATTCAGTTCTGAAGGTAAATAACTTACCTGCTTTACCAGATTGATTTATTTTTACCCTTGGTGTTACATCAGATTTTTGACAAGGCCTCCAATTTCCTTCAGCTATTAGGATTTTGGCCCTGCCTCTTGTCATATGCCTGAAGTAGCTTTTTCTATTTCATCAGTTTGTTCCCGGCTACCAGACATACCTGCAAACACACTTAGGGAGCAGGTTTTGGAACCCAAGATATTTTGGGCCCCAAGACAGAACCAGATACTTGAGAGTGAAAACATGACAACAACTGTTTAGGGATCCACATTTGTGTAAAGATGGAAGGTTTGGTGGATTCTACAGCTTGAGAGTTCTTTTTGTTATTTTTCTTTTTCTCAGCACCAACAGGTTTAGTTTTCTTTTTCTGGTGCTTTGATGGTTGTTGTGTAGTCCTGGCATTCATTTTATTAAAAACATTTTTATTTTTCTGCCAGTGCCTTGGCCAATGAATGTACTGGAAGTTGTGGCCCAAATTGGTCCTAGGCTGACCAAAAAACCTTTGGTGACTAGGACTCCATGTCCTAAACTGACTATCACATCTCCTAGCTGGCTGAGGTCTATATGGCTGATACCAAGTGGGGAAATTCTGATACCCGAGCCTCATGTGTACAGGGTTCCACCCAAGCCTATTAAGTGGTTGAGGATGAAAGTTATGATAGACTTGGGCTCTAGAGAAGTAGGGATGAGCAATTGGGTTCCTAGCTGCACTTGGTCTCCCTGCCACCTTTGACCCTCTAGGTTTCTGAACTGACTTATATTGGGTCTTTTTCTGAGCAGTTGATGGTGAAGGAGACTTAGCAGCCTTGGGCTGGGGTTTTGATGTGCTAGCTGGCTGACCCCTAGCCTTGGACTTATCCTTGGAAGAAGAGCATGCAGCTCTAGGCTCTACAACTTTCTGCTTTCCCTTGTCCTTAGCATTGGACACTTTTGATTTAACATTATTAAAGGCAAATTTTTCATTGACCATTTTTATGAGTGGTCCTTTATTCTTTTCTCCCACACATGAAATGGTTTTCAATTCAAAGCTCTCTTTAGCTGAGGGATTAAAACCAAGACCCTCCTTTCTGAAATTAACTTTTGACCCTAGCAAGGCATTTAGATTTTCAGTTCCTTGGGTCATGCTTTCAATGATTTTCATTTTGTCAGAATTTTCATTTTCCAGATTTTCAATAGTTTTCTTTAATTCAGCATTCACTGACAAAACAGCTTCATATTTTTCATTTGAAGTCTTTATTTCATTTTCAGACTTCTGAATTTTCAATTTCAACTCATCAACAACATTTTTCAGCAAATTATTTTCTTTCCTACAATCAATCACAACATGCTTTAATTCATCAAAATCAGAACATGCATTTTTCAATTTGTCATTCTCTGATTGTAAGCATGCAACTATATCAGAGAGAGATTTATCATTAACCAGAGAGTTCATTTTCTTCTTTAAGAGTCTGTTTTCCTTCTTAATATCATTAGCTTTATCTAACAGGTCTCCATAAGCATCTGCCCAATCAGAAATAGTGTAATGTTCGAAAAGGGATGATACCTGATCAGACTCTTCTTCTTCATCTCCATTTCTAGCCATCAAGCAGATGTCCTTTTCTGATTTTTCACTATCTGAGGAAGTGCTCAGCGTGCCTTCTTCCTCATCACTCCATGTACTGACCATGGCCTTTCCCTTTGGCGCCTTCTTCCATGGTCTTCCTTTCATTTTCTGTAACTCTCGACAATCAGCCTTCATATGACCTGTCTTCCTGCAATGATAACAAGCATTAACATCAGATTTTTCAGCAGGGTTAAATTTATACCTGTTTTGCTTCCTACTGTGGTATTTTCTATAGAGATTCTTCCCTTCTCTTCTAAGAAATCTACTGAACTCTTTTGTGATCATAGCTATTTCATCCTTTTCAAGATCTGATCCAGATGAATTCCGATCACTGGATGATCCAATGCTGCTGGACTATTTTGAGCAGCCATGCTTGGCCTTCAGAGCAATAGGCTTCCTGTTTTCAAGCTCTTCAGCTTGTAGTAAATTCATCTCGTACGCCATCAAGGAACCTATCAGCTCATTGGGTTTCATCTTTTGTAGATCTTTTGACTCCTCAACCACAGTTGCTTTGGTATGCCATATAGGAGTCAACGATCGAAGGATCTTCCTTACAACTTCATGATCAGTATAACTCTTTCCCAGATTTCTTAGACCAGTTGTGATGATGGTCAGACGAGCATACATTTCGGTCACTGTCTCACCAGGCTTCATCCGAAATGCTTCATACTTTGACACTAGCATATTTGCCCTCGTCTCTCTCACTTCAGATGTTCCCTCATAGATAACTTCGAGGGTATCCCACATCTCCTTCGCTGTCTTGCAGGATGACACTCTGTCAAATTCAGTGTGATGGAGTGCACACTGAATGGCGTTGATAGCGCTCCAATTCAGAGCAGATTTCTGGACTTCTTCTGTTGTCCATAATTCCTCATTCTCATGTAGCTCATAAGGACCTTTGCTCACAATTTTCCATACCTCGTAATCTTTGGCTCTGAGGAAGACCTACATCCGGTTCTTCCAATATGGGAAGTTGGAACCATCGAAGAATGGTGGCTTCGTAGTGGACTGACCCTCTGCTGTTAGCCCTCTAGCATCCATGGCCGATCCTCTTTAGGATGTTAGTCCTGCACAAAGAGTTAGGCTCTGATACCAATTGATGGGATGCTAAAGGGTGATCTAGAGGGGGGTGAATAGATCAATCACCCGTTAAAAATTTACTACAGCAGAATCAAATGCGGAATGAAAACTTCTACTAAACAGATAGTGGGCACAATGCGAATGCCACCCAGAACAGATGAAGAACCGTCCTAAGCATACATCTACTGTGCGAAGATAGAGATATAGAAGCTAGGCAAACCACAAAACAATCACACAGTAGACAAAGGCTTTTAGGTGGTTCGGTCCTCCAGACCTACATCCACCCCACACTCAACCCGAGTGTGGCTTACTGCTGACTCACAGCTTGAACAGCTGGGCATCACAGCTTGCCTTACAACCGCTGGGCCTCACAGCTTGCCGTCCAGTGCAATCCACCACTACAACCGCTGGGGATTACAGCTTACCCGTCCAGTGGAAACCTCCACTGCCCGCTGAGCAACATAGCTTGCTATCCAGTGGAATCCTCCACTGCAAACCGCTGGGCAATACAGCTTAGCCGTCCAGAGGCAGCACCTCTGCAATCCGCTGACTAACAGCTTGAAGAAGATGTAAAATAGAAAACAGAAAAATGGAAATAAACAGCAATCTGAAAGCTGTAAACAATGAAGCACGATGTGGCTCTTAAAGAGCTGAATGGCCTGGATTTGATCCACGGTCCATCAAGGATAGATCTCCCTCGATCTCACTCTCTTTCTTCACTCTCTCTCTTCTTCTTCTTCACACTCTGCTCGAGCTCTCTATCTCTTTCTCCTTCTTCTTTCTCTTCTTTTCTTCTGCTGGATCGTGGAAGCTCACTCTCCTTTTTATCTTATTCTTCTCTCAGCTTCTGCTCCCTGGCTTCGATCACGATCAGCCTCCATCTGAAGACGAAGGCTCCATTATATACCAGCAGCAGCAGCAGCAGCAGCAGCCAGGGCGCGTGTGGCTTCCACAGCTCTCGCCCTAAAAATTCAGACCACGTGGCAGCATCCTAGTTCACGAGCTTGCCACCTCGGATCACGTGCCCTTTATTAGCACGCTCAGCAACTAGAGTCAGGTGGCGTTAACCCACTTGCTTAAAGGGGTTGACGCATCTGTGATCCAGTGATCACGTTCTTCGGCAGACAGACGTGCTGCATGGACGCTGCTAGCCCATAACGTTGACGCAGTGGTGTTCCAGCAACTAAGAGTTCAGCTGGTTTGCATGCTGCGTAGACGCTATGATCATCCTGCGTTAACCCTTCTGAGCTATCTCCGAGCTAGATGCCTATCAGGCTCAATGGCTGCGTTGACGCTGTCTAGCAATGGCGTTGACGCATGGATACGTTCCAGTGAACAATGTCTTCAGTATATAGGCGTGCTACGTCGACGCTGCTAGCTCATAGCGTGGACGCAGTGGTGTTCCAGCAGCTAATACTTTAGCTTGTTTGCCTGCTGCGTGGACGCTACCAGGCCGTGGCGTTGACGCAGTGATGTGTTCCAGCAGCTAATACTTCTACTAGTATACTTGCTGCGTGGACGCTGTGGTCATTCTGCGTTAACCCTGCACACACAAAAATCTAATAATCATATCATAGAACAAGTGGTTATTTAAATCATATAACACTGAGTGTATATATTCTTAAATAGCAAATGGGCAAGTATGTACACTGAGAGAGTGTATAGACTTGGAAGTCTTCTTGTGAGCTCAGTGTATATACTTTCTAATGTCTAGAGTTTAGGAGATGAAGACCAAAGTGCAGACATCACGCTAGTACAGACTTGATCAAGAAACTGGTTGTACAGACTTCAACATAGCTGCGATGTACAGGCTTTGACAAAGCAGCATTGTACATACTTGAAAGTTCAAGGCCACGATGTATAGACTTTCAATGAGGAAGCATTGTGTAGACTTGAGAGGTCTAAGCCAGTGTACAGACTTGCAGATACGAAGTCAATGTAAAGACTTACACAAGCGAGCTATACCATGCCAATGTGTAGACTTCACGCTGTATAGACTTTCCAAAGAGAACTTAACGCTGTACAGACTTGAGGCTTTGAACGTTGAAGGCACAAGACGATGTACAGACTCAGATACAAGACCAATGTATGAAGCAAAGCAAGAGCTCTTTCAAAACGATTCCAATGTGTCAACGCATTGAGTGCACTGCGTCGACGCACCAGTTGACACATTTTATAGACCAGCTCTGGGACAGACCAGTGAGTTGACGCAATGATCCCATGCGTCAACGCATTATGCAATACTCATGCATTCAATGCTGTATATCAGACACAGTCCTATGTAATCAATTCAACAGCCATATTCAAAACACAATATCATACTGCACTGACTGTGTTGCAATCATCAAAACAAATCAGCATGCTATCATCAAAACACAATTATATTTTCTTCATCAAAATACAATATCAAATGCACTCAAATGCACTCACTGTCTTGCTATCATCAAAACCAAATAGCATTGCTATCATCAAGGCAACATAGCACATGCTTGTGCCTAAGAGGCACAACAGTGCTCCCCTCCTCACGACGTTGGTGTCGCTCCTCCTCCTCGTTCCTCCGATGGCCGAAGGAACCCGTGAAGTAGCCTTTGTAGGCGTTGCTGTGCACGCCACTCGGAGTCCTACTGCGCTCTGATCTTCGGCTCATCATCTGAAAAGCTTGCTTCAATGCTTCCACCGTGCCCCTCAGCTCTGTAATATGCAACCGGGATTGCTCTGCCTCACCCCTCAGCTCTGCGATCTACAGCCAGGACTGCTCTACCTCACCCCTCAACTCTGTGATTTACACCCGCGACTCCTTCGCCTCCATCCGCCACGGCTCTGTCTCTGCCCTCGCTCGGGCTAGCTCCTCCAACAGATGGACGATCTCGACCATGGCTCCCTCCAGCTCCTTTGCCTGCATTCATATCCATTAGTTAATCATCACTTTCTAGAAATGTGCTTGAATGAGGTTTGCAATTGCTTACCCTCTCGGCAAGCGAACCCTCAACCTCCTCTGCTCGCGCGACCGCCCGAGCAAGCTATGCATCTCATTGAGTCCGACCAACTGGAGGATGGGTGGAAGAGGATGGAGCATCCGGTCCATGGCGCTGGGCTCTCTCAGCACGCTGCATGTAGAAACAAGTCAGTCTCATGAGCATCACATTGCATTTAAGGATAAGATTGAATAGAGCTTACCAAGAGGTCCAATGTGTGTCGGTGCTCATCTTGCTACTGAACAGTTGAGTGAAGTAGGCCCTGGAGCTCCGCGATCCGTCCCTGGGGGTTGAACTGCATATTCATAGTGTCAAATGTCAATGCATCGTAATCATAGGCATTTTAGAAAGTCACAGGGTTTAGAGTTCGTACCGGTCGGCGTGTGCCATGGAAGACATGGTTCCCGTAGCGCTAAGCATAGGCCATCAGGTAGGCCTCATCGTTGTCTACCTGGGCTCGTATCTCTCGCCCCCGTCTCGCCCAGTCATGGATCTGATCACCTGCACGGATTACCAAGTCAATGGCTCCCGAAAGGCCGTGTAAGTGCCGTCCCACGCGCTCCTCTTCACCTCTATCTCTTGAAAAATGTACGTTCAGCTGACGTACCCCCCGTGTCCGCTTCACGAGCTGATGACGGAGAATCTCCACCACGTTCATGCAATGGAGCCAGATCTCTTGGCCAAAGTAGGCGATGCCAGTCTCTACCCAGGGCTTCCCCTTATGCCCCTCTCCCTGATATGGTGTCCAGTGGACCTGCAAGGTAGAGTAGTTAGACTAGGCATTAGTATTTGCATAAGCATGCATCTGCATTTAAGTCTAAGTTAAGGTCTTACTGATGCATATGACAAGGTGACAATCTCATCCTGGATGGCACGTACCTGTTATCGAAGAGAGCCCGTGTCCTGTACAGCCAGCCACCGTCTCGCAATGGGTACCCGGTTAGGGAATGCCTCCTGTCCTCTCCCTAGGCTGGGCAGGTATGCGTAGGTCCACACCTACAGTTCATGTGTCAGTGCATCAGCATGTAGTAAACTTGAGTCAAGTTAGATAGTAATTGCATAAGCATAAAGAGTTAGGTCAACCTGAAGGAGTGGAGAAAACCAGCCCAACATCGTTTGCCGGGTAGTAGTGCTGAGAGAGTCGAAGAGAAGGCGAGTGTAGCCGCACCCTACGCATAAGCTCCCACTACGTCTAAGTCCTCCAGTAAGGGTAGGAGTCCATAGCTCACCCCATTTACCCTCATCGCAAAAAGGAGCTTCCCGAACATCAGCATCAGAAACCTCTGAAGCACCATGTCCGCCTCGGGTCCCGGTCCGATAGCCACCCTCTCTCTCGCCCTGCCTGTTAGTCGCTGTAGGTGTTGCTCTAGCAACTCCCCCACAGCGATCCCAGCTCCTTGCAGTCCCAGGCTCTCCTGGAGATTGGCCCTTGGTAGAACGGACGATCGTCATCCCGGTCTCTGTAGCTCTATCCCTAGCAGTTGCCGTGCTAGCTCCCGATAATCTAAAAATGTGAATCCGCTGACCGGTGCGCCGTGGACCCACAGTCCCGTAATCCTCGTCACGTCCTCTAACGTGGGGGTCATATGTCCCCACAGGAATAAGAATGCCCGGCTCACTGGATCCCACCGGCCGTGTAACGTAAAAAGCAATACCACGTCTAGCCTCAGTTCCTCCAACCTGAGGAACTCCACAAAACCCATGGCTGCTAGTCTCCCTCATTGGAAGTCCGGCAATGCGAGGTACACTACGCGGATCTATAGCCACGAAATCCTTATTCGGCGCTTTCCCTGTACACATTTAACATTTAATATCAGTAACTTATTAAAAACAAACAAACAAACAAATGCATGGTCTGTCAGGTAGCGGTCTCCTTTAGACCGCCTTCTTCTCGCCGACCGCGGGCGGCGTTTCCCCATTCCCTCATTCTGAAATATGGCCCCTTAGGCCCTATAGTCATCCTCTAGGGTTCGTATGACCCCTTTGCCTCTCATCCCATGCTCATTTCATGGATTTAAAAAAATGGGCCTTTTTGAGCTCGCGACCTACCTCGGACAGTGGAGCCTCTCCGACTGCTTCCTCAGCTGCCTCCTCCGCATCACCACCATCACTCCCCGTCTCCATTTCCTCGGCCGCTCTAGGGGCCTTCTTCTGTCGCTTGAGCTGGTGGCAGTTGTTCCTCTCCTGGGCAGTTCGCCAGCGGTGGGGAAGCCTCTTCCTCTGTTATCCGTCGAAGCATTCGCCGAGTGAGCTCCTTCGAACCCATAGTCGGGCAAAAAGCGGATGTGGGGGCGGAGATGAGAATGGCTCTGTGTGAGGGTGGGTGAGGGGAGAACAAGAGTGTGTGAGTGGGAGTGTGAGGGTTTGTGTGAGGGAGAATGCATGAGAAAGAGGGAAAAGAGGCCTTTTTGATTTTTGAACCCACCTTGAAGAAAACGGCCATGCAATTGACTGCCACCTTCAGGAGGCGGTCTTCCCATGACCGCCTTATTCTTGGGGCATCCGGATTTGCTTTATTTTCCTTGTTCATATGTGTTTTTGGCCTTGTTCCTTACGCATTACGTTAATATCTTTGCTTAAATGACTAATGGTGATGTTCTGTTGAATTGCAAATCTGTTTATATTTCCCTCACAATGCATTTCCCTCACTTCACCGACAGGTAAGTCAGGTGAGTATCCCTCTCCTTAATCCCATTATGCATTACTATATGGTAGCTATGTTATATTATCTCGAGAACCGGCTAGTCATTCATGTGTTCTGGGATCTGATGTTCCCCTCTAACAAAAATGATGATGATCTAGGTGCACATGTTTAATCGTTGGATAGGCCGTTAGGTTGGAAGGTTAGGGGACGATGGTTCTATCTTGCACGCCATGGTTGTAGATAGTGTCTTGACCCTGATTATTCCGGTCTAGCAATACTATTCTTGAGTATTTTCTATTTTTTGGTTTTCTTTGCATTCATTTTAATAATTTCTTTTTATTTTAGCCCAGCATACATCATGCGCATCTTTTGAGCATTCTTGTCTCCCAATCTTCCTGAAGTATCTCAGTAATAGTGGGTAATCGTGCGTCCATAGTTTCAGATAAGGTGAAGTATTCCACTATGAATTGGAAGGTTTTCTCTGGTCTGTTTACTTGGGTCGGTTGACCGAGGGTCCCTGTCTGAAGTTTAGTCTGCTTGTCTCTTTACTTTTCCTACTTATTCCGATCACCTATCAGCTGTGCGTTCCACTGATGAGGTTGGTCGTGTTTTCTTCTTTAGTTAGTTAGGTGCTCCAGGCTTGCGTCATTCGGTTTAGCCATTCCGTGTGATTGGCTCAGAGTTCTCTGAAAGATTCTTATTGCTCGTTCGTTGAGAACGGGTCTCGTTTACCTTAACGCTCACTTTTCAGTCCGCTTCGCTGCATTTTCTGCTTCATCTCCATGTTCCATTTTGCTTTCGCTTCACCTCTATTTGCTCCCCTACAAAGTGGGCGCCAAGGAGGGGCATCTTTTGACACCCATTTTATGCCGACAAGTTGGGTCATTTTCTTATCTTTATTTTATGATGTCCCAGGTTATTCATTATTTATTGTGTCACTTTGGACTGGTTATGGGCTTGTTTTATGGGTTTTCTCTCTAGTTGGGCCCAATTTCTCGCACTTGTCACTATTTGGGATTAATGGGCCTAGATAGGACTTGGTTTCAAGATAAATATGGGTATTTATTTTATTTTATTTTTTTCAAAATGGCCACCCAGATAGCGGTCAGTCGCGAGACCTCTACCCGTTGGTGGCGGTCAGTCGCGAGACCGCCTTCTGGGGCCGAGAGTCCAGCCCAACTGGTCTCTTCCCTCTCTATCTGTGCTCAAATGAGAGTCCTCAATCTAGAATTTTCTCTGAGGATTTCGATCCTTAGAGAGTCCTGATCGATCCTAGAGATAATTGATGATATTATCTCCGAGATTTATCAGGTTTTAAGGCTTATTTCTTGCGATTATCCCTCTAACTCGGGCTAGGGTTTTGAGGGTCTATAAATAGAACCCTTGACGTCATGCTCGCGAGGAGAATTTTGGAGCTCGCGACGAAGTGCTGCCGCATTCTATAGTGGGTCTCAACCAGGGAGCACCGTGTTTCTGCGTCCTCAAGTCGTTTGGTTCAGGGAGTAGCCAATTTTCTTTGTCATTTTGTGTTCTTCTTCCAGTGATTTTTGTCCATCTTTGCATTATCATAGCATCCGTTTTCTCCTGTTCTCCACGTTCTTTTGCATTGATAATACATCCATATAGATCCACCTACTATTTTCACACCTCACAGGGGTTAAAAAAAACACCAACCCCTAGGTATTGACCCTTCCTTTTATGCATATTATTCATTATTGGTTCATAGATATTGCACATCCCCATATCTGATTGGGTTATTTTCCTGTGGCTTCTACACTCTTTTGTAGGCCTACAGTACTAATAACACGAGGCCCATCCCTTTTGGCCGGCTGAGAGGGAGAGAGGTTCAAGTTCCCACGTTTTGTTTTCTAGGTGTCGATAGCGGTCATCGAAGGACCGTCTCCTTCTTTTAGTGGTCCTCTTTGGACAATCTTCTAAAGATAGCGGCCCCAGGAAGACCGCATCCTATTCTGCACCTGTGTTTCTTCCCTGCTCGCGAGTGTGCCTTCACTCCATCTTTTCCAAGGTACGTAGTGCAGTCCCCTCTACGTTACATACTTTGGTGGCGATCACGGATCTTTATTTCAGGTATTCATCACCTCTCTTTTACTTGTTTATTGCTTTCCTTTTAATTGTTTCACGCCCACATAGTGTGTTTCCTTTTACATCATCCACACACTTGCTCCACGCCCATGCTGTGTTTCATTTAGTTCTTTTACTGCTTTGTTATTCATTTCTGAGGTGATATTCCCACATACTTTATTGCTTATCTCATTGTCTATTTGGAAGGTGGCACTTTTATCTATCTACAGCAGTCAGGGACAACCATCATTTTTTCCTGAAGAAGACGTGCTCCCGCCCTCCGAAACCCGTAATAGGACACTCCACATAAGAGAGGAAAACTGAATGACCAACCATCAAGCAGAATTTTAATTTGTCTGTGGGCACCTAGCAGCATACTCCCTTCCCGGAGTCATCAGAAATGCTATTTCAATATACACCTAACGGGGGCCAGGGATATGAAGATATCCAGCTACAATCAAAATTTCAAGTGCCTTCAAGTATGGCAAAATTCCACCCCTCGCTTGGGGATTTCACCACCAAGGTGTGGTTTCATGTAATGAATTCTCATATAAGTCACTGCTAGGCCATTCATGGCTCTGCCAATGTTTGATGGTGCCCTCCAATCTCTGCCAATGCATCAAATACCCCCAATGTGGAGAAGAAGAGAAGGAATTTGCTGAAGTACACTCACTTGGGGTGTTCAGATGTCACCTCCTTGAGGCAAGCCCATGTATGAAAAGGGGCGAAGAACAGTCTGCCAAGGAGGCTGAAGATAAAGCAAAGAAGATGGTGGAGTCTAATGATTGGTTCTCCCTGCCGCTACTTGGTTACCTGACTTACCATGAAGAAACAAAGCTGTTCAAAACAATAGATGCACTCCGAGCAGTTCCTCCCATTATTCACCCTGATTTGGGGGCGTGTGAAGCCAAAAGTTTACTTGGGCACATCAAAGTCCCACCGGGAATCACAAGACCCATTATAAATGCTAACTGCTAGACGACTGAACCACTGAAGATTTGTTTTTGAAGCTCCTCGCCTAGAGGGCCCTCCTACTATATTCTATGCAATATAAGAACAACTAGTAAAAGGGAACTACAACTGTCGCTTCCCTAAAAGAAATATATGATCCGGTCATTTCGACCATGGGACCCCCCCAATGAAGCCAACAAGGTGGTCAAACCAGTAAAGAAGCAACAAACTCCTCTCTCCCCGCCTTGGAGCAAAAAAAAAAAAGAATGATGAATGACGAATGAATGAAATGAATAGACGAAATGCTCCTAAAGCCAAGACATCCACCAAATATGGACGGGGAGCTATCGCAGATTGCTCAATACCTAGGCTTGAATTTATCTCTCTAAAAAAAGAAGAAGAAAAAAAAAAGAAGAAGGAAGGAAGAAAAGAAAAGAAAAATTATGAGACAGACATGGTCTCTACATCCGCCTCTTCAGGCAAAGACTCTCTAGAAGCCATACATGATGAATGTCTAGGGGACATGAAATAAATGGGCCATCTGCGGAACCAAAGAAAAACCCCTCATCGGCAACCATCAATACAAAAGGCCAAGAAGATGGCACTTGGTACAAGCGCTGGGAGCCTATTCCTGCAAGAGCTGTAACTTTTCGGGCCATCCCCCGCACAGCCGCTGATTCTGTACATAGTTGTTGCCGAATATTCCCTGGGGGCAATGCTAACTCAAAATAATGATGAAGGAAAATAATAGGTTCCCTACTGTCGCTGCCAAGACTAATGGGAATAGAAGAGAGGTGCACTCCAATAAAAAATAAAGTCATAAAAACAAAAAAGAAGAAGCCAGGCGATTATAGATTTCTTTGTAGCATATCTGGTGCCTGAAGATTTACCTCTGATCACATAACCGCCTAATGATGAAAGTCGAGAAATGGACCAAGTCCAAAATATTGTATGGGGGATACACTTTGACGGGGCCCGAATAAAATAATAATAATAGAAATATCTCTGTCACCACAAACAAAAGCTCGAGTTAAGATGAACATGTGTCATCTAACCCCCAAATGACGAGGCTAGGCACATCTTGTGCTCGATCAACAAGGCATGCATGAATAATGAAGCAGACTGCCCTCAGTACGGAAAGTCGGATGCCCCAGTTATGCGGATCATGGAGCGGTTCTCTCCCTCATTAAATGAGCCATGTCGGTCAAAGTTAAATATCCGAGCCAACGGACTGGCAAAGTTGTCAAACTCATTAACAGTCCCACCAGACAAAGCACCCTGCATTACGGACGGATTTGCACTAGGGAGCCCAGCAAGCTAGAAGAAGAACCTGGCAAAGAATGAAATGAAGCTACGATAGACAAGAAAGCTCAAAAGTCTGACTGAAGAAGATCGACGGCGTAGTGATCCACATAACAGCAATTGCCCAACAAAAAAATGAAAATGCAAAAAAGTATTGAAAAATGATGATGAATAATAATAAAAAATAAAAATAAATAAAAATGAATAATAAATAATGAGAATAAATGAAAATGAATGAAAAAGATGACGAAAATAATGAATAATGAAGAAAATAGAAGAAAATGAATGAAAAATAAATAATGAAAAGGAAAAAATGAGAAATAAAAATAATGACAAAAAATGAAAATGAATGCAAATGAATAATGAAAAGAAAAAGATGAAGATGAATGAAAATGACTAATAAAAAATGAATAAAAAATAAAAATGAATGAAAATGAATAATAAAAAATGAAAATAAATGAAACTGAATAATGAAAGAAAAAATGAATAAAATGAAAATGAAAAGAAAATGAAAGAAAATGAATGAAAATGATGACAAATGATGACAAAAAGGAAGAAGAAAATGATGATAACAAATGAAAATGACAATGAGCAAGAAAAGAAGAAAAGACCAGCATTGGCAGGTATCGACCCCCAGTCCCACCAATAAATATTTATTCTACCCTTGACCTAGACCTCCGATCTTTGCCAAGTAGGTTGACCTTGACATTTCATCGAAGTCAACATTTATTCTGCCCTTGGCCTAAACCTCTAGTCTTTGCCAAATAGGTTAACATCGACATTCTGTCGGAATCAACATTTACTCTACCCTTAGCCCAGACCTTCCGTCTGAATCAAGTAGGTTGACCTCGACATTCCATTAGAGTCAACATTTATTCCACCATCGGTGTCATGACATTTCGTTGAAGCCGGCAACTATTCTACCTTCGGCGTCACGACATTTTGTCGAAGCTGATAAGCATTCTACCCTTGGTGTCAAGACCCTCCGTCTAAGCCAAGTAGTTCGACATCACGACATTTCATCTAAGCCGACAACTATCCTACCTTTGGCTCAGACCATCCGTTCATGCCAATGAACAAAATGACCCCCTCTGCCATCGACATCACGACATTTCATCTAAGCGGACAACTGCCCCTTTGCGTTGGCCCAGACCATCCGTCTAAACCAATGAAGAAAATGACCCCTTGCTTTGGCCAAGACATGTCGTCCAAGCCAATGAACAAAATGACCCCCTTTGCTCGGCATCATGACATTTTGTCGAAGCCGACATCTATTCTATTTTCGACGTGATGACATTTCATCTAAACCGACAACTATCCTACCTTTGGCCCGGACCATCCGTCCAGGCCAATGAACAAAATGACCCCTTTTGTCTCGATGTCACGACATTCCGTCGAAGCTGACAATCGTTCTACCCTTGGCGTCATGACACTTTGTCTAAGCCGACGACTATCCTACCTTTGGGGTAGACCTCCTGTCTAGGTCAATGAACAAAATGACTCCCTTTGGTTAACGCCAACCTCCAGTCCCGCCAGGATTCACCCCATTCCTTTAACTCAGACCTTCCGTTCGAGTCAATACATAAAACCATTCCTTCCTTGCTTAGGTATTAATCCTATACCTACAAATAATCAACTTGCAGATATTCTTATCAAACTCTTAAATAATAATAATAATTCTCCAATATAAGGAGAAAACATGGAATCTATAGAATAGATAACCAGTAAGTCGCGTACTTTGTAAATATGAATAAAATTCTATACATACTGCATACTTTGTGAATAAACAGTTTTAATTAAAAAAAACTCTTGCATGATCCTGATTTTGGGTGTTTGCTCATCCTACATGCATGCTTGTCATATAGTTTAATACACTTATTTTGAATTTTCTAAGACCATACGTTCTTGCTAAATAATGTTGCTCTAGTTCTGGTCAAGTCTGCATCATGTCATATCCTATAGGGGAGAAACCAACTCTGGTGAGTGCATACGTTAACAGGGAAAGTCATACCTATGTCTTTAGCGTAACTCACAAAATACAACTGAAACAAAACTCCCACACCTTGCACATAATGTGATTAATGACTTCCAACCAAAGGGATTTTGGAAATTATTCATAACACTTTATTGATGCTTGAATTCTTACACGAACATGAAGGGTAATCATGAGGAAAAAGTTACCCTTGCAAAAAAAAAAAGAAAAAGAGATGAATTAGTGGAATATGGATCCTAGTAAATGGGTCTGCCCTGAACAAGTGAGGAGCATCACGTAAAACGGTGAAATAAATTTTCACAGTCAAAAAAAGGAAGAAGAGACGGATCCTAGTAACCGGGTGTCTTCATTGAACAAATGATGAGCCTCGCGTCAAATGATGAAGTTTAAAATTTAAAAATAAATAAGGGGGTTGTGTGAAGCTACCAAAAGTCGAGAACCTGAAATATATGTATAGGCAATAGAGTAATCCTCTAGTGTTACTTAGAAAATCTGCATATCCCTATGTTTAGGGTTCATTGCTCACATACCTACACTTCCACATCATGGAGAAATGTCTTAGGTGTAGATTGTGATTTTAACTACATACATGGACTATGCACTATCCCCTTCATGAATGCACGTCTTCTTTAGTTATGCCTCATGAACTGCACTCCGCCCGTGAGTCATGGGCATTGTTCTTATCCCACTCCCAACAAGGGAGAGTCATACTACATATCTACTCCATGCTTGTTCTTGATGAATGCATGCGAACTTGCGTGAAATTTCATAAATAATCAACAATTGAACTATAATAATAATAATAATAATAATAATAAAACAAAACAAAAACAAAATAAAACAAAAAAATAACAACAACCAATAAAAATAATAATAAGAAGAATAAAAAACATGAAAAAAAATAAAAAACAAAAACAAAGCAAAAAATAAACAAACAAAACAAAACAAAAAAAAATAAAATAAAATAACAAAGAGAACAAAATAAAAAAATAACAACAAAATATATCAAACACTCTTAAAATTAAAAAAACAACAAAAAAATAAAACAAAAAATAAAAAATCAATCAAATATTTCCCCCAAAAAAGAAGAGAAAAAAAGAGAGAAAAATTCATGAAGATTGCATAGTAAAAAAAATGAATTGTATCTCCTAAATGTTCACTCAAATCTATATATCCTTTAATCGCTCTCGAACCCGTTACTCGAGTAATCTGAATCCGATTCACGTGTATTTCCTGAAACATTGAGAAAGTAGGTAATGAGCACACTTGCCCAGTAGGTATTTTCGCATCAACATGAAGGCAATGTTAAAGTGATTAATATCTTAGCTCTAAAGAACAAGAAATCATGCAGATACGATAAATTACGTGAGTAAAACCAAAGTAACAAGATATGATCATGTTTGAGATACGAGACAATGATTGAACAAGTATAATCAAGCAAGAATGTAACAATGGCCTTTCATGAACAAGAATGTAACAAGAATGTACTAGCAAGTCATGTAACAAGCACTTAAATACCTTTTGCTTAATAGCAAGTACTTAGTGAATTTATGTGGATCTATATTCAAGTCCCGTGAATTTTCACTTATTTATAAAGAAAGTACTCACAGCGCAATGCAACGCCAGTAGCATCATACCCCATGGTTTATATAGTATGTTTCTGACAATCAACCGAGGGGACTAGCATAGAGCCCTTGAACACAATCAGTGCTCGAACTGCATCTTCAAGTATAAATCAAGCTACTTCCACGTATATAATAATAAAGCTTGGTCACGTAAGTAACAAGTTCAATAATGGTCTTCAAGATACAATGTCAATAAGAGAATGCTCAAAATATGAATATGAGAGTTCAAGAAATGCATTAATAACTAGGTTACATTTTTGGAGAAAACTTGACAGCATAACGGTATTTTCTTTATTTTTTATAATTTATTTAAAATATTTTGATTAAGGTGACAAGTCCCAGAAAGTTAGTAGTCCATCTAGGATTATAGGAACATTAACCCTTGGGTCAAACCTCGAGTTAACTGTACTTAGGAAATTAGCGGCCGTTTACTGGGTCATATCATGAAGAAAGTGGTCTAGTTCTGGACCGTTTACAATGGGCCGAGTCCAGAGAAACCGTTCTAAACTCAGAGACAGTAGCGGTCATAGACTAGACCGTCAATGGGC
The DNA here is from genome assembly GCA_022559845.1 of Amorphophallus konjac. Taxonomy (NCBI): domain Eukaryota; kingdom Viridiplantae; phylum Streptophyta; class Magnoliopsida; order Alismatales; family Araceae; genus Amorphophallus; species Amorphophallus konjac. The sequence goes on from CM040125.1 coordinate 177,166,633, forward strand.
TTTAGCGGTCGAATCCGAGACCGTTTACGAGACCGAATTTCAAAACTCGATGATAGTGCCCTCTAGAGAATTGGGTTTTAATGATACAACCAGCTCGACGTCCTAGAGGGAATCCTAGGCTCGCAGAGACTTACGGAGGCCTTGAAACAAGATTTCCTATTCCGTTGGAAGTAATATCCAAAGGAGAGGTTATCAAGTCCAAGATTGTGTGCCTAATGTGCATAGGTGTAACTAATGGTCATATACCGGGATATATGCCATATACGTATGAAAATGACTCTATAGATGAGAAGAGGATCAGTAAGAAATCAACAGTGAACCACATTCATCTTACTTTTGAAATATTCGTTTAAGACAAAGTATATGATTTTGGAAAGAAATTATCTTATGTTTAAAAATAAGTTCTAAATGCATAAGAAACATAAAATCTACTAGAAATCTCTCTCTATATATAACAATGTCAATAGCAGGGAAAAAACTTAGCTAACTGGGTTTATCACATAAGAGATAGCGTGATTCTGCATTAGGTTTTGGATACAGAACTCAGAGTTTTTAAATGGTCTAATATACGGCCGTTTGTAAGGCTAAGCGGTCTATCGTTAGTCCGCTTACGATTCCATAACAATAAAATCGCAGGAACACAAACGGTCTAGATATTGGCCGCTAATCCTTGATAAGCGGTCTATCGTAGGGCCGTGAACCAATTACTGGCGGTCCATTATTAGGCCGTCTAGCATCTATTTACAGAAAAACTAAATATGTGCAACTAGATGCTAACTAAAACACATCATGCGTAGAAATCAACATATATAAATTTCACAACATGACAGAACGGAGATAATATTCATGGGTTCCATGTATTAGAATAAGAGAATTCCTTTTTGTTTCATTAGGGTTAGGATTTATGCATGAACATTACACTATATGGATAGACTCAAATAAAACATGAAATTCTTGGTCTATAATGCATGAAATCAAGTGCAATAAAAGGGCTTTTAATCCTAGAATAATGTTTTAGCCGTTCATGAGATGACCTACCTCTGTCCTGGGCTTTTGACTTCGAATTTAAGCCTGGAAGTTAACCCTAGTTCCCTGCACTTCCTATGCTAAAACAGCAACTTCACGACCTAATATCTCTTGATTCTCCTGACCTAAATACATGAAATTTGGAGGGTAAGAATAAGATACAAAGGAGTACAAAAAGTTCTAAAGGTGCAAACTCTAAATACCTCGTTTTGGGTTCCTAATCTCTTGATCTTCACTGGTCCGTTGTTTAATTTACTGGGTTACTTGTGCAAAACTAGTGTCTTTGCCGGCTTCTATCTTCCTGATGGATTGCTCTCCTAGCACGAAATTTTGGGAAGAGTTAGATCTATATATTGTGAACAAAAAACTCTAAAGAACCTACCTGAATTAAAGTCGTCTTACCTTAGTTCCACGCGAGCCAAACATAGGGGTTGCGCAAGTGAAACCTAGTGTCTATTTATAAGGTTTTACTAGGTTTTCGTGGATTAGATCAATTCTCGAGTCCCTATTTGGCATAAACCAACCTCTGAGAGTCCTAAACACGTCTACAAGTCCTAAAACCTTGGTTTCTAGAATTTACAACGCCAAAAATTCTATCTTTTTGTTCTTTTCTCAATCCACGGAATCTGTAGAGCTGAAGCGGTCGATTGTGCGACCGTTTATGGATGTAGGCGGTCTTACGATAGACCGCTTACAATTTGGGCACCGAATTTGAATTCGATTCAAATTCCTTTATTCATTTATCCACTTATTTATCTAAATAGGGAGTATTTATCCCCTATATTCCGTAAATAACTAATTAGTGCTTCTAGAATATGGGCCAAACTTCATGGGCTTGGTCCTAAAGTCCTTTGGGCTTCATCTAAATAGGCTAGGTTAATTGGTTATTATATTTTGGCCTTAATAATAATTTATTTAACCCAGAAATTCATTTATTAATCTTTTTTGGTCTTAAAGAATTCTTATTAATTCCCAGAAAATTCGTAAATACTTTAGAAATATTTTATAAAATTTTCGGGGCATTACACCCTCCCCCACTTAAGAAGAATTTGTCCCCAAATTTAACACATGGATTTTGGAAAGTGTACTTACACTCAAATAGTTCTGGAAATCTTTTGCGTATAGCTTCTTCGGTTTTCCATGTTTCTCCTGACTTTGTCCACTAGATCTTGACCACAGGAATAGTTTTATTCCGAAGTTGACGTAACTCTCATTCAATGATCTTGACTGGCTTTTGTTCGTATGTCAAATCCTTTTTAATCTCCAGATTGTCGTAAGAGATGACATAGAAAGGATCAGGAACATACTTCTTGAGCATTGAGTGGTGAAATACATCATGGACTTCAGATAATTGAGGAGGTAAAGTAATTCGATATGCGACTTCAGCAACTCTTTCGAGAATCTCAAAGGGGCCAATGAATCTTGGAGTAAGTTTGCCCTTCATACCAAATCTTCGAATACCTCGACTTGGAGAAACCTTAAGAAATACATGATCACCTATCTGGAATTCTAGATCGCATCTTCGATTGTCAGCATATGATTTCTGCCTGTCTTGGGCCATATGAAGTCTTTCTCGAATGAGTTTTATCTTCTCGATAGTATCTCTAATAATATCGGGACCGAGAAATTGCCTTTCTCCTACTCCATTCCAACAAATAGGCGAACGGCAACTTCTGCCATATAAAGCTTCAAACGGTGCCATTTGTATGCTAGCTTGGTAGCTATTATTGTATGCAAATTCTACTAAAGGCAAGTGATCATGCCAACTTCCTCCAAAGTCAATAGCACAAGTCCTGAGCATATCTTCCACCACTTGATTTATCCTTTCTGTTTGACCATCAGTTTGTGGATGGAATGCAATTCGGTCGGGTCCCTAAAGAATGTTGTAGACCCTTCCAGAATTACGATGTAAACCGAGGATCTCGGTCAGAAATAATGGTGACAGGGACACCATGCAGTTTGATAATTTCTTTCATGTATAATGCGGCTAGTACATCCACAGACCATCGACTCTTGATTGGTAGAAAATGTGCAGATTTAGTCAATCGGTCTATGATCACCCATATACCATCGTGTCCACCTCTTGTCTTAGGTAAACCCATGATAAAATCCATCGCTATACTTTCCCATTTCCACTTGGAAATATTTAAGGGGGGTAATTTTCCAGCGGGTTTTAGATGTTCTGCCTTGACCTGCTGACAAGTGAGGCAACGAGACACGAATTCTGCCACTTCTCTTTTCATATTGGGCCACCAAAAGTTTCTTTTCAGATCTTGATACATATTGGTAATACCAGGGTGAATGGCATACCTAGATTTATGCGCTTCTTCTATGATCAATTTCTTAGTATCATCATGATTCGGCACACAAATTCTATTCTTAAATAACAATCTTCCATCATGTGATATAAAGAATTCCGATCTTTGATCAATGTTATCCTTGATTTCCATCAATATAGGATCATTCTCTTGCAACTTGACTATATCCTTAATCAATGTAGGTTAAGACCGTATATTGGCAATTATACATCCATCTTTTTCCCTGTCAATATCAAGATTTAAATGAGAGAAATCTTTGATAAGACAAGTCATACCTTCTTTGAGGCTTGCTAGTGTTGCCATCGGTCTTCTACTAAGAGCGTCTGCTACAGCATTTGCCTTTCCTGGATGATATTGAATAGTGAAGTTGAAATCTTTGAGATACTCAACCATCTGTGTTGTCGCATGTTCAACTCCTTCTGGGTGAAAAGGTATTTCAGACTTTGATGATCTTAAAATATAGTGAATTTCTCCCCATAAAGGTAATGTTGCCAAATTTTTAATGCGAATATAACCGCAGCTAATTCTTGATCATGCACAAGATAATTTTCTTTATGACGCTTCAACTATCTTGAGGAATAACAAATCACCTTTCCATTTTGCATAAGAATGCATCCTTGGCCAATGCCAGATACATCTATATAGACTTCAAATCCACCAACTTCAGTTGGTAATGTTAGAATAGGGCTTTAGTAAGGTGATCTTTAAGAGTTAGAAAACTCTCCTTGCAATCCTTCGACCATATAAAAGGATTTTCCTTTCTTGTGAGTCTAGTCAAAGGATCGGCGATCTTCGAGAAATCCCTGATAAATCTCCTGTAATAACCAGCCAATCCCAGAAAGCTTCTAACTTCTGACACGATCGTTGGCCGGCTCTAGTTCTTAACAGCTTCAACTTTAGAAGGATCAACAGCGATACCTTCCTTTGAAATAATATGGCCAAGGAAAGAGACCTCCTTGAGCCAGAACTCACACTTACTAAGCTTCGCATAGAGTTTGTGCTCTCTTAGCGTTTGCAAGGCTATTCTTAAGTGCTCTTCATGTTCTTCCTTAGTCTTGGAATATATAAGAATGTCATCAATGAATACGACCACAAATTGGTCGAGATAAGGCTTGAAGACATTGTTCATAAGTTGCATGAATGCTACCAGGGCATTGGTCAACCCGAACGGCATTACTACAAATTCATAATGGCCATACCGACTCCGGAAATCCATTTTATAAATGTCTTCGTCTTTAATCCTGAGCTGATGGTAACCAGACCTGAGGTCTATCTTGGAAAAATATGCTGCTCCTGAAATTTGATCAAAGAGCTCATCGATACGCGGCAACGGATACTTGTTCTTGTTAGTAGGCTGATTCAGTCGCCGGTAATTGATACATAACCTGAGAGATCCATCCTTCTTTTTGACAAATAGAACTAGCGCACCCTAAGGGGATGTGCTAGGTCGAATAAAACCCTTGTCTAATAACTCCTAAAGTTGTTTCTTCAATTCCTTAAGTTCCGTGGGGGACATCCTGTAGGGAGTTATTGAAACAGGTGCTGCTCTGGGAACAAGTTTAATAGAAAAGTTTACTTCCCTTTCAGGCGGTAACCAGGCAAATCCGATGGAAATACATCTAGAAATTCATTGACAATGGGAATATCTTCTAAGATGATCTCCTTGGATTCAGTGAGGATTACAGAAGTAAGAAAAGCTACACATCCATGCAAAATTAATTTGCAAGCGTGTAGAGATGAAATGATGGCAGGGTGCTTCCTATATTTAATACCAAGAAAGGAAAACCTTGGAAGACCAAGTTTCCGAAAATAGATAATCCGATTTCGGCAATTTATATAGGCATCATGGTCTACAATCCAATCTACCCTTAGAATAGCATCGTAGCCCTCCATATCAAGGCATACGAGGTTTGCAAGAAGATTGTGTCCTTCTACCCTTACCTCACTATCAGGATAATAGTTTGTAAGTTTGGTTCCGGGACCTAAAGGTGTAGTAATAGCAAGGTCCGAAGGTAAAGGAACTAATGAAATAGGTAAAGTTTTTGCGAAGGAAGTAGATATAAAAGAATGAGAAGCACCAGTATCGAATAATACAAATACAAGATGTGAATAGATCTGAATGGTACCTTCCATTAGCCCATCATCCTTGGGTGCCTCATCATCATTCATGACTGCATTGAGACGAGCCTGCCCTTTATGTCCACCACCGGACGATTGTTCCTTCATAAGGGGGCAATCCGACATGCGGTGCTCCCTACTACCACAACGTAGACAAGCGCCAAGGTGCTTCCAACATTCTTCGGCTGAATGACCGAACTTCTCACAAAAAGTACAGGCCGTGGTGACCTGCTTCTCTTCTTCCTTGACTTTTTTATTTTTGTGGTAGCCACTACCACTCCCATTCCGAGATCTCTTCTTGTTATCACGGGATTTGTAGGGTTCCGTGATGCCGAACTTGCCTTTCTTATCACGCCGATATGACCTTCGGCTTGGTTCTTCGCCCTTACCTTTTAACTTCTCGACCTTCTCTAAGGTCCTTTCACATAGGTGTGCCCGTTGGACCATCTCCGCATAAGCACGAATATTCTGGGTCCCAAGTTGTTGAATATAATCGGGCCTCAAACCATCCATAAATCGATTAGCCTTTAATAAGTCATTGCTAATCAAATAAGGAGCATATGGTGCTAGTCGAGAAAATTGAAGTTCATATTCCGCCATCGACATCATGCCTTGGCGTAGTGAAGCAAACTCCATAGCCTTCCGTTCCTTAATATGCTCGGAAAGTACTTGGCTCGGAAGGGCGTGAGAAATCCTTCCCATGTATGAGGTGCATTAGCTGGTGGTGTAGGAACAGACTTCCACCACGTACGGGCATCTTTATTTAATTGAAAAGTAGCAAGGTGAACCTTCTCTTGATCTGCACATTGCATAACATTGAAAATACGATTCATCTCATCAATCCAGTTCTCAGCCTCATCTGGATTTGAAGAACCAGAAAATCTCGGAGGATTTAAGCTCTGGAAGTTACGATGTAAATCTCCAGCCCTTGCTCCTGCGCCAACTTGCGCCATAGTTTGCAATGCTTGAGTCAGACCCATGACGGTCTCTTGCATACCGTTCCAGTCTACGTGATGAGCCATTTCGAGAGTGAAGTACATGAGAAGAGCAATGAATTTGTTTAATTCTAATGGAATGAGTGGGTTAAGCTTAGAAATAATTCTAATGATTATCTCATCCCAGGTTCTACCCAATTCCTTTCATAGATTGGGAATTTCTTTCCTAGTTTCATAGGTGTGGGTCCTTAACCTTGGACTTTAGCCTATGACATCACATCTTTCCCTGGGAATAAGTAAGTCCTATGACCTACTCTATGATACCACCTTAACTGTCACGCCCCGAGATTATGTAGCGGAAATAATCGGGAACACGAATAGTCGGCATGGTAAGCCTCGAGCAAGGAATATAATCAGAGCGCAATAACAATCACACAAAGTAATTGCACAATAATTTAAACAAACCTTCACTTTATTTCACATCAAATAATCTTGATCCAAGTACACAAATATTCGACTCTTTTGATCTTAGACTCAATAAAAATAAAAATTACATATAAAGACTCAATCTAGACATATTTTGACATTCTAAATCTTCACTCAAATCCATATATCCTTTAATCACTCTCGGACCCGCTACTTGAGTAATCCGAATCCGATTCACTTGTATTTCCTGAAACATTGAG